>ML662442.1:56535223-56548989 GCA_007570785.1 Antilocapra americana
CCCCACATACCACACACATGGTCTCACACAGTCATACATGCACATGTAACACATATGGTCACACACATAAAGCTACACACACGGACCTCTTCTAACCTGTCAACCTTCCCTGTGTCACTCTAGCCAACATACCCTCACAAAGTAGTTACTCTGTCCAGCAGCAGCTTTTTCAAAACTGCTTCCAGTTTTCTGACCCTTTGTGTTCCTTTATACTGACTCACTGCCAAATGAGCCTGTTTGCTCTTGGCTCTCTGTTTTGTTCTGTTCTTCTGGCCTCTCAGCCTCCCAGCTTTATTCCAACTTCTTCCCATCCTGCTGCCTAAGGTGGCCCCCTGACCACATGACTGCTTCCCTGCCAAGAGAGGCCCTTCTCTCTTGAGATATGAAAATACACCAAGACCTGGGAGTCTGGGCTCTGTCCTGATCACACCGTCTGGCCTCTCCTGGTCCCAAAGCCCAGGGCCCCCTTTCATTTTTCCTTCCCGTTTGCTGCCGCCTTGCTTCCACCTGCCCTTGACCACCCTTCTCTCTGTTTGCATCATGGCTCCAAGGCTGGACCCCGGAACCCTTCTCTCTCTCTCCCCAGTGACCCTCCCCCTCCCCAGGTGTCTGTGGGGTTGGGAAGTCAGGGAAAACCAGGTTGGGGCCTGCTGCTGCTGCTTGCTGGCTGTGTGGCCATGTTTCCTGATCTTTCTGAACCTCGTTTCTTCAAAGAGAGTGGCGGGGTGACTGCAGCTCGAGGCCTGTGCAAGGAGGGGTGACTCACAGGGGATGTGGTTGTTATGATTGCTGTTGTTGTTGCAGCAAATAACACTCAAAACAATGGCACCTGCCCTGCTTCTGAAGGTGGAGTGAACACATTTTTATTCTCTCCCCCTTTCGCTGGATTTGAGGGTCCTTGAAGATTCCCAGCCTCGCAGCTGGGGCCCAACATACCGCCCCTGGAGTCTGGGGTGGGAGGGCTTGGGCATTCGGACTGGGATGAGCACCCATTGTGAAGGATGGATGCAGGGTGTCTGGCTCACACAAACAGCCCAAGCCTGGGGTTATCAGTGGCCTGTGTTATCAAATGACTGGATCTTTAAGAAAAATTCCAGGTCCTCTGAATGGCACTGGGATGTCAATCTCCCTCTCCCCAGCATGCTGGCACGTGAGGACTTCCACTGCTGTAATCCTCCCCTCTAAACAGAGAAGCTGTGCTGACCCGGAGGGATTTGCTCCCTGCCAGGCAGTAGGGGCAGCGAGCCGGCTGCCCTCACAATTTAATGTCCATGATGGGCTAAGCCCTCAGGCTGAGCTCTGCCTCCCACCATCCTGGGATGTCTTTGCTGAGGCTTCTGAACAGCTCCTTGGGGGCTGCCGCGCAGGGAGCCACGCCTGGTCCCGCTCAGCTTCTGGGGGAAGGGACCCAAGAGGGCGGCAGGTCCTTGAAATGACCTCTCTGTGACTACACAAGCTTCTAGGGAACTGACTGAGGTCCCACCTTCCAGCTAAAGGACAGGAAGAGACCACAAAAGAAATCTGATCAAGGCTTCTTCCTCCAGCACCTTTCCATGTTTTCCCTCAGCCTTTGGTTAAAGATAAAACTCTTCACAGGATCTTCCAGGCTCTCCCTGACTGAGCTCTGCAGCCTCAGTCTGTCCATTTCATCCTCGCCACCCCCCTCCCTTTCTCCAGTTTCATATAATGACCCACCCATCCTTCAGCTGGGTCACCTTGCCCTCAGAGGATCTCAAACTGTGGACGTGTTGAGTTGAAAAGATCCTAGGATACCCAGCTGGGAATAATCACTTAGTAGGACACAAAGGTCCAGAGCAAGGGACATAGGTCTCGGAATCATCAGTAAGTGAATGCCAGTTGAAGCCATTGCCAAAGAGAGTGTCGAGAGGGAGAGAAGGTGGCTGAGGCAGCGCCCCGAGGACACTGGCGTGAAAAGAAGGGGCTGAGGAGCGAGAAAGAAACTGCAGTGGAGGTGGGAGGAGGACCGAGTGCCCTGTCCTGGAAGGCAAGGCTTTCAGCAGAGGATGGTGCTCCCTGACCTTCAGCAAGGGCACCTGCAGGGCCTCGGCTCAGGCCCAAGTGGGGAACAGGCACTTGGGACTGAGGAAGTGGCTGCAGCTCTTTGGGAAAGTTATTTACTTATTGGGAGGAGGGAGAGATGATTTTTTTTTAAAAAAGAAACGTTCAAAGAAGAGTATAACTACCACCACAGTGCCACTTTCACTTTCAGGTGCATTTTGCATAAGGAGATTGTGGGGTCTGGACAGATCTTCTTTGTTTTGGTTCAAGGTAAGAGAGACTAGAATCCAGTTTGAATGCTGATGAGAATGAGCAGTGAAAAGGGGAGAAGGGGAGGAAGTTGGGCCAGGGTGTTTGAGGGCAGAGCTCAAAGGGCTCAGGGAGAAGGAGGGTCAGGTACCTCTGCTGAGCCCCAGGGACCTCCAGAACCTACAAGGCCAAACGAAGTGTTACTGCTGCTGCCTTCTGAGCTGCCACCACCTTATTTGCACTTTCTACCTGGTGTCTCACAGGTGTCTGGAAATCAAGACGGCTCCTAAGAGTTTGATGCACCATCATCTCCACAAACACGCCACTCCCCCAGTTTTTGCCATCTTAGTGAATGTTTCCACCAATCACCCACGTGCTCGTCATAAAACTGGGCCATCCTTGCCTCTCTGTTTCCCCCATCCCCATCCCCAGGCCATCAGCAAGGTCTTTCTGCCTCCCTAAGATCTGATTAGTTCTCTACACCCTCACTGCTCACCGCCCTAACCCAGGTACCATGTTCTCTCAGCAAAAGCCTTCTAATGGTTTCCCGCTTCTTCTCTGCCCTTCCACCATCTCTTCTGCCTGAGTGATCTTCTCAGGTATTAACCCAGACCTTGTGACTCCCCTGCTCAGAATTCCCATGGGTTTCCCGACTTGGTGTCATACATCCGAGGGCCTCAGACCTAGCCCCTGGTCTTGTCCCCTACCTCCTTTCTTACTGCTTTCCCTCCTCCTCATCCTCCACCCACTGGTGGTCTTACTATTCCACACACAAGACTCACCTCAGGACATTGGCACTTGCTGGTCCCTCTCTCAGGATGCACTTTCTTCAGCTCCTCTCATGGCTCACCTTCTCTCTGGGGCTCACAAGTCTTCCCGACCACCCTCTACCCCAACCCATCTCTCTCTTCTTCCTTACTCTGCTTTATTATATTTTTATGGCACTTACTTTCTGAAGTCATTATTTCTCTCTCCATTTGTTTCCTGTCTGTTTATCAACTCTGTGAGGGGGATGTTTGTCCTCCCATGACTTGAGTGAGGAGTCTTTGGACAGAGCAGATGCTCCATAGGAATGTGCTGAGAAAATAAATTTTAGTCCAGGACTCAAAGAATTGTGCAACGAGAGAGCAGGATGGCTGTCCATATTGTTCAGACAAAGACATTTTCCTCAACCCTGCTAGGTTCTTCTAGCTGATGTAAGAATTAAATTGACATGAAAGAACTCAACAGGAGAAGGTCAAATAAAGTTTAATAATCTGTATCCTTGAGTGAGACCCAGGAAAACTGGGTAATTCTCCCAAATGGTCAAGCCCTCACGTTAAATACCATCTTCAGCTAAAGACAAAGGAGGATGTTGGGGGTAGTGGTTTAGGACTTCAGTCAGGAGGAAGGGAATTTGCATGAAGATGGAAAAATAAATGTTTGGTAAAGCAATGGTATGCCAGGCTGTGCAGACGATGGGACATGGTGGATGCTGATCTCCAGGCCCTGTAGAGCTTCTCCACCACCCCTACCCTCTGTTCTTGGCAAACATCTCTGGTGACAGCTCTATTCCAGGAACAGATCCTCTGTGCAAATTCTTTTAGGCATGCTGAGTGCTAAGTCACTTCAATTGTGTCTGACTCTTGGCGATCGCATTGACTGCAGCCCGCCAGGCTCTTTTGTCTATGGGATGTTCTAGACAAGAATACTGGAGTGGATTGCCATTTCCTTGACCTCCCATCAAATAATACCATCTGGGCAGAGCTGAGAGAATGAAATTGAAGGATTTCATAGGAAGATGTCTCAAAGAACAGGACCCCGAGATAGGGAATGCATCACTCTCCTCTTACAGAATTTAAACAGGAAATATGCTAGTTTCTCTAAAAAGTCAATGAAGTATGATAAGAACACAGAGAGTAAATAGGGGTGTATATAAATGAACAACAGACATTCAAAAACACAGTCTCTTCCTTGATTTCCGAAACCCTTCAATATCTAACACATTACATATAGTACTATAGTAACACTGATTTCTTATAAGGCTACTTCCTTCCATCAAGAATTAAATCTCAGGGAGTTTCCTGGTGGCCTAGCGGTGAGGATTCTGGGTTTTCACTGCTGGGGTATGCGTTCCATTCCTATTGAGGAACTTTGAGATCCTGTAAGCCTCGCAGTATGGCCATAAAAAAAAAAATTAAAACTCATGTTCTGTCAGACCCAGATGTTCAAATGACCTGCTTGTTTGCCTTCCTTCCTTCCTCTCCATTTTAATCTCCCTCTCCTTTTATTATGTTTCCTGTTTACTGATCATTCGGTAAGTAGAATATTGCTTTGGAATATTTGGAACTTGACTGCTTTAGGATTATGTGTGGTTGTGGTGGGAAAAAAGATATGGAAAGAACGAGTGTGAATGAGGAGAGAATCACTCCTTTGTCCTCTGGGTTAAAGGAAGGACGGGGAAACGGGGTCTGCGGTCCTGGGCTCCAACCCCCTTCCCTCACCACCTGGCTGGACGTTCAAGCAGTTCTGTGCCCAGCTCTGGCCTCCATGCCCGCTGGCTGTGAACGGTCTGTTCTCCCGAGGGTTGAGGCTCTCTCCGTCAAGGTAGCTTCTGTAGACAACTGCCAACTGGACCGATGAGAGGAACATCAGGTTTGGCTAGGATCAAACCAGCCTGTTAAAACTTTAACTATATTTGTCTCAGAATTTCACTTATCACAAAACCAATATTATAACAACATTGAGGAAATTTTTTAAGTTAATTTATTTAATTAATTTCTGGCTGCACTGGGTCTTTGCTGCTGCAAGCATGCCTTCTCTTGTTGCAGCAAGCAGGTAGTACCCTCCCTTGAGCTTCGCTGGGGTGGCTTCTCTTGCTGAGCCCTGGCTCTAGGACCGGGCTTTAATAGTTGTGGCACACGGGCTTAGTTGCTCCGCAGCATGTGGGATCTTCCCGGATCGGGATATGTCTCCTGCATTAGTAGGCAGATTCTTAACCACTGGACCACCAGGGAAATTCCTAAAGAAATATTTCAAAAGAAAAAAAATTATAAACCATTCAACCCAAGCACTGGTCATCCAATCATGACTTTTAGCAAGACAATTAGGAGCTTGCCAAGGGAGAATGGGGTCCTGTCTGGGAGGGATCTGTTCTAGAAGCCTCTGGAAGGGCCAGGTCCTAATGTCAGCCCATCTGTGAGGGCCTGGGGTGCTGGAGGCAAGCGGGGTTGGGGAGTGTGGATCCTTTATCTCTCAACCTCCCTTCAGTGGAGAAAGAGACAGTAAGATGGGGGGAAAAGTGTCTAACAGGTAGATCCTGCAGTAAGTAATCTCCCCCAAATCATCTCACACAATGCCTTGGTGGGCAGATGGAAAACATTTCTTGCCTGTCTTTGCAGTCACCTGTATAAGAAGAACCCCGATATGACCAAAATCCGACATGGAAAACCTCAGCCACTTCTCAGAGTAGATGACCATGATTTCACCATGAGGCCTGCCTTTGGAGGTAAGATGTGTCCCCCCCACACCTTCAGCCCTTTGGAGCCAGATCCCAGGACGGCCTCCTGCTGCTGTTCCATCGGGTTCCCTCAGGCACAACCCTCCTCCCGGGGGGACCTTGAGTTTCCCAGCCACAGTCAGCAAAGCCCAACTCACTAATTATCCCCTGGAGCAAAGCAATAGAAGGAAGTGAGTGGAGAGGGCTGTTGAGAAGAGGCGTTGGGGATGATGAAGCTGTTTACATTCTCAAAGGCCTAGCCCTGCTGCTGCCAACTTGCCTTTCCTAAAAGAATAAGGGTAGGTGGGCGGTTCTGCACAAAAAATGGCTCTGTTCTCTGCTGCCCCTTGCCTGGCTGGGAATTTGGGTTTCTGAAGGGGGCCACCTGCTTGCACACGCAGCAACCATTTAACCCCTTGCAGAAACTTCCCTGGTGGTTCAGTGGTTAGGACTCCATGCTTCCAGTGCAGAGGAAGTGGGCTCAATCCCTGGTTGGGGAGCTAAGATCCCATATGCCGCACAGTGTGGCCATTAAAAAAAAAAAAAAATCTTAAAAAAAGAAAACCCAAAAAACAATTTAACTCTTTGCAAAGCCCCTTGCAGACGTGCCCCCAAAAGAGTTTCCCTGTTCTGGGGGGTCCAGCAGGGGTGGCATGGATGGTGGCTGCCCCTCTCAGGAACTGGAGGAAAATGCCACAAGGAGAGAGGAGCCTGGACAGGGGCCAGCCATCTGCACCGACAAGGCAGGGGGAAGGATGGGATTCACAGAATGCATGAGACACAGGCCCAGGCACCCTATGTGCAGATGGGGAAACTGAGGCCCGGAGCACCGCAGCTGAGGCACCCTGGCCAGAGACCTGGCAGGCTGGTCTCTATTCCCCTTTATCTCGCTCTTGAACTTCTCTCAGGTGCCAGCGTCCTCCTAGGGTGGCAGGGAGGAGCAGGAGAGACTTGTGAGCAAGCCACCAACCCTCTGCTTGTGGTTTGTGAAGTGGAGGAAGTAATCCCTCCATCTGCGGGGGCTGTCAGGATTAAAGGAGATGATGTATGTAAAGCCCCCAGCACCTACGGGTTCACAGCCCCTTAGTAAAAGCCAGCTGTCAGGCTTCCCTCTTGTGTGACTGTTAGGGGATTAGGATGTTAATTTATCTCAAGGGCCTTTGCATTTTCAAAGCCTCTCACTCAGTTCCCTGAGCTCTGACACCTGCCAAGCAGGCGACTGATGACAGTCCCTGCCTCTTCTTCCTGGTGGGACAGAAAGCTGCTCAGCCAGCATTCAGCTGCCCTCGAGGGCTTGCTCTGGGTAATGCCACCGGAGAATTTAATGAAGTTAAGTAACATTTTCCTGAGTAAGCAGCTCTAAAATTAGCTGAATGTGCTCCAGGAGGTCCAAGCGAGATGATATCCTATAAGCAGGAAGCTCCTCTTCGTTTTTCTTCTAGAGTAGGGGTCCCCAACCTCTAGGATCTAATCCCTGGTGATCTGAGGTGGAGCTGATGGAATAATAATAGAAATGAAGTGCACAATAAATATAATGTGCTTGAATCATTCAGAAACCCCCATGCCCAAGGAAAAATTGTTGTCCATGAAACTGGTCTCTGGTGCCAAGGTGTCTGGGGACCGCTGTTCTAAAGGATGAGCTAATATGTAGAGGGTCAGCAGATGACTGGGACAGGGTTGCCAAACAACAACATTAATGCCAACGAACAATTCTTGGTGATTTCTGTGCCAGGCACCATTCTAATCAGGGCACTTTCAGACATGATCTTACTTCCGTCACACTGTGAAGTAGACATTATTATAAAGTAGATATTGTTATGCCCAAATGAGGAACCTGAGGTGTGGAGAGGTGAGGTGACTGGCCCAGGTCACACAGCTGCTGACCCACCCTTCTGAGTGAGTGTCTTTCTTGCCTGCCTTGACCTGCGTGTTCTCCTAGGCAATTAGGCAGAGTAGGTATAGGGTTTAGGGTTCACAAACAATACTACTAGAGGCCTCTGCAAAGATTTTATTTTAAAGTCAGAAGAAAAAAATAAAATTTTAGGTAGAAGAGAATGTTAATACATAATATTAATATATTCATCTTTATACCAATACTTTTTATTTATTTTTTTAAATATATTTTATAATTTTTAAATTTATTTATTTATTTTGGGTCCATGAAGGTAAGAGTCCAGGTGCTCAAAAGTTACAATGTAGTCCTTTGGCATAGCACAGGTCTGTAGGGCAGCTGCCTGTGTCTGGATGTGAGCAACCTTCTTAATCACACATTGTCACTTTCTCATGGAGGCTGTTGTTGCTGGCAGGAGCCTGAGCCTGAGCCATCACCTGGTCAGGACCTTCAGTTCACAGAAGAGCCTGGGCTCCAGAGAGTTAAGTGATAGGCACAGAATGACTGGGGGCAAAACTTGGATTTCTTCTGCGATGTCAGATGCAAAAGTGAAAGCCTCATAAAACCGTGCTCCTCCTCTGGGAGAAAGCCAGGAGCTAGCTCTCAGGACCAGCAAGTGAGACCCTGCCACATTCTCAGGAAACCCAGCCCTGAGCAGAATCATCCAACAGGCTGCAGCCCCAGTCAGGGTGCTCCTTCCTCAAGCCACTTTCGAGGAGCAAATTGGACTTCCTGTATCCTGATCCCTGCAAGTGCTGGGCCCATCAGCTGGACTCCCCCAGAGTATGAGGGATCAGGACAGTGCCCTGCCCCTGCTGGAGTAAGCATCTGAGGCTGGGAAAGGCCCTGATTCTAGGGAAAGCTGCAGGAGAAGGAGGTTTCACCTCCAGCAGGTGCGATAAAACCCTGACATGACACATTAGCTGTCACAGTCTCGATGACCAAGACAAAGGCTGGGAGCTGCTCCTCTTTCCTCCCAACCTCCTCCCCCAGGGCAGCTGGTCCTTGGGCCACCTTTTCTTCCCTGCAGGGCTATCCTGGGAGTCTAGATGCTACTTGGACGAAGTAGGACTAGGGAAACTCACTGTGAGGTACACATACGTGAACTCAGAAATAGCTTTGCACCTGGAGGGGTTCTGACCAAGCAGGCTGGGTGGGGCCATCACAGGAGGGGGCTTCCCATTGCCCAGGGTTCCAATGGTTGTCACAATCCTCAGTCCCTGGAGCCTCTTGTGGATGGTTTAGAGCCCAGAAGCTGTCTCTACCGGTGCTCCTGAGGGTCTCCACCCAGCCCCTCACTCCTGGGCAGGAGTGCTGGCAGGTGGTGGGTGTGACTCTGAGGAAGGAGGCTGACAGACAGCACAGAGGTGATCTGTGCAAGTAATAGTAAGCCTGCCTTCTCTGGGGGCAGCCCTGTGCCAGGCCCCCAGTCCAAAGCAAAGCTTTGGCCCGAACGATCCTAATGCAGGTCCAGCCTAACACATCCCGCCTTAGCAGCCGTGCATACTCAGCAGGCCACGCTTGCAAGGTGCCCTTCAACAATTATGGGGTATATATTCCCATTCCTATCTTCTCTTTCTAACTTGTATCTCCAATAGGGGCTTCCTTGTGGACTGATATTTAAAAATAATTGATAGGGAGGAATTTTCCTAAGACTAGATACCCCTTGGATGACCTTTTCAGTCTGGAAAAAGAAAAGATTAAAAATCTAGCAGCTTCCTAATAATCCCAGGGATCAGTTGAAACAAAAATATCTTGTCTAAGCTCCCAGCTGCCTGGTTCGGTCGTGTGTCCTGGTTAGGAGAACCCGCAGGGGCCTGCCTGGGGTTTCCCTTCCATTTGTTAGAAAAAGTGATATGCTTATTTTTTTTTAAATTAAATTTTAATTTAAAAAAAAAATGAGTGTAAAACATACAGAACATATAACTCACCATCTCAACTGTTTTAAGCCTATAGTTCAGTGGCCAAAGCGCATTTACATTGTTGTCCAACTATCACCAGCATCCATGCCTAGAGCTTTTTCATCTTCCCAAACCGAAGCTCCATGAAACAATAACTCTCTACTCCCTGCTTCCCCCTATCGCTGAGGACCACCATTCTACTTCCAGTCTCTGAATTCGACTATTCTAGGCACCTCGTGTCAGTGGAATTATACAGTACTTGTCTTTCTGTGACTGGCTGATTCACTCAGCATTTCTTCAGGGTTCATCCATGCCATAGTGTGTGACAGTGTTCCTTTCTTTTTTAAGGCCGAACAATAGTCCATTGTATGAATATATCACATCTTGTTTACCCATTTATCTGTCAACGGACATTTGGATTATTCCTTCCTTTTGGGTACTGGGGAAAAAAGCTTCCATGAACATGTGTGTACAACATCTGTTCAAGACCTTGTTTTCGATTTGGGGGTTAATATACCCAGAAGTGGAATTGCTGAAACTCATGATAGTTCTATGTTTAATTTTTAGAGGAACTCTCACGCTTTTTTCTACAGCAGCTACATCATTTCACCTTTTCACCAGCACAATGCTGATTCTTTAAAAAAAATTTTTTTTTTCGCCAAGCAGCATGTGAGAACTTACCTCTCCAATCAGGGACTGAACCCACACCCCTTGCAGTGGATGTGTGGTCTTAACCACTGGACCACCAGAGAAGTCCCACATGGTGCTGTTTTTTAATTCAAACTGTAGAAGTAGGGGAACTTCCCAGGTGGTACTAGTGGTAAAGAATCTGCCTGCCAATGCAGGAGGCTAAAGAGATGTGGGTTTGATCCCTGGGTTGGTAAGCTCCCCTGGAGAAGGGCATGGCAACCCACTCCAGTGTTCTTGCCTGGAGAATCCCATGGACAGAGAAGCCTGGTGGGCTACGGTCCATAGGGGTATAAAGAGTCAGACACAACTGAAGCGACTTAGCATGCACGCATGTACGTGAAAGTGGGAGGTAAAGGAGCGACGTAATGTCATCATGGATTCTTTTGAATTAAACCCAAGGAGTTTGTCAGGATGGTGGGCAAGTGGCCGCAAAGTAGGTTAGGTCCTCCAGTCAAAACACTTTCATTTTCATTCTTAAGACAAATATGGTGTGTTTTGGAGCTGATTTATATGAAGCAGGGTTGGCGGCACCTGGGGACCCAGCAGTGAGCAATACAGCCGTAGTCCTTGGAGTGTTAATGCTCTAGTCGGGAAGACCAGTGTTAATGATGTCTTCCCATCAAGACATCAAATTATGGAGAACTGCTAGGAGGGCAGAGGAGCCATAGGGTGGGCACAACAGGGCTGGTTGTGGGCACCAGGGAAGGGCTGCCTCCAGGAGTTCAGGAGGAGGAAGACCAAGGAGCCACCCTTGCTGGACAAGACATGGGTTCAGTCACTTTGCTTGGCACTCCTGGCATGCCAGAGTATTCCCAGGAAGCTGTCTACAGGTGAAACAGAAATGACTCAGTGCAGTCACATATTACAGAAGCCATGGAGGGCATCTCTGCTGATGAAGGGGGAGCTGAGTGGTCAATTCTGTCCGGAGAGAGAATCAGAGACGCCTTCATTCAAGAGGCGATGCTTGCAATGAGGAAAGATGCACAGGGGCTGAGCCTAGTGGGTGGAGAAAGGAAGAGGGGGCCAAGGTGGAGGGTACTCATGGATAACAGGAGCATGGCAGTGGAATGCAAGCAGCGTGTGTGTGTGTATGTGTGTAGGCAGGGCACCTGGCTGTCCATAGGCACATGCCGGGTGCTGCTGTGGGTGGAAATAGGGCCACTCAGAGCTGGGCCATTCTCCCTGCCCCGTCTTGGGCCAACCAGAGCTCCCAGAAGCCTGAGTTCCAAGGTTGGGGTTGGCCTTCTGGACTGACATGAAGGTGTATTGGTCAAAGCAGTAGGACAGGATATATGTTATTTTTCAGTTTCTTAGCTTGACTTGTAACATTTAGGTATTCAAGCATGTGGCTTCTGATCTCTGATTACGCTCCTGCCTGGGGGGTGGGTTTGTACATGTGGACGCTGCCCTTAGTGGTCAGCTGCCCACACAGAAGGGTGGAGTCTTGGTCTGGAGGGGCCATGTATGGATGGGCTGAGATTTGAGTGAGTCTGGAAAGAAGGGGTCGGGGGGCCTAGCCTGTGATCAGGGGCAGGTCAGGGCAGTAGCTGGGCCTGTAGTACAACCCCTTCCCCCATATCATTTCTAGAGCACAGGCGAACTCTTCCTGCACTATATCCAAACAACAAAGGGCTGAATGTAGCAGACAGGGCAGCAAACATTGGCTCTCATGCTTCCTTGAGATAATTGCAAATCTCATGCTTCTGGCCTTCATTTAGTGAGCCTGCCAATGTTCTGTAGCTCTTTCTCCGGCTATTCAGGCAGTGGGCTGTGGGGCCTTGCTGATTTTGCCCCCCTCCCTCCTGCCCTTTCCCCCTCCTGATCAACCAAGTTGAATCATGCATTACAGTGTCTTTCAGATCTGCCCCTCCCTCCCCACCCCACCCCCTCACACCACAAGTTTCTCGGCCCCTTGTTGCAGGGTGGAAAAATCTTAGACATTACAATGGTTGTGGCCCTTCAAAGCCCCACCCCACCCCAGACAAAATCTTGTTCTTTGGCGTTTAACTGTAAATGAATTCATAAACTGAAATCAATTAAATTTTCTCTTTAGTGGATTATAATGATAAGAAGGCTGGACGCCCTGCTGACACCTACGCCATGGCCCCCATACTACCCCTTGTCTCCAAATTCACCTCCTGGAAACATCCCTTCCCGGCGGCTCCCTTGGAAACTGCAGGGCGTCCCATCTTCTACAGGATGAAATACAGCCCTCGCCTCTCCCCTCTGAGTCCCGGAACTTCCACGGTCTGGCCAACTACCTCCCTGGCTCACCTCCCCTGGTGGAGGTGAGCTACCTCATGAACTACCTCACCTCTCCCCTCTCCTGTCTTTGAAGGCTCTCTGTTCCTCACATCCCTGCTGTGTCTGCTATGAGCATCTCTCCACAGCGGCCCCCTCTGCTGTCCTGCTTCATCCGACGGCCCGTCCCTGCCCAGAGGCCTGGGTTAATGCCTTTCCTCTAACACGAAACATCTCTTGGCTATTTGGAACTATATTGAAACTGCCCAACTCAGACTGGGACTTGAACCCACTGTCTTTAAATTGAATCACACCCCTGTTCTCAAGGCTGACTGAATCTCAGGTTCTTAATATCTCATTGCAGAAAGAATTCAGTAAGAGACAAAGTGATGGGTAAGGAGTGGATTTATTTAGAGACACATGCCATAGACAGAATATGATCCATCTCGAAAGGTGAGAGTGGTGATGGCAGAAGCAGTTCACAGAGGATAGGCCATCTCAGAAGGTGAGAGTCCCTAAAATATGGGGTGGGTAGATTTTATGGGCTGGGTTAATTTCATAGGCTAATGAGTAGGAGGACAGGATTATTCCAACTGTTTTGGAGAAGGTGTGGAAGTTTCCAGGAATTGGACCACCACCCACTTTTTGGCCTTTTATGGTCAGCCTTGGAACTCTCATGGCACTGGCGGGAGTGTCATTTAGCTAATGGATTACAGCGAGCATATGGTGCGGCTCAAGGCCCCCTAGAAGTCAAGTCTTTGGCCATGTTGGACCTAGTTGGTTCTAACCAATTTTTGCCATGTCCTCAATAGTTATGTCATTCTTTTAAAGATTTTGCCCTGCCTCCTTCCCTCCTGTTTCAATAAGACCTTTTTCTTCTTTGAAATCATCACACAGACTCATTCTCATTCTTTCACTGACTTATTGATTAACTCATTTGTTCACAGCGTTGTGGTTAAAGACATGGGCTGTAGACTGCTGGTGTCTGGCTCTTCACTCCCATGTAACCAGCTACCTGGCTGTGACCTGAAACAACAACAGGATATTTCTGCTCACAAATCAGGTTGTGCTCAGCAGGGCGGTTCTCCAGGGAATGCAGTCAGATGGCGGCAGCGGGTGGCCTTGTCCGGGAGGAAATTCTCCTCCATCCTTCTAGGTTCTTCTGGCTGGTTTAAGAATTAAGTTGACATGAGATTGACTCACCAGAGAAAATCAAACAAGTTCGGTAAGCTCTATTATATAAGGCAGTTTGTGTGTGTGTGTGTGTGTGTGTGTGTGTGTGTGTGTGTGTGTGTGT
>ML662442.1:56548999-56647050 GCA_007570785.1 Antilocapra americana
GTGTGTGTGTGTGTGTGTGTGTGTGTGTGTGTGTGTGTGTGTGTGTGAGTGTGTGTTAGTCACTCAGTCGTGTCCGGCTCTTTGCAACCCCATGGACTGTAACCTGCCAGGCTCCTCTGTCCATGGAATTCTCCAGGCAAGGATACTGAAGTGGGTAACCAGTCCCTTCTCCAGGGGATCTTCCCAACCCAGGGATCAAATCTGAGTCTCCTGCATTACAGGTGGATTCTTTACCATCTGAGTCTCCAGGGAAGCCAAAGCAGTTAGGTGGAAGGTCCAAATTTCTTCCTGAGTCTTTCTGGCTTCAATTGTTTTCAGCTCAAAATAATGCATATGCCAAAGAGACATTGTGGGCTGGCAAATTTTGCTCCTCTGCAGGGTCATCTCAAAAGTGTCTTCTCATGTCTGGTGCCCAGGGAAGAAAGATGTCAAAGCTATCCCTGGGACAGCTGGGGCTCCTCGGGCATGAAGGCACCATTCTCATCATTCCCTTTCTCTCTGGTCTCTAATTTGGCCACCTGACAGCAGAAGAGGAACCAGCAGAACTGGAAGTTTCACAACGTTGTTAGTCCTGGTGCATTCTAGTCTTTGAATTGACCACAGAGGCCCAATCAGATTCAAAGGGCAGAGGAATTAGACTTTTGTTAGGAGGAGTGTTGAAGGATTTACAGACATCTTGTAAAACCATTATACTGGGACCACCCTGCCTTGCTTAGTCCAGACCCCAGCTCTGCCTCTTAATAGCTATGTGGCTAGGGCAAATTCTTGAATCCTTAGAGCAACCTCTGTGAAGATTATGTGTGGAGTTTTCAGCAAAGTGCATGACACATAAGAAGTGCTCAAGAAACATTAACTGTTTTTATTGATTGAGAATGCTCCGGTCAGCACAATGCATTCATTAAAGAGGGGGTTCTGGTACAACTTCTTTCTGGTGATGCCTCCCACTGGCTGGGACTTCCATTTCCAGACTTCCATCTCTAGTCCTCAGGTTCTCGCCTACAGAATGGAGGTAATTCCAGTACCTGCGTCAGCAGGTTGTTGTGAGGTTGAAACCCAGGGGTCCTACAGGAAGCACTGAACAAAGGCTGATGCAGCAGAGAGCATGTGCTTGGGGACATGGGGACAGTGTGGCGTGGGCCATGCATCAAGCACTGGATGCTGACCTGTGATAAAGACAAGGCTCCTGTCCCAGTGAGTGTGCAGCCCAGCCTCCTAGACACACAGCACACAATCTGTTAGGGCCTCTCCCAGGACAAGGGCTCGGACTGTTCCTATTACTGCTACTATGATCTGTTCTACTCATGAAACTTCTGAGTCTAATGTGTGGGTTTTCTGCTCCAAACAATTCTCGTATTGTCTGTGGACACCAGCTGCATATCCTACAATTTAATTTGGTTCTAATACTATCTAGGGTTTCCCTAGTGGCTCAAGAGGTAAAGAAGCTCCCTTCTATGCAGGAGACTTGCAGGAGAAGTGAGTTTGATCCCTGGGTTGGGAAGATCCCCTGGAGGAGGGCATGGCAACCCACTCCAGTATTCTTGCCTGGGAAATTTCATGGACAGTGGAGCCTGGTGGGCTGCAGTCCATGGGGTTGCAAAAGAGTCAGATATGACTGAATGAGTAAACAACAATGACAACAACAAGGGTTAGCACAGACTCCAGGTTAAGGGCTCAGTCCCACAGACATCAATCATCAGACCCATTTCAGACATCAACCACAAAAAGTGGGTCCCCAGTTATCTATACTTCTCTCCGACTTGGCTGCAAAATTGGGGTTCCCACGACCCCTTGCTAATTTGCTGGAATGGCTTGTAGAATCAGGGAACACATTATTTACTGTCTCCAGTTTAGTATAAAGAACATTATAAACGATGGACTTCCTTGGTGGCTCAGATGGTAAAGCGTCTTGCTTACAATATGCTGAAGGCCTGGGTTTGATCCCTGGGTCAGGAAGATTCTCTGGAGAAGGAAATGGCAACCCACGTCAATACTCTTGCCTGGTAAATCCCATGGACAGAGGAGCATGGTAGGTTACAGTCCGTGAGGCTGCAAAGAGTCAGACACGACTGAGCGACTTAACTTTCATTTTCTTTATAAAAGATACAGAGGGACAGAGGATGAGGCAGGGCATAGGGTGAGAACCCGAAGGGTCCTGAGGTCAGAGGCCTCTGTCCCCTGCAGTTGGGGCACACCATCTTCCCTGAAGTGTTCACCAGGAATCTCACCGAACCTGGCTGTTTAGGGGGTTTATGGAAATTCCATTGTGTAGACATGATTGATGACCTCACTGGGCACTGATGATTAACTCAACCTCCAGGCCCTCCCTTCCCCAGAAGTTGGGGGTTGGGCTGAAAGTTCCAACCATCTAATCACCTGGTTGTTTCCTTAGTAACCAGCCCCCATCCTGAAACTGAGAGCTAACCGAGAGTCACCACTCTAGCTTAAACTCAGGTGTGGTTTGTTATGAAAAACAAAAAAAATACTCCTTTTACCCCTATCACTTAGGAAGCTACAAGAGTTTCAGGAGCTCTGTGCCAGGAACGGGGGCTGAAAACCAAATAAATATTTCTTATTATATCATAATATCCCAACTGCTCTGTCACTTCACAAGGTTACTTCCTAGTTACATCTCCAGGTGGACTGTCTCCAAAGTGATGCCTTCCTAGGGATTTTCCAGGGTAATTCAGACACATGATCTTCACCTGGTATACTTTTGCTCCACCCCTATTTAAGGAGCCGTCCTTTTGGGGTACCCAGACTGTGAGTGGAGACTGTCTTGAATGCTTTATTCTGTGGCATTCCTCCTAGGAGGGGTTCAAACCCTGGATTTCCAAGCCACAGGAGTCTGGCCATTAAGGCCCCCAAATGCCATTCAGCTGGTTGAGCTGAGGCCACGGAGCCAGCTCAGAGCAAGGGAGTGCCTTGTTTTGGAGCTGTGGCCTCTTCCCCTGAATGCTTCTTGGACCTCTCCGGCGACTTCCCCATGGGGGCTGTGGTCTGTGCTTCACTGTTATGGTGAATAGGCTGGAGAGCCAAAGCTGGGGAGGAAGTCAGCCTTCTGGGGCTCCTGCAGCCTTCTCCCCTCAGAGGATACCCCTCCGACTCCTCTGCAGTGTCCTTGGCCCTTACCTTCTGGAGCACAAACCCTAGCTTACACCCACACACTGCTTTGAACTTGAGTCCACTCACAGTGAAGCTAGTTTACTGATGTTGGTTGTTGTGAAAGGTAGCTTGTGTTCCAAAGACCTGCCTTCCCCACTTGCTTTCAGGGAAGAGTGTTTAATGGCAGCCATTCGGAGTAAGGGTTGCCGCTTGTGGAACTTTCTCCTGTTTGGTAGTTAGTGAGATGCTTTGGGAATCTTTATCGTTAGCCTTCTGGTTCCAACCAATCTGCATATAGTCACCATCCTCCACTTGGGTGAGGGCCTTAGTTTCTGCAGAAGAGCTCAAACATATGGGTCAGATCATTATATATATCCTGTGGAGAGGAACACCACCAGTGAAGTTGCTCTGTCGTGTCTGACTCTTTGCAATTCCATGGACTGTAAGATCAGTTCAGTTCAATCACTCAGTTGTATCCAACTCCTTGTGACCCATGGACTGCAGCAAGCTAGGCTTCCCTGTCCATCACCAACTCTAGGAGCTTGCTCAAATTCAAGTCCATCAAGTCAGTGATGCCATCCAACCATCTCATACTCTGTCATCCCCCTCTCCTCCTGCCCTCAATCTTTCCCAGCATTAGAGTTTTTTCCAAAGAGTCAGTTCTTTGCATCAGGTGACCAAAGTATTAGAGTTTCAACTTTAGCATCAGTCCTTCCAATGAGTATTCAAGACTGATTTCCTTTAGGACTGACTGGTTTGATCTTGCAGTCCAAGAGACTCTCAAGAGTCTTCTCCAATACCACAGTTCAAAAGCATCAATTCTTTGGCACTCAATTTTCTTTATGGTCCAGCTCTCACATCTATACCTGACTACTAGAAAAACCGTAACTTTGACCAGATGTACCTTTGTTGGCAAAGTAATGTCTCTGCTTTTTAAAATTCTTTCTAAGTTGGTCATAGCTTTTCTTCCAAGGAGCAAGCATCTTTTAATTTCATGGTGGCAGTCACCATCTGCAGTGATTTTGGAGTCCAGAAAAACAAATTCTCTCACTGTTTCCCCATCTATTTGCCATGAGTGATGGGACCAGATGCCATGATCTTAGTTTTCTGAATATTGAGTTTTAAGCCAACTTTTTCACTCTCCTCTTTCACTTTCATCAAGAGGCTCTCCAGTTCTTCTTCACTTTCTGCCATAAGGGTGGTGTCATCTGCATATCTGAGGTTATTGATATTTCTCCTGGCAATCTTGATTTCAGCTTGTGCTTTGTCCAGCCCAGCATTTCACATGATGCACTCTGCATATAAGTTAAATAAGCAGGGTGACAATACACAGCCTTGACGTACTCCTTTCCCGATTTGTAATCAGTCTGTTGTTCCATGTCCAGTTCTAACTGTTGCTTCTTGACCTGCATGTAAATTTCTCAGGAGGCAGGTAAGGTGGTCTGGTATTCCCATCTCTTCAAGAATTTTCCACAGTTTGTTGTGATCCACACAGATATTTAAGATATTTAAATACATAAATAAAGGTATATAAATAAAGATATTTATCTTTATTTTGGTTGAGCTGCACAGCTCAAGGATGCTCAGTTTCCTGACCAGAAATCAAACCCAGGCCCTGGCAACTAAAGCGCTGGGTCCTAACCACTGGACCACCAGGGAAGTCCCAGAGCTCTGTTTTATTGATGAACTATTATTTAAACTATCACTACTGTTCTTGCTTGACTGCTTTTCCTTCCTTTCTGTATTCTTTCACTTCCCAAATTAGTAACTTCTTGAGTCTGCTCTTTAGAACTCTAAGAAGGCCTAGGAGAATAAAGTCTTTTTCTACAAAAATAGAAACTGGGCACATAGTGGGGCTATTGTACCCAAGAATATCCTGTTCAGTTTCAAGGTTTACTTCTCTTTGATATTCTTCAGTCCTGAGGGGAACAAGGGCGGGACAAGAAAGGGAACAAAGTTTTGGATAGAGAGGATAATCATAAACTCAGCAGGGGGACTCAGTTTCATCCTTCCCCTAAAATTAACCTTCTTTTCCTAGCCTCTTCCTCAGACAGCCTTTTTTCTACAATCCCCTCTGGGCATTCTCACTCCTCTGCTCCCTGACCTCACCTGTGCCCAGTGATCAATGAGGTCACTATGCACCTGAAGGATGTTAAATGTAAGAACTTGGTTTGATATCCAGTGGCGACTGCTTCCAGACTTTAACAGAAACAGTGTCAGAGTTTGGGTCAGAGATCGGAACCAGGACGGACAATGAGTCATCAGTTTTTATTTTTTTAATCTTGGCCATGCTGGGTCATTACTGTGGCACGTGAGCTCTCTGGTTGTAGTGCTCGGGCTCCAGAGGTTGCGGGCTTAGTTGCACTGTGGCATATGGGATCTTAGTTCCCTGACCAGGGATGGATCCTACATCCTCTGCATTGGAAGATGGATTCTTAACCACTGGATGCCAGGGAAGTACCAAGAGTCATCAGCTTTAAGAGGGGAGTTGGCTGTGGGAGGGGCTGAGTGTCTGCAGAGAAGAGAAGGGGCCAAGCAAGAGCTGTGTCACAGAGATGGAAAAGGAAGGGGTTTCTACTAAGGAAAGTGGTCATGCGAGAGAGGTCAGGGAGCCAAGCAAGGCTTAGGGAAAAGACTCCTCAGCTCAGCAAGTGCAGTGGGGGAAGGAAGGCATAGATGAGCAGGAAGTGGAGACAGCTGGTGGAGATAGCACAGTGGAAGAGTTGAAAACAAGAGGAAAATGGTAACCAGGACATGGGATGTTATAAAAACCTCACTCCTGAAGTTTCATTAAAGGTCAGTTGCCCAGTGTCCTCAAACGTGACTATGGATCAGCATCATTCCAGGACTTGTGATGTCTTTGGGGCAGGAGGCTCAGGGTAGGACCCAAGAATTGCATCTTTAAGTGCCTGGTGATGCTGATGCTGCTTTGTGGAAGGGAGAGCCCTATCTAGTCGAGCCTTGACTACCCCACCCCAGGTGGATGGTTAATGCCTGCCACATGGCACTTATTGCTGCACAGGAGGCAGTGCTCACCATAAAAAAAGTCAGGTCTGTTTTCAAACCAAAATGCTTGATTATATCCACCAACATGAGAAAGAATCTCAACTTAGTCTTCAAATTAACTCAGACTTTCTAAGAAGCTCTCAAGCAACAGGAAGGGCCATGGAGGAAAGTCAAGCCATGCAACCTGCACTGATGAGATTTTCATAAAGTGTATTCATCCATGTGGTTGAATGTAACTGTAACATTCCATTCTAAGAATATACCACAGTGTATTTTTCCTATTCTGTGATAGGTCATGAGGTTTATATAGTTTCCATTTTGCTGGATAATGTCTTCCAAGGTGATTGTACCAATTTGCACCCACCACTGGCAATGTATGAGGTTCCTCCTGTTGCTCTATATCCTTATCAACACTGAGTGTAGCTGCTCTTTCATATGAGCCTAATTTGTTGGGTGATAGTATTACTATATCATTGTGGTTCTAAGGGAAATATTAATGCAACTATGTACTTTCTCATATGTCTATTGGTTGTTCTTTTGTTAAATGCCTATTCAAATCTCTTGTCACTTTTTGTACTGGATTATCTGATTTTTTCTTAATGGAGCTCTTAGGAGTTATTTTTATATTCTGTATATGAGCCCTTGCCAGTCACATATACTGTGAATATCTTCCACTCAGTAGCTTGTTTTTACTTTCTCCATGAAGTCTTTGATAAATAAGAGTTCTTGAGTTTTTTGATCAGAATTATTCATTGACCTACAACATGAATACAGAAAAGTACACAGATCATAACTGTTCAGCTTAGTGAATTATCAAAAAGTGAACACATTCTTGCAACCAGCACCTTGACCAAGAAACAGAATTTCTAGAACTCCAGAAGTCTCTCCACTGTAGCCAACCATTGTCCTGGCTTCTAACACCAAAGGATTTGTTTTGCCATTAGTTTTCTTAAGGGTAGTGCTTTTTGTGTCTGGATAAAGACCATTGCTATCCTGCTATTTGTTGTTTCGCCTCTTACCTTTGAATCCACAGTCCACTTGGAGTTGTTTTGCACATTGCATGATTTTCACAAATACGTTGTCTCAGCATTAGTTATTGAAGATACTATTCCCTCTCCAATGATCTGCAGTGGTATCTAAAGTCAGGTGTCATAAGTGTGTGTGTGTGTTTCTGGAGTCTCCACTCTGTTCCATTTATTCATTTGTCCATTTTTATACTGGTACTTCACTTTTTCTTTTTAAAAAATTTTGACCGTACCACATGGCACATGGGATCTTAGTTTCCCCATCAGGGATCAAACCTGAAGGCCCTGCATTGCAAGACCAGAGTCGTAACCACTGGAGTCCTACTACTTCACTTCTGAATTACTTTTTGTCAAGTTCCACAAGAAAACCAAATGGGATTTTTATTATAATTGCATTGAGTCTATAGTTTAATATGGGGTAATTAATATCTTTGGGCTTCCCTGGTGGCCCAGACAGTAAAGAATCTGCCTGCAATGTGGGAGATCCAGGTTTTATCCCTGGGTTGGGAAGATTCCCTGGAGAAGGGAATGGCAACCCACTCCAGTATTCTTGCCTAGAAAATTCCATGAACAGAGAAGCCTGCTGGGCTGCTGTCCTTGGGATCTCAAAGAGTCAGAAACAGCTGAGCAACTAACACACACAGTTCAGTTCAGTTCAGTTGCTCAATTGTGTCCGACTCTTTGCGACCCTATGAACTGCAGCACGCCAGGCCTCCCTGTCCATCACCAACTCCTGGAGCCTACCCAAACTCATGTCCACTGAGTCAGTGATGCCATCCAACCATCTCATCTTCTCCTCCTGCCCTCAATCTTTCCCAGCATCAGGGTCTTTTCCAGTGAGTCAGCTCTTCACATCAGGTGGCCAAAGTTGGAGTTTCAGCTTCAGCATCAGTCCTTTCAATGAACACCCAGGACTGATCTCCTTTAGAATGGATTGGTTGGATCTCCTTGCAGTCCAAGGGACTCTCAAGAGTCTTCTCCAACACCACAGTTCAAAAGCATCAATTCTTTGGCGCTCAGCTTTGTTTATAGTCCATCTCTCACATCCATACATGACCACTGGAAAAACCATAGCCTTGACTAGATGGGCCTTTGTTGGTAAAGTAAACACACAAACACACAATTAATATCGTTATAATACCGAATCTTCCAATTCAGGAAAATTATTTTTCCTTCACTTAGGTCTTCTTTCATTTCTCTCAGTACTTCATAGCTTTCTTTATAGAATACATTCAGATATTTTGCTAGATTTATTTCTATATACCTAGTCCTAGTTTTAAAAAAATATTTATTTATGTGGCTGCGCTGGATTTTAGTTGCAGCATGTGGGATCTTTAATCTTCTTAAAGCTGAAAAACCCACTCAGTGTTCTGGAGCCAAGACATGAATTCGTAGTTAACTTCACTAGGCTATTTTCTTTCTAACTCTTATAGGGCTCAGTCCTATTAAAAACATAAAATTGTTCATGGAAGAAGGAGAAAGGCCAATAGTTTGGAAGAATTTCTCAAAAATCAGCTTGGGGAGGGTGACAAAATTGAGCACTCAGGAGAACTTGGGGGTGGAGCGTTAGCCTTGGGCTGCTGGGCCGGCCAAGGGCCAAGATGACCTTCACTGCCGGGGCCCAAGGAAGGCAGAGTTGTGGGCCCCATTCGAGCTTGAGGGTGCGAGTCTCCGAATGCAGCTCTGAAGCCTCCTGAATACACAAATGGTTTCCAACAGCCCAGGATCCTTGACAGCTGCCCTGCCCTCCCGAATGGGCAACACCTCATAGCCTTGAATTCACCCTCCCAGGCTTTATCAACTTTCTCTCCTAAGAACGACTGGAACTACAGAGGGCAAGGCAGGTCCTGGGGACAGAGAGACACAGCAGCAGGCACCAAGCAAGCTGACGTATTTTATCTGGAAATTGTCTAGCTGCTGGTCAAACACTGTACTCATTATCTGAAAATCAGGGCACAGGGAAGTGGGTCCAAAGAGGGTGATGGCGCCACTGTTTCTGCCCTTTGGCTTTTGGGATGACTGGGCATCACAGGCTGTGGGGTGCTCTATGGAAAGGGGACAGCGGGAAAGGGGATAAGGGCTCAAGTGGAGGTGAAGAGCTCTGGCCCTGGGCTGTTTTAATGTCTCGGCGGTAAGGGAAATCCAGAGGACAAGGAATTAAACAGCCCTGCTTCCCATGGTGATACCGGGAGCACGGTCTGGTACAGCCGTCTAGGTGCTGCGAGGGGGGACCCCGGCCAGGCTGCCGGCAGACCCTTCCTCATGTTGCTGTCCCCTCAGGAGAGAAAGACCAGCAGTCATCCCCGAGGAGGGGGCCTCTGCCTCACACCAGCCATTCCGCTCTACCTGGAGCCTGGAATAAAGAAAAGACCAGCTGTCAGGGCAGTGATCTTTCATGGGCCCTGACCTGAGCCATCAGTTGAGAGCACAGGGAAATAAAAAGATCAGCTGATGACCCAACTAATCTGGGAGGAGAAAAGTAAAAATAAAAAGTGGGAATTCCCTGGCAGTCCAGTGGTTAGGACTCAGTGCTTTCACTGCTGTGGGCCTGAGTTCAGTTCCTGGCTAGGGAACTAGCATTCCACAAGCCATGCTGTGTGACAGACCAAAAAAAAGCGGTGTGTGTGTTCATTTGTGTTCATGTTTAAGAACACAGAAAATAGCCATGAAATCCCACTAGTGATAACTAAGATGTTCTCATTCTATCACACTCAGTCAAAAACCCCCGGATCTCTTATGGTAAGACTGCAAGTATTAGCAAACTTACCGGGAGAGGTTTGGGGGTAATGAGTGAGCCCATCCAGTGTCCTGACCCACTAGATCCTATTAGGATCTCTAATCCTCCTTCCCTGCCCTCAGCTAAAGTCCCGACCCTCCCAGTCCTCATTCCCTGAGACCCAGACTCCCACCGCCACCCGAAGTTTCTCCCAGCTCAGACCACTCTAGGTCGGCATACCCCAGTCCTGCAACTACTGGCCAGGGCCCAGGGGCCCCCGGTGCCCCAGGCTGGCCTCCAGACAAAGCGCCTTTCTCTCAGAAGGCTCTGTCCAGATGCCACCTGATGCTCTCAAAGACATCTTTTACCTGTGAGTGGAACGGCGTTCATTAATATGTCTGATAGATACAGGTTTTTGGGTTTTCCCATGTGAGAGGTTTTTAAAATACTAAATATTTAAAAATATTAACAGTAAATTTAAATAAATATTAAAATCTAAAAAATCATTTCACAGAAGCATAACATACATAATCCAGCCCATCTACTCATACAAGCATAGATTAAACACCCACCCTGGCCTTCCCAGGTGGCACTAGTGGTGAAGAAGCCACCTGCCAATGCAGGAGACCTAAGAGGTGCGGTTTCCATCCCTGGATCAGGAAGAGCCCCTGGAACAGAGCGTGGCAACCCACTCCAGTATTCTCGCCTGGAGAATCCCGTGGACAGAGAAGCCTGGCTGGCTACAGACCATGGAGTCACAAAGAGTCAGACACGACTGAAGAGACTTAGCACACACACATGAGCCAGGAAAGACACTTAAGGTCGACACAGTCCCAGCCTTCATGGAGAAAGCTTAGGCACCCAACACATCAAGAAGTAGTAAGAAAACCCTCATGGAATTCGAATCACCGCCTCACTGCTGCTCTACTCAGGGTCCCCATGGAAGGCGGTTGGAGCTGTACACCCACCCAGTGGAAGGAGACTTAACCAGCTGTCTTTGCCCCTCTGCAGGCCCTGCCATCCCAGTGGGCGTGGACGTGCAGGTGGAGAGCCTGGACAGCATCTCCGAGGTGGACATGGTACGCGGGTCCCTTGGCGGGCAGCTCTGGTGCAGAATGCCATGTCTGCTGTCCTGCCGCAGCCTGTGGTGGGTGGGGCCAGCGCTGGTACTGGCTGTGCCAGGGGGCGGGGCCACAGCTGGAGGGGATAAAACTGGGACTTGGAGGTTGACCCAGGTGCAGTGAAATCCAAAGCCGGGGTTCTCTAGCTTCATGGGTCAAATAACTTGGGAGGGTGCTCTGTCGCTCAGTTGTGTCTGACTCTTTGTGGTCCTCATGGAACCCACAGAGTAGCTCATCAGACTCCTCATGGAATTCTCCAGGCAGGAATACTGGAGTGGGTTGCCATTTCCTTCTCCCGAGGATCTTCCCAACCCAGGGATTGAACCCCAGACTCTTGCCTCTCCTACACTGGCAGGCAGGTTCTTGCCCAAACTGCACCATCTGGGAAGCCCCAGGCTGGGAGGGGATGTTGATTAAATGCTGATCCCAGCCCTCACGGCAGACTTGCAGATTCAGTCTCTGGGAGTGAGAGCCAGCGCTTTATGTTCTGAACACACCCCTCAAGTAATGTGAGTGGTTAGAGGAGCCACGCTTGGAGGCGCACAGGAGGTAGATGCATTCAGCTGGAAGTCCTGCAAGTCTCTGATCACCAGTGCCCGCCTCTCACTCTTAGGTGTGTCCAGAAGGATTGGGTGGTCACCAGAGCCTCTTTGAAGAAGTCTCATTTCAGCTGAGATCTGATAGCTGGGGAGAGGGCACAGCAAGAGCTTGTCTGAGATCTCTGAGGCAGAAGAAACAGGGAGTTTGCAAATAGACAAAACAGGGAAGTGAAGGACTGAAGAGATGGGCTGGTTGGTGCTCACCTCTATGGGACCGGCCTGCAGAACAGGCAGGAGGGATCTGGGTGTAGCTGGTAGAGCAGAAATGGGCATCCACTCTGAGCCCACCATCACAGGCATCTTTCCAGCCTTCCTCCACCTGCTTCCAGAAGACTCCTCTGCATTTATGTCTTAGATCTGGCTGCGGTGTAAGGGCTTTACTCTTGGTTTAAGGCACAACCACGGAGACACTTGTTAACAGAATAAGCTTTCAGGCTGAAATTATACTGCTGCCTATCTCTTCATCCATTCATTCCCCTCATTTTTTCCATCCTGCAAATATTTACTGAGCATCCACTTCTCTGCTCTTCCAGGCACTAACTAGGGTCTGGAGATTCAGTGGTGGGCAGGACATAATTCTGCCTTCAAAGATCTTACAAGTCTAGTGGTAGAAATCCTCCTAAATGGGTCACTTGACTGTCCAGGTTTCTGGAAGTGTCTACTGAGTTGAGTTGAATGGTTAGCCAATAGGTAAGGAACCATGTGTGCACAGATAGTGGTGAGAGTGCAGGGCTTTGGGGAAATCCTGGCTTGCTGGCGCCATGCCAGCCAGAGGGCATCACAGCTGCCATTTTTCCTTTGCAAAGCCTGAAGGAGGAGCTGTGCAGTCTCCTGGGCTCCAGTCTCACGAGGCATGAGAATGAGTTATTCTCTTTCCTGTGGCAGCAGTGGCTGTCGTCCGGCAGGACTGCGGACTGTCACCCAGACTCTGGAGGCTGAGGCATCCATCATGGTGGTGGATGCAGGAATGATGGTCAGGAAGGGAGCTTTGTAAGGTGTCTCTGGTCTCACCCTGGCTCCACAGGATTTCACCATGACCTTGTACCTGCGGCATTACTGGAAGGATGAGCGGCTGGCTTTCCCCAGTGCCAGCAACAAGAGCATGACCTTCGACGGCCGGCTGGTGAAGAAGATCTGGGTCCCCGATGTCTTCTTTGTTCACTCCAAAAGGTCATTCATCCATGACACCACCACGGACAACATCATGCTGAGAGTGTTCCCAGATGGGCAGGTGCTGTACAGCATGAGGTAACTGTCCCAGGGTCACGGTCTCTGTCTTGTGTCATTCTAATATGTGTGGACAATGCTAGGGAGAGTTTGATTTACCACTGTATTGTCAGAGCTGAACAGTGCTTTTCATGGTAGGTGAGGAAACAGTATTTGTGGAATGAGTTAGCTATTCAATTTTGGGTTAAAAAACCACCACAAAATAAAAACAACCCTCTATTAAAAAAATGTGTGGTCTGTCCGTTTGGCCCTGGAGAGTTTGCCACTGTGGTTGGTTCTGTGAAATACTTGGGAAGGTCTGAACCTTCTGATAACAGAACTCTCTAAAGATGAAATGGCCATCATAGTAGGTGGTAACTTCCCTATCATTGGGGATCTTAAGCTTGGGTTAGGAGACTAATTGAGCCTGAATGAATTGAGGGAGACAATGAACTTTACACCCTCCACCTCTGACAGCCTATGATTCTATCATTCTATCAAACATATTATCAATGTTTATTAATAATAAACATTAGAAAAATAACAATAGCTACTGCTTAATAGATGCTACCGTAGAATGTCTTCTGGGCTGACTTGAGTGACTATAGTCTTATTTCCCACCTTCCTGGCCTGCCTGTACAGTTTGCCAGAATTTGATGCTAATAACCTTGAATGGGGGCTGAGAAGGCATAACCTCCGGGCATCTCTGGGGAAGGTGGCTCTCTGGCTAACAACAATGCCCAGAGGAGATGCCGGTGTGGGTCATTCACAACCAATACCCTCAGGAGCTGGGATCCCGGCAGAGCAAATACCACCATCTACAGAAGACAAAAGTCTAAAAGTAACTTAGAGGGGCTTCCCTGGCAGTCCAGTGGTTAAGACTCAGTGCTTCCAATGCAGGGGACACAGGTTCGATCCCTGGTTGGGGAAATAAGATCTAGTGTGCCACATGGTGCTCCAGAAGAAAAAAAGAGACCTGGGTTTCTGAGCTTCTTGAAGGGGGCAACTGCTCCTGATCATGACTGTGTCGTCCTTACTGTGGTCAGACAGGCGAGTCAGCAGCTCACTTCACGAGCCGACATGTTTGTTTGTTCTAGGATTACGGTCACCGCCATGTGCAACATGGATTTCAGCCACTTTCCCCTGGATTCTCAGACCTGTTCTTTGGAGCTGGAAAGCTGTAAGTATCTGTATTCGTAATGACAGATCTTTGCCTTCTTCCCTCCCTGTGTCGTTTTAGTAACTCTGAGACTGAGTACCACCTGCCAGAGATAAGATTTACTCCCAGGCTGGTGTAGGAGGTCCCTGTTGCTTCACCTTGCCTCAGAAGACAAGGTGTCAAATTAACTTCTTTTTCTCTCCCCAAAGATGCATATACAGACGAAGATCTGATGCTATATTGGAAGAATGGGGATGAATCCCTGAAAACGGATGAAAAGATCTCCCTATCTCAGTTTCTGATTCAGAAATTCCACACCACTTCCAGACTGGCCTTCTACAGCAGCACGGGTAGCTAACTTCGGCCACGGTTGGGTTCACCTGTGGAAGAAAACACATTAGAATTCTTCTTTGGCCCCTTTCGGATGAAAAGAATTTTTTTTAATCATTTTAATACTGCACAGTGCAACAAAACAAAAACAGCACTTAAATGCAGAGGTTTTAAAAGTTGCTGCCCTCTGAAATCCCATGGCTGGAGGCAGTCATTCTGAACAATTCAGCAAATACTCTTGCAGACATCTTGATTGATTATGTCATTTTACAAAATTATGTAATTTTACAAAATTGTTGTTGTTAGTCACTAAGTTGTATCTGACTTCGGAGACCATGGACTGTAGCCTGCCTGCCTTCTCTGTCCATGGGATTTCCCAGGCAAGACTACTGGAGTGGGTTGACATTTCCTTCTCCTGAGGATCGTTCCAACCCAGGGATCAAACCAGTGTCTTCCGCATGGCAGGCGGATTCTCTACCACTGAGCCACCTAGGCAGTCCTTAGAACAATTACAAAAGTGTAACTTTACAAAAGTCAGGGTTTACACACGATTCTGTAAACTGATTCATCTGACTTAAAGATGTAGATAGGTAGCTTTCCAGGGAAAAGTTTTTACAGCCTATATTCAGAGATATAGATTCGTTTCTCATGTGTAGTGTGACCTCTTCTTGGACCTTGGGGCTGTATTTGAAGTTTTGAGAGCTTCCATTTGTGAGCTCTTCTCTGATCTCACCATTAGCCCTTGTAATTAGTTGCCTAGGGGCATCCTAATAAAGTACCACAAACTGGATGCTTGAAACAATAGGAATGTGTTCACTTCCAGCCTGAGCAGTCTGCTCCTCCTGAAGGCTCTGGGAAGGAATCCTTCCCTGCCTCCTATCAGCTCCTGGTGGTTGTGGCATTACTCCAACCTTGGCTTTTATTGTCATGTGGCTCTCTGTGTCTCTGGTGTGTCCATGGTGTGCGTGACTCTTTGCAACCCTGGGGGCTGTAGCCCACCAGGCTCCTCTATCCATGAAATTCTCCAGGCAAGAATACTGGTGTGGGTAGCCATTTCCTTCTCTAGGGCATCTTCCCAACCCGGGGACTGAACCCAGGTCTCCTGCATTGCAGGCAGAGCATCACCATCTGAGCCACCAGGGAAGCCCATATTTCTGTGCATCTATGTCCAAACTTCCCTCTTCTCTAAGGACCCCAGCCATTGGGTTATGGGCCACCCTAACTCAAAGGGACTTCATCTTACTTTGATTACATATACAAAGACCTGATTTCTCAGTAAGGTCACATTCACAGGTGGTGGGAGTTAGAACTTCAATGTACCTTTATACAATATATAGCTCTGCAGTAGCCACAGGACCATAGAGGACTTCTCGCTTCCTTGCCCTTCCTGTCCCAGTGCTGAGAAGCTCAGGCCCAGGTGTGGGAAGATTTTGTGCTACTGTCTGCTCCTGCATGGCCACTATCTCCTCGTTTGCCTGCCCCCAGCCCCACCCTTCTGTCCACAACATCCAACAGTGGAGAAGAGCAAGCCCCAGCCAAGGGTGTCAGGACAGCGCATGCCTGCTTCCTTTTATGTCCACAGTGCTCACCTTCATCCCTGTCTTCTCTTCTGCTCTGATGTGTATTTGCCACACAGTTTTCTTGTCTCATCTCTTCTTGGCAAGTTCAGATCAACTCTTTTCTAAAACCTTTTTTTAAAACAAATACTTATTTTTTTGGCTGCAGCAGGCAGCATGTGGGATCTTAGTTCCCCAACGAAGAATAGAACTTGCGTCCCCTGCAATGGAAGTGTGGAGTCTTAACCACTGGGCCGCCAGGGGAGCCCCTGAAGCCATTTATAATAATTTCTTTTTCATTATGTGCTGCTGTTTTGAGCACTTTGTATGAATTAACTACTGTCTATCAAAAAAAATCTATGGTGTAGATAATATTGATATTCTCTCCAGTTTCTAGACCAGAAAACTGAGGCTCAGAGGGATTAGATTTTAGAAAGGAAGTTTATTGTACTAAGGCAACCGATCATGAACTTTTAGCTTTCTGCTGAAGATGAATATGATGATGGGGAAAGAAGGGCTCCCAGGAAAAGGGTTTATTTTTGCCTCTGTGATGGGGTCTCACTGGCTTCTTCCTGTGTCCCACAGGCTGGTACAACCGTCTGTACATCAACTTCACGTTGCGTCGCCACATCTTCTTCTTCTTGCTCCAAACCTACTTCCCCGCCACCCTGATGGTCATGCTGTCCTGGGTGTCCTTCTGGATCGACCGCAGAGCCGTGCCCGCCAGAGTCTCACTGGGTAAAAGCACTTGATAAGGTGTGGCAGGGTGGGTCTTTTTTTTTTTTTTTTCCCAACCGGTCACTATGTAGAAAAGCAGTAAAAATCACCATTCAGGGTTCTTAACTGATTGTCTGTCCGAGTCAGAGGAACAGACTTTCCTCCTACTTCTTGCTTTCCAATTCCACACTGCTCTCAGTTTCCCAGACTATGTGGTGAGAACCTCAGGGAGCTCAAACCACACCATCTCTGCTCAAATCATTTCAGAAAGAGAGCACTTTTCTGGGGTGTGGACTTCCACCACTGGCAATGTCGGAGCTCAGTACTTTGATAAATGAGGCAATTCGATAAATGCCCAAACTTCCTCTGTAAATACAAGAACTTAGTTTGTTGGCTTTGTTTAGACAGAGTTTGGGAGCAGGGCCCATGTTTCGTGATTTCTTGGAAGGAAAGGAGGACTGCATTCCCTGGAGTTGTGGCTTAGACTTGGAAGCCCCTAAGTGTCAGAGTCAACACTTGCACCGCATCATTGTCGATTTGGACAAAATCTGGTTGGGCCCTGAAAAAAGAGAGGGCTTGACCAGCAACGTACAATGAGGAAGAAACTGGTGTGATAGGCTTTCTGGACTCACATGAGGGTGGATGTGTTCTTTTCTTGAGGTTTGGGAAGTTTCCTTGAGAGGGTTCTTTAGCCCCTGCTTTTAAATTTTTATTAAATTGAATTAATTTAATTAGTTTTAAATTTAAATTAAATTAAATTTTTATTAATTTTTTAAAAATTTATTTTTTATTGAAGTATAGTCAATTTTCACAGTCACTGTTTTAAATTCCACATCTGAGCAGATCCTCTGGGATGCACCATGGATCTTGGCAGTCACATCACAGAGACCCCCAGTTCCAAGGGGCTCAGAGTAAAAGGGGACACGCAGTAAGTGGTCCAGGAGGAGAGCAGGGTAGCTACTTTGGAGCAGACCCTCACACCTCCATGAGGTGGAAACCTGCAGGGGGCACTTCTGGTTGGATATAAGAGAGCGAGAGAACGTAGAATGGGGCAGCCGTGTACGCTTGTCAGAGGCTGAACTAAAGCTGGATGTTGCAGGGATCACCACGGTGCTGACCATGTCCACTATCATCACGGGCGTGAACGCCTCCATGCCCCGCGTGTCCTACATCAAGGCCGTGGACATCTACCTCTGGGTCAGCTTCGTGTTCGTGTTCCTCTCGGTGCTGGAGTATGCGGCTGTCAACTACCTGACCACCGTGCAGGAGCGGAAGGAGCGGAAGCTGCAGGAGAAGGCGAGAGAAGTTTCATTCATTTCCTTGTTGGAGTCCATGCTACTGGTTGGATGAGAATAGCAGGAGGGAAAACAGGGGGATGTTTGTGCAAGAGAAGGAGGGTCCATTTCAGAATAGTCTAGCTTCTGTCACAAAGGCTCCCAGAAAGTAGCTAGTCTTTGGACAAAAACTAGGAAGACTTGGGTTCTTGATCTCAGCTCTGCCACTTCTCTTGGGCTTCAGTTTCCTCATCTGTTTTAAAAAAGTATAACAGAATCCTCACCCCACCTACCTCCCAGAGTTGCTGTTAAGGGTTACAACACCCTTGCAAGAATGTATGGGAAAGTTACTTTGAAATTGTATGGTTCCAGATACACGTAAAGTCTCACTATCAATCCTGAACATGTCTAAGGAAAATGTCTCCATGGCCTTTGAGCAGACAAGATGAAAGTTCTAGAATAAAAAACTCATGTGTTTATCAGTTCTCTGGCCCAATGATCCTGAGACTTTATGGAAATACTGTGCCATCTATCCAGCATTGCGCTACACTAAAGTATACCATGAGATGGAATGCAAATGGGGAATTCAGGGCAATGCACGTGGGCAGAGAGGGAAAGTCTATTCTAGTCATACACAGACTCTTATTAATCATATTAAGAAATGAAATGCCGTCTTGTTACCAAATCCTTACTAATCATTGCATTAATAAAAATGATGTTCATCTGAAAGATGTAGAGATTAGGGGACTGAAAAATCCTACACTGATGCATGTCAAAGTGTCTGGGAGCTCCTTTGCATAAGAGAGCAAATTTTAAATTTTAGGCAAAGAGGATGTGTTGCATTTTCAAAAATAGTCTTTCAGTTCCACAATATATCTGCTAAGTACTTCCATGGTGTCTTCAAATATGCTAGAATGTTTAAGATACACATTTCAAGTTCTCTTCGGAACTTTTCTGCTTCAGCATTTGGGTATTTGTTCACATTTTCAATAATCTGTACATTGATCATTATCAAATGCCTTTGATTCTACTTAAGCACTTGATTTATAATCTGTTAGGCTTTCCTTGTGGAGAGCTTTTCAAAAAATAGCAAAGCCTTCCTCTAACAAATATGGACTTATGAACTAGTAACTTCATATAACATGTTCTCAGGCAGATCATCACCTATTATTACCATATGATGAGCCTGGTCTTGGGCAGTGATAGATACGATGCTATCTAAGGAGCAAAGAGGAGGTCATCAGTGGACAGACCATTGGTCCCAAGTCTAGTTCCCTGTCTATGGGAACAGAAACCTGGGCAGTAAGGGCTTGCTCTCCACTGTTGTCAAACATGCGATTCAAAGGTTGAGACAGTGTAGTCGCTGGACGGTAGACAGGTGGGGAGACATGAAATCTCTCTCTCACTGCTCCACAGAAAAATCACTATTCATGACTGTTAGCATGGCTCCCAGTGGAGCTGAGGTTCCCAAAGGGGCCTGGATTCACCTTCTCAGCCTACTAAAGATGAAGATTCCAGGCATACCCCATACCTATGGATTCAGATTCTCTGGAGCTGGCACCCTGGAATTGGCATTGCTGACAAGTTCCAGAGCAATTCTGATGCCCACTGAAGTTTGACTTCTGTTCTGCAGACAGCAAGTCTAACCAGAGCCTGCTGGATTCACCTGGGTTCAAAAGGGGGCTCTATGCTGCTTTGAGTTGAAGCTGGAAGGCAAAGTATAGAGGCACGGGGTCTGCTCCACTCTTTGTGCTCAAATTCTTTGACTGATTATCCAGACCTGCCCAGTGCGCCAAGAGCCACTTAATTTTTCTTAGAAATGAGCTGATGTGGGCAATAGAGATTTTTCATTAATTTTGAGCATTACCTGATTCTAACTCAAAATCTTAAAATCTGTTTTTATTTTAGCAGACAGAATTTCAGCTTAGAGCAAGGAAATGGAGGAAAGATCTGTTGTCTTCAAAAAAAAAAAAGAAGTCCCCAGTGATATAACAATGTCTCATAATTTTACCAAGTTTGGGTGTGATTATATCTAAATGCAAAGGATTGAATAGATGACCTCTTATTAACCCTTATCCTTAAAATCTATGTTAATTATTCTAGGAATGTATTAGTGTGCTACTTAATTATTGTTGCTGATGGGACAAGACATAGAAATTATAATGAAACAATCATGCCTGATTAAAAAAATAGCTCTCCAAACTTCAGATTTCTTCAAGTGTAAAAATATTTCAAGTAACTTTGATTTTTTCATCTATTTTTTTTATCCTAATGCCTCTTGGTATCCATCTATAAATTTCAAGAATCCATGACAATAGGAGACAGGGTGTGAAATGTTATTATTTTACTTTCCCAGATGGAAAAGGCACAGCAGGGCTGAGAGCAGAGTTTGAAACATTACAACCAACAGACTGAGAATAAACCCATGGGCAGTTGGCTAGCATCATGCCTTTGTACAGCATCAGTCAAACACAAATCCTTTTCACCTGGGTATGTGAATCCTTGTTTAAATTTTTAATAATCTGTACATAGATTATTATCAAATACCTTTGGATTATATTTAAATACTTTTGGACTTTATACAGGAAAGAGTTGGACTTTCCTGTATAGAGTCATTCAAAATATGGCAAAGCCTTTGTTCAACAAATATGGGCTCATGAGCCAAACGTTAACCAGTGCCAGCTGACTCAAATTGTGAGGAGGAGTAAAAGTAAAACCATTTCCCTCCCTCCACTTTATAATTTCTCATGAACATTTTCATACTTGCAAAAGTGGTTGAAAAAATAGGATAATGTGCATCCATACACCCTGCCCCTCCATCCAACATTGCTGACATTTTGCCATTTTTGTGTGAACTATTTCTCATATAAATGTATTTTTTTGTCAATGAAGTTGAACCATTTAAAAGTACAGGGCAGTGCAGCGAGATTTCCCGAGGGGGAGGGAGGAGGGAGGGTGGTTCCGGAGGGGAAGCATATGTAAACCCATGGTGATATCATGACAATGTATGGCAAAAACAATAAAAAAAAATAAATAAAAGTACAGGGCAAAGGGCTGGTGGGGGGTGGGGATAAATTAAGAGTTTGGGATGAACAGATATACACTACTATATATAAAATAGGTAAACAAAGACCTACTGTATAGCACAGGGAACTGTATTCAATAGCTTGTTATAACTTATAATGGAAAAGACTCTGAAAAAGGTCTCGTATATATCTATCTGCATATGCATACTTATATATATAAAACTGAATCACTTTGTTCTATACCTGAAACTATACATTGTAAGTCAATTATACTTAGAGGGTTAACCAAGAAAAAATAAAATAAAACAATAAAAATACATAACAGGCAGGCACCATGACCCTTGAACCTTAAATGTAACTCTTTAAAATAAGGACATTCTCCTACCTATTCATCTTTGTATTTATGCACAGAGGTGGGGGCCCCAGGTTGGAACCAGAATATGTGGATTTAAAGTCCTGATTCTGACACCAGCTGTCTGATCCCAGGAGAGCTGTATAGCTTCTCTTGTTCTTAGTTTCTGCTGCTGCAACTGAGGGCATTTGGACTAGATCAGTGATTCTGCTTAGTAAAATAACCTGAGAGCTTTAAATCGATTAGTCTAGAGTGGAGCCTGGGTGTGCCCAGTTTAAAGCACTCCCAAGGTGATTCTAATATGCAGCCGGGGTAGAGAGTCATTGGACAAAGTGATCCCTGGAGATGTTGCTGGTTCTGCTTTCTTTACTCTCGGCCCAGGCCCCTTCATCTGGACCTCTGCCAGGTATAAACATGCCTGACATCTCCCCTTGTGCTTGTTGCCTGCAGTTCCCATGCATGTGTGGAATGCTTCACTCAAGAACCATGATGCTGGATGGAAGCTACACTGAGTCCGAGGCCAACAGCTTAGCTGGGTACCCAAGAAGTCAAATTCTGACAGAAGAAGAAAGGCAAGACAAAATAGTAGTCCATGTGGCCCTGAGCAATGAATCCAGCTCCTCTAGGAAGAAGGGGCTTCTGAAGGGCCAGGTGGGTCTTCGCATCTTCCAGAACACCCACGCCATCGACAAATACTCCCGGTTGATATTTCCAGCTTCCTACATATTTTTCAACTTGATTTATTGGTCAGTGTTTGCCTAGGGACTCCGAGGCTGTGCCCGGTGAAGGCAACTTCTAGACCCTTGGACTGTCCTACCTGTTATGGACATCTATGGGGTCTGGCCGGCTGCCCACACATGGATCTGCTGACCATGTCCTCTCACAGAGCAGCAGCTCCTGGCCCACCTTGAGCAGCATCCTGGCCCCTGGAGGGCCCCAGGAGCCCTCCAGCTGCCCTTCCCCAGACCTTGTGGGCTTGCTCATATTCATGCTGCGTCGTGTCCCACTTCTTGCCTCTCTGGGACTGTCCTCTTCTGTTCTTGTGTGTGAACAGTTTCATGAGAGCCCTGTTCCAATAAAGAAAAGGCTCAAATGCCTTCCAGATGAATATTCTGAGACCCTTATAAAGCCTAGGATTCTGTTATAGAGGCAAGGGGAAAATGAAAGGCAAGCTTAGGGACTTTCTTGATAGGAGACAGGAAATGAGGATCCAAAAGAGAAATGAAAAAAATCTGTAAACTCTACACCTGGATTAAGTGCCTATCTAGGAAAGAAGAAAAAGGAAAACTCAGATCCCAGACAGGAAATAATTTGACCTGAGTGAGTCTGGCAACTCCCATGATTTTGCAGTATTAAGGGACATCATTCATCCATCCATCCATCCAGCCACTCATTAAATACTGAATACCCAGCCTGCGCCAGGGCTTATTTTTCTCAGCAATATGTGGCAATATGCACTGAATATTGCCTACCAGGGAGACACAGCCCAAACCCATCAAGGTGCAGAGGTTTTTTGGGGGGGCTGGCCATCTGGTACAGCTGACTCCCCATATGGCTGACCTTAGTCTCCCATTCCTCCAGAGGCTGAGCTGATAACCCTCAGCCCAAGACCCCATCATAAATCAAACTGTTAGCCTAGACCATCTGGCATGGCGGTTAGGCCCCCAGGTGACCAAAGACCCTCCTATCAGGCAGGACAGTTCAGGGGTCTAGAAGTTACCTCCCAAGAGCTGGAGGCCAAGGCCAAATTTGTCTTTTGTCAAGATAATCCTGTACTACACAATAATCCTTGTCAATTCCTCATTGTTAATGTGAATAACTCTGCTTCCAGTCATTAGAAGATTCATGTAACATTTAAAAACATATTGGGCTTCCCTGGTGGCTCAGATGGTAAAGAATCTGTCTGCAATGCAGGAGACTTGGGTTTTATCCCTGGATTGGAAAGATCCCCTGGAGAAGTGAATGGCAACCCACTCTAGTATTCTTGCCAGGAGAATTCCATGGTCAGAGGAGCCTGATGGGCTGTAGTCCATGGGGTCACAGACAACTGGATATGACAGAGTGTCTCACACTTTCACTTTTTTTCACTACACTAGACAGAGTGGGATCTGAAGTAAGAATAAGACATAATTATATTCTCACATAGCTCTCAGAGAAAGGACTGGTCAAGAATGTGATATATGATTATGTAGACATTAAAAGTGTTACATGCAACAAAAACTGTTCAATGTGTAATGGAAATTCTGAGGAAGGAATGATTTCTAGTGGAAGACTGGATCTTGTGGAGATAACAGCTGTTCCTTCAAGGTTGGGGATCTGGAGAAGAAATGTTCGTGCCAAGTGCACATGTAGAAAGTACATGCTAGATATGGGCTTTTCAGTATGGGAGCCACTGGCCATGAATTTAAATTTAAGTTACTTAAAGTTAAAAAAGTGAGTTCTTGCCGCATGGCTCTAGCCACGTTTCAAGTGCTCTACTCAATAGCCAAATGTGGCAGCGCTGCTGTGTTGCCTAGCGCAGAGTTATAAACCATTTCCACAGTCACAGAAAGTCTTAGTGTTGCTGTGGATGGAAGGGTTGGCCTGAGCAAAAAGCATGAGAGAGGCAGGATAGTTTGGGGTCGCAGAGTATAGAGTTTGTGGGGCAAGTCATCTTTTTTTGCTGGATCCTAGTTTGCAGGAAGAGGTGAGAGACAAGCCATTTCTGCATCACTAGGAGTCATGGCAGGTCCCCCAACCTCTCCCCGCACACCCACGCTGATGGGGACGGTGTCCCCTCCATGTAGTTGCCTGGCCCAAGACCAGTGACTCTCCCAGCCTCATAAACAAATGAAGAATGAAGGTACATAAAGATGGAAATTGCATGGTACAGGGCATCTGGACATGTTTAGAAACCTTTACTCTCTGGAGACTCTCTAGACCATACTGCTACTCAAAGAATGATAAGTATGTCGTTGTTAAATACATCCTGTTGCTCTAGTTGTCGTGTTTAATTCCAACACTGCTTGACTTGTGACCACGTTGTCTTCATAAATGAAGCTCCTATAGCATGGTGGCCTGTTCACACTTAACGAAAATAAAGATGTATTTTAACTAGCTTATATAGTGGACTGGCATTCTTCTATAGCAAACAGAATTGTAGAGAGCATTTTATCATGAGCCAATGACACCTTCAGATTTAGCATAGTCTTATTGCAATGTAATAATGTGACTATGTGAGAAAGGCAGAAATTTAAATGAGGTAAAGAGGAGACAACAGTAGGAGTGGAGAACAGGAATTAAAGAAGTGTTGAGAAGAGAATGATTCACCCTAGAGAGAGGAAGACAGAGGAGTAAACATAATTGTTATCAGAGATGCTTGAATGATGCTTGATTTCACTGAATCTAAGGCACCATCAAATGTAAGATGCCCCCATAGTTGATGTACCACTAAGAGGAAAAAATGCTGCTAATTAAGTTATAGCAGTCAATGATTATAGGATGAATCCTGACTTCACCAATGTTAAATTGTAAAACATGTGCATGCTAGAATAAAAGAAATAGGTATTATACAAAAACTGACAATCAGACGTACTTCTTGGACTCCAAGGAGACAACATCTATTGTGCACTTGTCTTCAAGGCCTTATGCCCCGGTGGGGGATGGGGTGGTGCCTGGGGTGGTAGCAGATAAAGAAATGAATGGGAAATCCTTTCAGTCACTAAGAAAGTTACACTGGGGAATTCCCTGAAGGTCCAAGGATTAGGCCTTGATGCTTTCATTGCTTCTGGTGAGGGAACTAAGATCCCACAAAACTGTGCAGAGTGGCAAAAAAAAGAAAGACAAAAGATAAAAAAGTTCACACTCATAGTAGGCATGGTTCAAAACGGCTCAAAGGAGGGAGAGATTACAGATTTTGCTGTTTACAGTAAATTTTGAGCAATGGCTAGATATAATTTCAACTAATAGAAAAGGAGAGAAGGGAATGTTAACATGGCAGAAGGAAAGCTTGGGAGTGTTCAGGGAACTGTGAGCAGACATTCCACCAAATGTACAGAAGTCTTGGGTTAAAATCCTAGCAATTCCAGGACTCCAGTGTCAAGGGTCCTTCTAGGTTCATTCCACATAAAATAAACCTGGAGAAGAAATTGGACGAGTCTTGTCTGGGCTCATGAATGTCAAAGAAAACCAGAGCTCTGGGTTGTAAGCAAGCTTAGACAGTTAGGACTCTTCAAAACCACTTTGATTTTGTTCTTCCCTCTGCAGAAGGGAGACCATGAATTCAAAAAATGGAAAGCTGCTGAGTTTCAGGGAATCGATGAGGCAGGAAAATAATAATGATAATAGTGGGAAAAGTTCATGTTAAGCTCAGTGATGTTTAGAAGCTCAGCCTGTGTGCTGACATTGACTGAGACCAGGCAGCCAGAGGAAGAAGCTAGTCCAGTGGAAGACGAGGAGTCTGGGTCTGGCAGCCTAGTGGAGATGTCAAGTAAAAACTTACAAAGCTGGTCTAGGGCTGAAGGGAATCAAGATTTGGGACTATCTTCCCAGATGTGCTCAAGAAGCTATCAAAGGGCACAAAACTCCTCAGAAGAAAAGCAGAAGAGAGGAGGTCTGGAGATAAAAGCTTGGAAGTACATATTTAGGTGGAAAGAGGAATGCTGATCAGAGAAATAGAACCAGAAGACTATCACAGGTACAGTAAGAAGGAATACTCTCAAGTGGGGGAGGGGAGGGCTGGGGGCAAATAATAACACAAAGATTGAGAAGGGTAAGGGCTGTGAACAAACAAAGCAAGACGGAGGCCAGAGGCTAGATGGGATCAGTCATGCACATAGAGGACTTCCCTGGTTTCCAGTGGTTAAGACTCCGAATTCCCAATGCAGGGTGCACGGATTCAATCCCTCGTCAGGGAACTAAGATCCCTCATGCCACAACTAAAGATTTCACGTGACTCAGTGAAGACCCGGCACAGCCAAGTAAATAAATACTTTTTAAAAATCATGCAGATAGATGATGGCCTTCCTTGGCAAAGAAGAGGAACCATTCATTCTCTCAGGTACAAAAGATTTATGTAGGTAGAAGGAAAAATGTTCAGAGAACTGCTATTTACAATAGAAGATGGTTTTAGACTCTTGTTTTCTTGGAGGACTTCAAAAGAATGCTATGGCATACCTGGCCTGGATGAGGGTTGTGGTCTTAATGGTGGGTTCCTCAAACTTTTCTATTGGAGTTGGCAGAAGTGGTGCTTATAACCCAGTTACCAGGTCTGTGGACCCAGCTTGGGAAGCAGCAGTCTTGAGTAGTTAAGACTCTGTACTTCCAGCTGCAGGCAAGTGTGAGTTTGATCCCTAGTGGGGAAACTAGGATCCCACATGCCTCTGGGCAGGGCAACTGCACTGTGTAAAGAAAGGAGTGCAGAGTGCATTCTCTGCTCCAAAGAGTACTGCAGTGAGAGCTGGATGTGTGGCTCCTAATTCATTTCCCACATAAACCTCACGGGGGTCTTCAGGAGTTTCATCCCACATACCGACTGAAATGTGCTGTCTTCCATAATTGTGTTCAACCCATCAGTAAGTGGACTTTGCACAAAACAATTCATTTCTTATAGTATTTTCAGGCAAAAAGTGACTTATTTTTTTACTTAGACAAAGAAAGCGCCGAAAAGAAAAAGCCCAAACTGGCCTAGGTTGTGCTGAAACATGTCTGCCTGGAGTTATCCTAACACCCAGTTGGAATTCAGAGTTAAACTAGCTCCTTGAGACCAGAAGCTGAGCTGTGGGACCGGCAGCTATTTAGGGCAGTCTACACATCCCCAACCCTCTACCCCTAACCCCACACCAATCACTAAGAAATGTGGCGCAAGTTAAAATGGTACCCACAGGGAAGGCTATGCATGCAGCACGATGTGTCTGAGGGCGAGAACACTGGCCTGTTTGCACTGAGAGCTAAATCCCATGCCAGAAGGGCCCTATGTCCCAGCCTGTCCCACCTCCAGAGCCATCTGAGAGCATCCACACCTGTAGTATAAACACACTGCCCATCAGCAGACTCATTAAAATGCTCAATCCTCATTTTCAGACCTGAAGATGTCATCATGAGAATATTAGGTTTGGGATTTATTTTAAAAGATAAATTGAAAAACCAACTTCAGGTGTGGTACACCATGTTGAATCTAAACTCACCAGGTTTATGATGGCGAGTGCTCTTTAGTCCATTTAGCCCAAGGTATCTCACATTAAACGTGCCTATTAATTACCTGCAGACCTTGTTAAAATGCAGATTCTCATTTAGTCACTTTGGGAGGGGACCTTGGCTTATGCGTTTCTTTCATTCTTTTTAAGAAATATGTATTTGGCTGAGCCACGTCTTAGCTGTGGCAGGGGGGATCTTAGTTCCCAATTAGGAATTGAACCAGGTCCCCTGCATTGAGAGTGCAGAATGTTAGCCACTGGACCACCAGAAAAGTTCAGGATTATGCGTTTCTAACAAGTGGCCTGGAGACGTCATTGGTGCTGGCCTGCAGACCACATCTTAAGTAGGGAGGCCTTAGAGACCCCTCCTTCATTATTTAAAGTTGAGCTCAGATGTTGCCTCCCCTTTGTGATTTTTCCTTACATCCTTTCCCTTCCCAAAGCATAACTTATCTTTAACTCATCTATATTTCCAAAGCATGTTATGCATTTGTGCACTGAGGCATTTCCTTGATGTTTTGATTATTCTCCTTAATCCATGCTTCCCAGGCCTGGATTAGTCACCTGGCAAGCTGTTGAGAAAGTCTCAGTGCCTGAGCCCCACCTCCAGCGTTCATGAATTTTTTTATAATCCCAACTCTTTTTTGATGATGATTGTTGTTTATAACCAGAGAAAGCAATGACACCCACTCCAGTACTCTTGCCTGGAGAATCCCATGGACAGAGGAGCCCGGTAGGCTGCAGTCCATGGAGTCGCTAAGAGCTGGACATGACTGAGCTACTTCACTTTCACTTTTCACTTTTATGCATTGGAGAAGGAAATGGCAACCCACTCCAGTGATCTTGCCTGGAGAATCCCAGGGACGGGGGAGCCTGGTGGGCTGCTGTCTATGGGGTCACACAGAGTCGGGCACAACTGAAGTGACTTAGCAGCAGCAGCAGCAGTTGTTAATAACAGTAACTCTTTATAAAAGGCTGGTACCAAGTCTGAAATAAATTTTGGGGGGAGAGTTTTGCATGGTTTGCAAACTGTGTTCCCTGGAACCCAAGAGGTTCTCTGGGGGGTGCTTTAGGATCTGCTCTGGGAGTGGGAGATGCTGCAGTAGGGTTTAGAGGAGGTAAGAGGTGAAGATGGCAAGATACAGGCCAGAAATAGAACTGAGACTTCTGGGCCCCAAACCTTTCACTTTTACAGTTTCCCACAAGAAAGCTGTGCGGCCTGAGACACAAAGGGCCCAAGGGAAGTTTCCATCTTCTCCTACCAACATTCCTTAATCCAGAAGATAGCTGGCCTCCTGGCATGGGTGGAATGGAGGCCAGAATTGGGAGGGACAGGCAGGCAAGTACTACCATGTAGAGCTTTGTTTTTTTGCTCTGACATCAGATTTGCCTAAACTGCTTGAAGGAAGATTCTAGACCCAGGTCTTGGTCCTCTGGTTGCCAACCTCTTCTGACCTCTTGTCTTTACCCAGTTCCTCCTTCCCATCACCTTTCCTTTCCCCCAGAGAGCACCTGTCCTCTGCACCCAGTAGGAAGCTGGCAGCTACATCCCCGTGTCTCCGATTACCCACCTCGTCCATGCTGCCGTGGCCTTGAAGGGCTGCAGAGCGGAGGGTGTCCATGAACCTCTCTCCTTCCTCCTGTGAGCAGAGAGAGTGCATGTGAGTGAAAGCTGCAGCAGAGGATGTAATCACAGGCGTAACAAGCCTTACAATGTCAGCTCCGAGGGGCAGAGCTTTTGTCTAGCTTCTCAGCTGCTGTATTCTAGGGTACATATCAGTGTTGGCACATGCCATTTGCTCAGTAATATTGATGGAAAGAAGGAATGAAAGCTATTTTTTAAACTGAAGTATAATTGATTTACAATGTTTTATTAGTTTCTAGTGTACAGCAAAGCGATTCAGTTCTACATCAAAAACATGAATTCTCCTGTCATCCTTGAGCAGGGGCCATGCTAATCTCTGTATTGCTCTGATTTTAGTATATATGTGCCAAAGTGAGCACTAAAGCTACTGTTTATAAGTGCTCACTATGCACTAGACACTGTGCTACATATAGATTATAGAAATTTCTTCTCTCCAAGATCTCAGGCTTTATATTTTGATCTTAATTTCAGTTACCCTTAACTATCGTCTTTTTTATTGAAAGGTTGGAGAAGAAGGAGATAGTTGTACTTCATCTATTATTGTAAAGATGTCCCCAAACTAAGATATTTTCCTCATAGTTACACCTTTTACATGTAAGGGCACATGTACGATTTTTGCCAAAATGTTTTTTTAAACTCTGTTGTTTGTAGAGAAATTGCTTCAAAGGTACTGCATTATAGCTTTGTAATTAGGAAAAAAAGATGCCTTATCTTTTTATCTAATTTCTTTTCTTTTTATCTTTCACTATCTTATTCATGTTCAGTATGGAGGCAGGAAGCTAGATACGAAGTGAACGCGAAGTGAACGCGTTTTGCCAGCTATGTGACCTTGAGTAATTTAATTAATCTCTCTGAGTTTTAATCTCTTTATCTAAAAAAAAAAGAGGATAATTCTGGCCTCTTAGTGTGGATGGGAGGAATGAGTTAGAGGGTCTGAAGTATTCAGTTCAGAAAATTAAAAAAATAGACAAAAGGGAGAAGGAAGTGGATGAGGAGGAAGAAGAAGGGAAAGAGAGGGAAGAAGGAGAGGACGAGCCAACTTTTAATTTTGCTAAGTGAAAATATTTAAAACCACCCCCACAAACCAATCTATAATTGCATCTAGAGCTGCAATCATTTCTAGTGCTCAGTTGTTTAGTTGTGTCAGGCTCTTTTCGACTCTATGGACTGTAGCCTGCCAGGCTCCTCTGTCCATGGGATTCTCTGGGCAAGAATACTGGAGTGGATTGCCATTTCCTCCTGTAAGGGATTTCCCCAACCCAGGGATTGAACCTGTGTCTCCTATATTGGCAGGTGGATTCTTTACCACCTGGAAAGCCCACAATCATTTCTAAATCAACAACAAAATTTTTCACAGTGAAAATGTAGGAAGACGTGATTTCAGAATATAAAATCCTTACAGTTTGCTCTTTACTCTGACATTTTCATCAAAAGAACAGATGAAAACTATCATGGACCAGCTGGAGTGTTGGGGGGCCAACTTTCCAGGGAGATGTCTCACCCTTCATTTTGCAGATAAAAAGACAGATCCAGTGAGGCTAAGTAACAGGCTTCATGTCAGATGGCTAGTTATTAAAGGAAAAGTAATACCCTAAAATGGATAAAAGTATCTTGTCCAGATACCCTAAATTAGTATCCATCAGACTATGCAAAACTGGTGGCAACATGTGACCTGGGTTGAGGCTTGTCCTTTAGGCTTCAGATTTCATCTTCTCAGCCCTCTGACGCCCTGAGACACTTGTGAATACCCCGATCCTGGTACTACATGGGTTCTCTCTGAAGTTGGAATGAGATGGCCCAGCTCTCAGGATTATTCACTGAATCATGCTGTTCATTGAGCATCATGGGGTATATTTCTGGCCTCAGGAAAACTCCTTTGAAAACTCCTCTGTCCATAGGATTCTTCAGGGAAGAATACTGGAGTGGGTTGCATGCCCTCCTCCAAAGGATCTTCCTGAAGCATCAGTTAAGAACTATATAGTGAAGCTCCTCTCTAAGGATATGTATGGCTGATGCCTCTGCTCTCCCTGCCTCTCACACACACCTTCCTGTTCTATCTCAAGTGTGAAGCAGACAGTCGGAGAGAAATGGGTCTTTCTAATGTTCTGTGGTAATGTCAAGAACTTCTGCTCTACAACTAAGCTCAGGGAGACTTGGAATGTTTCTGAGCCTGGAAATAGGACCTGGGTAGTGAATCCCCATCGTTGTTTATTTTGGGAGAGGGAGAAATTCTCCCTTTCCCTCCAACTCCACCAATTAGGAGAGAAAGCAATGGGGTCAGGAAATCTAGGGCAACTCTCCTTAGGGTAGACTGTGAAGTCCCAAAGATTCTACTCCCACCAGCTGCCCCACGTGTTTGGTGCTCTCTCCAGAGGACAAGCTGGCCTGTAATCTCCACCCGCTACAGGAAGTTTGATTACCACATTCAAGAGGGCAGGACATGGTCTCCTTAGTGATTCATCATCTTAGTTGTTTTCCCAGGCTCCTGAAGGATTTGCCCCAGTCAACCCCATTCTCACCGCAACAATAGTGCGTTGTTTTGAGATGTCTTGCTGGCTGAGGGGATGTAAACGTGACCACAGGGAAGAGGAGAGGTTCTTCTGAGTTTGAATATTTTTTAAAAATCGAGTCAGTAGGCAAATATATATATGTATTGAAAACAAGAAGAATATCAGAGTGAGATAGGATAGGTGGTGTTTACTGTTCTGGAGCATCTTTCTTAACCGAAGAAAAAAGACTACATTTAAAAACAACGTTGTAAATTAACAATGGGTCCCTAAATGAGTTAGTAATCTGCACTGCTTGATTCAAGATACTGCTTACCTTAATGTTGTAGCATCCAAGAACAAAGGCATCTTTTATTTTCTACCACATTATATTGCTCTTGTTTATTGATGTTAGTCAATAGTCTGTATGAATTTTTGTTCAGTTGCTCAGTTGTGTCTGACTCTTGGCCACCCCACAGTCTGCAGCACTCCAGGCTTCCCTGTCCTTCACCATTTCCCAGAGTTTGCTCAAACTCATGTCCATTGAGTCAGTGATGCCACCCAACCATCTTGTCTGCATGAACATGGGCATCTAAATAGTTGGCATGCTTGTTACTGAGTCCAAGCTCACTCTGCTTGCCGCAAGATGGGGCAAAGAATCCAAGACGAAGTGTTGGGACGAGGAAGGGACTTTATTTAGGAGCCGGCTGACGAAGAAGATGGCAGGCTAGCAGCTCAAAATAACCATCTTGTTGGGGCCTGGTTGCCAGGTTCTTTTATGGATCAGAGATGGTGGTGGTGAGGGAGGTGAGGAAACAAAGTAAAATGACTATTCAATCCTTGTAAAGGTACCCTAGAATGGCAAGCCTTAGGCAGGGGGATGTGTTAGTTTCACTTCCTTACCGTCCTTTGAAGGTGGGCAGTTCAGGCAATCTCCCTGAAGCAGGCCATTATGTTTACCTGCAATAACAAAGGGGATTCCTTGGTGGCTCAGTCAGTAAAGAATCTGCCTGCAGTTCAAGAGACTTCCTGCAATATAGAAGACCAGGGTTCGATCCCTGGGTTGGGAAGTTCCGCTTGAGAAGGAAATGGCAACCCACTCCAGTATTCTTGCCTGGAAAATTCCATGGACAGAGGAGCCTGGCAGGCTACAGTCCATGGAGTTGCAAAGAGTCGGACATGACTGAGCAACTCAACCACCACCACATATATGCCTAGTCATATCTGTATTTCTGGGAAAGTTGCCTTTTTTACCTTAAAGATTTTTTATGATGTTGACCATTTTTAAAGTCTTTTGTTGAATTTGTTACAACATTGCTTTTGTTTTCTGTTTTGGTTTTTTGGCCACAAGGCATGTGGGATCTCAGCTCCTCAACCAGGGATCAAACCTGCGCCTCTTGCAGTGGAAGGTGAAGTCTTGACCACTGGACCTCCAGGGAAGTCACTTCCCTTTTAATCATAACTGTATGATTACAGCTGATAGCCTTTCTTGAGATATGATTTACTTGCAGTAAAATGCACAGACTTTAAGTATACAGTTTAATGAGTTTTAAAATATATTCTGCTTAACTTGTCCTCCTATTAAGAGATGGAACATTTCTGACACCTCATAAAGCCCCTACATGCCCCATTTCTAATCATTCCCTGCGTTCACCTTCCCCTGACCTGACATCCAATGTTCTGAGTTCTATCACCATTAAATTTGTTCTGTCATTTCTAAAGCTTCATATAAATGGCATTATAAGGTAGGTACCCTTCTGTGTCTGGCTTTTCTCACTCAATATAACGTTTTTGAGATGAATTCATGTTGTTACATGTATTTGTATTTCATTCCTATTTGCTGCTGAGAAGTAGCCCGTTGTTTGAATAAACCATGATTTCTTCATCCTTTCTCATGTGGTAGACATTTGGATTATTTCTGGTTTGGAAAAATAAAGCTTCTTATAATAATGATGGTAAACAAATAATAAATTTGTAACTCATAAACAAAGAAACTAGCAGGTGTGTGTGTGAGTGTGTGCCTGACGTAGCACAGAAACATATTCATTGAAAAGTTCCTGGACTAGGGACTTCCCTGGTAGTCCAGTGATTATGACTTCTGTTGCAGTGAAAAGGAAAGAAAAAAAGAAGAATGAGTTTTTTTTTTTCTTTCCCTTTACTAAGAACAAAGAAGATAAACAGAACAGCTAGCAAACCTGAACACTCCTAGTTTTTTTTTTTTAATTTAACTGCTTCTAACCCGGCATGTCTATAACTAAGTTTGCTTTTCTGTCCCCTAACTCTGCAGGAGCTACACTTCACATCTATTTACCTTTGACCATACGCTAAATACATCCTATGTCTGGTATTTATCCTTACAGCACCCTTCCCCTTATAGTTACATATCAGAAAGAAGGCTGAAGAGCCACCGAACGGCCAGAATCAATTACTGGGCTACTGACACCAGCCTAGGACTGTCTTTGAAACAATGCCAGAGGAAGACGTCCAGTCCCTAACACCTTCGTTCCTCATCACGGACTCCCTCCTGTGAGCCCTCTCCTAACATAAGCCCCTAGACCTCATGCAGGGGGCACAGTTCTTGAGGCATGTACCTACTGGGTTCCCCTCTCCGAAAGCTGAGAATTAAAGCCTCTTTTTCTATTTCTTCTAGACTGTATTTCCATATTTTTTAAAATTCCGCTTCAGTGACAGAGAAAGCCAAGATTTTGGCCAGCAACGCTTAACCCTCGAATGCAGGGTGTGAGGGTTCTATCCCTGGTCGGGGAGCTAAGATTCCACACGCCTCTCAGCCAAAAAAAACCCCCAAACACCCATAGAACAAACATTGTAATGAATTCAATAAAGACACACGGAAAGGTGGGGGAGGGGTCCACATCAAAAAGTCAAAAAAAAAAAAAGTTCCTGGGCTAAAGCTCAGAGGTGGTGAACATACACTTAAAGTTTGCTTTGGGTGGACACAGGGGGTGAGTGAGGAATTTGTAGAAGTTGGTAGGATGAAGCAGAATTCATGCAGTTTAAAAAAGTTGTTATCAGGCTCCCCTGGTTCAGTGGTGAAGATCCCACATGCCGCGGAGCAACTCAGCTCATTCACAACTACTGAGCCTGTGTTCTAGAGCCCGTGGTCCGCAACAAGAGAAGGCGCCCCGATGAGAAGCCTGCACACCGCGACTAGGGAGTAGCCCCTGCTTGCCCTAACTAGAGAAAGCCTGCACAGCAAAGAAGATCCAGCAAAGCCAAAAATAAAAATAAATACAGTAAATTTAAAAAGGTTTTTATCTATCAGTTGCAACCAAGTGAAGAAAATAGGCTTGGTTGGAAAATGCATGTCTACAATTTAGAGATGAGCCACTCCTGATGGGCTATTAATCATTCCATTTTACAGCAGAGAACTTTCTTGGGCTCTTAGCTTCCTTGGGTGTAAAATAGAGGCATTAATTCCTACCTAGCCAACCTCCTAGGGCTGTTGTGAGAAGCAAGCAAATGGGAGGCTGTTAGCTTAAAGCTCTAAGCGCAAGATGGGTGGTGTCTGTGACAAATTCACAGTTTTCCCTTGAGAGACTAGAGTGGAACATTTTACACGTCATGTACTTTTTGTTTGTTAACTCATTTACCTCCCCAAGAAATGAGCACTGGTACCATCATTTCCATTTTACAGAGGAGGAACTTGAAGCCTGGGCAGGTTCACCATCCAGAAGCCACACAGCTATAAACAGCATCTCTGGGATTTGAACCCAGGTAAAATTGGCTCTAATCTGAGCTGTTACTATTGTGCCATCTGTCTTTCCAAGAAGTTGTCATTATACCTCCTCCTAGCCACCCACTTTACAGGAACTGTCTTCAGCCTTTATTTCCTTGTGGGAGGCTTGCTATATTCAAATTCTTTGGCATGTTATCTAACAGATGTAACAGAAGCTGAAAGATTGCCTAAAAACTAATGGTCGTCCCCGAGGCTTCAGTGTGACACGGCTGAGCCAGCCATATTCTTGGTGTAAACTTTGTATTTGCACAATAACCAAAACCACCAACCTGCTGGAACAGATCCCAGGAGCTCCCACCCCTGGCTGCCTTTCTCAGGACACACAGCATGGTGTCCAACTGACATGTGGGAAAAGCCCACATCACTGAATGCTAAAAAGAGAGCATCCCCACGCCCAGGGTCATTTAGTCATTCACTAAATGTCTCTGTCCTCAATGGCTGCACAGTTGGGACTTGCTTCTTAACAGACTCCTTCAGCACCGCAGCGGCCACCTCCTTCTGTCTGAGAGGCCATGAATAACTGAGCTGGGGAAGAAGCTTGCAAGACTGGGTGTGGACAGGTGGGGCTGGACAGACTAGCTTTTCATTTGCATTTAAAAATTACTAGTTGGAGGGAAGGGATAAACGAGGAATTTGGAATTAACAGACATATGCTACTACATATAAGATAAATAAACAGCAAGAACCTGCTTGTAGAGCACAGGGAACTATATTCAGTAGCTTGTAATAACCTATAATGGAAAAGAATCTGAAAAAGTTATACATATGTATGTATGTAATTGAATTGCTTTGCTGTACCCTTGAGACATTGTAGATCAACTATACTTCAATTAAAAAAATTACTAGGGACCGGCTGAGGAGGCGCGGCGGCGTAGGGACGGTACCCTTACCGGGCTACTACAGCACTAGGGTGTCAGTTGGTCCCGCCCAGAACACTTCAGTTCTGATCTGGAAGGATATATTTAATAACTGATTGGTGTGTCCCTTGAATACAAGCAAATGGAAACTGAACAGCCAGAGGAAACCTTTCCCAACACCGAAACCAATGGCGAATTTGGTAAACGCCCTGCTGAAGATATGGAAGAGGAACAAGCTTTTAAAAGCTCTAGAAACACTGATGAGATGGTTGAATTACGCATTCTGCTTCAGAGCAAGAATGCTGGGGCAGTGATTGGAAAAGGAGGCAAGAATATTAAGGCTCTCCGTACAGACTACAATGCCAGTGTTTCAGTCCCAGACAGCAGTGGCCCCGAGCGCATATTGAGTATCAGTGCTGATATTGAAACGATTGGAGAAATTCTGAAGAAAATCATCCCTACCTTGGAAGAGGGCCTGCAGTTGCCATCACCCACTGCAACCAGCCAGCTCCCGCTCGAATCTGATGCTGTGGAATGCTTAAATTACCAACACTATAAAGGAAGCGACTTTGACTGCGAGTTGAGACTGTTGATTCATCAGAGTCTGGCAGGAAGAATTATTGGAGTCAAAGGTGCTAAAATCAAAGAACTTAGAGAGAACACTCAGACAACAATCAAGCTTTTCCAGGAATGTTGTCCTCAATCTACTGACAGAGTCGTTCTTATCGGAGGAAAACCTGATAGGGTTGTAGAGTGCATAAAGATCATCCTTGATCTTATATCAGAGTCTCCTATCAAAGGACGCGCTCAGCCTTATGATCCCAATTTTTATGATGAAACTTATGATTATGGTGGTTTTACAATGATGTTTGATGACCACCGTGGACGTCCTGTGGGATTTCCCATGCGGGGAAGAGGTGGTTTTGACAGAATGCTGCCTGGTCGGGGTGGGCGTCCCATGCCTCCCTCCAGAAGAGATTATGATGATATGGGCCCTCGTCGAGGACCTCCTCCACCCCTTCCCGGACGAGGCGGCCGGGGTGGTAGTAGAGCTCGGAATCTTCCTCTTCCACCACCACCACCACCTAGAGGAGGAGATCTAATGGCCTATGACAGAAGAGGAAGACCTGGAGACCGTTATGATGGCATGGTTGGTTTCAGTGCTGATGAAACCTGGGACTCTGCAATAGATACATGGAGCCCATCAGAGTGGCAGATGGCTTATGAACCACAGGGTGGCTCTGGATATGATTATTCCTATGCAGGGGGTCGTGGCTCATATGGTGATCTTGGTGGACCTATTATTACTACACAAGTAACTATTCCCAAAGATTTGGCTGGATCTATTATTGGCAAAGGTGGTCAGCGGATTAAACAAATCCATCATGAGTCAGGAGCTTCGATCAAAATTGATGAGCCTTTAGAAGGATCTGAAGATCGGATCATTACCATTACAGGAACACAGGACCAGATACAGAATGCACAGTATTTGCTGCAGAACAGTGTGAAGCAGTATTCTGGAAAGTTTTTCTAAGACTAGTGAAGAACTGAAGGAGTCCTGCATCTTTTTTTTTTTTTTTTATCTGCTTCTGTTTAAAAAGCCAACATTCCTCTGCTTCATAGGTGTTCTGCATTTGAGGTGTAGTGAAATCTTTGCTGTTCACCAGATGTAATGTTTTAGTTCCTTACAAACAGGGTGGGGGGTGGGGGTGGGTGTGCAAAAACTAACATTGAAATTTTGAAACAGCAGCAGAGTGAGTGAATTTTAATTTTTGTTCATTGTTGGTGGTTTAAAGAAGTCCCCCCATGTAATTATTGTGAACACTTTGCATTGTGGTCACTGTAACATTTGGGGTGGTGGGACAGGGAGGAAAAGTAACAGTAGTCCATATGTCCCTGGCATCTATTCAGAGCAGTGTGCAGAATGTAATGCTCTTTTGTAAGAAACGTTTTATGATTTTTAAAATAAATTTAGTGAACCTATTTTTGGTGGTCATTTTTTTTAAGATGGTCATTTTTCAAATGGCTGAATTCCCTCCAACATACCCACAAACAGAACACTAAGTTTAATCTTCAGTCCTCTGTTGAATATAAATAAATGGCATCTCTTCTTGGACTTAGGCAAAATATCTTGACAATACTCAATTCTGGTGATTCTTAATGATTTGAAGTCCGTTGCTTGGGAGGAAATTCCACCACACATTCATGCTTATAATAAGCTGGGGATTTTTGTTTGTTTTTGCAAATGCTTGCCCCTACTTTGCAATGATTTTCTGTTCGTAATTCTGAAGAACCAAGGTGGGGAGCAACACAACCGATGGAATAGTGGTATAAGTTTATACCAGAAGCTTAATGGCAAGTTTTATTAATCAGAATAATACTTGGTTATGGAAGTGACTGATGCTAAATAAATTCTGATTATTTTTTATTAGATAATTTCTCACGTATAGACTTAAACTGTCAGCTTGGTAGTGTCTATTAGTTAAACTTTGTAAAATATATATATATTCTTGTTTTTCCATTGTATGCAAATTGAAAGAAAAAGATGTACCATTTCTCTGTTGTATGTTGGATTATGTAGGAAATGTTTGTGAACAATTCAAAAAAAAAAAGATGAAAAAAAAAATTACTAGGGATCCACAGACTAATGCCTGTAAATTGACCTGAAAGTAAAACATGGTTTTTAAGCAAAAGAGTTATATCTAAAAATTACACTTCCCTAGCACTGAGGTTTCAGAGTGTGAGCTGTGGACATCCTAAAGTTAGATGAAACTTCACTCAGCAATTTCTGAAACAACTGAATACACAACTCAAGAACCAGCTGAGAAAACCACCTGCAGCTGCTCTCTTTAGCATTTTCTATAGAACAATTGACTGGCTTCCCATGTGGTGCTAGTGGTAAAGAACCCATCTGCCAATGCAGGGATGCAAGTTCGACCCCTGGGTCGGGAGGATCCCCTGGAGGAGGAAATGGCAACCCACTCCAGTATTAATGCCTGGAGAATCCCACAGACAGAGGAGGTATGGTCCACAGGGTAGCAAATAGTGGACACAAACTGAAGTGACGTAGCATGCAACCCATAGAGTAATTAAAAGCAGGAGTCATGGATCCAAAGACCACATCACCAGGAATTGGCCAGCTCTTGCTCCAGCATTGACTAAAAACAGGAAATTAGCAGTTGTACCTAAATGGAACTGATAAAACCAGAACCTCCTATGCCTTTATAGCCACTTGGGAAAAGCAGCTAAAACCAAATAACCCATCTGGAGCTGTGTTCTCTTGCTAAATGAGGGAAGTTAACCCGGGGAGCCCCAACACATTTCCCAGCTGGAATAGTCATGACTCTGTACACTCAAGCCACCACCAGGGAAGGGCCTGTAATAGTCACACCTGAGCTGTCCTGGGTGTTTTCTCGGTGGGGTGGCAGGGCATGGAGGAGAGAGATTGCAGAGGCCCCCAGAGAAATCCTAACCCCAACTCTCAGAGGGTAGAAGGTGGACATAGGCTACAAACATCCCACGTCACTGACTCAATCTCCAGCACCTTCTCTCTCCTTAAAGCAAAGAACCACGCCATCTGAAAACACAGAGATGAACACAGTTTGAGACTTGCTGTTTAAAAAGATTTTTTAAACAGATTCAAAGAAAAAATGGAATTTGTTATTTAAATTATATGCAAACAAAGTTAATATGTGAGCCAAGAAAGTAACATGCTGAAAAAAGTTAAATAGTGAAGGGGAGCCGAATAGGTCATCCTCAAATAAGCAACTTTGGCATGTGGATTGTTTTGAACTGAAGGCAGTCAAGACCCAGCAGTCTCAGGGAAGACTTTTTACTTTCCCTTAACTGCCCAAAAGAACTTAGATAGGGGGCCTGGTCCAGAAAAAGAGATACTACTAAAGACAACATTTAATCTGAATGACCTATCTACATGGAAGGATGAACATCTAACCATCAAATACTACCTCTTCTTATCTTGTGAATTACCCTTCTCTCTTTGAAAGACCCAGGCCCATGGTCCAATTCTTCATTTTGGCTGCACTGCATGCGGGATCCTAGTTCCCTGACCAAGGATCAAACCCCTGCCCCCTGCCTTGAACATGCAGGATCTTATCCACTGGACTGCCAGGGAAGTACCCCTACCCGATGCTTGACCGAGGATGGCAAATAAGTCTCAGTTGCCCAACTTAACTTTGGATCTCAAATTTTTATGGGACTCCTATATATACAAAATTAAATTTGATTGTTCTCTTATTAATCTGGCTTATGTCAATTTAATTACTAGACCAGCCAAAGAACCTAGAATGGAAGAAGGGAAAAATTGTCTACCCCTAGAACATTAAATTGCATTGTCACATATTAAATTGCACAACTGTCCTTTTCTGCTGGACGTTGACTCATGAGTTCAGTTTAAGCCTGTTGTTTATTTAGTCATACAATTAAATTACATTCCTCTTTTCTTCAAGAGTTGAATAGTTCCAAATGTGGCTTCTCATTCAAAGAATTCATTCTTAACCACTGCCAGAAAAACCCTTTATTTCATGCTAATGAATCAGTTTCTTAAATTAGCAGGGAAAAATCTGGAACTAATTAACTAAAAGATCTGAGTTGTCATCAAACTGCCTTGGGAAACATGTTAAGTAAGATAACAAAATCATTTTACAGACCAGCCAGGCAGGGAAAGCAGGATATAGAGTCAATGAAAAAGCATGGGCCCTGGGACTGAAAGCCCTAATTTTCCTATTTATTAGCTACATATCCTAGGGAAAATGACGTCTTAAGGCCTCAGGTTCCTCATTGATGAAGCAAAAGTAGTAACCTAAGTCTGCTTCTGAGTTCATTCTTGGGGCCCAGTGAATCTTGTAAAAATGTTTTATAAATGCCCAAGGACCATTTGATTGCAAACTATAATTATTTAGTAGTCCAGTTGCTTTGGGGACAACAAAAGTCCTTGCGTTTTACATTCAGCCTTCAGACCACGTAAGGGTGCTGCTGCTGCTGCTGTTGCTGTTGATCAGTCGTGTCCGACTCTCTGTGACCCCATGGACTGTAGCATACCAGGCTTCCCTGTCCTTCACTGTCTCCCCGAGTTTGCTCAAGTTCATGTCCATTGAGTTGGTGATGCCATCCAACCATCTCATCCTCTGCCGCCTCTTCTCCTTTGGCCTTCAGATGCTGTTGAGGGGACCCCATATCCTCACCCACTCTTCAATCCTAACAGACTCCCTGAGGGGCTCCATATGGTTAATGTGGCTTTAGACCTAGATTGAGCTCACAGTATTTCGTTTCTTCTCCACAGTGACTCTCCTGGAGCCAGGACAAGAACACCAAAGTCCATCCACAGAAAACAAGGGGACTTTTTGCATACTTGAACATGTTAAGTAAGATAATAAAATCTTTTTGCATACTGGAACCTAGAAATACGTGGTTTGGTTAAAAACAGATATGGGAAGCAATAAAGTTGCCTTCAACAATTTTGCGATGATTCCAGTAGAGGGAGAAAGAGCTGCACTGACTCTCCTAAGGAGTGAAGTCAAGGGAAGTGAAAGTAGCTCAGTCGTGTCCGGCTTTTTGCGATCCCATGGACTCTACAGTCCATGGAATTCTCCAGGCCAGAATACTGGAGTGGGTAGCCATTCCCTGCTCCAGGGGATCTTCCCCACCCAGGGATCAAACCTGGGTCTCTCGCATCGCAGGCGGATTCTTTACCATCTGAGTCACCAGGGAACTGCAATGTAATTTAAAGGTTAACACCACAAAGAGCCTGTCTTCTTTCTTTCCTTTCTAAATAGATGATTGGTGGTTCAGCAGCAAACCACCCACTTGCAATACAGGAGATGAGGTTCTACTATTGGATCAGGAAGAGGAGGGGAAGGAAAAGGCAACCTACTCCAATATTCTTACCTGGGAAATCCCATGGACAGAGGAGTCTGGTGGGCTACAGTCCTTGGGGTCGCAAAGAGTCAGACTTGACTTAGTTTTAATATTTGTGAAGAATAGACATGACCGAAGGCCATTATCCTTTCAGTTGCACTTCCAAACACTTCCAAAATGGGTTTGAACTTTTTTTTTTAATTGCAGGAGCCATTCGGGCTTTTGGAAACTGAATGCTTTCATCTTTGGTGAGCAATGGGCACCACTGGTGGCTGAGCTAGCAGTCACTCTGTTTTCCTTCTTCTTGGATCAGAACCTTGGTTTTACTCAAGTATCTCCCCATTCCTAGTCCAGAAGAGATCCTGGTAAAAGCAATTGGTCCAAGAGTGGACTTAGAACTTTTCTTGGTCCCTTCAGTCAAACTGAAGTGTAGGGCTTATCTATTATGATCTGGAAGAAAGCTTTCCTTCCTTCTCTCCCACTGGATATGAATGTGGAATGAAAATTGTTGCTTTTGGCAGTCATATTGTAATCATGAGTATGATGGCCAAAGGAAAAAGGAGGAGGGAAGGAAAAACCAGGTTTTTGGTAACATCACTAACCGACAACCCTGTCCCCTGGACTTCTTGTCTTGTGAGGTGATACATTTCTGTTTAAACCTGCTTGTGTCAATCTTTATTTTTTGCAAATATCATGCTTATATGGATTAATGAACTCCCTTCAGTTTCCCCAAGGCCACCCACTAGCTGGGCTAACACAGGGGCCAAGAGTAACTACTTCGGACTACCCTTCATTTTAAACTATCTATTGGTTTTCTCTGGGTCACTTGTTGAGAATGTTCTTGAGTATTATTCTTTTCATTGACCCAGTACTTTAAAGATATTTGTTATTTATTCTTAGTCCTAGATGGATCTGTAGTTTAGAAGGGTTATCGCTCCAAGTAAGAGATTGCAGTACAGCAAGTAAAACATGTACATAGTCACCCAAGATGTTCACGACTGTGCTGAAAATACCATGTACTTCATAAGTGCTCCATTCATTTCTAGTTCTACCCTGATGGAGGGAAAAATTCAAGTTAACTAACATAGCAAAAACTATGTTCGTTTTTAAAAACTTTTATTCATTTATTTTTGGTTGCACTGGGTCTTCGTCACAATGCTCAGGCTTTCCCTCATTGTGGTGAGTGGGGCTGCTCTCTAGTTGGGGTGTGCGGGCTTCTCATTGCGATGGCGTCTCTCGTTGTAGACCACGGACTCTAGGGCGTGTGATCTACAGCAGCTGCATCACACGGGCTCAGTCGTTGTGGCTCACGGGCTGAGTTGCCCCGCAGCACGTGAAATCTTCCTGGACCAAAGATTGAACCCGAGTGCCCTGGGTCGGCAGGCAGATTCTTAACCACTGCACCATCGGGGAAGCCTTCTGGTAATTTAAAAAAATAGACATCTTTTGTGCTGCCTTCCTTTGGTCTCTTCTGGAAAGGGTAGGGGATGATATATGTGTTTTTACTTATCGATTTTTCATGCTAGTTAATCTGTATAGATTCTAAAAACTGTATTATAAAAGTCTTTCACGGCCTGTGGTAGAAAGAACTTGCCAAAGCAGGATGTAATGGTTGCCTCGCAGGAAGGAGACCTAGTTACTCAGCATCCAAAGGACTTTGGTCAGGTGTTTGAGGGCTTGTTCAGAGAATCACCAGATAAATGATCTAAGCACTCATGAAACAGTTATTATTCAGCTATAATTATGAGAAATAAAAGGAGGACATGGCAACCCACTCCAGTATTCTTGCCTGAAGAATCCCATGGACAGAGGAGTCTGGCAGGCTGTAGTCCATAGCTTTGCACAGAGTTGGACATGACTGAATCAACTTAGCATGCATGCAGGCATGAGAAATAAAGAATCAAAAAGGAGGGGGAGTTCCCTGGTTGTCCAGCATTTAGGACTTAGTGCTTTCACTGCCATGGCCTGGGTTCGATTCCTGGTTGGGGAACTAAGATCCTGTGAGCTGTGCAGGATACCCAAAAGATAAGATAAAATAAAATTTAAAAAGGATGTAATTTTTCAGCTAACGGTATACAAAATCTTGTGCTCAGTGCTGATGTGATTAAAAGATGACTAAAATACAATAATGACATTTATAAAGTCTTCCTTAGAGAAAGAAGACTAATACAGTATATGGGAAAACAACTAGTCAACCATTTTAGATAATTAAATGCCTGCTGGGAAAGATAGAAGGCAGAAGGAGAAGAGAGGGACAGAGGGCCAGATGGTTGGATGGCATCACCGATGTAAAGGACATGAACTTGGGCAAACTTTAGGAGCTGGTGAGGGACAGGGAAGCCTGGCGTGCTGCAGTCCATGGGGTCATGAAGAGTAGGACACAAGTTGGTAACTGAATAACAAAAACAAATAAATGCCAAAGTTAAGAGTTATAGAAGTGCTATCAGTATATGGAAAAAAAGGGCTTAGAGTGAGCTACTATGATCGGAGAGGTTTTTTACGGAGGAGAAGCACTAAATAGGGTGGTTTGGATTTGAATGAACTTGCAAAGTGAGAGAACTGGGGCAGTTATAGTACTAGGTTTAAAAAATGGTATCATTACTAGTCAGGAATAATTTTTGTGTCAAACACTGTTGTTGAAAAATTTCCCCCAAATGTATTAATACTGAAATAGTTAACAGTATTTTAGAATATCTCAAAATTAAATTTAGAAAAAAATGTAAATATACTTCTACATTATCTTCCTTAAGAAATAAAAGCATTTATTTATTCATTTACTAAATATTTATGGAGCACCCATGGTGAACCAGCTAAGGTTCCAAGTGATGAGAAAAACAAATATGCCTCACTGATGATTAAAATCTTAGGTATATCAACAGGATATGTTCAGATCACAAAACTTTTACTGTAAAAAAAAGAAAAGAAAAGTTAACTCCAAGTAACTGAAGCCTCTTATTAATTTAGATTTCCCATCAGAGATGAAAATTTCTGTGTAGATGGTGGGTAGTCTCCAAATGGGCTTCCCAGGTGTCACTACTGGTAAAGAACCTGTCTGCCAATGTGGGAGATGCAGGTTTGATCCCTCACTCGGGAAGATCCCCTGGAGGAGGGAATGGTAACCCACTCCAGTATTCTTGCCTGGAGAATCTCAGGGACAGAGGAGCCTGATAGGCTACAGTCCATAGGGCTGCAAAGAATTGGACATGACTGAAACGACTTAGCACGCACACAGTCTCCGGATAGCCTATTGTCGTTGCCATATTAAATAATTTGAATTAAGTGATTAAAGTGTTTTTAGTGGGATTGGTGATTCAACAGGGAAGGGGCAACAGGGAAATAAGAAAGAGTGTGCATTACAGATGGGCTTTAAAGGACCTAGGGATCAAGGACTTTGACCTGAATTAGAATAGCAATGCAGAACAGGGGTGGTTACTGAGGCTGCTCATCATAAATATCAGCCTTTCGACATGCCTCAGACGAATGGTCTGACTAACATTTTGTCCTCTCTCTCTTTAGTCTGGATGCGCTGACTGACCTGAAAAGTTTAGCTCTATATTATAAGGCGGGCCAGGAGGAAAGGGACCCAGTAAACCCTAACAAAAGGGGTTTATTGAAATAGAAGCTGCAATTCAATTCACTGCTACCTGATTCCTAAGATGGAAAGCAAAGTTGGAGAGTTTGGCAGATGGCTGAGTGTTCCTCCAAATTTACTCTCCTTTTTTCCCATAATGATGGAATTTTAGCTAGACATAAGGTGACTCAGCTAGAGACTGCATTTCTCAGACTCCTCACAGCTAGGAGTGGCTATGTGGCTAATGGAATGTGAACAAAAGTGATGACTACAGCTCTTGTGTCACATGTGAAATTGCTTGCCTTTCATTTCTTCTCCTTGCCTCTCTCGGTGGCCTGGACCATAGTCTTAGTGGCCACCCAACTTTGTGCATCTAAGGACCACACACTAACAAGGGGCAACAAGACCAAAAAGACCATCATATGCAGCAGACATCCTCATCAGTCTGGGTTATTTGCCTCTGAATTTTTCCTTTTCTATCTTATTTGTTGATCTTCAGATGTCTTGACAACTCCTTCCCATGTCCATGTCTTGCAGAGGCGCACAGATACTCTGCAATAGGGTCATGTGGTGTTAATGGAAAAAACAAAGCAACATTCATCAGGAACAAAGTAGCAAAGGTCACACTGTTTTCTGAGCTCTCCTGATCCCCCTGAGTTGGGTTGGGCATGGTTGACAGGGGGCCAAATGGTTCCAAAATGGGCCCCCGCCATCCAGCTCTGACATGGGAGCTTCCTGGTGAAGGAAGAAATGGCCCTGTTGGGAAAGCTTAGCACCTTGTATCAGCCTGTGCTTCCACTGAGCTAACTCAGATTTGCTGAGCCAGCTCTCTGCAAAGCCACTGAGAAAGGTAGGAAATGCATCTGTGAGGCCATCCAGATTTGTTCTCTGTGGTTATGTCCAGGCATCTGGCTGTTGGAGCTAGTCCAGCGTTCTCCAAACAAGAAACAAAGAGATTTTCTAATCTGGGCATCAAAAAAACATCTAATATCCCCCTCAATGCCTTCGTGGCCTGGAGACATTTTTAATATACTCAACCCCAAAATCATCCCTTTTTGCTACTTTGGTTCTTCAGCAAGTCACTATTGGCTTTCTAGGTGGCTCAGTGGTAAAGAATCCACCTGCCAATGCAGGAGACAGGAGACTTGGGTTCAGTCCCTGGGTCCAGAAGATCCCCTGAATCAGGAAGTACAACCCACTCCAGTATTCTTGCCTGGGAAATCCCATGGACAGAGGAGCCTGGCCAGCTACAGTCCATGGGGTTACAAAGAGTCCGACCTGACTGAGCACAGATGCACACACACACACACACACACACACACACACACACACAACTAAGTATCTAATGATGCTTGGCTTATATTGACTTCCAGAGACATCACATATTCTGCCTTTCTTTCTGTGTGTTGAATTGTTTCCAACATGTATTTATTGAAAGTGCTTTATTCTGATTTACACAAGAGGATTTAATTATGACTCACATAATCATAAAATGAACACATGTGAAAGAATTTGTTTAACTCATTAATTAGTGAAGGAACATGCTATAACTGGTTCAAATGAGGATTTGCTTTTCAGAGATTTATATTCTCTAGTGGACAAGAGAAATAATTTGCATAGCTATGGACAGGAAAGATATGTATTACTATCAGTTTTCTACTTGTTAATATCTACCTTTCACAGGGTTGTAAAATATGTAAAGACAATCAACACTCCTCCACTGTTGGTGGGAATGTAAATTAGTACAGCCCCTACAGAGAACAGTTTGGAGGTTCCTTAAAAAACTGAAAACAGAGCTACCATATGATCCAGCAATCCCATTCCTAGGTATATATCTGGACCAAACCATACTTCAAAACGGCACATGCATCCGAATGTCCATTGCAGCATTTACAATAGCCAAGACATGGAAGCAATCTAAATGTCCACTGACGGGTGAATGGACAAAGATGTGGTACATATATACAATGGAATACCACTCAGTCATAAAACAGAATGAAGTGATACCATTTGCAGCAACACAAATGGACCTAGAGATTATCATACTACATGAAGGCAGACAGAGAAAGAGAAATATCATGTGATACCACATATAAGTGATATCTAAAAAAATGATCTGAATGAACTTATTTACAAAACAAAAATTGACTAAAAGGCTTAGCAAACAAACTTATAGTTACCAAAGGGGAAAGGCAAGGTGGGGAGGGATAAATTTGGAGTTTGGGATTAACACATACACACTACTACATATAAAACAGATAATCAATAAGGCACTAGTATATAGGATAGGGAACTCTACTCAATATTCTGTAATAATCTATATGGGAAAAGACTATGAAAAAGAATAGATGTGTGTGCTCAGTTTTGTCTGACTCTATGCAAACTCATGGCCTAGAGCCTGCCAGGCTCCTCTGTCCATGGAATTTTCCAGCCAAGAATACTAGAGGGGGTTGCCATTTCCTGATCCAGGTGATCTTCCTGACCCAGGGATGGAACCAGCATCTCTTTCACCTCTTGCATTGGCAGGCAGATTCTTTACCACTGTGCCACCTTGGAAGACCAGATATTGCATATGTATAACTAAATCACTTTGCTGTATACCTGAAACTAATACAACACTGTAGATTAAATATACTTCCTTCACCAATAAAGAAAAAATACAAAAAAAGAAAGCATTTACTATCCTCCACATCAAAGGAAAACAAACAAACAAAACAAAGTCAATAAAAACCACATCCATAGAGGATGAGAAGATTCTTGGAGGGTCCACCAGACAAGGCTTAGCCTTCTACTGAAGTGTTAGCCAAACAGACAACCCACCCAGTTACCAAGCGCTGAGTTTCCACAGATTCAACCACAGAAAGGAGTGGGGGTGGGGAACTGTCCAAATCCAGCCCTCAGCTGAAGCAAATAATAATGGCTAAAAGCTTAAAATAGATCCAGGGAGGAGTTAATTTTCCTGCATAAGAAGCAATTCAGCACCTCAGGCAGCTCTGGATTTGGAAATTGTTTTGGTTCCTCCTTATTTCCTTCTATTCGTTGGACCAGAAATTCATATAGACCTTTATGAACAAATTCACCAGATCTGAAGATGAACTTATTTAGACCAGCCAAAATAATTGTCAGCCAGGGACACAGGACTTCAACCTCCCTGCAGAAAATCCCTGACATCTGACGTAGGAGGATTTATAGGTTTAGTGGAAATTGCTTTCTCCTGCTCTCCAGATTACAGACCGTGGGTTGATTTTTTTTTCCCCATGAATAAACATCTTTCTAATAATGAACAGACCAATAATGTCTTAAGAGAGAAAAAGAAGATTCTTTTCCTTTTTTTTTTTTTCTGCTGTTTCTTCAGAGAACTGTTTGGATTTGGAAACCCATGTTGGCCGTCCAAAATATGAAAGTTGGCGTTTTCTTTTTGTGGTGGGCGTGGGTTTTGCCTACTGAAAGCAGAGTGCACTGGCAAAAAAGAGACATACAGGAGATGTTGAAGAAAGGCAGGTGAGTGGGTATTTCAGCACAGAGGATTTAGGGGGAGATGGTGTGTACTGCGAGCTTCTGGTTTCACTGTGGAATCGTTTCCAGTGTGTGGTGTTTCCTGAGGATGTCCTTTTCCTTCTTGCTCCTTTTCCCTTTGTTCTCCTGCTTCCCTCCCCTCCTCCTTTTACAATGTTAGAATTACCTTTTCTTTTTAAATGATGCTTCGATTTGACACAGTGCTATCATTGCATATTCTTCAATCTCTTAGGAATTGTCCTGGGTGAAAGATTCTGGGGAAAAAAGCATATATGCATGTTAATAATACTAAGGGCAATTATTTGGTGTTTGTATCCTAGGTTGGAGCAAATCTGGGAATTTTCAAATGACTGATGGGACCTTTAATTAGTGAGAATGATTCTGTGAGTTCTGCTAGATGTGTAGGTCCCTTTTACAATCTTTTAAAAGAGAAAAAAACAGCTTCCTTCAAGCTATATGGCCCGGAGGATCATTAGATTGTCCCCATCTGTAAATTGGGAGGATGTGGGGGTGGGCCGACCTAAGGACCAGCTGCTGATGGTTGCCAGCAAGGTACGCGCCGCCCTGGCTGTGCCAGCCCACGAAAGGAGCTCAGACAGAAACAGACCTGTCCTTCATCACCAGCTTCACCGGGGTGGTTCTGTGACGGCTCTGGTAATGGAGGTGCACGGCTGCACACCTGCTTGCCTGATACGCATCAATAAAACAGGATATTTGGAAACCCCATGCTCCACCCCCAAAACCAGCTCTCTCTCTACTGATGAAGAGATGGAGGCAGGAAGGGCATTCTTGATTCTTGGTTCTTTATCAGCCTGAGTTCAAATTGAGCTTTATCTTTCTTCATCTCTGAATGTAAGATGAACAGAGGTCATAAGTATCAATTAATATGGGACTTTCCTGGTGGTCCAGTGGTTAAACCTTCTTGCTTCCAGCACAGGGGGTGTAGGTTCAATCCCTAGTCAGAGCACTATGATCCCACGTGCCACAAAGTGTGGCCAAAAACTTTTTAAAAGAAAGCAAAATCGATGAATATGAAAGAAAATCCAGCTTCCTGGAGTCTGGGCCTACTGGAAGTGCTGGGTGTCTGCCTCCTCAGTGACCCACTCTGGGTTTAAGAGAGCCCTTCCCACCTGGGCTTCTGAACAGTCAGCTATGGCTCACAGCCCTTGTTTCAAGCAGTTTTAGCAACAGAACAATGTTAAAGAGCTGAAATATCCATTGGTCATGGTGAGCCCGGGACACAGACAGGGACTGCTGTGCACAAGACACATGTCCCATCACTGGCAGAGTCAGGAGCTGCTGGACGAACAGTGGAATTTGTGCCATAGAGATGATCTGAACCAAATGTGCTCTTGAGGATTACAGATGACAGCAACAAATCCTATTGGTTGTCACCGAAAACTTCTCAACCTCTCTCCCAAACCAGAGTTAGAGGCGTGACTTATTAGGAATACCAATTTGTCACTAGTGGTAAAGAGTCTGCTTGCCAATGCAGGGTGGATCCCTGGGTCAGGATGACCCCGTGGAGAAGGAAATGGCAATCCACTCCTGTATTCTTGCCTGGAAAATCCCATGGACAGAGGAGTCTGGTAGGCTACAGTCCATAGGGTCACAAAGAGTGAGACATGACTGAGCACACACACACACACACACACACACACACACACATACACAACGACGAAGTGAGTCCTGAGAGCGAAATAAATTTTCTTTTAAAAATTACTTAAAGGAACTTTTATTTTTTTTATTATGAATGACACATTATTTTAAAAGCCATAGGAAAAAAATTTTTCAGTGCACAAAAATCACCCATAATCCCCAAAGCCTAGAAATAACCTTGTTAACATTTTTGTGTATTTTCTTCTGGTTTTTTTAATAAGCATGTATTGAATATTAACTAGTCTGGGATTTGTCTATGCATATAGTTTTGTAACCTTATTGTATTTAATGTGATTTTATCTGCATATTTTCTTTTTGAAGTATATAGTGTTATCATTTGAATGAACACACTATAAAGCATAATAACAATTACAACTGCTTAAGTATCTTCCTCTGCTTACAATATTTAATTGCTATCTCTTTGTTGTTATAAATATTCTGTCTGGATATCCTTGTATATAAGGTCATTGTTTATGTGCATGATTTATTTAATTAGGATAGACTCCTGGAAGTATATTAGATCAAATGGCATGTGAACATTTAAAGTTCTAGTATAAGTGGCAGAATTGCTTTCCAAAATGGTGAACCCAGGCAGGAGGTTTGTTTTTATGTAGCCTAAATTTTTAAACGGCTCACTTAATTTTAGCCAGACTCTAAACTCATAAACTGCTGGTAATTTGCAGCCAGGCTGCTTTTCACAGTTCACACTAACAACCTAGGAAGCAAGGTGAACACATGCCCACGGTGAGGGTGAGGCTAGTGAGGTGCCGATGATGCAACATTTAAGGAGACCCTTGGGAATTCCCTGGTGGTCCAGTGGTTACTACTCTTTATTTCCACTGCCAAGGGTGTGGGTTTGATCCCTGGTCAGGGAACTAAGATCCCACAAGCTGCAGAGCACAACTGAAAAATAAATGGCTGACTGAATGAATGAATAGGGCCTTGCACGACCCAAGAGTAAGGGCCTTCTTACATTTTGTGCCTCACTTGGGGCTTACTCTAGTCTCTGCCTTGGCAAATAACGTCTGTGTTTTTCTCAGCATCTTCTTGGGAGGTATATCCAGATGGAATCCACCTTCATGAAACATGCTGGATAAAGATCAGAATGCCAGGGCATTGAGCAGTGTTTTTAGAATGCATCAGTAATTATGGCCTCTCCCTCCCCCTTAGAATGAAAATCTAGCCTGTCTACACTGCAGGCCCCTGGACAAATTCTGGCTCAAGCTCTGGAAGCACAAAATGATCCCATCAGAAGCAAAGTACCATTAGTATTCTTGTCTGTAATGCTATAGAATTCAAATTTAAACTGCAGGAAAGAGGATCTAAGAGTTTCAGCTGATTTCCATCTTGGAGGGAGGATACTGGTGGCAGAGTGGCGGGAGGATGCAGAAGGAATTGCAAGGTGGACAGAAAAAGTCATCCAGAGTCCCTGCTTTAGACCAGATGAGAAATGGTAAGAGCTGGAGCTCGGACAGTATTAGTGGGATGAAATGAACAGGGATGGGGAAGATGGATGAGAGCTTTAAGGAGGCAGAATTGTCAGGATTACACTGGGTGGGAGTCTAGCAGGTATCTGGAAGGTGTAACTGGGTAGAAAGAAGTGCCTGGGAAGGGAGAGCAGGAGAAGAAGCAGGTTTGGGGGCAAAGAGGATGAGTTCAGTATGGGCATGTGGGCCTGGGTGTGCTTACAAGCTACTAGGAGATGGTTGTCCAGTTGACAGGAAGGCCTCTAGGTCTTTAGCTCAAGAGAGGATTAGGGTCTGGAGATGTAGCTGTAAAGAGAGTTCCTCGGTGGTGATGGATGAAGTGACCCAAAGACAGCATGAGATAAGAGCAGGGCAAAAGAGAGAGCTGTGGGGATGAGCAACATTTAAGGAGAGGATGGATGAAGAGGACTCTGTGGGGACCTCCCTGGTGGTCCAGTGGTTAGGAATTCACCTTGCAATGCAGGGGATGTGGGTGTGATCTCTGGTTGAGGAACTAAGATTCCACAGGCTGCAGGGCAACTGAGTTTGCTCACCATGAGGAAAGATCCCACATGACACAACTAGAGGACTCAGGGAAAGAAGCTGGAAATGTGTGATCAGAGAAACAGGTGTAAAACTGGAATGGAGAGGTGTCAAAGAGGCTAAGGGAGCATCTACGGGACAGTTATCAGATGCTTGTTACAGAGCAGGCATTGCCCTGGGCAGTGGGTGCCTCATCAGTGACTGAGTCAGGTACAGACTCTCCCCACAAGAGGCTTACAGACAAGAGAGGCATTCAGCTGAGGTGTCAATGGTTTCCAGAAGGAGGGAGCAATCCATGGTGGATTGAAAAACCTGATGGATCAGTTCCCATCAGGGTCAAAACCAGGTAGGATGCCAAGATGCAAGCTCCACTTATGGGGTGAAGAGCCATTAACAATCTCAGTGAGAGGAGATGGGCGGCGATGTGCTGAGGAGAGGAGAAAAAAATCTGGCTGTGAACTGGACCACTGAGGCTAGAAGAAGGTGAGAGGGATAGACAGGTGATGGGAGCTTGCAGCGGATTTAGGTGATGAAGGGCAGAGGCCAGGAGGGAGGAGGTGGTTGGCTGTCAGATCCTGTCCCGACAAAGCACAAACCTCTGGGTTATGGGTGGGGTCTCTCTGATTGCCCTACACCTCTTTTATTAGATTTTTATTTTAAAATATCTTTTCTTAATTTGGCTGTGCTGGATCTTAGTTGAGGCATGCAAGGACCTAGTTCCCTGACCAGGAATTGAACCTGGGCCCCCTGCGTTGGGAGTGTGGAGCCTTAACTACTCGACCACCAGGAAAGTCCTGTGCTTTTTTTTCTTTTAAGTTAGCAGTGTTCTCCCTTCATTGCATCCCTTCATTCTCCAGAGAGCTTGCTAGAACTTTCAGTCTTCACTTTGTGCTTCTCACTCTTGTCTAGTTACAAAGCGCCGCGCATCCTGATAGTTTCCTGAGCCTTCACTGGGCTGCTACAGGGCTCACCACACCCATCTCTTCCCTTTTCCTCTGGCTCATCTTTTTTTTTTCCTCCTCCAACATTTAGCATAGATGTCACCTTTTTTTGAGGACCTTCCTTGGCACTCGCCAGCCCCTGCATCTCAAGTCTCAGGTGACTGTTTCTGAGCTTCCATGGCCCCATCTATCCTATCTCAGACAGCTAATCATTCAGCATTATCAGCCTATGAGCCCCCTGAGAGCTGTCTGCCCAGACTGCCATAATAAAAAAAAAAAAAACACAGGTTGGGTGGCTTAAACAACAGACTTTCATTTTCTCAAGTCTTGGAGGCTAGAAGGCCATGATCAGGATGGTTGCAAATTTGGTTTCTGGGAAGGAATCTCTTCTGGGCTTGTAGATGCCGCCTTTTTGCTGTGTCCTCATAGGGTCTTTCCTCTGGGCTCACCGCTGGGAAGACGGAATGTGATGGGGAGGATTTTTGGTGTTTCTTCCTCTTTTTAAGTGGACACCAGTCTTATGATCTCATTTAACCTTAAATACCTCCCTAAAGGCCCTGCCTCCAAATACAGTTATATGGAGCGTTAGGGGATTATATGAATGAGCGGGGCACAGTTTAGTTATAATAAGGGCTCAACTAACACCTTTAATCCTTGTCTCCCCATGGTCAAGTACAATATCTGATTAATAGCAGATATTCAAGAAAAGTTGGGCATGAATAAATGAGAAACTCTTAAACCTTCTTTTTCTTGTACTTCATTCATTCATTCATTCATTCAACAAATATGTATTGATGACACTCTGCTCTAGGCACTGGAAGCAGTGGTGAGCAAATCGGACCTCACTCCTTCCCCTACAGAGTTTCAAAGACCTTGGAAATGCCCTCCTTTTAAAGATAAGAAGAGAAAGGCCCAGAAAGGTACAGAACTCATGCCAGGTCACGCAGTGTACTCTCAGAGTTCTGTGTCCCCCATTTCTCTACTTCCTGTGCCCCAATTCTGACCACCATAAAAGGAGAACAGGAAGTTATACTCATGGATGTAAAATTCAGGTTGAACCATATAAAAATGTTTTAATATGTCAAAACCAGTGCAATGTTCATTTTCTTGTTTAATCCTTATAGTGATCCTATAAGGTTAGGGTTATTCCTTGAGTTTATAGGAAACTGAGAAACAGAAAGATCAAGAAAAGGAGATGTTCAAGGTTGAGATTTTACCGGAGAAGCAGGTGGACAATCTTACCCTTGCTGAGCTCTCTTGTCCCCCTGCGAGGGCCATAACTGGCCAAGTCTGCATGTTGAGGATCCATCAGGTTGGTGGGAATCTGTGTCCATTGTGGTGGCAAGAAGCCTGGAACTGAAGACTCTGAGACAGCACAGACACCCCACCCATGCCACCCACTCAAGGGGTGTTCACTGCCCCCTGGAGGAGGGCATGGCAACCCATTTTAGTAGAGAATCCCCACACAGCCTTCCAGTTCCAGGCAACTCAGGTCTCCCACAGGTGTGCAGACTTTAGGCATCAAGGAATGTTCACTGTCTCCATTAGTCAGGGTTCTCCCAAGAAACAGAACCAATAGGATGTGCGCAACATATATATAGGTATGTCTGTATGTATGTGGGGATTCCCTGGTGGCTCAGTGATAAAGAATCTGTCTGCCAATGCAAGAGATATAGGTTCAGTCCCTGGGTCAGGAAGATCCTCTGGAGAAGGAAATGGTAACCCACTCCAGTATTCTTGCCTGGAAAGTCCCATGGACAGAGGAACCTTGTGGACTATAGTCCTTGTGGTCCCAAAAGAGTCAGACGCAACTTAGAAACTAAACAACAACAATGTATGTATGTGTATCTATCTACCTATCTATCTCTCTGTGGAATTACACACATGCACACACACACACACACACACATGCACACACACACACATATAGTGCAATATTTATTATAATATATATACCTATATATGTATATATATATGGGGCTTCCCTGGTGGCTCAGAAGGTAAAAGATCCACCTGCAATTCAGGAGAGCTGGATTCAATCCCTGGGTTGGGAAGATCCCCTGGAGGAGGGCATGGCAACCCATTCTAGTAGAGAATCCCCATGAACAGAAGAGCCTGGCAGGTTATAGTCCATGGAGTCGCAAAGAATTGGACACAACTGAGGGACTAAGCACATACGTACACACACACATATGCACACACACACACACACACATTAGGGGGGCTGTGGTGGGAGGAGGATTTATTTAAAGAATTGGCTCATGTGATTGTGTGGGCAACCAAGTCTGAAATTTACATGGCAGGCAGGCAGGCAGGGGGAAATTCCAGCAGGAGTTGACGCTACAGCTGAAGGCAGTCTGCAGACCAAATTCCGTCTTCCTCAGTGAGATACAAACTTGTCTCCCATCCTTAGAGCCAGAGCCTCTGAGTGTGACTCCTGGCTCCTTCAGTTTCACAAGTTATTCAAACCATCTATGTCTTAGCTTCCTCATGTATAACATGGGTACAATGGCAAGGCCTATCTCACACGGTTGTTAGAAGGACTTACCCAGTTAATACATGTGATATAGTTAGCCTGGTAACTGGCAGAGAGTAAGTACTCAGGCAGTGTTAGTTGTTCCTTTATTTGCTGTGTGTTACACTTCATTTCAAGCTTAATACTCATTCCTCAGCTGGTAAAATGATGCTGGTGACCTGAAAAGTATTTTAAGATATACTGTAACTTGAGTAAAAGGCAAGTTACAGTGTTTTTTCCTCTCTCAGGGTTGTAAGGATATACTCAGGATGGTACAGCTTATTTTTTAGTGGTTTTCATCCTTTTCTTTAGGCTTCAATCTATTTTCCAAAAAAATGTTAACATAGGAATGTGAATACAAAATAGTTATTTTAAGATATTAAGCAGCAACAATTTTAAAAAGATTTCATGGGAGTTCCCTGGTGGTACAGTGACTAGGATTCGGTGATTTCACTGCCATGGCGGGGGTTCAATCCCTGGTCGGGGAACTAAGATCCCACAAGTTGCATGGTGTGGTGAAAAAAAAAGAATAAGATTTTATATGCCCTAATTATCAGTTTTGTGCTAAGCTAGAATCTCAGCTTCCTGATGGCAGAGTCAGTGACATCTCAGAATTTGGCAGCCCTTCCTTTAGTTGGTGCCCAGTTCTGTTTTAGACTGGCCCAAAGCCCCACCAGTAGGGCTTCTCTGGTGGCTCAGTGGTAAAGAATTCACCTGCCAATTCAGGAGACCAGGTTTGATCCCTGAGTGGGGAAGACCCCTTGGAGGAGAGCATGGCAACCCACTCCAGTATTCTTGCTTGGAGGATTCCATGGACAGAGGAGACTGGTGGTCTTTGGCATAGCAACTAAACAACAACAAAAGCCACAGTAAGATTGGGACCAAACTTGATTTTTATTGCTACCCGCTCTTTCTTTCTGCCTCTCTTGCACTGCTCTCCCTGGCACCCATCCAAAGAACTAATACCGTTCTTCATTCACTAACTTGTACTGAGAGTCCGTGGGCACCCAGCACTGTGCAAAACGCCAGAGATGAAGAGGACTCTGCCCTCAGTGGCCTCGTCCTGCCCCTGCTGACTATCCATGGTAATGACCTGTGTTCCTCCCTCCAGTCTTTGCCCTTCCCCACCCCTGGGACCAGCTCTTGCAGAGTGCACACCTGCCCCTGCTCCACTTTGTCACAGATGACATAATCCCTGGGCATCAGCCCTGATGTCCCTGGGCATCAGTCGGGCCTTGGCAGAAAACAGCACTGCACTCAAAGGGGCTTAACCAATAATTGAATAAAGAGACTGTTCGCAGAGCGGTGCACAGGGTTCAGGGCAGCAACCAGGGAAGTGAATGCCCATCCCCAAGCATAAGAAATACAGGAAGCCATGACTACCCACAGCCCTGAAGGGGAAATTGTGTTACTGGAACTTATTGAAGTACTGGGATTATCTGTGGTCACAGAGCAACACAGACATTGCTAGTCCCTGGCATCAAAGCCGAGAGAGAAGAAGGAATTACCCTCTGCTCTCTCATCTCCTGCCAGGGCACTTTTGGCTGAATCCCTAAGCTGAAGTGCAAGGATGCCCAAGAGCAATGGCCCACCTGGCAATGTGTCGCTCTCCATACTGACAGCGTCATGGCAGTTCCAGGTTAAAAATGCCATCAGTTTCAAAGTTGGGGAGATAGTTTAGGTCAGACCTCTTCAAATCAGGCCTTCTGAATAATTAATCCTCCAATTCCTGCTTCTGTGGGTCATGGGAATTGCTCATCAAAAAGCTAAAATAATGCGTTGCAGTTTCATAGTCTTTTTTTTTTTGTTTTTACTTTCACATTTTATTCCAGTTAGATTTCAAGCATATCTGGAGGGTGAAGGATACTCTGTTGATTTGAGTACCTGGGCTCTCTAGAACACCTTTAGTTTTAATTTCATAGTAAGCCTCAAGGATGGAGTTCACACAGTTGCACTCACGTAAGGCAGACACTGGCCAGAGGTTCAGGCACACCCCTGTAAGGGGTCTCTCCCCCACTCCAAAGTGCAGTGATTTGCAGCAGTGCCTCTACTCCTGGCCAAGGGGCAGGGAGCAGACAGGGGGGCTCCTGGCTCCACCAGGAGAGAGAGGAGGTGGGCAGCAGTGGCTTCTTCCCTCCCTTCCAGCGGCAGCGTACCTCCACCCTGATCCATTAGTTAAGATTCTTCCCCGGGGCGCTGCCTTTGCTGCCAGCTCAGTGATTTCCTTCCTTTAGGAGAAAACTTCCTGTTGGCTGAGAAGCAACAATGGCTCCTTCCCTGTGTAGTCCACCTTCGAGTTCAAAAAGCAAGTACACAACACACACGATCCCATTGGCTCCACGCAGCCCCGGGCCTGTCACAGAGCTTCACCTTCAATAAGAGTTCAGTTCAGTCCCTCAGTCGTGTCTGACTCTTTGCGACCCCATAAATTGTAGCACGCCAGGCCTCCCTGTCCATCACCAACTCCCGGAGTCCACCCAAACCCATGTCCATCGAGTCTGTGACGCCATTCAGCCACCTCATCCTCTGTCGTCCCCTTCTCCTCCTGCCGCCAATCCTTCTCAGCATCAGGGTCTTTTCCAATGAGTCAGCTCTTCACATGAGGTGGCCAAAGTACTGGAGTTTCCGGTTCAACATCAGTCCTTCCAATGAACACCCAGGACTGATCTCCTTTAGGATAGACTGGTTGGATCTCCTTGCAGGCCAAAGGACTCTCAAGAGTCTTCTCCAACACCACAGTTGAAAAGCATGAATTCTTCGGTGCTCAGTTTTCTTCACCATCCAACTCTCACATCTATACATGACCACTGGAAAAACCATAGCCTTGACTAGACGGACCTTTGTTGGTAAAGTAATGTCTCTGCTTTTAAATATGCTATCTAGGTTGGTCATAACTTTCCTTCCAAGGAGTAAGCGTTTTTTAATTTCATGGCTGAAATCACCATCTGCAGTGATTTTGGAGTCCCCCAAAATAAAGTCTGACACTGTTTCCACTGTTTCTTCATCTATTTCCCAGAAAGTGATGGGACTGGATGCCATGATGTACTCTGCATACAAGTTAAATAAGCAGGGCGACCTTCAATAAGATGAGGAAACCAAATCCCAGGGAAAGGTGCCCAAAGGCACAGAGCAGGCAGGTCACTGGAGGGTGGAGCTCTGTTTTCCTGTCTCACTGACACATTCTCTGAGCCCCGCCCCCCCCCCCCCCCCCCCCCCCCCCCCCCCCCCCCCCCCCCCCCCCCCCGCCCAGAATGATAGTTTCTTCAGGAAAGAAGATAGCAAAGGACTTAATGGTGGACGGAGCCAGTTACAAGGGAGAAAATTGTGTGTTGAAGGATGAATGCATCAGAGCTCTGGTTCTCAAAGTGCCAACTCCAGGGACTTCTCTGGTGGCCCAGTAGTTAAGACTCCATGCTTCCAAAGCAGAGGGCACAGGTTCCATCCTTGGTCAGGGATCTAATATCTCACATGTCGGGTGGCATGGGCAAAACGTTAAAATAAAGTGCCATCTCCTGACCACCACCAGCAGCAGCATCTGGAAACTTGTGACAAATACACATTCTTAGACTTCAGCCCAGACCTGCTAAATCAGAAACTTTGGGGCAAAGGGAGGTTCAGGAACCTAGGTTTGAAACAAGCCTCCAAGAGATGCTGATGTAGGCCAAAGTTTGGGACGTATGCATTGAAAGAAGTGTGAGTGTGTGTTTGAGTGTGCATGGTACACGGGAGGGACAAGGAGGAGCTGGGAGGGCAGTTCATTGCTTCTGTGAGTTCCAGAGATGCTGCTGAGGGGTAAGTGAAGACTGTGCAAGGCCCTTGCGGGGCTAATTGTAATAGCTAAAGCCTGGAAGCAACTCGTATGTCTACCGATAGCGGACTGAGCACGTGAATGATGGTACCTCTGTGCAGTGCCACGCTATGCAGTGTGAAAAAGAATACGAGGCTTGGGATACTTTGATAAGGGAGAAAAGCCAAGTTATGTATATATAAAGAAAGAAGAAGTGTAAGTTTGTGTGTCACTCGGTGTATAAAAATAAGAGACCTTTTGCCACAGCATACATGACAAATACTGTATGATTTCACTTCTATGTGGAATTTAAAAAAAAAAAAACAAACTAGTAGATACAGAGGACAGATAGGTGGTTGCCCTAGGTGGGGAGTGTGGGGCGGGTGAAATGGATGAAAGGAATCAAGAAGTACAAGCCCCCAGTTATATCATAAATAAGTCCTGAGGATGTTAATGTACAGTGTTAACACTACTACTATATTGTATATTTGAAAACTGTAAGAGTAGCTCTTAAAGTTTCTCATCACAAGAAAAAGAAAATGTGTGACTATATGAGGTGAAGGATGTTAACTAGATGCATTGTGGTAATAATTTTACCATAAAATATACATGTATCAAATCATCATATTGTATACCTAAAACGAATACAATGTGAAGTGTTGATTATATCTCAATGAAACTGGAAAAATAGGGGATATAAGAATGTATGTTTGTATTTACTTCTAAATACAAAGTACTCTAAACAGATATACCAGAAACCAATAAGAGAGGTACCAGGGGGAAGGGGGACATCCCTGGTGGTCCAGTGGTTAAGACTCATGCTTGCAAAGCAGGGGCTCTGGGTTGATCCCTGCTCAGGGAACTAAGATCCTACAAGCCCCGTGGCCAAATGAAGAACAGAGAGAGAGCAGTAACAGTGGTTGGGGAATGGGATGAATGGAGGCACAGGTAGAAAGCCAACTTTTCACTGCATTTCCTTTTTCTTTTTAATTGTCAAACCCTGCAAATATGTTACCTACTTAGAAAAAGTGAAAATGAATTAAAATGGCCCTAGATGCAATTCAGAAGCAGAAGCACAAGAAGCTGCCTCCCAGGGAGCCAGAATGATTGGCATTTGACCCAAGGGCAAGTCCGTGCTCTCTCTGCAGGATGGGTCAGTGGGGTCCAAGGGAGCCAGGCTCAGCCCACACCCATTACCTCTCCCCTCTAGCTGCAGCCTGCCCCAAATGGCTGAGGAGCTTTGGGTGAGTTTAGACTTATTAGTAAGCCCAGGACCAGCAGTTTTCAGCCTTGGTTTCACATTAAAATCATCTGGGAGGCTTTTAAAAACATTAATGTCCAGGTTGCATTCTGCCCAGATCAGCACCTCTGAGATGGGGCCTGGATGTTGGGTTTTAAAATACTTTATTTATTTTAAGGTCTTTGTTGAATTTTTACAATATTGCTTCTGTTTTATGTTTTTTGGGTTTTGGCCATGAGGCATGTAAGATCTGAGCTCCCTGAATAGGGAGTGAACCCACACCCTCTACACTGGAAGGCGAAGTCTTAACCACTGAACTGCCAGGGAAGTCCCCTAGATGTTGGTATTTTGTAAGCTCCTCATTCACATTGCTAAACTCCGTCTTGAACCTTCTGGGTTGATTCATTGATCCAGAAAGAGGAGAAAGGAAGAGAGGATTTCCAGTAGCTTTAAAGAAGAAATACCACAGCGCATCAAACTTGTCAAGATCAAGTCTGAATGCGAATAGTTTATCTGACTTAATTAGAGTATGTGATCAACCTGTTTTCTCCTGTTCTGCAGCCCAATTCTTAAACGAAGCCCTGATATTACGAAATCGCCACTAACAAAGTCAGAGCAGCTTCTGAGGATAGATGACCACGATTTCAGCATGAGGCCTGGCTTTGGAGGTATGAGGCATGCACTCTTGGGGCTGGTCTTCTTTCCAGGTTCTTCTTTCTGTCTGTGGGCAGCATCAGACCAGGGAACCATTCAGCATTGCTCCCTACCCCAATCAGTTCTGCCTAGGTTGTGAACAAGGCCTGAGCCCTCAGCATCTTCTGAGCACCTGCCCTGGCCAGCCTGCCTTGCGCTCTGCTGAACGCATTCTTGGGAGGCAACTGCTGGTTTGCCGCCAGGCCAGCCGAGCTGTCCTCAGGCCACAGCTCCCAACAAGGATGTCTCAGTATTAGGGAGGCTAGTAGCTGGCTGTGGGGACAGTTGCAGTCCAAAGTTGCCTCCTTAAAATGCTCTGAAATAACAATATTTTTTTAAATTGGGTCTTTTAAATTCATTTCTTGATTTGTGGAAGCAGTTTTTGAAATTTTCTTAAATGATGCTCATTTTCATAGCTCCTAGAAATGCATAATTTTTAAAATAAAATGTAAAAGTTCTGTCTGCAATATATGTTTAAAAATGCACAATAAACATACCCCTAAAAATCGCGACTGCATTATCAAGTTAATGTGAGATACCAATCTTGGACTAGATTTGTTCTTATCCTGGAGCTGGCAGACAGAATTCTGGGCCCATATCCTAGGGTAGAGTGTGGTCTTCTGATTTAATTAAATGAAAATTGTTTAGAAAATAATGATTTAGTGCCAGAGCCCTTTGAAGCTTAGCCTGCAGCTGCCAGATTTCAGGTTTCTTAGTGTCAAATAGGGTTTTCATTCTTATATGAGTTTTGTTTTTTTTTCCCCCTGGGGAAAAAATATTCATTTCAGAAATCATTCTCATGCCTTTTATTTCTTCCAGTCAGTTTTGCCTAAAGAATAAACAGGCTCTAGAAGGGAGTCTTTATTCAGTCCCTAATCTGCTGCTGTTGGACCCAAATTCACCTTTTCACTCCATGATGATGTTCCATGATGATATTCTGTGATGATGTTCCATGCCTGTCCTATACACCTGAAAGCAGGGGGGAAAAGAGGCAGCAATCTACTTCCCTGATAATTATTTATTTTTATAAATATTAAGTTTTTATGGCCTAGAAATGCTCCCCAAATATGATATTTTCATATTCATCCAGTGTATCACATCCCCCATGGAGGCGATTCCATCGTCTAGCAAAGATGCAGATTGGTACCTTGGCAAATGTTTTGAATATGAGCTTGGTTCTGATTCACCAAGCGGGGACTTTCTCCTGGCCCGACATAATGGCTTCCAAGATGAAAGAGGGTGCAAAATCAGGAGGTAAATACAAAAATTAAAAAAATGTTTGACTTCATTTTTACATGGGACCCAATTTTGACCCAGGTCTCATCGTTCCTTTAGATGAACATATGTAACCAAAGACAAATGCTTTGTATTAACTTCCTCATTTCAGAATCACCTGACTGATTCAGACCAAAAAAGAATTATTATTTTTTTTTTAACCTTAGCTAGAATATTCTAGGGAGCGAGCCCATGATGCCACCCTTTTATCTCTGGTTTGATTTTAGCCTGGCATGTGGGACACCAAACTTTCAAATCTGAATATTCTAGGAGAAATACTCTTTATGCCTGTCTCATTGATAGTCAAAGTTCAAATAAAAACAGTAAGTGCTCTTGCCATGCCCTGTCCCCAGGGCCGGCCATTCCTGTTGGCGTGGATGTGCAGGTGGAAAGCTTGGACAGCATCTCAGAGGTGGACATGGTAAGTGCTTCTCTGACCAAGGCTGTGGGTGGGGGATTCCCTCAGTCCCTGTGCTGGTCCAGGAGCTCCACACACCAGAATTCACCGGTCTCACAATTCCCCGGGCAGTGGGAATTCCCACACTCATTTTACAGGTGGCTCAGGGAGGTTGAGACACTTGCTCGAAGCTGCCCAGTTGGTATGAAACAGAGTTGCATGACAGGCTCCCAGTGTTCAGGCTCTTGCACCGGGGTGTGCTCTCTGGGCAAATGCTGTCCAACATGAACAGCGGGATCCAAGGAGCCAGACACCGGCTACTCCTGTGGACTCTGTGTCTGGCTGTGAAAATGCAGAACAAGCTAAAGGTTCCTCTTTCCTCTGTTTTTCTTTTTTAAATGGGCTTAGATGAACAAATAGAACATTCTACAACTCCTTGACTTACAGGACTTCTTAGAAACTTGTCTAAGTTAGGGAGAAGCAGACCTGAGACTAGTATTCTGGCACAGGCAGTTTAATGGCAACCCACTCCAGTATTTTCACCTGGAAAACTCCATGGACAGAGGAGCCTGGTGGGCTACAGTTAATGGGGCTGCAAAGAGCCAAATGCGACTGAGCACACACACAGACATCAAGGAAATACAAGAAAAGAGTGGGGGGAATTCTCTGATGGTCCAGGGCTTAGGACTCCACACTTTAACTACTGAGGGCCTGAGTTCAATTCCTGGTCAAGGAATGAAAATCCTGCAAGCTGCGTGGTACACACACATAGTGTGTGTGTGTGTGTGTGTGTGTGTGTGTGTGTGTGTGTGTGCACATGCACATGCCCATGCTAGGTTGTTTCAGTCATGTCCAGCTCTGTGTGACCCTATGAACTCCAACCTGCCAGGCTCCTCTGTCCATGGGATTCTCCAGGCAAGAATACTGGAGTGGGTTCCTGTGATCTCCTTCAGGGGATCTTCCTGACCCAGGAATCGAACCTGCATCTCCTGGGTTTACCTGTACTGGCAGGCAGGTTCTTCACCACTAGCACCACCTGGGAAACCCATATATATATATGGTGGTATCAAATAAAATTATCTTTATCTATATAAGAAGAGGGTGGATAGGTGAGACAGGGAAAAGGAAGGAAGCAAAAAGGGTCATGTTATCAAATCAGCAGAGAAGGCAATGGCACCCCACTCCAGTACTCTTGCCTGGAAAATCCCATGGATGGAGGAGCCTGGTAGGCTGCAGTCCATGGGGTCGCTAGGAGTCGGACACGACTGAGCGACTTCACTTTCACTTTTCACTTTCGTGCATTGGAGAAGGAAACGGCAACCCACTCCAGTGTTCTTGCCTGGAGAACCCCAGGGACAGGGGAGCCTGGTGGGCTGCCATCTATGGGGTCGCACAGAGTCGGACACGGCTGAAGCGACTTAGCAGCAGCATCAAATCAGATCTTTGTGAGACTCAGTCCCTCTGGGCTTCTCTGGGAGTTAGCAAAGCGCTCACCTCAGGGTTGTCCCCACTGAGGGGCCAGAGAGCTGGGTTATCCATCCCCCTGACCCATCCCCAGCCCCACTCCCTGGCTGAGGGTGCTTCCAGAGGCACGAACTCTCAGGCTGGCAGTTGGCCCTCTGTGTGGGCAGGCTGCCCTCAGGCTGGGGTCCCAGCACTGGTGGGAGCAGCCTTCTGCAAGTGGAGGCATGTGCCCAAGGGTGGGGTGGGGTGGGAATCAAGGCCCCCTCTGTAGAACCTCCTGCTGAGTCCCCAGTGCAGGGTTCCCTTCTTCCTGAGGCAGCAGAGACCAGAAACAAGGCCTCCTGGGGCTCAGTTCCCTCCTCAGCCTGGTGGTGGGGGTGCAGGATGCCCTGTATCACCGGCCGTTCAGTGTGTGGGCTCCCCCTCTCTGCCCTTGGTCCCAGGACTTCACGATGACCCTCTACCTGAGGCACTACTGGAAGGACGAGAGGCTGTCCTTCCCGAGCACCAACAACCTCAGTATGACATTCGATGGCCGGCTGGTGAAGAAGATCTGGGTCCCCGACATGTTCTTCGTGCACTCCAAGCGCTCCTTCATCCACGACACCACCACAGACAACGTGATGCTTCGGGTCCAGCCAGACGGCAAAGTGCTCTACAGCCTCAGGTGAGCCCTTCCTGACTCCCTCCTGGGCCTCTTCCCCTCAGCGTCCTCTTAGCCCCGAAGCTGTGAGGAAGTGCAACTCATTTGTCAACCAAGAGTATCATTGTTCCCACCACCGCGCTTTTGCTTTTAGCTTTGAACGGTGAGCTTCTAACTTTCCAGGGGCTCTGACTTTTCAACATCAGGAAAACATAACTCTACACATGAGTAAACATTTTAAAAAATTATTTCTCCTTGAAAAAACATCTGGGGAAATTTCTCATACTGATGCTTATGATTTAGGCCCTGTTCAAGTTCAACTTCAAATATTTATTGAAGGCTTTATTTCTCTAGTAGGAGTCAGAAAAGTAGATGATGTAATTCTTCTCAAAGACCTGCCTCCTTTGACCTCTCTGGTTCCCATTTTGGAATTTTGCTTTAAAAAAAAAAAAGTTGTTTACCTCATCTGGTCAGCTTAGGCATGTTTTTTTTTAAAATCCCTTCTCACCAGAGGGTCCTCCTTGAGAGGACCCTGGGCCACTTGAGGATTTTAAATGATATTTTGAGCATCACTTTGAAAACATAAAGAATAAAATCATGAGCTCAGCTGACTTAGAAATGTGTTTTTTCTTCTTTTTCTTTATTCCTTTCTTTCTTTCTTTCATTGACTCTTTCTGTACAGTTGATTTACAATATTGCATTAGTTTCAGGTGTATGACATAGTGATTCAATATGTGTATAGGCTATACTCCATTAAGTTATTATTAAAATATTGGCTATAGTCCCTGTGCTGAATAGTAGCCTTAGAAATGTTTATCTACTCATTAAGCACTGACCTGGATAGCCTTCCTGTAGGCACATACATCAGAGTGGGGCTTTCCCTGTATGCCCCCTTGAGAAAATCTTGGTGCCCACCTCCCCCAGGAGGATGGGTAGAGATGAGCTGCAGGCCTTTACAGAGCAGCACCTCAGCTGCTGGCTGAGATTTGCTCCTTCTGTGCTGTGCTGAGAGTGCATTTCAGTTTTACAGACTTTATTTTGGTAAAGCTGAATCCACACACCAGGGTCTAAGAAGGGAGCGCCTATACCGATGCAGTGTATCTTTAGAGTCAGAGATGGCAATGTTGAAGCTGAATTTCTGCCTCAAAAGAATATTGACAGTAATCTTTTATTACTTCATTCTGACTTAGAATCTAAGCAGCTAGGTACTAGACTCAGAGTTTTACTTCTGTTCTTAACATAACATTAATTTTTAACAATGGCTATGTTTGGGACTTTCTTGGTGATCCAATGATTAAGACTCTGAGTTTCTAATGCAAGGGGGAATCTATCCCTGATCCCACATGCTGAGCAGCAAAGCCAAAAGAAAAAAAAATTATGTTTAACAGCGGCTTTCAAACTTCTGATAGTCTAGCAGTCAGGTCTCATGAACTGGTGGAGGTCCAGTCCGGCACTATTGGACATGACACCAGAGGCAGAGGAGAGAAAAGAGGAAGTGGAAAACCTCTGTTCATTCAGCATCAAAATTGTCAGTGAGCCTCCAGGTGCCTAGAAACATATAATCTGATTTTTCATTGCAAATGAAATCATGGGTTTGTTTAAGAGAGAAATAAAGAGGTCCAAGTTAGTGAGGGCTATCACTTTGAGATTTATTTGGGGGAAAACATGGAGGAGCTGGGTACTATCACCTCTGTTGACAGCAGGTTAACACTAAATCAGTACTAATACGTTGCCCTCCACCTCATCCATACTCACTGATCCATTCAACAGCATGTGTTTATATTAAGATTGGCCACCAGAGTGTACAGATAAAATCCCTGTCAGGTCTTGTCTTAAGGTCTGGGTACATAAAGATGAATAATGTAAAGTCACTGAGCTTAGCATGATTGCAGCCTAGTGGGGGGAGACCTGCAGGAACCAAAGGATTAGATGCAGAGAGAGGTACGGACACCAGGGAGGAGTGGGCGGGGAGCGACAGGTAACAGGATGGTGAAGTTTCCTAGACGTTGAGAGACAATAACAAGTGAAGTTCACAAATGAGATGCTCCGTCACACTAGGTAGATTGAAAAATCAATTCCATGGTTCTTGAATTCCCAGTCAGTTTCAAGATTTGAGAGTCAATGGTTGTTGGGAGGAAGAGATTTTTCTTGGGAGAGAGGTGTGGGCATGCCATTTGCTGGACTGCACAGGACATATGTGTGCTTATGGTTGGGGGACTGCAGTTAGAGGGTGAGAGAAGAGCTGTTTAAACACCGAGGGGCAGAGCTAGGAGGAATTTTGGCTCTGATGGGGCCAGTATGCCCTCCCAGGCTTGTTGGGAATAGTTCAGCACGTGTGGCATGGAGAGTGGTGAGCCAAGAGATGGAGTGGAAGATGCTGCTGGAGGATGGAGGTGCCCAGTGGTAAGATGAAGGACCTGGGGAAAAAAGTTTCAGCTTCAACCATGTAGTGGTCCCAGAGAGCTTGAAACCACCTCACCAGAGAACCATCCCCCTCTTATCTCACTTCTATCCATGTAGGAGGTGATTAGAGATGGGCAGACATTGACCACTCAAATGCCAACTCTGCGCCTTAGCTGGGAAGGGAGACCAGAAGTCTCAATGTGAATGAAGTTTGAAGTGTCGATACCTTGGACCAAAATTCTTTGTTTCTGAACTGAAATATGTTTGCTTACTTCTGAGGGGTTTGACTGCCTGTTACATGAGAAGGGTAAGCAGGAAAATCTCAGGACCGGCCAAGCTTCCAAGGGGAGATGCTGTAGATGAAATAATTTAAAAGGATTTGAGGGAAACAACAGTAAGCATGGGTGAGATTACACCACAGGCTGTGCTTGTCCAATGCTTGGGTTACAAGTAGAAAAGCATCAAGTCCGGGTGCCGAGAACAAGTCTGATACTGTCTGTGATTCTAAACAACCTGTTCCTGTATCAACTGACAACAGAGAGAAGAGCTATTTAACACTTTTTTTTATAGCAAAACCTACCTGCATTTGACATTTGATGTCCCCAAAGTTTGCCACAAATGTCTCCAAGCTTAGCTCCTAGTTTCTTTCTTGCTGGTGATGCCATCAGGTGTGGTTGTGCTGATGATGTGCCCATAAAAATGGGAGCCCACCCATTAGTTGTCCAAGTCAGAGGCTGGCCTGACACCCCCCCCACCCAAAAAAAAAAAAAAAACATCCTGTGTATCAGTATTCCCAGGAGAGATAAGATGATCCAGCTGCTAACAATACAAGATCCCTCTCAGATCACAACACTCAATGGAATGAGGAAAATAAGGCAAATATCTGGATAACTGAGTTTCAAGAAAGCTCTTTGCCTTGAAATTTCCATTTAAAAGTGATTTTTTTCTTTTTTGGCCATGAATCATCCAGATAGTTTTCATAACTTATACATAGCCAATTTTCTGTGGCTGAAGGAAAAATAGTATGTTCACTAGCTAGTGACTGTTAATCATACCCTGCCATGGAATTCCACACTGGGCGGGAGATCTTTCTTTTATGACTAACAATCTGTATTTGCTTATTCCTTGATGCAAAAGCCAATTCTCCTGTATAAACTCTGAAGCAAAACCATTAGATGCCAGCAAGTGCTTGCATGTTGATATATAAAATCTTCCAGTGTTTTTCCATTATGGTGATCTACATGGAATTATCCACTAAGAACACCTGCGCCTACTAGTAGATATTATTATCAATACAGAAGTATCAGCATTGTAAAAAAAAAATAATAAAGCGCCTAATTTGGCAACTGGCATAAATACTTCATGAATATTATTGTAAAAACATTGTACACAAATACTGAATGTCAGTAAAATCAATAAAAGAATTTGAATGAATCTGAAACAGGAGAACAACATATTCCTATGGTTTCTTTTAAGAAACCATGTGAGTTGTGGTGTCACCTTGTTTTATTATTTATTTATTTTTTTAATTTCAGGAGTGGCTCTTTAAAAAAATATATTTATTGAATTTGTTACACTACTGCTTCTGTTTTATGTTTTGGTTTTCTGGCCACAAGGCATGTGTAATCTTTGCTCCCTAACCAGGGATTGAACCTGCACCCCCTCCACTGGAAGGCGAAACCTTAATAATTGGACTGCAAAAGAAGTCCCCGCATTGTCTTATCGAAGGAGACATTTGCTTCTCTAAAATGCTTGCATGTGATGGGGGTTAGTGGAGTCATTGTTGGCCCTATGGTGAGCCTGGGGTTAAATATAAACACCCAAGAATACTCCAGTGTGGAAATCACAAATAAGCTACTTGGTTCTCTACGTCCTGGCACACTGCTTATGAGCTATAAGATTCTTCTATATTGGGAGGAAGCAGAGGCCTTTTCTCTTTGTTTTATCATTTTGCACTTGTATTTTGCAGCCTCTGCATACTTGGATTTTATCTGTTTGTTTCTAGGGTTACAGTGACTGCCATGTGCAACATGGACTTCAGCCGCTTTCCCCTGGACACACAAACGTGCTCGCTTGAAATTGAGAGCTGTGAGTAAGCCTATGCCCAGACAGCCCCCGCAGTCCTTAAGTTACCCTAGACGCCTCTGATTCTCAGGAGTAAGAGCAGAATGTGTTCCTATTCATAATTCTTTGTTTTTTACATGAAATTTAATCTCTTAATAAATTTTAGTTAATTTATTTGTTTTTAATTGGAGGATAATTGCTTTACAATATCGTGTTGGTTTCTGCCATATAGCAACATGAATTAGCCATAGGTATATGTATGTTCCCTCCCTCTTGAACCTCCCTCCCACCTCCCACCCCATCCCACCACCCCTCTAGGTCATCACAGGTGACTATGCTTTTGAGATGACTTTTCAGATAGAAGCAACGTCTCAGATAAGTTTGAAAATCAGGAACAAATTTGGCACCAAAACCTTCTGTTCCCGTAATTGACCCTTTTAATACTCCTGGCAGTGGTTATAAACTTGGTCCTGTGAAAACTGGAGGTTTCCCAGTTCCCCAGGGCAAGTGCCTGGGGAAGGGGAGCTGAGGACCCTGCAAACGTGGGTCTCCCTCCAAGCCCCCAGCATGGCAGTTATCACACAGTCCATCAGAGAGCTCCTTGTGGATCTCTTTTATTGCTCTTCTGAGTAAGATTTCCACTGAAGAAAGAATTTCTTGGCAAAAACAAGTTGGGCAGCAATTGCCCCAGGGGACAGCCACCGTAAGTGCAGGTGGTGGCTGAGACACTCAGGCATAACCTAGGGGCCTTGGGAAACTTACACATACACAGAAACCTTGGAAAATTAAATAGCTGTGGGAGGGCCAAGGCTGTAGCCGCATCCAGGACTGGCATCCCTATGCACCTGCCCCGTGCTCCAGTCTCTGCCAAAATGTTTCCTCTGACTGTCACCGACTGGTCCACCCCCCACCACGACTCCTTCTACACTCCTCTCAAACCAGCGCACACCCGCTGACACGTCCCAGCCCCTGTCAAAGTCCCAGTGAGGATTTTGGCTGGCCTGGGGCATCTTGGTAAGCCGGCAGGGGCCGTGGTGGTGGATCAGGAGTCCCCTGGCTCCATCACCCAGGGCCGAGGCGCTCAGGGACATGAACTCCACACATAGGAGGGACAGCGTGGACAGCTCTGTGGGCCGCTCAACGCGGGGTCAGGGAGAATAAATCCCAGGACCGAGGGAATGACTGCCTCGTGCACTGTGGCTTTCCGCCTGCTCTGTCCTTTAATCCTCCCAAGCTCCCCGTGAGAAGGTTACTGTTATCTCCTTTACGAAGCTTAACAGCGAAGGACTAATCGTTGGCTCCAGAATCTTGCTTTCCCCACGACATCCAGGCAATGGTACCTGTCGGGCTTCCACCAGAGAAGCCGAACCATAGGCCAGGGGTCCCCAGCCTTCAGGATCTAATGCCTAATGATCTGAGGTGGAGCTGATGGAATAATAATAGAAATGAAGTGCGCAATACATGTAATGTGCTTTAAACTATGCCCGCTACCCTGGTCCACGGAGAAATGGTCTTCCACACAACTGGCCCCTGGTGCCAAAACTGTTGGGGACGGCTGCCATGGGACACACACAGGGGGAGGGCTAGTGCAGAGGGCTGGCTCACGTGAGCATCTGCAGGGCAGGTGGTGGGAAAGGGCGGGCTGGGGCCGCTTGGGCAGGAGCCCACCCTGCTGTCCACACGTGGAATTTTATCTTCCTCCAGGAAACCTCAGGTCCGCTCTTAAGGCCTTTCAGCTGATGGGATCAGACCTATCCAGGTTATCCTGGGTCATCTCCTTTATTTCAAGTGAGCTGGGTGTAGATAACACAGCTACAAGCATCTCCCCAGCAGCACCCAGATTAGTGCCGGGTTGAATCACTGGATCCTTACGATAGCCTGGCCAAGTAGACATGTGAAAGGGGTCATCGCATAGGTCAAAAGTTAGAGGCAGAATAAAAGAGAAATAAAACAGAGCCTCAGGGAGCCCCAGAAAGAACTGTTGACACAGGAGTAGCCCCTTCAGGTTTTACCCCCAGTTCTGCCCAGACAGTACGTAGGTCTGCTGGGCTGGGGTAAGTGGGGTGCTCACCTAAAATAAAGTGGGGTGGGGAAGTATGGGGCCAGAGGGAGGGATCCTCAGGGAAATCCCTTTGATTATACCCTGGGCAGAGCAATGAGAGGCCTGCAGAGAAAGGCTGTGTTCAGCTGCAGATCTCCTTGTGGGTCTTTTCTTGCTAGAATGCAGACCCTATTACCTGAGAGTGTTTAGAGGTATTTGCCATCAATGATGCATCGTCACCCTTTGAAAGAAGAAAGGGCTAAATTACCTGTGGTTTAGAAAATTGAACTATATGAAATGTTGCCGCGATTTAACCTGCAAAAAAAAAAAATTTTTTTTAAAGAGCAAATTGTAGTTTCTAGTCTACAAAAATAGCAATTTCATCTGCTTTTAGGCTGACTTGAAGGGCGAACACTTTTGCAGTCAGGATGAGTATTTAGGCCTGAGAGCTTTGCCCTGATGATTCTGGAAGTCTGAGGAGAATTAGATTTGCCTTTTTGGATTTTGTTTTGCTTTGTTAGACTGCAGTTTGTTTATTCAGCTGATCTTATTACAACCCCCACAGAGTCTCACAGACAGGCTCGTCTTTCCTGGCATCTGATGCCATCTTGTCTTTTCAGATGCCTACACGGAAGATGACCTCATGCTCTACTGGAAGAAAGGCAATGACTCCTTAAAAACAGATGAGCGAATCTCCCTCTCCCAGTTCCTCATCCAGGAGTTCCACACCACCACGAAGCTGGCCTTCTACAGCAGCACAGGTGGGGGCGGAGCCAAGAGAGGGGGCTGCTGGGATCTCAGGCGGCGTGTGGATTGGTTATCAAGTGAGCAGAGCCTGTGCCTCTAGGATTTGAGACCAAAGATGAGATTTCCAGATCGGGTCTAGAGGGTGGTGAGCATGGGGTGAGGGAGGTTTTTTGATACCACCACAGCATCAGAAGGGATAACCTAGAAAATCTTAGTAAAAACTCCAACATAAGCTCTCTGCGTAAGTCCATTTGAGACAACTGCATTGACAGTTTAACAGCAGAAATTTCACCCTGATATGACCCCCAGAGACCCCTCTCCTATGGGCAAAAAATAGTCCAATTTCAGGTTTATTATTTTCTGTTCATGTTCTCTTGACTTCAGCCCCTTTGAGTGCTTCTCTCCTCACCAATCCCCTGCTGCCGTACTGTTGGCGCAGCTCCTCTTATGACCGTCTTGTGAGCCACAGTGCAGTGTCGTTGTTTTTTGAACCGAGTCTGGGCAAGCTTGCCACCGCTGCTCCCCGCCTCCACCACCACATTGCCTGAGGACAGGCGCTGTGGTCTTCCTCCTGGCAGCTGAGGTTATAGCTGAGCTTCACTGTCTCCAACCCTTGCCTCTTTCTTAACTAATCACCTTTCAAGATGACTTTGCTCTTATCTTTCTGCAATTTCTCTTGCTAAAACACTGCATGGTTGACTACACTCTTTGATCTGTAACAGAAGGCACTGCTCATTTCCAACATATGGTGATATCACGTCTCTTATCTTTTGCATACCTTACCTACCAGTCTTGGTCCTTTGGGGAACCCTCATTCCTTTGACTCTTAGCATTTTGACATCCCCTCTTATCTGAGTATGCATGGGCTGCTATAAAAAACTACCATAACTCTGTGTGTGTGTGTATGTGTGTGTGTGTGTGAGTTGTATCTGAGTCTTTGCAACCCCATAGACTGTAGCCTACCAGGCTCCTCTGCCCATGGGATCAAGAATACTGGAGTGGATTGCCATTTCCTCCTCCAGGGGATCTTGCCAATGCAGGGAGTGAACCAGTGTCTTCTGCATCTCCTGCATCGGCAGGCAGATTCTTTACCACCGAGCTACCAGGAAGCCACAGACTGGGTGGCTTCTAAACAACAGGAACTTGTTTTGCACAGTTCTGGAGGCTGGGTAGTCAAGGTCAAGGAAACTTACTCTACTTACGACCCCACAGAGCCTCACAGACAGGCTTGTCTTTCCTGGAGTCTGAAATATTCAGTGTCTGATGAGAGCCCGCTTCCTAGGACTCACTGTGTCCTCACATGAAAGACGGTGCAAGGGAGCTTCTTTGAGGCCCATTGTGTAAGGGCACCAATCCCATTCACAATGAAATCACCCTCCAAAGGCCCTATCTCCAAATACCATCACTTAGAGGATTAGGTTTCAACACATGAATTTGAGAAGGACATATTCAATCTCTAGCACCTCCACAATCACTTTCTGGAGCTGTTATAAATATAACTGTTGCACTAAAATTGTCCTGGGATGCCAGTTTTCCAGTTAATGGTGCCAAGTCCCTATTTTATTTTAAGTTCTTGTCATGTCAAGTTTATCCTGCCTTTTCCTCTCCTTCCACCACTCTCTGTTCCCTTCAATTCCTCCATACAAGTTTTCTTTGTAAAGAACACCAGGGTGAAGTTAAAACATAGTCTAAATGCACTGTTGTAGTGAGCTTGGTATTTTTATTTTAAACATATTTTCCCCCCATAAAGAATCTAGAGGGAGTTGTTAAATCCATGCATCTCAAGCTTTAATATATGTAGGAATCATGTGGAGAGGACTGTTAAAGAAGTTTCTTTTTTTTTTTTGACCGCAGTGCAGGGCTTGTGGGATCTTACTTCCCCAACCACAAGTTGAACCTGGGCCACCACAAGAAAGCACCAAGTCCTAACCACTGGACAATCAGGAAATTCCCATAAAAGAAGTTATGATTCAGTAGATCTGGGGCGGGGTCTGAGAGTCAGCATTTCTAACAAGCACCCAAGTGATGGTGATGCTGCTGGGCTCTGTGCCGTATTTGAGTACTGAGAATCTCACATGCCCTTCCCAAGGGGTTCCCTTTGTGTATAGGATGGGGGCCAAAGATTCCTTGAAACGTACTAACCCTTACGATGTGGGTTATCATATAATCATTCTGTTCCATGGCTTTTCTGTCTTCCATTTTATAAAGGTAGGGTAAGTTTCCAGGCAAGAGTCTAAGGCACTTATGATTCTCTGAGTAAAATCTGTCCAATGGGGAAGCTGAGTGGCTACGGTGTGTATGCTTTCTTCTTCCTGTGTCCCCCAGGCTGGTACAACCGTCTGTACATCAACTTCACATTGCGTCGCCACATCTTTTTCTTTTTGCTCCAAACCTACTTCCCCGCCACCCTGATGGTCATGCTGTCCTGGGTGTCCTTCTGGATCGACCGCAGAGCCGTGCCCGCCAGAGTCCCTTTAGGTAAGCAACATCTCAAGTGCATGTTTCAGACATCTGAAAATACAAGGAATTCCTTCCAGATAAAACCCTTCTTTCCAAATGGGTCCTGAGTCCGTGTGGGCATGGTAACTCAGAAAAACATCAAGTTATCCATTCACAAGTGTAGTGCCACTATTAAGAATCTATGTAGTGAAGCCGTTTCTAGGTCCCCCTGGGAGTCCACACAAACAGTTCATCTTTAATCTTATTAGAGCTGAGTTCTGGAGTGGGTTGTCCTGGTCTGTGGTGCTTTCTCTGCTCACCTGGATAAGAAAGTCACATTCTGTAACAGGGCTTTTCAAAAGGTGGCCCAAGCAATCTTTGTGACAGATTCTCTGGAGGAAGTTGTTTAAAATGAAGAATCCTGGGGCCTATCTATGTGTATAGGATCAGAATCTCTGAGAGAGTTCCAGGAATTTGCATTTTGAACAAGCTCCCCCAGTAAACCTTTTTCATTTTTTTTTTCAATGTGGATCATTTTTAAAGTCTTTATTTAATTTGTTATAACACTGCTTCTGTTTTATGTTTTGGTTTTTTTGGCTGAGAGGCATGTGGGATCTTAGTTCCCTGACCAGAACTCGAACCTGCACCCCTGCATTGGAAGGTGAAGTCTCAACCACTGGACTTCCAGAGAAGTCCCTGCCCTAGTAATTCTTATCCATACTCAAGTCTGAGAATCCCTACTTTACTATCAATAGCTGTTTGCCATCTGCTCTCTTGCCTGATTTAAATATTGCACCCATTCCACACACACCACCATGGCTCAGAGGTCCAGGGGCTTCAAGGGATGACTCACCAGGTTTTAGTGAAACTGGATTGGTGCTGGCCCTTAAGATGACCCCAATCCGCTGTGATTTGGTGTTTGCCAAGCAAATGTTCTGAGCTTAATTTGAAATCTCAGGGACATTCCCACTGACAGATGCCCTGCCCTTTAACAGTTGTTCTGTAGCTTGAACAATTACTATGCTGAATAAATAAACATTCTAGTTTCAGAAATCTGTCTCCCATAAATGAGGTTAACATCATTCTTGGTAAAATTGACAGGGTCCTCAAGTCAACATTGCAGAATGGGTAGCCAGGTCCAGGACCCAGACAGGCCCTGACAGTTGATAACAGAGGCCAAGGACTATAGGATTCTACACTAGTAACAAGGACACAAAGATCAAAATACAACTTATGAGCTTCCCCCACCCCTCTTTTGGAGGAGTTCCAAGAAACATACTTACCTGCTCGTATATATAATCTTCTTTTTATTTTGTTTATAAATATTTATTTTATAAATAAAGTTAATTAATTTATTTTTTTAACTATTCCACAAGGCTTGAGAAATCTCAATTTCCCAACCAGGGATTGAATCCTAACCACTAGACCACCAGGGAACTCCCCTGCAATCTTTGTTTTACACAACTGAATGGAAAGAATTGTCTTACTGCTAACTTGTCAGGGCTCTTTGCAGAAAAGCAAAGTGATAAACGTGCCATGATGAAGACACAAGGAGGTGGAACTCCCTGGTGGTCCCGTGCTTAAGACGCCATACTTTCACTGTATTAAGACTCCATGCTTTCACTGCAGGGCACATGGGTTCAATCCCTAGTCTGGGAACTAAGATATGCCACTGGGCAGAGCCAAAAAAAAGATCAGGGATACAGGTGGGAGCAGAGGAATAGGAGAAACTTCATAAAAGCTAAAACTGGAAAGGTGAGCAGCTGGAGGGGCAGGGAGGAAGATGTTCTAGGCCAGAGGAGCAGCTGGGAGAAAGAAGAGAGGCATGGAGCCATCCAGTGGGTTTGGTGAGAGACAAACCCCTGCTTCTTTCTCCCTCTGTCTGCAGGGATCACCACGGTGCTGACCATGTCCACCATCATCACGGGCGTGAATGCCTCCATGCCCCGAGTGTCCTACATCAAGGCTGTGGACATCTACCTCTGGGTCAGCTTCGTGTTCGTGTTCCTCTCGGTGCTGGAGTATGCGGCCGTCAACTACCTGACCACCGTGCAGGAGCGGAAGGAGCGGAAGCCGCAGGAGAAGGTGACTTTACCATGAGCAGGAGTGTCTGCAAGGGTAGGATCTGGTCTAGCAGTGGACCTTGGGCAGGTCCGACCTCCTCTGTAGAGTGGGGTAATGGCACTCCCTCCTCCACTTATTTCACCAGTTGGCCATGAAGAGCAAACAAAAGAATAAGTTAAAATGGTGTGAAATTTACTCTGAGCTACCTCTTTTACTCATTCAAACATTTATTCAGCACCTACCATAAACTAGGTTCCTGGAAATGGCAACCCACTCTAGTATTCTTGCCTGGAAAATTCCATGGACAGAGGAGCCTGGTGGGCTGCTGTCCATGGGATCTCAAAGAGTCAGGCAGGACTGAACGACTGAGCACCCACACATAGACCAGAAACTGCTAAGTCAAGTTAACTAAGGTGAGGTCTTGGTGGTGCTCCTAGTTCAGTGATAAAAGTAAATGGCAATTCAACATGGTGGGACAAATGATTTATGAACATAGAGGAATCATAAAAGAAGCTTCCAGAAATGTCTCTTTCCAAGACAATCTTTTTAATAGTTGCATAATAAAGAATGTCTTGGGTATATTATAATATGGTTTATTCCCCTATTGATGGGCAGTGTTTTTTTCCCATTTTTTTGCCACTATAATAAATGCTGTAATAAACATTATATATATGTATTTTACATAGATAGATGGATAGATATGTTTGTCTCTTGAAAGCTTACATATATATATAAGCTTCCAAGGAAGCACATCCTCTATTCTAGGAAAATTTCCTTCAAATATGAGCTCATATAACTCCCATCACTTCCCAGATCACCTTCCCTCCCACCTGGTTTCCCCTGCATTCTCCTGTCTGCAATTCAATGATTATCTCCTCCAGAAAACTCAGGCTATGTAGAGGAAACTATTCCCACAATGCCATACCTTTCAAATTCCCACCCCATCTCTCTTTCTCTTTCTCTCCCCCCAGCCCCTCTCTCTCTCTCACACACACACACACTAACTGCAAACATTTCTATCAGGGGTCATATCACAGAGAACATGGCGATTATCTGATCATGAACCTCATTGTGGGCCTCCAATATGACTTCGTGTTTCCTAATGGTTGATGGGTTACCTGCTCTTTCATTGATAAAATGTTTACAATGCCACCATCATTATTCCCCCAACCCCTTAAAAGAAAGGACTTCCCTGTAGCTCAAATGATAAAGAATCTGCCTGCAATGCAGGAGACTAGGGTTTGATCCCTGGGTCAGAAAGATCCTCTGGAGAAGGGAATGGCAATCCACTCCAGTATTCTTGCCTGGAGAATCTCATGGACAGAGGGGCCTGGTGGGCTACAGTCCAGGGGGTCGCAAAGAGTTGGACACGACTAAGCAGTTAACACACACACCTTGAAAGAAAGTACGAAAAGGCGATCCCCTCCTCTGTGCAACTTCGTTGGCTGAGCTGGCATTCCAGCGTGCGTTTGCTGTGTCTGCAGCTTCCCTGCACCTGCGGGTTGCCTCAGCCGCGCACGGTCCTCCTGGATGGCAGCTACAGTGATGGGGAGGTGAACGACCTGGGCAACTATACCCCCGAGAACGGAGACAAGCCTGACAGGATGATGGTGCAGCTGACACTGGCCTCGGAGAGGAGCTCCCCGCGGAGGAAAAGCCAGAGGAGCAGCTACGTGAGCATGAGGATTGACACCCACGCCATCGATAAATACTCAAGGATCATTTTTCCAGCTGCATACATCTTATTCAATTTAATATACTGGTCGATTTTCTCATAAATGCCTGCAATTCTATACATTTCACATTCTTCTATATGTACTACAGAAATAATTGAATGATGAGACATAATTTAAGGTTATGATGAAAAGAAAGTTCCTAGTACCCACCCGTCTCCAGCTTTCCAAAACTACACTGACAAGGCACTCACTGGTTTAATTTACACTTATTACCCACTTATTGTATACACAGCATTATACTCGGTATTGCGGGTATAGGGACACCCATAGTAACTGATGATAGTTGTTACTGGGATCTCTTAGAAAAGTGTGCTGCTGGTGGGGTAGCACACTGTAGTTCAACCTCTTTTAGACTCTAGATACTTATGCATATGAACCATATCCTTTGTGTGAGTGTGACTCTATTCTCTGGACCAGGTGGATCTGAGAAGCACCTAAAGTTCTTTTGCTCTTGTTATTTAGTCGGTAAGTCGTGTCCAACTCTTTGTGACCCCGTGGACTGTGTAGCCCAGCAGGTTCCTCTGTCCATGGGATTTCCCAGTCAAGAATACTGGAGAGGGTTGCTGTTTCCTTCTCTAGGTGATCTTCCTGACCCAGGGATCAAACCCACATCTCCTGTATCGGCAGGTGGATTCTTTACCGCTGAGCCACTCATTTACATGCACCTAAATCCCCACTTTGACCAAAACTTAGGCTTCAGTCTGTAGCCCCTTCCCTATTTTATATGCATCTCTTCGTGTTGGTTTCATTACAAGGCAATAATAATATTCCTACTGTCAGGCGAGTGTATACTCCTCGGTTCTGTCTCATTGCAACAAAGATTTTGAGTGACGGACATTAAAGCCCTCGGCGTGTCACAGCTCTCGGGTCTTGGACAGACCGTGTTATAGCTCTTAGACAAATCAGTATTACAGCTCAGTGTTACAGCTCTATTTTATTTAGAAGATAGCAAGAGAATCCATCCTCAAAATGTGAGGGCATGCCGACCCAAAGACTCAAAGAGAAGAGAGTGGAGGAATGTGCCAGGGCGTGGGAGAAAGCAAGAGTGAGAACGCTTTGACCCCTCTTTTCATATTCCCCCCCCACCCCCCCCAGGCCTGTCCTGTGTAAATTGGGTTAGCCAGGAGTGTGATTTGTTTTACCTGAGGTCCTCACTCAAGTCCTCGGACCTTCCCTTGTTCTATTTTCCCGGGCTTTTCCTTTCCTTGTCTTTTAGCCAGCAGCCATTCTGGACTCCTGTTTCCTATTCTAACTACCTAACACTACTTTATTTACATCTTGTGGTTCCTAAGGTTTTACCTCTTCACAAGAAAAGCTCTTCAGATTGGTACAATGGTTTCTGATTTGGGTAGGTATTTCCCTGGTAGGGAAACTTTGAAGAAGAGAGTATTTGCAGGCATTTTGTCAGTTTTGTCATAGGGGTAACTAGCCTAGAAAATTTGTGTGAGTGTTCCCTGTTTAATAATCACTGCTTCATGAATCTCCGTCTTATAGCATGTCCAAGTTCAAAGTGAAGTTAGTAATGTGATATCTTCACTGATGAACCTGGGATTAGACTGACTTTTTCCTGCATAACCATGGCAAGGAAGTGCATAATTTGGGACTACCTATAACTTGTTAGGATGAGAAATACATGGTTACTGAATGTAAAAGAGAATGCCAAAATGAAAAAGAAATGGTTACACCTCACTGGACATCTCCATTTATACTCAGTGAATACCAACATCTTCTGTGAACCAGAAAACAATGGCCACTGATGTCAGGGCAGGGGATAAAGGAGGGGGCTCTAATATATAGCTATTCATACTATATATCCACAGGATCAACTCCCATCAAATTTATGCATAAAGCATTTGCTTGAAATTCAGATAAACTCTATACCCTATTATGTCATTTTTACTCCAAAGCTAATTTGACTGGGAGAAGGCAGTGGCACCCCGCTCCAGTACTCTTGCCTGGAGAATCCCATGGATGGCGGAGCCTGGCGGGCTGCAGTCCATGGGGTCGCTAAGAGTCGGACACGACTAAGCGACTTCACTTTCACTTTTCACTTTCATGCATTGGAGAAGGAAATGGCAACCCCACCCCAGTGTTCTTGCCTGGAGAATCCCAAGGACGGGGGAGCCTGGTGGGCTGCTGACTATGGGGTCGCACAGAGTTTGACACAACTGAGTGACTGAACTGAATTTGACTGATCCCTATACTAAATAACATCATGTTATTTTCTTCATGAGGGCTATACTTTGGTCTTTAAAAAAAATTTTTTTTTTTTCAGAAAGTCTAATTACAGGGCAATCTCCCATTTTCTTGAAATTAAAAAAAAATTTTTAATAGCAAACTCTAGTAGAAAAATGTAAAGGAATATAGATGAAATAGTTAAATGTCAACTTTAATACTAAAATTATTTTTAGAACATTACCTTTCTCATGCTTATTTTAAGAAACAATTCCAATCAAATTTCACAAACATCTTTGCCACTTGCTTCTTCCTCGAAGTAGGACCACTTTGAACCGTCTGGGCGGGCTTCCAGGACACATAATCCGAACTTCCATCCACACCATTTGGGGAGCTCTGCCATTTGAACCAGCATGTAGGATGCTGTATCGTATTAGTCTGCTCAAGCTGCCAGAGTGGAGTACCATAAACTAGGTAGCTTAAACAATAGATTTATTTTCTTTCAGTTCTGGAGGCTGGAAGTCCAAGGTCAAGGGGTTGGCAGGTTTGTTTTCTCCTGAGGTCTGTCTCCTTGGCTGACAGTTGGCCGCCTACTTGCTGTCTTCACATAGCCTCTTTCTCTTAGTACCTGCATCATTGTGTCTCTTCTTTTAGGGGACACAAGTCATATTGGATTATAGCCAGGCCCTTGCGATCTCATTTAACCTTAATTACCTCTTTCAAGGCCCTATCTTCAAAGAAGTCACATTGGTGGGTGAGAACTTCAAAATACAAATTTTGGGAAGACACGATTTAGCCCATATGCCTATGGGAATTATTCAGCTTCATAACAGTATATCTAGTGCGTCTGAGGGCAGGAGGAGACGGGGGTGACAGGATGAGATGGTTGGATGGCATCACTGACTCAATGGACATGAGTTTGAGCAAACTCCGGGAGATAGTGAAGGACAGGGAAGCCCGGCATGCTGCAGTCCATGGGGTCACGAAGAGTCGGACACAACTGAGCAGCTCAACAACAACAACAGTGCATATTATAAGTATTTACTCTTGATCTTTACAACATAATCACATACAGTATTGTTTTTTAGAGTGATCTTTAAAAGGCTTGTTTACATTGATAGCTATACTAGTGGTATGAAGAGTAAGTTATTGAATTCATGTTCAATGTCTTTGCTACATTTTCTAGCAATTCTCAGGTGACCTCTACAAGCATCTAACAGCATTGAAGTGACAGTACTTTGCTCTCAAAGCTATGTCACTGAGACAGAACTCTGTAATTTGACTTCATAAAAACCCAAATACAAAGCAATTCTCTTTTCTGATAATTTTGGAGAAAACCAACTTTTATATGTGGACATCTATAATACTTAATAAACTTGCTGGCTAGACTAGAGAGTAGAGAGATTTGGTTAATAATATTGTCTAGTTCACAGGCAGGTATGAGGATTTCCCTGCCAGTCCAGTGGTTAAGACTGCTTTTCACTGCAGGGGCATGGATTCGATCCCTGGTGGGGGGACTAAGATCCTGCATGCCATGCAGGGCAGCTAAAAAAAAAAAAAAGGCAGGTATCACATGAATACTGAACAAATAAACAAATTGTCACTCACAGTACATAAACATTAGTATGAGGAAAAATTTTTAAGTCATATGTTTCTATTTATTCATTTTTAATAGTGGCACTTTTTGTATTTATTCATTCATTCAGCAAGTAATTCTAAGCACCTAGTATGTAGCATGCAATGTTCAAGAGCAGTGCTTCTCAAACCGTCTGTGGTGAAGGGCCAGTTTGTTTAATTATATTTCCAATTCACTGGAGAACTTCACAAATCTAGGTCTGAGCCTGCATTCCACCCTGTAGGAACGTGGACTTGTGGGTTTGACCATGGAGCCCAAAACTATGTGTGAATGTAAGTCATAATGATCACAATAAAGCATGAAGAGAAAGAACACTTCATTCTGATTGTTATTTTAAAAATTGTGTTACAACTGAGTGTCTTTGTATGGGAAATTCCAGTATCTGCAGTAATAAGAAAGCACATTATCCAACAAACACATTAATAATGTTAGAATAAAACAATTTAGTTCACTTAAGTATTATCACCACTCTCGAAATAATTGGATGGTTTAACTTTTCAATTTCATATTCTGTTTAATTTTTATCTATATATAATTGGGACAAATACTTGTAATTCCCAGAAGAGCACTGACATTACCTAGGAACATGTTAGGAAAGCAGAACATCAAGCCTCACCCCACACCCAATTAGAATCTATGTTAACAAGTTCCCCAGGTGATTCTTACATACATTCAAGTGAGCAAAGCACTGAACTAGGTTTGTGTAACCATATACTTTTACAAAAAGTTATGTACGAGCTGCATTTATACATGAAACAACTCAGTATTGCATGCTTACTCTATGTGGGAGGAATATTTCCTTTCTCTCTACCTTTTTTGGTTTGGAAGGGATAGTAATTTGTAAAGTTATAAAAAGCAGAAAAAAAATTCATAATCCTATTAGCCATGGGCAACTAGTATTACTTCTCATCTTTTTTTCTACATAGTTTTGTATAGTTGCCACCATATTTTATATACAAATTGATACAGGCTCTTTTCCATGATATAGTATGACCATTTTCCTACTAAAAATTCCCTATATTTTGCAGCCATTAAAATCATTCCATACTATGAGTATACATGGCAATCTTTTCCTTAACACTGGATAAAAAAATAATACTGTGATGAATACTCTTAGGGAAATATTCTTGTCACAGTCCAGACTTAATTTCCTCATATTAACAATGAATGTATAAAATGGATGCTGATTTGAGATCAGTATTCTTATTATATTCAGTAAATCATGTGTAGTATAATTCCAAGTTCTCAGCTTTTTAAAACTTTAAAAATCACAAATGGAATTAAACTATACCTTGCTAATATTAGTCACCCAGTTATGTCTGACTCTTTGTGACTCTATGTGACACCGTAGCTTGCCAAGGTCCTCTGTCCATGAAATTCTCCAGGCAAGAATACTGGAATGGGGGTAGCCATTCCCTTCTCCTGGGGATCTTCCCAATTCGGGGATCAAACCCAGGTCTCTTGTATTGCAGGCAGATTCTTTACCATCTGAGCCAACCAGGGAAGCTCAAAACTATACTTCAGTGGTATCTGATTCAATGGAACAGTAACCCACGCAAACTAGCTTAAGAGCACAGGAGTCACAAAGCCATGAGGCTGTGCCTGATAAGTACTGTTCACGATTTCAGACAGCTTCTCTTTCTAGGCAGTTTCCTTTTTTTCAGTGTGATTTGCTTTATTCACTATAAAGATTGTCCTGCTCTGCTCACACATGACAATTCACCTCCAGATTCATTACCTTAAAATCCCAGAGGTCATCATCCTCTAAATGACCTCACCTCAACTCTTAATTCCCAGGAGAGCTAATTCAAGTGTCTCTCCACCCTTATCAAAACTCCATTTCAGTTTGTACAGGCCTTCTACTGAGCTAAAAGAGGGTGAGCTGGCCCTTCAGGAGATGTGAAAGGAATTAGAAACAAGAGCCAGAATAAGCTTTTTCCTACTCAGCCTACCCTGAACTCAATAATAGCTGTCTGCAAATGAGGCCAGAACAAAGACACTTCACAGTGTTAAAAACAAAGCAACCCACCCCCGCAAATAACCAAAACATCAGAACCTGGTTCAACATGAAGAACATGCTTCTGTACAGGCAGGAAACTATTTCTTTGGCAGTGGCAATGGATAAATCAAGGCCATATATTAAAAGGTAATAAATACAGTTATGACATATTGGGGTGAGGACAGAAAACAAGTTTTATTAGTCAAATTGTTCTCATCTTAGAATAAGAAATCTATGCTTTGTGAGTTAATTTCTAAAGTTTTGTAATTATTTCCCCTTGATTTTGTAAATTCTTTTGTTCCAGCCTTGGATCAATGAAACAAGTAATATTTAGGCCAGAACTTAAAAAGTGGCAGAGGGTAGGTGGGGTACTAGCAACATCAGAAGCTGGGAAACATGGGCTAAAATCTGATTGGAGAGAGACTCCTAGAGATAAAGGGCTTCCCAGGTGGATCCAGTGATAGAGAACCTGCCTGCCACTACAGGAAACGTAAGAGATGTGGGTTCAATCCCCAGGTCGGACAGATCCCCTGGAGGAGGGCATGGGAATCCACTCCATTATTCTTGCCTGGGAAATCCCATGGACAGAGGAGCATGATGGGCTACAGTCCATAGGATCGCAAAGAGTAGGACACGACTGAGCATCATCATAAACATCTGAAACAAGTGAGGCTGCTCTTTCTGGCCGGGATTTTCTATTACAAGCTCTCTTACAAACATATTTTTTACAAAAGAGCTTGTCTTAAAAACACACAACCCACCTAAATGGGTTTTGTGACTTTGGATGGATGGGCAGAAGCTAAAAGCTTTCTAAGACAATGGGAGGTATACCAAACAGTTGCTGTGGGTAACCGCTCCATCTTTGAGGAAACATCAGGCTGAACAATAACTGAGTAGCCCCTCACCACTTTCAGAGATTAATGGACAACAGCTTAAAGTTTTGCTAAGATTTCAACTGCACCTAAGTCTACTTCTTCACAGGTGGCCTCTTACTCCTCTATCAAGCTAAAAGCAAACTTGAATTCTTCTAGTCCAGGGGTACTTAGATTCGCATCAAACTCTCTTAAGCTTCTCATACACAACACATGATCCTCCTGTGAGGAATGAGTCAGGTCTGATGACAAGGCTTGAAGTGATGGTTAATCCTGAATCCATATCATTCATAGGCAGTAACAATGCTTGGATCTAGGTTTGGTTATTCCTTAAATAAATTAAGCTCAAGTGGGAAAACATGAAGTTTTTGGACAGCTTTCCATTCTCTCGGGTCAAACAGAAAGGTGTCAGGGAATAGCAACACAACTAATAGATAAAAGTTCAAACTCTCAAAGGCAATTCATTGTTTACTCAGTAAGGCAATGTCTACTTAGTTTTTTGAGCTAAATAAGAATTTAGTCTATTGAAGACCTTGATTTGGTATTATTTTCTATTTTGTATTTCTGAGGTTTATTTTTTAAAGAGACTGGATGCTGTGATCCACTATACTAATCAAAGCTCATTTTACATTTTAATCATTGGGAAAAAAAGAACAGATCTGGACTCTATTTTGAAAGCCAGTTCAAACCAAAAAAACCCACAGACACTTGTAATTTTTTTCTTATGAGGCACTTATTCTCCAGCCATTGATAAGAATCTAAAAACCTGCTCTGTTGCATTTATTACATGGTGTGACTTTGTATTGAAGTTAAAAACATTTTTTTAAGAAAATTCAATACTGTAATTATGTACTGACGTCTAATCATGTAAAACTTGTCCTGCCATTTCTCAGCATTTAAGACTAGTAAAACATTCATTTTTAAACAAAATAATTGTTCTTTTTAAATTCTCATATAAATAACATGACATTTATAGTATAAAAGCAAATCAACATCTGTAATACTGAATAAGATACTATAATATATACAGCAGAAACCAATACAACATTGTAAAGAAATTATCCTCTCCCCAAAATAAATTTTTAAAAAAGATTATGTCACAGTGTATTTGTGCTTTATATTCATATATTTTTAAAACCCCCTATATAGGTTGAAAAAATCACAATTGCTATTTGATAAATACATTTATTAACATTATAGATTTTTTCATTCATACTTTAATATATGTATGCATTAAAATATTTTAAAAATGACTATGATCTGACGGTAGTAGAGACTGATTTTATTTGAAAATATTAACTTCATACATATCAAGTACACCATCCTTAACTATATAATTTGCTTGCAAAAGGCTTGCTGAAGTATAAACAAAAATAAAGAAGCAGTTTTTCATACCTTACACACTTATAAAGAGTTGGTAGCTAGCAGGAAGACAATTGACTTATTTTACGATGAAAATTTACTTTGCTCTTTTGAAGGCTAGTCCTATGTAGGACATTTTCCAGAAGACCAGAGATGCTTCAGATAAAAAGTAAGAAATGTATAAAATACAACTATCTGAAAGGTTTTCTAAAAAGAATATATTATAAAATTAGACAATCATTCTTTAAGAAGACTTTTGATATCAATTTCTTCTATTCAAACAGACTGATACGACTCAGGTATTTTAAAATATTTTAGAAACACTTCTTCGAAAATTTCCAAGACAGCAGCCTTCAGGTGTTCCCTCAAACCCAGTGTTGCTTAAGTTAAGCAAATCTTATGAGAACTTACCATCAACCACAAGTTTTTGGGAGCATGGACTATATCTTACTCTTTACCCCCAGTGCTTAGAAGTAGGCTCTCCTCAACAAATGTTCACCAAACTCAACTGTTGAAAAGATCACTACAACTTATTAATAAATAAACAGTCCTTTGGAGGATTGTAGGAAACCAAAACACTTCCAGTCTATACAAGTATTCATGAACACATGAAAATGTTCTGGTTTAACCTAAATATCCCAGCCCTTATGAGTGCTACAGGAAGAAGCAATTAAAACTGAAAAATTCCTGAATAATTCATAAAATATGAGTCGTTTTTAAAACTAATAGAACCTGAGAATTTTAAGAGGCAAGCAAAATATTAGCTACACTCAGTCATTATATAGTATATAGCAACTTAGTAGTGAGTAGTATCACATAATTGTTTTATACAGGTCCTATATTCAGTCAGGCTTGCTTTTAAAATTAAGTCACAAAAGAAAAAACATGTTCAATCAGTTATTAAATTTAAGCCATTAATCTGGATTATACATTTTAGGTCTATTAATTTAACAAAAATAGCCAAAGTTGGTATTTGAGGAAAAGGCTTTCAGTTTAGCCTGTGAACAGTGAAAGTTTAAAAAAAAAGCATGTAATAAAACCATTTTCCATAAAAACCAAGATACTCAAGCAGGTCCACCTATGTCTCTAGTTTAGGTCAGAAGTTAATTCAATATTTTAAAAGTCAAATTATTTTAAACTTTATACTAATTTAGGTTGGCCTGTTTTTTCTTTCAAATGAGTCAGGTTTTAGTGTTCTTAAAGGAAATTAAGCATACTGAAAAGACAACGGCTTCAAAGAATACATAATCGAGCGGAATAACAACATACAATCACTGAATCTAAGAGATAGTCAAGTGTCATTATTCACACTAATTCTGCGAGAAAAAGTTAGTTGTCCCCTTCCTCAAAAACAAGACACAAAATTATATTTTGAAAGAGTCTTATTCATGTATCAACCTCCTAAAAATATTCATCATATACAGAGTGAATGTATATACATATATATAACCCTTTTTATCTAAAAGTGACACTGTTCTCCCGTAACTGAGTGGTTCCCCATTTATCCTCCAAATAATTTTTGGAGATTTAATCTAAAATATGAGGCCCAATCAACACAGTGATAATTTAAGCTAAGTATAAACATTTATGAAAATTCAGCACATTACAAACACGCTACTGAAGTATGAGAATAAAGAAAGACCTTAGTTCCAAAAGGAAAAACTACTGTTACAAACAAGTGGGTTTCCCTGGTGACTCAAACAGTAAAGAATCCACCTGCAATGCAGGAGACCTGGGTTTGATCCCTGGGTTGGGAAGATCCCCTGGAGAAGGGAATGCAGCCCACTCCAGTATTCTGGCCTGGGAAATCCCATGGACAGAGGAGCCTGGTGGGCTACAGTTCATGTGTCGCAAAGAGTCTGTCACGACTGAGCAACTAATACTTTCACAAAAGAAGTAGTCTCCCAAATTCTAATTGCATAGTGAAGATTAGCTACAGTTGTTCCTCTGGACGGGAGATTTTAACTCAGCATTTATTTACACGCTTTAATGTAATATGGCTCAGTTAACTCACTAGTAAATAAAAATGAAGAGGGGATTTTAAAAGTCTGAATTGTAAAGAATAAAATCTAAATTATACTAAATAACTTAACATAAAATGTCAAGGTGAGATCTAGGGGGGAATGGAATTCTCCAGGCAAGAATACTGGAGTTGGTAGCCATTCCCTTCTCCAGGGGGTCTTTCAGACCCAGGGATCTACTGTAATTTTAAAAAGTCAGACAAAGAATGTGATGGAGGATGAAGTTCTAACAGCTGATACAAAGAGTAAGAAGAGTGGCTTGTACAGGGGGCAGTCTTAAGACTGGATACTAAAACAAAGCAAACTTCGAAAGAGCCAGAACCCCCAGTGAGGACAAACCACTGATGCATTATGGGCACTGCTGTCTAAATCCCTCTCTCAGTGTTTTAAATTCAGAGGCTTGAAGTTCTCTTCTAGGAGAAGATCTGACTGTATGATGTAAGTCAAAGAGAACCAGTTTTTATGTTATACAGGATGGACTGGCAAACTTCATTTTACAAAGGGGCAGACAGTAAATATTTTAGGTGTCGCAGGTCACACAATTTGCTCTCTGACGCTGCTTCTTCCTGCACCCTTTAAAAGAGAACAGCGCATTTTCAGCATGCTAGCCGTAAACAATCGGGCTGCTTGCCAAATCAGGTAGTCTGCAGATGGCAGATAAGGAAAGCAATTCTCAAATACTAATTCTCCTCTCAAATTCCCCTCTCTTTAACTTTAAATAACCTCAGATAGAAGAGGAAATAGAGATTTAAAAGACTATAAGGATAAGGGATCAAATCTCACTTTCCAAATGAGAAGCCGAAGTCTCAGCATACAAGTTGACTTGCTTACAGCTGAGACCAAATGCTCACTTTGCTCTCTTTCCCCCTTTCATTTTTGGAATGCTTATGGCTCAAATTTGAGGACTCCCTTTAAAATAAAAGACTCCTGGACCTTTACTATATTCACAGCTTAATATATTTGTTTTACTGGATAATTTTCACATTCTTTTATCATGATAAAGAAAGTCACACCAGGAAAAACTAATATAATACTTTTTAGTTTATACTGGGCTAGCATGGGGCTTAAGGAGGCTTAGAATTCTGACCCCTAAATTTAATAAACTACCGAGTTTACTCAGGCTGGACAGGCTAGCTTCTGAGGAGCTAGCCTGAACAGGGCTCATTCCTGAATAGGGCTCATTCCTGACTAGGGCTGCTAGGTAGAGGGGACCAGTTCCATGACATTAACATTCAAGATAAGCAGACATCACTCCTCTCACCATATGTGTCTTCTAGGACACATGGGGCCAACAAGCAAAAACCTTTCAGGAAGAGTCTAATCCTATCCATCTGCTATTTTCCCTATTACGAATAATATGGAATGAGAAATAGCACTTCAATGCCACTTCTCAAAGTAAGTTATATACAAAAAAGAACATTTTCATTTTCTTTCAGATGGTAACCGAAGCTCATTCTTTGTACCTGAGTTTCTAGTTGTTTCCGACAGCATTTCTGATTAAAAGCCTACTTTTATTATCAATGAAAAGAGTCTCTAGACCAAAACAGATACAGTCAGATATTCCAAATGAATCTTCCCTAAATTTAGAACAGGAATTTTTAAACAACTTTATAGAACAGTGTTACCAACCAATACTAAAAATATCTTTCATGTGCCCATTATGAATATAAGGCCTGAAATCTCTTGGATCTTTTAAAATACACTCACACAATATATGGCTTTATAAAAGATTATCGCAGATAGACCACGTGTCAACCAGGTTGTTTACGAAATGCCAGCTCTGAAAGGTCACAATTTCATCACACACAGATTCGTGAAATTTTCACTCTAGATATGAGGTAATATGTTTTTTCCACATCATGTCCTCACTTTTCAGGTAAGAGGAATTTGACACCTTTAAGACTGAAAAACAAGCCGTGCTTTCCTTGCTCATTAAAAAAGATTACAGGAAAAAAAGTCATCACTTCTGAATGATCTATAAGTAGCTCCTAAACCCTCCTTTTATTCTACTGTATTTAAAACTCTTCTTCTTGAAGTTTCATTTTGAAGTCCTCTCTGATTCTTTCCAGCAACTCTGGTTTAAAAATAACATCCAGTGCAGTCATTGCCAGAGCTTTGGCTGTTCTCAAAGCGTAGAACTGAGCGTCTTGTGATCCTAAACAGGAGAGAAGTTAAATAAAGGTAATTTCATATGTACTACAACTAATTCATTCATTTTCAGGTTAGCTCTCAACGTCTGAATTGCCTCTCCAATACAGTATGTCCTGAGGTGCTCAGTAAAGAAGTGATGGTGGGCTAAACCAAGCAGTTAGAAAGGCAGCTACCTACTACAAAAAGAGCACATGTCAAAACATCGACACTTACCTGCAGCTTCAGTATACTGTTCTGTATGATTCAAGGCATTAGACCCAATGTAAAAATACGGATGAATCCCAGGAACCACAAAAGAAACATTTCCAAAATCGGTGGATCCTTGGAAAGGTAAGACAAATCAGGAATTTTTAATTGCTAGTCCAATGGAGCACATGTACCTTAATCTCTATACACCTGACATGATTTACAACTCCTTCCCTTCCAGAAATTCTCTACCCTTTTGGTTTCCATGACTCCACTCTCTATTGACTGTCTGGCTTTCTCTACGACTCCCTCTCTAGTCACTTCTGTCACCTGTTTCCTGAGCACTGGTGATCCCTAGGGCTTCACCTCTGGGTTACTCCTTCCTCTGTGTCCTCAGGCAACCTCCTCAACTTTGAAACCTATGTCTTCAATCACCTCTCATGTGTTGACAACCCCTAAGTCTAGACCTAGACAACTTCTGGAATAGGCTATTGGACAGCTTTCCTTAGAAGTCCTGTGAGCACCTCAAATTTAACAAATGAATAATTTATACCAACCTACCCTATTTCAGCCTGCTTTTTCCCTTGAACTTTTATCTTGTTGAATGACATCAACACCCTGTTTTTATCTCCAAGTCCCTTTAAGCCTATGTCATCAACATCTACTGTATTTTAGGAGATACATTTCTAACATGTAAACATATTAGCAATAATGCTCTTAAAAAGAAAAAAAAATCTAAAATAACCTGATATACTTATGAGTGTTTAAATTCTAATAGTTGTTTGTTAATTTCTCAGAAACTGAAAATGTCTCCATGTAACCAAGTCCTTAGTAACCTGCTTACTGGTAACTGAGAATGAGTTAAAACTCAATTTCCCCTTGAAGTAGCTTACTTAAAAATTAGAACTAAGCAAATTTAAACACTGGAAACACTTAGAATATAAAGCCAAGAGTAGGTTGGCTGTTTCTAAAAGCAAATCTGTTCACATGACATTCTACATTCACTCAAGAGTTCTTTAATGTCTTTTTCCTAACCATTAAGTTTGTAAAAAAAAAGTGTCATTAAAAAGCATGAGCAATACTTCCCCCAACTTCCAAAGTTGTTAAGCAAAACCATTTAACCTTGGATAGTACTTCCCTTCCTCAAAAAGCATGGTAGTTTGAAAGAACTTAATTACCTGAAGGGCCACTGAACATAGCATCTTCTGAAATGAAGTCTATTCCTAGCTTTTTTCCATTTTCAATATAAGCTTTCCACAGACTCTTATTAGGAAGAACATTGTAATAATCATGTGCTCCACCGTTAATTTCCACCTAATAAAAATTATGACACAAATTTAAAATTAAGAAACTTGAATTCACAACCTAATTTTCAAACCAGCACTGGTTCTCTCACAGAAAGAGGTTTTAAAAGAAGGAACTTCCCCTTCAGGATATAAACTCTCAAATCTTTACTTAAAAAAAATACATTTTTCTGTAATGAGAGTTCCTAGGACCCTATCTCCTTTATGCCATACATGCACCAAAGCACACAAGATCACCAAGCTCAACCAACCAATAAGTCTCAATTTCAGTTACCTAAACCAGGAGTAGGGGCAGCCAGGAATCTCCACTTTAACCAGCACCCCCAAGTAATTCTGATGCAGATGGTCCCAAAGCCACATAAGAAACATTGCTCTAGGCTATAGCCCCTAAAAGACAAACCAAGATTTACTAATTTTCAATATACAAACTGACACTGATACCACTAACTGGTCTGAAAGGTATAAAGTACTTTAAGAGAAAGAGAGAAGATCCACGGTGCGGAGGGGTTGACTATGGTTCTCATTTATTAATTTCAGTGCATTAAGATACAGAAGCATGTGCCCAGTTAAGAGGATTTACAGATTTAGATTTGATTAAATAAAAAACGGGCAATATTCCCACAAACTAAAGATAATTCCAATAACATTAGCAAAAACCAATTATAAAATGACAGAGATAATAATTATTCTACTTTTAGCAACATCTAAGTTAGAAACAATGAAAATCTAAACATACTAAGTTGCACAGTTGTGCCTGACTCTTTGCAACTCCAAGGAATTCTCCAGGCCAGAATACTGGAGTGGGTAGCTGTTCCCTTCTCCAGGGGATCTTCCCAACCCAGGGATTGAACCCAGGTCTCCTGCATTGCAGGTGAATTCTTTTTAAGCTGAGCTACCAGGGAAGCCCAACAGATACTGTAAGTCAGCCAAAACATAAAAATTATTAAAAGACTATCTAAGTATAAGAGGAGATAAGCAATCTATCTGATAAGATATTTAAAGTAACAATCACAAAGATGCTCAAAGAACTCAGGAGAAGAATGGATGAATAGAATGAGATGTTTTAAACAAAGAGTTGGAAAATATAAAAAAGAACTACACAGAGCTAAAGAATACAGTAACTGAAATACGAAATACACTACAAGAAATCAACAGTAGATTAAATGATGCAGAGTAACAGATGAGCAAAGTGGAAGACAAAGCAGTGATAATCACTCAAGCTGAAAAGAAAAAAGAAAAGTGAATTTTAAAAAATGAAGACAGTTTAAGAGCCCTTTGGGACAACATCAAGAGTATTAACATTTGTATTATAAGGATCCCAAAAGGAGAAGAGAGAGAGAAAGGAGCAGAGAACACACTTGAAGACATAATACCTAAAAACTTCCCTAATCTGGGAAAGTAAACAGACATCTAGTCCAGGAAACACAGAGAATGCCAAACAGGATCAACCCAAAGAGGACCATGCTGTCATTAAACAGCAAAAATTAAAGATAAAGACAGAATGTAAAAAACAAAAGAGAAAAGCAACACATTACCTACAAGGAAATTCCCATAAGGCTATCAGCTGATGTTTCAGCAGAAACTCTGCAGGCCAGAGGGAGTAGCACAATATACTTAAAGTGATGGAAGGGAAAACCTACAACCAAGAATACTCTACCTGACAAAGCTTTCATTCACATGTGAAGCAGAATTTTACAGACAAGCAAACGCTAAGAGTTCAGCATCACAAAGCCCCAACACTTTTTAAGAAATGTCTGAAGGATTGTTTAAGCAAAAAAAAAAAAAGAAGGCCATGACTAAAAATATGAAAATTACAAAAGGAAAAATCTCACTGCCAAAGGTAAATGCATGGTAAAAGTAGTAGATGAACCACTTTAAAGCTAGTAGGAAGGTTAAGACAAAAGTAGGAAAATCATCTGTAACTATAATAAGGAGTTAAGGGACACACAGAAGAAATGGTTATAAAATATGATATCAAAAGTAGATACCGTGATGGGAGGAATAAAAACGATAGCGACTATATAGAGAAATTCTAAAAGCATAACTGCCAATAAGGAAAAATATAACTTGCAGAAAGGCAGGGATTCTAGCTTAGCAATACCAGTTATTCTAAGTCCTGTGTGATACAACAACTGTGGTCTTCCTTATGCGAACATCCAGTAAAATAAATAAGAATGAAAGACTTTCAAATCAACTGATGTTTGCATATTCAAGACACTGCCAAATCAAAGAAAGGCAAAATTAGGTTCTAATGTAACTTAATATAAACAGTCCCAGCCCACATATATACTTCTGATTATAACTTAGATTAACTCTTAAAAGTTCTTACTGTGCACCCAGTAGCCAAAGCTGCAGCTCTGAAGCAATCTTCTGCCTTTTTGGTCAAAACTGGAAGTTCTTTCATTGAGGGTGCACGGAAGTAATAGATTAACTCAGAATAAGAGGGAATGATATTGGGTTTTACACCACCATTTTTTATTATACCTATAAAAAGAATCAAATTACTGGAATTGAACTTGGAGCTTGGAGACTATTCCTTTAGTTTAAATACAGCCATAAAGTTTTTCAGCCAACACATATATACAGAAAAATAGTTTAAACTTACTTCCTACACATATACACCAATCAAAGATTTTGATGTTATACAAGTTTCTGAGCATAGTGTGATATTTCCTGGCTAATGGAAAAATAAAATAACTGTCTATATGAACTTTAGCCTGAGGAATTTACATGATGTTAATAAATTATGATTCTTGACTAAAAAGAAACTGTAAGAAATTTTTACAAGTATTGTTAGCCTCCTGGAAGAGACTTTTATTTCAGTGGGCTTTCTTACAGTTGTATATTTTGCTAAACTTTTGACATAAGGAAAAACCTCAACAGTATGAGGTTCTATAATTACCCTCATAGCTTAGGAATCCCATTTTAAATGGCATTTGGTTCTGGGAAAATATTTGAAAATATTTTTATGTCAATAAGAAACCAATACAAATCAAAGATCACAAAGTATACTCTCAACTGTCAAAACAAATGCATTTATTTGGAACTATACTGAGAAGGAAGATGTATCCATTCAAAGTAATAACTAGAATAAATAAGCAAAGCTTAATATTTTATGACCTGCTTTTTTTAAAAAGTATTTTTACATATTCACGTTTGGTCCTTTTAAAGAAACTAAAGTAGAAAATTGGTAAAGTGCAGTTACCAACTAATTTCAGAGTACAACAAAATCGGGTAAAGAACAGATTTATAGTATAATAATTTTCCCAAAGCATAAAGAAATAAACTAAAAAATAAATCTACAACTTCAAGACAGTCCTTTATTACTGTATTTACATTAAGGTGCTACACATAATTTTAAATTATGTGTAATACTTTTACTTAGGATTAACAGCACTTGAGTATATAAAACCAGTAACCATCACTTTTTTAAAATGAGAAAACAATGAGATTTTGTTTTCAAGAAACAGGATAACTGGGAAATCAAGTTCTAACTTTCAAATACCAACAGAAAGAACATAGATTCTTACATAAAAATATCAGTTCTAATACTCAAAATGACCATTCTATTTATGTACAAATAATCTTAACCACATGTAAAAACAAACATCTACTATCCTGCCCCAGGAATTTCTGAAAATGTTAAAAATTTTTTGAATATTCACAGAGTACATAAAATGTCCCCAAATGTTTTTTTTACATTTTAAAAAATTTATGTATTTATTTTAAACCAAAATTTTTTTCATCAAATAGTCTATTAAAGAATTGTATTGCACTCAAATATTTTAAGCACCATCTATTACCCAAAGTATCTGACATTTGTACCATGAACTCTCCAGGTTGGTTTCAGTTGCTGTCTTAACACAGACAGATTGTTGTAAGCGAGGACGGCAGCATCTAATGCATTCAGCCCTTCCCAGGGATAAGCAGCAGCATGAGACGCTTTACCGTAGTACTTCACAGTCACACTAGGAAATAAAACATCATTAGGAATTATTTTTTTCAATATCACTAAACAAAAAAAAATCAAATTATTATTCAAAATTAATTCACACTGCTGGAATTTTTATTTGCAAATTATTTGTAGCAATAATGTAGCAATTTGAATATCTTAGTTCTAGTTTATATGTAATACAGGAACTAACACAAAGAAAGCAGTCCAAAAAAGAATTTTGTGCAACCTCCTCTTCAAATTAAATCTGTACACCATTAAATTTAAATAAACAACCCAAAACTGTATTAAGTGCTGGTATTACAAAAAAGATGGCTCCTGTCTTCTACACTGTATTTTGACGGTTCTGTATCAAAGGTCTGCAGAAACTCAGATAATTCTATCTTAGGGGCGGGGAAAGGCCAAGGAAAGACAAAAAGGAGGTCACATTTGGGGTTTTTTTGTGTGGGTTTTTATTTATTTATTTTTATTTTGCAGAGCCAGCCAGCTTATGGATTTTTAGCTCTCTGAGTCGGGATCAAATTCTGTGCCCTCAGCAGTGAGTGCACAGAGTTCTAATCAGTGGACTGCCACAGAATTCCCAGGATGTAATATTTGAAATGGGTTAAGAAAACCTCTAAAAATCAGATTAAACTCACAGTTTTATAAACTACTCTTACTTTAAGTCAGCTGTTCCTGACCAATACTTCATTAATGTTCCAGAATACCCCTATCACTAACGCCTTAAAATTTATACATTGTTTTCCCACTTTCAAATAGTTCTCACACTAGTCTAACTACTCAGGTACAATAAAAAAAAATTTCAAGGGATTATATCTCCTAGACAGAGTGCCTAAAGAAATATGGACGGAGGTTTGTGACACTGTACAGGAGGCAGGGATCAAGATCATCCCCAAGGCAAAGAAATGCAAAAAGTCAAAACCGTTGTCTGAGGAGGCCTTACAAATAGCTGTGAAAAGAAGAGAAGCAAAAGGCAAAGGAGAAAAGGAAAGATAAAGCATTTGAATGCAGAGTTCCAAAGAATAGCAGGGAGAGATAAGAAAGCCTTCCTCAGTGATCAATGCAAAGAAATAGAGGAAAACACAGCAAAAGGAATGCAGATGTATAGAATAGACTCGTGGACTTTGTGGATGAGGGTAAGGGTGGGATGATATGGGAGAAGGCATTGAAACAAGTTAATTATCATATGTCTAATCAATCGCCAGCCC
>ML662442.1:56647150-56788648 GCA_007570785.1 Antilocapra americana
TTAGAGATACCAAGGGAACATTTCATGCAAAGACGGGCACAATAAAGTACAGAAATGGTATGGACCTAACAGAGGCAGAAGATGTTAAGAGGTGGCACAATACACAGAAGAGCTATACAAAAAAGACCTTCACGACCCAGATAACCACAATGGTGTGATCACCAACCTAGAGCCAGACATCCTGGAATGCGTGGTCAAGTGGGCCTTAGGAAGCATCACTACGAACAAAGCTAGTGGAGGTGATGGAATTCCAGTTGAGCTATTTCAAATCTTAAACACTGATGCTGTGAAAGTGCTGCACTCAATATGCCAGCAAATTTGGAAAACTCAGCAGTGGCCACAGGACTGGAAATGGCCAGTTTTCATTCCAATCCCAAAGAAAGGAAATGCCAAAGAATGCTTGAACGACTGCACAATTGCACACTCACACTCTAGTAAAGTAATGCTCAAAATTCTCCAGGCCAGGCTTCAACAGTACATTAACTGTGAACTTCCAGATGTTCAAGCTGGATTTAGAAGAGGCAGAGGAACCAGAGATCAAATTGCCAACATCCACTGGATCATAGAAAAAGCAAGAGAGTTCCAGAAAAACATCTATTTCTGCTTTATTGACTATGCCAAAGCCTTTTACTGTGTGGATCACAAAAAACTCTGGAAAATTCTTCAAGAGATGGGAATACCAGAACACCTGACCTGCCTCTTGAGAAATCTGTATCCAAGTCAGGAAGCAACAGTTAGAACTGGACATGGAAGAACAGACTGGTTCCAAATCGAGAAAGGAGTATGTCAAGGCTGTATATTGTCACCTTGTTTATTTAACTTATATGCAGAGTATATCATGAGAAACACTGGGCTGTATGAAGCACAAGTTGGAATAAAGATTGCTGGAAGAAATATCAATAACCTCAGATATGCGGAAAGCAAAGAACTAAAGAGCCTCTTGATGAAAGTGAAAGAGAGAGTGAAAAAGTTGGCTTAAAGCTCAACATTTAGGAAACTAGGGTCATGGCATCTGGTCCCATCACTTCATGACAAATAGATGGGGAAACAGTGACAGACTTTATTTTTTTGGACTCCAAAATCACTGCAGATGGTGACTGCAGCCATGAATTAAAAGACACTTGCTCCTTGGAAGAAAAGTTATGACCAACCTAGACAGCATATTAAAAAGCAGAGACATTACTTTGCCAACAAAGGTCCGTCTCGTCAAAGCTATGATTTTTCCAGTAGTCATGTATGGATGTGAGAGTTGGACTATAAAGAAAGCTGAGCTCCAAAGAATTGATGCTTTTGAACTGTGGTGTTGGAGAAGACTCTTGGAAGAGTTGGAAGGCGATCCAACCAGTCCATCCTAAAGGAAATCAGTCCCGAGTATTCATTGGAAGGTCTGATGCTGAAGCTGACACTCCAATACTTTGGCTACCTGATGTGAAGAACTGACTCATTTGAAAAGACCCGGATGCTGGGAAAGATTGAAGGCGGGAGGAGAAGGGGACGACAGAGGATGAGATGGCTGGATGGCATCACTGACTCAATGGACATGAGTTTGAAGCTGGTGACCGGAAGTCCATGACTGGAAGTTGGTGATGGACAGGAAGGCCTGGTGTGCTGCAGTTCATGGGGTCGCAAAGAGTTGGACACGGCTGAGTGACTGAACTGAACTGAAGGTTTAGAGAAAGGATTGCATATTAAATAGTTATTTACAAAGATGATTTGTTTAGATAATACTTTTTAAACCTGAATAATAACACACATGTGTAAATTAATAAAAAGTCACTTAGATTTTTTTTTCAATGAGTAGATTCAGGAGGCTCATGACATTTCTTTACTGATTCCAAACATTCAGTTAGCAAAACAAAAACAAGTAAAAGCATTCAAGTAAAATACATTTAAAAAGTCTTAGGATACTTGTTATTTCCCCAATATATACATCATCATCACCCAGAAACTGGAATTTTAAGAAAACTGGTGATAAATATTATAAAATGGAAAAGAATGTCCTTTATGAAAAAGATTCTAGCACTGTTTTTTCTAGGATTCAAATCTATGTACAATAAAGCACAATAAACTACAGGAAAAGAAATGTTAATGCTTGTTTTGTATTAGCATTAGTATTTTAGGCTTAAAAACATATTTAAAAAGTGATATGGAATGATATTCAAGACATACTGTTTAATTTAAAAAGCAAGAGCAAGATCAACAATATATTTAGAAAAATATTTTGGGGGGGAATCTTCCTTTAAAATTTAATTTATACATGTACCTATTTAATGGCTATAAATAGATCCTAAAAGTTCTGGAAGAATATATATCTCTAGAAAAGGACTGGATGTGGGAAAGGTGAGTAATAGAGACACAGTGCTTTATTTATTATTACAGATTTTTAGCATAAATAGATGAGTAATTTTTTTTAATTTAATTTTTGTTCTTGTTCTCTTTTCCACCTTAAAAGATGGCCAATGAAAATCTAAGAAGTCAGATCCTAAGAAAAGGCCTGAGGCCAAAAGGGCTGACTTCAGGATCAAGGCCAACAAACCTACCTAACCCTAAATCCTAGAAGGCTGGGAAGCCTGCCTGCAGCCACTGGCCCCTTGTAGCCAGAGGCATTGGCAGAGATTTCTAATCTCTAAGGTTTTCCAGAGGTGTACTACTATACATCATCCCTGAAACCAAAGATGAAAGATTCCTCCTCCTGTCACAACACCAGTTCCTGGTAATAAGGCCAAAGAAACCAGGACAGTTCAAATACGCACCCTCTGGAAACAAGGGATGCAGACAGAGATAAGGTAACTGAACCATCCCTGGCACTGCTGGCTTGGTTCCTCTGTTCCTCTCTAGCTGCTACAGAGAATGCAGGGTTCTCCTGAAGCACGTGAGCAGTGGCTTCTTGGAACCAGACTACTAACTGGACCATTAACTATTATGGTTGAAACTTCTGATGTAAAAATTTAAACCACTTCAATGATGCACCCAGGTACCAAAAATAAATGAACAATAAGAAGTTTCTTTCAACCTGATTACTCACTCATGTTCAGCAACATCAGGTAGATAAGCAGCATTCTCTTGAGATGGATGGGCCATAAAAACGACATCAAGATTTTTGAAAGCCCCAGCTTCAATTAAATCAATTTTGCCACCACCATCTTCTTCTGCAGGGGTTCCCAGGACAATTACCTAGAAAGAAACACCTGTGTCAGAGGGACAAAAATTCCTAGTAGGAAATGTCAGTCAGATTTCCTTGCATATATATTCACAATCTATAGCAAACTCTGAAGAGAGACTTTGTTCTCTGACTCTTATATATGCAGTGGGCATAAATCTATGGTGCTAAATTAATCACTAATTTGCAGTTGACATTATTATACCAATTTATTGCAAAGTATGTACTAAAACCTCTACAGGAAATTTTTCCCAATCTTCTAACACAATTTTATATAACTAATGTCAAAGATGAAAAAAGATAAGTACTATATACTAAGTCCCTCGAAATTATTTAAGACTTATTTCTTAAAGCTTTTATTTGATTATCTTTTAGTATATGTATATAATGATTCATAACCACTTTACTGGTAAGGAACTTTCTAGTTACTTACTAGTTATCCTCACAACAACCCTGTGAGGTAGGTAAGAGATCCATGTCATCATTTTAAGAAAGGTGGTTTTGAGGCAGGGTGTGAAGTATCTTGCCCCAGGTCACAGAGCAAGTCCTAAGGCAGAGCTGGGATGAGATATCCTGACCTTCAGGCCTGAACTTTGTTTCTTTACTAAACTACCTCTTTAAAAGGTCTTAACACATTAATCCTTTATGAAAAGTATTAAATAAATCTTAATACCACAGTTAGAAACGGCCAACTGTTACACAAACTTACTAATTCGATTCCACCAGCTCAACCAGGCAGATTTATTGGTCACCAAACACCTAATTAAACAAAAGAGAACTTTACAGAATAAACATTTTACTTTGATATTTAAACTTTAACTTCTTCAAACAATTTTTAAAAGTAAAGACGTTATCTATAAACAACTAATACACTTTCAAGGTCACGTATAAGAACACAATGAAAGAAGGTGGAAAAAGTCTTGGCTTGCAAAGAGAATCAACATAAACTCCATTTTCAGGTAAGACAGATAACCTTTTAAATCTGAGTATTTCAGTTCAAAATCAGAAGTGTGTATATTTCCAGGCATTCAAACTCTTATATTAAGCTGCTTTTTACTCTTAACCTTTAACTCAAGAAATCTGATGACTTTTCAGGTTAAATCTTGCTGACTTCTCTGAACCTTTCATAAACCTGGTTAAAGCTAAACCTCTCCAGTGTTTCATGCAACAGCAAAGGACACCTCCTCCCCCAAATAAAACAAAATCCTAGCCAGATGAAAAACAAAGGCCCAGTCAGATGCAGAAAAGAGAAGGCAGCTAAACAGAAAAAGCCACAAAAGATGGAACTGTTAGAATAAAAGAGAAAGGTTGCTGATGCTGGAAAAAAATGGGCTAAAGAATGTGAAACATAACATTAGTCTTCCCCTTAACTGGAATGGTGTTGACTGAATCTTAACTCACAGAATGAAGAATATACCATCTGGAAAAACAGAGTAACACAAGATTAAACTTGTCCTATGGCTAACATAAACAACATTTCCCTGTTTAATTTTGAGTTAATTTCTTAAAATCGCAAAATAAACCTTAAGCCTTGAGGATCAATTCATCTATGTTCTTAATGGTCACTCTCCTCCCATTTTCTGTATACTTCTGGAGGTTTTGTAGTTCTAATGGCTGAATATTTCCTATCCAAACTCTGATGATTCGAATCACAACTGCTTCTAGAACTGCCACAGACAAAAAAATTATTTTGGAGTCTAACAAAGAGGGTCTGCAGGTTTCCCTACAATAACTACTTCCTTCTAGAGATTGCACAACCTTGTCAGCCAATCGCGATTGCCCGTTACCAAAAATAAGCCATCACGAAAACCAGGCATGATTCTAAGGTTCTTTCCTAAGGGAGTAAGTCGACTCAATTGTTTACAACTACGCAGAAGAGAAAAAGCAGAAATCTGTAAAATGTCGCGAGGTCGGCAACTCATTTTGATCCAAGGGTTCTGCCCACCATAGCAAAGGCCAGGACACGAGCGCTGTCTCTTACACCTGCCCTGGAGTGGGAAGGGACTGATGCGCACGGGAAGCGCCAGCTGCCGCCCTTCTCCGGTCGGCCCCGGACTGGGCAGGCAAAGAGAGCCCCACTCCCGGGTCCCACCTCACCTTCACGGGCAGAGGCAGTCCGGCGAGGCCCTCCAGGGCCCCCTTCACGCCCAGGGCGGCCGCCGCCCCGACCTCGGCGATCAGGTTGTGGCCGCAGGCGTGCCCGATGCCGGGCAGCGCGTCGTACTCGCAGAGGAAGCCCAGGTGCAGCGGGCGCGGCGCCGCCCAGCCCCCGGGCGACCCCCACTCGGCGCGGAAGGCCGTGGCCAGCTGGTAGTGCGGCTGCACGGCCCACGACCCGGCCGGGGTCTCGCTCTGGAAGAAGTGCGTCAGCACTCGGTGGGCGTGATGCTCTTCGTAGGCCAGCTCGGGCTCGCTCCAGATGGCGCGGCTCAGGGCCCCCAGGCGCTCGGCCGCCGCGTCGATGCACTCAGCAGCGCGCAGCTTCAGCAGCTCCAGATCGGAGACGCCGGCGCAGGCACCCCCTTCCACCGGCCGCTCCTCTCCGGGTCTCATCGTGCCTACAGCCGGCGGCCGGTCAGCGGTTCTCTCCGCGGACAGCTGGATCGCTCCCCGCCGGCGGCGCCCCGAGCCCGCGTCCACGCCCGGCGTCCGCGGAGGCCGTCGCCAGGTCCCCGAGCCCCGGCCCCGCCTCCGCAGCCTCGCCCGAAACGCGCTCCGCCCCTTCTGCAGCCCGCAGGCGCTCCGCCCCCGGTGCGGGCGGGGGTCGCTGGGGCAAACCCGGGGCCGGCGACTCCTCCGCGCTCCCCGGACCTCGCGGCCGTCCTGCCAACTGATCCTGATCTAGGCTATTGCCCGTCGTCGCTTCTGACCACGGTAGCAGAATGGGGACGGCTTCGTTGGCTAATGGGTATCAGAGGCAGAGCAAGCGCACATTTGTTGTTTATAGTCGTTAAGTCGTGGCCGACTCTTTGCGACCCCGTCGACTGTCGCCCGCCAGGCTCCCCTGTCCATGAGATTTCCCAGGCAAGAATACTGGAGTGGGTTGCCATTTCCTTCTCCAGGGCATCTTCCCAACCCAGGGATCGAAACACAGCCCACCCCCACCTCAGCCCCACCGTGTGCTGCAGTGCAGGTGGATTCTTTATCGCTGAACCAGGGGAGTCAAGTGGAACACAGTCCCCCTGAAAAACCAGCTCTCTCTAAAACAGGAATAAGCCACTCTGTTTCTAGAATAGTAATACAAATTTATACAAGGTTTTCAGTTCATAAAATTGGGTACTAATGTAAATGGTTTGCAAAGAACACCGGTCTATAGACTATGAACTTCACTTTTCGGTTTGCCCTCACTTTCTTCTCCTTGAGGTTACTGTGTAATAGAAAAGCTGAAACTACTATATATGGCTTTCTCATTAGAATCAGAACTTACTAATGACTGGAACAGCGCCTGGAATGCAGTAAGCACTCAGTATGTATTCCCTTTATACGCTATTTGAGCAGAGTAGAATTAGAATTAAGAATTTTAAATGAGGGTTTTTTTTAAAGTGCAAAACAAAGTTAATTAAAAGATATATGGCTATATATACTCATACTACTTTGTTGATTTGACTATGTTTTTTTTAATAGTAACAGCTTTGAGAGAGAGCACATTTTCTGTTTTTGTTTACAATTTTGAGGCTGAACTCAAGTAACATGAGGTGTGCAGTTGGTGTCCACATTATAACTCAGTTTTAGATTACCCAATGAAGAAATTCAAGATGCTTCAGAGTGAAGCACAAAGTCTGAAAAACTGTTGTTGATGATATAACTATTAATAGCACGGTAGAGATTTATAATCTAAGGTGCTCCACATAGTAAAAGCTTCTATCAGCATTTCATACCCCATCACCTCTTTCCTTAATTTGTCACAATTAGGTTAAATCAGACAGAATATATTCATATAATAAGACAAATATATTTTTAAAACTATTTTTTGGTATGAATCCTTTTTAAAGTCTTCATTGAATTGCTACAGTATTGCTTCTGTTTTATGAGGGATGTTAGCTCCCCAACCAGGGGTTGAACCCACACCCCCTTCATTGGAAGGGGAGGTCTCAATCACTGAACCACCAGGGAAGTCCCAAAAATGTATTTTTTTTGAAAATACATTTCTGGTCTAAAGAAAGCTGATATACATGAAGACTATCTACTGCTGCTTTTAACTACTACACATATTAACAAAATAGAGTATGTTAAAATACTGGAGTAATGTCACATTCTAGATCAGAAAATACTGTCATTCTCAGTCCAGCCACAACTCAGCGCCAGAGACAACAAATGTGGAATTAAATTCCTAGACCCTCTTGTCTATGCTTAATAAACTTACCAAGATACACTTCTGCAATAATCTCCTTTGAGTCTATGAGATTCAGTATTACTGTGCTCAGTTGGCTAAAAAACTGGCCTTGTTTGAGTAAAAACAATAGGTGACATTTGTAGAGCACTTCCTCTGTAACAGGAGCTAAGTGCTTTACAAGTATTAACTAATTTAATTCTCATAACAACTGATGAAGTTGTTAATGAAATTGTTTATCTTCACTTTACAGATGGATTGCATGAGATTTCACTGCTAGTAAGTAGTGGGTCTTTTAGATATGTATAGATAAGTATAGAACAGAAGCCAGTCTGGCTCCAGGGACCTGCTTTTAGCCACTGTGCTCAATTGCTTATCCAAATTCTTAAATTCATCCATAGCTTGTCAATTGACTCCAGAACCCAAAACTGTTACTCATTTTGAATAAATTTACTGCAGCAACCCTGCCTGTTGACATCAGGAGCATTCACGTTTGCCTGCTCTTATCAGACAGCTATAAACAACAACAGAAAAGAGGTAAGTAGAAATTCTCTATAGAAGCTGCTATTTATATGACTTGTGAATTAACAAAGCTGTCACTTGAAGTAAAAAAATGTAGATTCATTTCAAGCTTTGTTTTGTGTGTATACACATGCATGCATTCATCTGTTGGGTTTCTATTGTTGGCAGCCTGTATTTCTTTCTTATTGTATTCTTAATTTATTTAATAAATTGTGATAATTTGTTGAATATGTATCTTCCCCTCCAGTCTTTAAGCTTCTTTTGCCTTCCCAGTGTGTTTCTAACATGGTGCAGTGATGATACAACCTTTTCTTGTCAATAAATGTTTGTTGGTTGATTTTTCTTCTTGAATCTAATAGGCTAATGGAGTAATGGTAGCAATTAACCACTCAGCTAGGATAAATACCTACAGATACTGTGTGTGTCAATGTGATTCTTCTTCCCAGACTTATCAGTCCTTTGCCTGTGGGAGTTGAGAGGCAGGAAGAATGGCTTCTGGAAGCTGATAGAGTTGGACATATGCCTTCTTGAATCAGGTCAGCTCAGTAGTTCTCACTATCACTGTCATTTATACGCACAGTGTTCATACAACTGTCTATGTGCTGCCACTAAAGAGCCTGTAATTCTTTTTCCCAGAAATATTTTTTAAAAATATAGAGTACTTCCCTTCCTTTACCAGGTGCTATATCTGCAAAAATAATACAATACCCAGAATTTAGTATTAAGGTGTTAATTTTGACCTTTGTTTTGGGGATGGGTGGGTAGAAAGCGTTCTCATTAAAGGATTGGTTTTAAAGTCCAAGGATACTTCTCTCTCTTCCCAGGGAATGAGCCTCCATGACACCTGGCTCCATATCTTTTAGAACAGGAAATTCATGACAAATGAGTGCTTTGGTGGGAAGAGTAGATCAAATATTTCCTTTACCTTGGGAAAGCAACATAGTCCATAACTGAAACACTAGCCAAATTGTACAAGACTAGGCTGGATAGTATTCTGGACTTCAGATTTGGAACTCTTTCTGGCAAGACAGCAGACTTGGATAAGGTTGATATTCTTATGATTATAACAAAATAAAACTCTTAACATAGACTTGCAAAGCATGACCTAAATGAGAAGAAAAAAAAATATCTTGAGAACCCAGAAAAAGAAATAGAATTAAAAATTGGATAGCACATTAAGAAACCACTTCTGGGCTAAGATGTTGGGAAAGCTGGCTATAAGGCTGAGGAACCAGAGAACTGATGCTTTCAAACTGTGGTGCTAGAGAAGACTCTTGAGAGTCCCTTGGACAGCAAGGAGATCAAACCAGTCAATACTGAAAGAAATCAATCCTGAATATTCATTGGAAGGATTGGTGCGGAAGCCAAAGCTCCAATCCTTTGGCCACCTGATGTGAAGAGTCGACTAATTGGAAAAGACCCTGATGCTGGGAAAGTTTGAGGGCAGAAGGAGAAGAGGGTGACAGAGGATGAGATGGTTGGATGGCATCACTGACTCAATGGACATGCGTTTGAACAAGTTCTGGGAGTTAATGATGGATAGGGAAGCCTGGCATGCTGCAGTCCATGGAGTCTCAAAGAGTTAGACACGACTGAGCAGCTGAACAACAGCATCAACAATAAGTGAACCAAGAGAACAGCTTGGCAGAAAGATGAGTTTTGATTGAGGGTGAAGGGACATAGCAGAGTTGTATACACTTTTTTTTTAACATTTATTATTTTGCTGCACTGGGTCTTAGTTATGGCATGTGGGATCTAGTTCCCTGACCAGGGATGAAACCTGGCCCCCCTATACTGAGAGCATGGAGTCTCAGTCACTGGACCACCAGAGAAGTCCTACACTGTTAAGGAGACAGTGGGTAACTAGCAGGTGTTACTAAACAGGAGAGAAATAAAATCAGATATTTGTTCCGGAGGAATAATTGATGATGAGGTGGAGGATAAATTGAAACAGAGACCTTGGGCTGAGACAAGCTAAAAACTTCCTGCAAAGTCCCTGGACTCTAAAAACATTCTATAGACAGAATTGGCCAGACTTGATACCTGTTTGAAAGGCATCCTTTGGGGGAGAAGTTCAGTTCAGGTCAGTTCAGTCACTCAGTCGTGTCCAATTCTTTGCGGCCCCGTGAACTGCAGCATGCCAGGCCTCCCTGTCCATCACCAACTCCCAGAGTTTACCCAAACCCATGGCTATCGAGTCGATGATGCCATTCAGCCATCTCATCCTCTGTCATCCCCTTCTCCTCTTGCCCTTAATCTTTCCCAGCATCAGGGTCTTTTCCAATAAGTCAGCTCTTCACATCAGGTGGCCAAAGTATTGGAGTGTCGCTTCAGCATCAGTCCTTCCAAGGAACACCCAGGACTGATCTCCTTTAGGATGGACTGGTTAGATATCCTTGCAGTCCAAGGGACTCTCAAGAGTCTTCTCCAACACCACAGTTCAAAAGCATCAATTCTTCGGCACTCAGCTTTCTTTATAGTCCAACTCTCACATCCATACATGACCACTGGAAAAATCATAGCCTGACTATACGGACCTTTGTTGGCAAAGTAATGTCACTGCTTTTTAATATGCTGTCTAGGTTGTTCATAACTTTTCTTCCAAGGAGTAAGCATCTTTTAATTTCATGGCTGCAATCACCATCTGCAGTGATTTTGGAGTCCAGAAAAATAAAGTCAGTCACTGTTTCCACTGTTTCCCCATCTATCTGCCATGAAGTGATGGGACCAGATGCCATGATCTTAGTTTTCTGAATGTTGAGCTTTAAGCCAACTTTTTCACTCTCCTCTTTCACTTTCATCAAGAGGCTCTTTAGTTCTTCACTTTCTGCCATAAGGGTGGTGTCATCTGCATAGCTGAGGTTATTGATATTTCTCCCTGCAATCTTGATTCCAGCTTGTGCTTCTTCCAGCCCAGCGTTTCTCATGATGTATTCTGCATATAAATTAAATAAGCCGGATGACAATATACAGCCTTGACGTACTCCTTCTCCTATTTGGAACCAGTCTGTTGTTCCATGTCCAGTTCTAACTGTTGCTTCCTGACCTGCATACAGGTTTCTCAAGAGGCAGGTCAGGTGGTCTGGTATTCCCATCTCTTTCAGAATTTTCCGCAGTTTATTGTAATCCACACAGTCAAAGGCTTTGGCATAGTCAATAAAGCAGAAATAGATGTTTTTCTGGAGCTCTCTTGCTTTTTTGATGATCCAGCGGATGTTGGCAATTTGATCTCTGGTTCCTCTGCCTTTTCTAAAACCAGCTTGAACATATGGAAGTTCATGGTTCACGTATTGCTGAAGCCTGGCTTAGAGAATTTTGAGCATTACTTTACTAGCGTGTGAGATGAGTGAGAAATGAGCAAAAGAGGTGAGATGACTGAGGTTTCTAGTGGGAATGGCTAGGTGGATGGTAAAGTCATTCAACAAATAGGGACAGTGAGAACGTGAGGGGCCAGCGGATGGATGTGTGTCAGAGGAGGTGGATGCCGCTATATTAGAGCCTAGCAGTAGCTGGAAGGAAAGAGGAGGAGCTAAGGAAACTGCATACCCATGTATCTCCTGTGCATACTGGGTTATACCCAGAAGAGAATTAAACTGTCCAGGGAGTGCGTGAGTAGGCAGGAAAAATGTTAAACTGAGGAAGAAGCTCTGGAAAACAAAAACAAAGGGAATGAGCAAAAATGTCTGGCAGGATCTTGCTTCTGTTGGGTAAGGTTCTAGTACAACTTGTTTTCAAGTTCTGTATAGATTTCTTCAAATGACCCATGAGGTAAAGGCAGCTATTTTAAAGCCTGGAATGTCCTGGTACTAAGTTACTTGAGGCTCCCTTTGACTTCCCTCCCTCTTGGCAGTGAGATTAGCTGCTTTGCTGACCATAACCGTTCCTGGAAATGAGGACAGCGAGCTTCTCTCAGAGGAAAGGTGTCTGTACTGCCTGATTCCCTAGGGCTGGGGGACTACAACACTGTGAGGACGCAGCCGGGCTCGTGCTGTGAGAGCACTCCTCCTCCTAAGGTTATGGTTCGGGAAAATGGAGACAACTTTTATGGCTCCCCTACTCTTGTTAATACAACATTTAGAACTTGGACCCAGTGCAGTACTAGAAGGTCCTTCAAGAGAGGACATCTCTTCAGGGTTTTCTCTCAATGTGTACAACTTGACCATGTACATATCACATTAATAATTACCACTAAGGATTCACCTCTCAAACTTCTCGGTCCTTTTGGTGTTACTTGTTTATTTAATTTTGGCCGCAACGTGAAGCATGTGGGATCTTAGTTCCCTGGCTAGGGATCTAACCCGCGTCCCCCTGTGGTGGAAGTGCAGATTCATAACCTCTAGACCACCAGGAAAGTTCTGGTGCTACTTATTTTGAGTTGCTAGCAGGACTAGATTACATGAGTGGTCATGGGATGCTTAAAATACTCAAGAAGATTTATAAAGGATGTGATCATGAAGAGCCATTAGTGACTTTTAAAATGTGTGGTCTAAAAATTAATAAATAAGCTTCTAGGAATTAAAGATATCATGGAATATGAAACAGGAAGCAAATGAGGAATATCCAATAAAACTGATTAGGAAAAGTGCAGTTACAGTGTTCTCTAAGGTCTTCTGCATAAAGTGCTTCCTATTCTGTTTTGCTACAAAGTGTAAGACCAAAGTAAAGAAAGAAGAGACACTGGTGAAAGTTCTGGCTGACCAAAAAAGACAAAAAAGCCACGTTAAGTCTTTTTACTAGTTAACATTTGAAATATTTTGGCTGTTAATATGAAACAAATAAGCTTCTGGTACTTGGTTAAATTGAAACTGGAGCCAAAGTAGAAGGTTCAGTGCCTGAAGAGAAGTGGTCAAAGTTTCAGTTATGCAAGATGAAAAATTCCTAGACATCTACTGGACAGTGTAGTGCCTGTGTTGACAATTAAGAATTGATTCCCCTAGTGTTCCAGTAATTAAGACTTTGCCTTCCAATGCAGGTGACACGGGTTTGATTCCTGGTCAGGGAACTAAGAGCCCACATTCCGGGGCAACTAAGCTGATGCATCACAACCAGAGAGCCTGTGCACCGCAACAAAGACCCCTCACAGCCACAAAAAATTTAAGAATTGGTTGAGAGAGTAGATGTTATATTAAGTGTCCTTATCACAAATAATAATAATAATGAAGGCAGGAGGAAGCTTTTGGAGGTGATGGATATGTTTATGGCATAGATTGTGGTGATGGTTTCACTGATATATACTTATATCCAAGATCATCAAGGTGCATACATTAAATATGTATAGCTCTTGATATGTCATTCATACCTCACTCAAGTGGTCTATTGAGAAAGAGGTGCCTGTAAGAACCACAAAATCTTCCTGAGTATTATGTTGATAGTTCCCCCCCAAAGCATGATGATTTTCAAGTTAAAAGGTTTTAGGGGGGTCTGCTCAACTCTAGGGATAATTCCTAGTTTAGCTTAAGTAATGGCTGAGAACATTTAAATATTAGTGGTTACGGTAACAAATTATGATTGAGTTCACATTTTTAAAACATGTGTCTAAATTGTGTAGCCTGTGTTTATATAACCAGAGACAGGGATCTCATCTCAGTCCTTCACACTTGACCAGAGTCTCCTTGGGTCATTCAGGTTCTCACTTGTAAAATGAGGAGATTAGACTCTGTTATGGGTAAGACCCATTTTGGGGTAAAGTTACTCCCCTAGGATCCCATTCTTTAATCATTCTGCCTACCTGCTTCAATAAAATATTTTCATTTTTAAAGAATAAATTTACTAGTAAGCATGCTTTTCACTGTGAGTTGATCATGGTGGTGAGAAAAAAAGACCTAGCACAATCTACCAATAGATTCTGTAGTTTCCTCTCATCCGCACTCCTCTCCCTTTTGCTCTCTTATTTTTGAGTGTCATTTTCCTTATCTCTGATTTTTAAATGTAATATATCACGGGAATTCTCTAGTAGTCCAGTGGTTAAGACTCCAAGATTTCGGTGCCAAGGGCCAGGGTTTCATCCCTGATCAGGGAACTAAGATCCCACAAGCTGTGTGGCATAGCCAAAATAAAATAAATAAATAAATAAAATAGAAAGAAAACAACTAAGCCCAAGTGCCTCAATGAGAGATCCTGCATGATGCAGCAAAGATCCTGTGTGCTGCAGCTAAGACCCAACACAGCCAAATAAGCAAATTAAAAAAAAAAAGAGTATCAAGCCTTTGCTTTGAATCGCTCTATTTACTGAGTCCAGACGTCTGAATTGCTTTGAGAGAAAATAATAATACTTCTACAATAGAAATATCAACAATAATAGAAATTTCAAATTCTCAATCTCTTATGCAATTATTGAAATACTGTTAGAATCTGTAATTTAGTGACCAGCTGAGTGAAGTAGATGCGTCATCACCATCAAATTACTTATGTTGTAATGCTTTAACTGGAAACATCTCCTCTGTTCAAAAGTGGTATTTTGATGCTCCCCAAGGTGAATCTGGTGCTATCTCTACACTGTGCATCACATCAGACCTTGCCAATCCACAGACTAAGAATTTTATTTGACATACAATCCTTTTAAGTCTGTATTGTGCCTTTATCTACTATCTTAGTCTGCCCAGGCTGACATAACAAGATACCAGAGCCTAGGTACCTTGAACAACAGAAGTTTATTTACTCACTGTCTGGAGGCTGGAAGTCCAAGATCAAGTTGCTGTCAGGATTGGTGTTTGGTGAGGACTTTCTTCCTGGGGTTGCAGACAACCATTTTCTCATTTTGTCCTCAAATGACCTTCCCTCTATGCTGGGGAGGATGAGTCGGGAGCAGAGAAGAGAGAGAGAGATATCTGGTGTCTTTGCCTCTTCTAAGGACATGGATCCTATTAGATTAGGAGTCCATCCTTATGACCTTATTTAACCTTAATGCCCTAAAGGCTCTATCTTCAAAGACAGTGGCATTGGGAGTCAGAACTTCAACCTGTGAATTTGGGGAAGTGCAATTCAGTCCGTAACAGCTACCAAACACCAGCAGCTCTAGATAACTACATATCAGCAAAGCAGATTATTTGTTTTGAGTAATCTCTCATTATAGGCTATAATAATAAGTATTTCTAAAAAGAGACATTTCTGGTAAACACATAACAAAAATAGACACATTTTTCATAAAGGTTTCCTGTGTATTGGCCTTGAAAAATTAAAAATTGTTAATGTATATTTATGATAACATTAGAATTGAAAATGTTCATTGCCTTTCTAGGGATTATTCCTTGAAATTGAAATTACATGTTTTTTTAAAGTAACAAGTATGAATCAGATTAAAATGTTCTTCAAAAGGTGCTTTTACCTCTGTATTTGCTCTAATGCATTTTATGTCAGCTAACACATATTTAATTATTGTTATTATTATAAGCTATTTAACTTCACTGAAACTAGCTTCCTTTGTTATAAATTAATATGCCTTAGGAGAAAAGTTTATTCAAGCTCACTTATGAGAGAAGAGAGATTTCATTCAATATTTTAATTTTTTTCAGGCAAATATGATAGCTGGCCAGTTTTTAAAAATCTAGAATGACACTTATCATTTCAGAAAAACATATTTTATTCATTGTCTAACTCCTGGGTGTTCATTGGAGGGACTGATGTTGAAGCTGAAACTGCAATACTTTGGCCACCTGATGCGAAGAGCTGACTCATTGTAAAAGACCCTGATGCTGGGAAAGATTGAGGGCAGGAGGAGAAGGAGACGACAGAGAATGAGATGGTTGGATGGCATCACTGATACAATGGCCATGGGTTTGGTGGACTCTGGGAGTTGGTGATGGACAGGGAGGCCTGGCGTGCTGCGGTTCATGGGGTCACAAAGAGTCGGACACGACTGAGTGACTGAACTGAACTGAATTCATATCAAATGGCAGCAATTGGCCTCTCTCTTGAGGTTGGCCCACTCCCAGTATCTGCTGTTTAGTAAAAGTTCTGTCTGCTTGGACTATAAAAAAAAAAAAAAGGCAGCAATTGATGCTCTTGTGTGTTTGTATTTCTTTTTCTTGTCTAAAATTAGTTTATAATTTTACCCAAGTGTTTTTGTTGCCAAGAGGTCAGTTTCTTTCTCCAGGGACACTTGACTATGCAGTGATCTGCAATCATAAGGACATGTAATAGTGTATCTATCATGTTGCTTTGAAAGCTTCAAAACCCAGATTTGACTGTAATATTCAATGCCAGAGTTTAACACAGAGCAAAGTTAATTGTAGAACAGTGTATACTACTGAATAGAAGTGAACCAAAATTAATATTTGAAATGGGAATAAAAGGTCTAAAGTCAAAGTTATTACACAGAAATGTTCAACATATATACTTATCATTAATAGACAGACTCTATACCATATAATGTTAGAATACTAGAGAAACTATGAAATTGAAAATGCAATGTATATGAAGGAGAGAGTGACAAAAAGAGGGGTAGTAAGGAAACATTTTGCAGCTGTGAAATGTTTACACTGCTGTAGTCTCATCTAAATAGTTTTATTTTAAAAATTAAGTCTGCAATAAACACATATAAATATGCCATTTTTAGCCCAGGGAATATACAATGAAGATAAAGATGAAGAAAACAAACTAGGCTAAATTAAGTGAGTAAAAAGGCCAAAATTGCCAATTCATGACCAGCCTATTTGTCTTCTTTCAGTTGATGGCTATGTGAATTTTACGCAAGATCAAATTCAACCCAAGTTTCTGCGTTGCACAATAGGATGATCCACCTTAGCTGCTAATCCAAGATAATTTGATCTTCAGATACTAATGCTGTGAAATAAACTCTACAAATCGTAACCAAGATCCTGGTTTCAAATTCCCAAATTCTTTCTGAAAAGTGCCTCTTATGTCCCTTTTTGACATTGGAGTACGTATATTTCCATTACTTTTATTATATTTTTACATCAATATAGAATCTCAGCAAGTGTTAGTTAACTTTGATTGATGTGGCTTCTGAAACAGCGGTTATTAGTGACGTTTTGGTAGAATTGAAACCCATGTGTGCAAGGAAATTACACTGCTCTCCAGAGTATCCGATTAAGCAGCCTATGATTCTGATAAGGCAGCAAGCCTGTGGAAGCTGAAAAACCTTAAAAGCTGACATAACAATCCCGGGGAAACATCTTCTGAAAACTATCATGGTAAAAGTTCTGTAGCAGTGGAGTCTACTTTTAGCCTTTGCTGCTCATACCAGAGAAACTGTCCACCCCGATTCTGCACTGCCATTTTCTTTAACTTATAATGAAGTGTTATTGTCGTTGTTGTTGTTTAGTCGCCAAGCTGTGTCTGACTCTTTGTGACCCCATGGACCATAACCCACCAGGCTCCTCTGTCCGTGGGATTCTCCAGGCAAGAATACTGGAGTGGGTTGCCATGCCTTTCTCCAGGGGATCTTCTCCACCCAAAGATCGAACCCACATCTGTTAGTTTTCTGCATTGCCAGGCGTGTTCTTTACTGCTAGCATCACTTGGGAAGCCCCCATAATGAAATGTAGTATTGCTCAAAAGAAAAATATATTCTGAGAAAATGTATAAAATTAATGTGTATAAAACATGAAACTTTTCTGAGTACAGTATAACAGTATGCATGATATATCTGGTTAGGATTATATGAAGGATTAAAGCATCACATCGATGTATGTGTTTGAAAACTACTTTGTGTACTAATAAGTTAGAAGTAAATTGTACTGAATTAGCAGATTTAGGTGAACATGACTCATTTGCTAAGAATGGGTCTCGGTCAGCAAGATATTTGGAAATAGATCCAACAAAGAGGATGAGACCTCACAGTATGAAATTCCTGCACCACAAAAAGAGGGAGAGACAGCAGTGAAGTTTAGGAGGAATTTATGCAGAAGCCAGTGTTTAAGATCACAGAGAAGTGCTTGGTTTGTGAATAAAAGAATGTTCTTGTGTCTCATTCAACTGAACATTTTGGGCATAGTGACTGTTGTTTCTCCTGGTACTGTGATTGCAACAACATAAGTAAACTAAGTGTTCCTGTTTGATAAATATTATTCCACCTGTCAAATCAGGACTCAAATATGCCATGAAGCTAATGGAGCTTAAGCTTCAGGGTCCCTTGCTCACACAGACTGCTTCCAAGCCCATTAAGGGCCTAGAAATGATCTCACGTGGTCATATATTTGAGTAGAACTTGCCACAGATATTTCAATCACAATCAGTTAGGAGCACTATTTCTTTCCATTCTGACGTTCCCTATGATAGACTTCCCCTTAGTCATGTCACGTTGGAATGGCCATAAGCATTTTGGGATCCAGTTAACGGGAAGTTGAACTGCACACACATTGGTTTGAGTTTCATGGAATGTGATTATGTGTGATGCAGTACTTCTGTGTAAAGATAAATATTAATAATCATCCAGGTATAGAAATGGCTTTCAGGAATATTCCTACTGCCCTCTGTGCCAGCTCACCTGGGATCCTGTCATGTAAAGTTGCAGAACCAGAGGATACATTGCAATGTGACTTTTTCCTACAATGGATGGCCCTGTAAGTATTAATATGTTAGTGGAGAAGAAACAAGGACTAAAAGCAAAGGAAGTAAAAGTCAGTCTATTGGAAATTCTTCCAGTCACTAGGTAGGTAAATTATTAAGTAGAGAAGTCTATTTTTATCCTCCTAGTCAAAAAGGAAGTTCTGTCGTGTCAGCAACATGTACACAATTATCAATGTATCATGGTCTTTTCCCTCTCTTTTGAAGGAAATTGTACATGATAGGATTTATCAGAATTACTGTTAGTATCAAAGAGGTCTGGTTTTAGTCTGGGGTAACTCTACAGCCACCAGGGACCAAGGCTCCTATATTTCTGCTTTGTCATCCTCAGCATATGGCTTCCTTCCTGAAGATTCTCTCATGAATTCAGAATAATTACTGGTGTTTCAGCTATCATGTTTACCTTCCAGGAAGAAGAGAAGGATAAAAGGATGTGCCCTACAGCCAAATCAAATCCCATTAAGGGGCTATTCCAGATATTTTTCATAGCATTTCCCCTTTGGCCAGAATTTAGTGATGTGACCATAACTAGATACAAAGGATGTGGAAATGTGCAGTCTTTGCAGACAGGTGATTTGCTGCAAGAATATAGCTTGGAAAATGGCAAGCAGGTAGACAAATGGAGACTTAACAAAACAGAGAAAGCTGACTTTTAAGCGTCTGCAGTCAGGGACTTCCCTGGTGGTCCAGTGGTTAAGACTCCAAGCTGCCAGTGCAGGGGGCCCGAGTTCCATTCCTGGTTGGGGAACTAGATCCCACCTGCTGCAACAAGAGCAACAAAAAGCATCTGCTTCCGAAAAGCCAAAAAGCAAGACAAAAGCGGCTGCAGAATTTGAGGTATCTGTCACTTTGAATGGGGCGTGGATTAAAAACAAGATTAGTTGAAAGTCTGTATAAAAAGCAGTTAGATCTGTAGATGCCAGCCCTAACATTGTACAGCTAGGCACCTAAAACTTTCCCACCCCCAACAGAAGTCAGGTATTCTCACTGGAAAAGTTGAACCATAACTCTAGCCTTAGGAATATTTTAGGGAAGTAAGACAAAAAAGTAAAACAAGGAGGTAAAGTTAAATTTTATATCCTGCATTGTGAGAAGTTAGTTCCCTTGCCTTTACTCAACTCCTAGAATAATAGCAGCCATGTTTACACCCTCTTCTGAAACATACAACAACAATAATACAAACAAACAAAAAAACCCAAGAGGAAAAAACCCTATAGATGCTAATATTTGCATATCTATAAAGCAAGGCCTGAGTATAGGTCTACAGTAAACCATACAGTGAAGCCATCAGTTAAGAGCCCCTAGCCAAATTTTTAAGCCATTCTGATGTTTCTCTCTTAAATAAAAACAGAGAGCAAAAAAGTCACTAGATGTTTAAGGATGTCTCTGCAAGATCACCTTATTGTCACTCAAAGGCCTGGGATAAATCCCAGTGTGTGTGTTAGTCACTCAGTCATGTCCAGCTCTTTGCGACCCCACAGACTGTAGCCATGGAGTTCTCCAGGCAAGAATACTGGAGCGGGTTGCCATTTCCTTCTCCAGTAAATCCCAGAGATGCCTGCAACTGACATTTATGCTATTTCTGAAGCTCTCAGTTCAAGGAAGCATACATTAGCCTGAAAGACTGCAGATGATTAAAAAAAAAAAAAAAAAGACAGTGTTCCTGTCTGGTATTCTATGCTATAGTGTGCTCTGTCTTGTTTATTGTGCACAACAAGATTGATAGCGTGCTCCCAGCTCTAATGACATGGCCTCTGACATAGATCAGGATTGGCTTAAGTGCAGATCTCCAGGCTCTCTGCTCCTAAAATTACCCAAGATAGCTGCTCACGACTTCTCTACTAACAATGAATCACTAGACTGCTACCAGACAATCCGTTGACACGGCAGCACAATTGAGGGACACTCAAGACCAAAGCTTCCCATAATTTCCTGGGTGGTGTCAGAGAAGCAATGGAATAAGGAAGGAACAGTTACATCAGTCTCATTGATTTAATGTGACTGATACATTCAGGAACATTTGAAAAGGGGCAGGATGAGAGGAGTCTAGAGAATTCATAGAGCAGAGGTATCCACTGCCTGGTGACGACATTGTCCCCATTACATGCTGTCTCTCTGACAATAGAGACTGCAGTTCAGAAGGATGTGACTAAGCTTTGTTTATTGATGGCAGCGTCCACAGCCCTGGTAGGAGTAGGCAAGGGAAAGTCAGCCTGAAGGGCCTAGTTACATATGGTGTGGCTGGCTGTACATTCCAATGTCTTAGCTTAGTTTTGTCTGAAAGCAGAGCCAGAGACATACTCTCAGGGGCATGTAACTTATTTGGAAGCTAATCTCAGAAAAAGCAGAGTGATACAGGCAAGGAGAGAGAGCCAAAAAAATGTATGTTATTGAATGGTCACCACCCTATAGAGCTCGGGCTCGATCCTGCTTGTGCTGTGCTTAGTCGCTCAGTCATGTCTGACTGGTTTGCGACCCCATGGACCCCAGGCTCCTCTGTCCATGAGGATTCTCCAGAGAAGAATACTGGAGTAGGTTGCTATGCTCTCCTCCACGGGATCTTCCCAACCCAGGGATCGAACCCTGATCTCCCTCATGGCAAGCGGTTTCTTTATCATGTGAGCCACCAGAGAAGCCCTCAATCCTACTTGGGACTTTTTAAAGAACTATAGAATCCTCTTGGAATTGTATGCTATTGATAAATTACACATATAATTAAAGAAAACATAATATTTATATTATATATAGTGAAATTTAAGTAAAAATAATTTAATTATAATAAAATGTATATAAAAATAATTTCACAAAACCCTATTCAGGGAACTAAAGGTCTATTGATTTTTTTAAAAAACATATTTTTAAAAATTTGTTTGTTCTGGGTCTTAGTTGTGGCATGTGGGATCCAGTTCCCTGATCAGGGATGGAACCTGGGCTGCCTGCATTGGGAGCTTGAGTCTTAGTCACTGGACCACCAAGGAAATCCCTATTTATTGTTAATTAGAGCACAAGTATGGTTCTTGAAGTAATATCAGTTTTTAAAATGCTAATGAATGAGATTAAAATTTGTTTTGAAAAGACATGATTTGTAAAAGTCTCTAGTTTCTTGATGTTGATTCCAGTAGTTGGTTCATTTGAAATTTGGATTAACTTCAAAGGAACTCACTTCTGTTCTTAGGGCTTGAGGGTTGAGGAGAAAACCAGTCCAAGAAGGGGGCTTCATGAGCACCTTCCCAAAGGAGGAAGAGAAAGAACAGGAAGTCTCTGCAGGAACTGTTTGCTTTCATCATGGGCAATGATAAGGTCATACTGGAGGGGAGGTGGGTGTATGTGGCCTGGCAACACGGGAGACCTCTGCTTTCAGACCAAGGCCCACAGTTTGGAGGGACGCAAGGAAGCTGTTGTTTGGAGAAGTTTATTGAGATGTGTTTACTCCTATTTCAGTGACCAGATCAGTCTTGTAACTTCAGTCATCATCTCCTTTTTTCCTGACTATCTGGATCTCTCTTCATCGCTCTCTTTTACTAGGGAAGTATTATTTTATTATTTCCTCCTTCAGGATACAGTTGGTATTCATCTGTACTTCCTATGATTCTGCTAGGCTCCGAATCTTTGCTAACTCTTTTTCTAGGCTTGTATCCTCCAGAGATGACTCCGTCACTGCATTCCCCCTCTGCACAGTGCCATCCTTGCAAGGAGTTGACACTTCTCTTAAATTAGTGCCACCAATGTTTGTGATTTTTCAGCCAGCATTTGTAAAAGCAGCATTTCCTGTTTCACATAAAGTCAGCTTTTAGACAAGTCTGAACAAATATTCTAGGTTGTTTCAGTCGTGTCCAACTCTTTGCAACCCTATAGACTAGAGCCTGCCAGGCTCCTCTGTCCATGGGATTTTCCAGGCAAGCCTACTGAAGTGGGTTGTCATTTCCTCCTCCAGGGGATCTTCCAACCCATGGACTGAGCCAGCATCTCTTAGGTCTCCTGCCTTGACAGTCAGGCTCTTTACCACCTGTGCCACGTATGAGACCCACCAAAAGGGTGATGACTGATGCACACATCTCAGACTCCAGCTGGAGGCTGCAGAGGGCAGGGACTGGGTACCTCTCACCCAGCCAGGGCCCCACCACCACTGCTTGTGGCTTCCCAAGGATGCCTGAAGCCAAACTCTAGAGTGATTTAAATCCCTCCCATGACACTGAAGCTCACCAGAGTCCTGTGGAATAACCGTGCCCCTACCAGCTCACGAAAACTTCTGACATCCCTCTAATTATGCTGACAACATCCCACACCAGCAACCTAAGCAAGCCACCAGTGGAGCTGGTTCAGAGAATGAATGTGTGCTAAGTTACTTCAGTCTTACATGACTCTTTGCAGCCCTATGGACTGAAGCCTGCCTCGCTTGCTGTCCATGGGAATCTCCAGGCAAGAATACTGGAGTGGGTTGTCATTTCTTTCTCCAGGGAATCTTCTTGACCCAGGGATCAAACCTACGTCTTCCCTGTCTCCTGCATTGCAGGCAGATTCTTTACCACTGAGTCACCAAGGAAGCCCGAAAGAATGGATAGATCTTTTTAGTTTTTTACAGTTACTGTCCACTGACCCCCTCCTCTCTTCTTAATTAAAAAAAGAAAAAACATGTACCTTTCTTTTTTCAAGCCATGCTGTGTGGCATGTGGGATCTTAGTTCCCCTACCAGGGATTGAACCTGTGCCCCCAGCAGTGGAACTCAGAGTCAGGAAAGTCCTGAAAAAAATTTATTAAGGTAAAATATACATTCTGTGAAGCATACCTATCTTAAATGTAAATAATTTGATGAGTTTTGACAAATATATACACCTGTATAACCAACATGCCAGTTTGGATGTAGGACAGTTTCATTGCCTTCAGAAAGTTCCCTCATTCCCCCTTCCAGGAATCCCTATTTTTTGAAGTCAGTCGTCTCTGATTTTTGACATATATTAATTTGAACCCTTGGCATAAATGGCATCATGAGAATGTATTCTTTTGTATCTGGCTTCCTTTGTTCAGCATCATGTGTTTGGGGTTCATCCATGTTGGTCCATGTCTTTCATTCTGAGTTGGATGCCATTGTACAAACACACATGATTGGACATCATCAGCCCACCCCTCTTGCTCCCATTCACTCCACTGCCTCTGACCTCACATCAACAAGGCAGCCCTCTAGCTCTGCAGCAAAAACTCCTCACTGAGTGTCAGGGGTCCTTAACCATAAAATAAGAGGCCACCACATCCTTTAGTTCACATTAGCTTCCCTCCTTTTAAAAACTGTTTCCAATTTATTTGTTAAAGAAACTGGGCAGTTACTCCTCTAGATTCCCACATAGTGAAACTAGTAGACTGCTCTCCTCTGGTGTTGGACAGTACAGATACAGAATACTTCCAATATCAAAGAAAGTTCTGTTAGACAGTGCTGAGCTATAGGCTGGATCACTCAATGTTTTTCCAAGAGTATACTGACAGGAACTTCCTTCAACAGGGCATACAACTGGTTGTTTCTTTGTGTTAATTGAACAGCCATTCATGGTCATTGCCTAGATCCATTATTTCTCTAGCAGTTGCAAAATTGTGATATTTTAATTCTACCCCTGGAGAAGGAAATGGCAACCCATTCTAGTACTCTTGCCTAGAAAATCCCATGGATGGAGGAGCCTGGTGGGCTCCACGGGCTTTGTGGCCGTGGTCACGAAGAGTTGGATGCTGAGCAATTTCACTTTAATTCTATTGTTCCTTATTTAATTCTATCATTCCTTCTTTATTTTACTGACTGAAATACTTTTAGAAAGAAAACTTTTCTCATCAACCATTTGGGTTTCCGTGAGGTGTAAGTTTATACAAAGAAGTTAGGTTCAAAAGGTGATCAGTCAGACTTGTTTTTTAGTATGACTGGGACCTTGCACACTTACAAGTAAATGATGCTTTAATTCATTGCACTTATTCTTATTGAAACTCAAATTGTCCCCTCTTTAGCTATTACTGCCTTTTGAATCCTTTTGACAGGACTCCAGAGGACTTTGATAGCTTCTTTACTTCTGATTTGACAAAATAGTCTAGATTTATTTTCTACATTTCTTTTCCCAGACCTGACATTAGCCACTGTTTCACAGTCATGGTTCCTTTGAGAAAAAAAGACTATAGTCCACTTAACAGAAACAGAAGATATTAAGAAGAGGTGGCAGCAATACACAAAAAAGATCTTCATGACCCAGATAATCACGATGGTGTGATCACTCACCTAGAGCCAGATTTCCTGGAACGTGAAGTCAGGTGGGCCTTAAAAGCATCACTACAAACAAAGCTAGTGGAGGTGATGGAATTCCAGTTGAGCTATTTCAAATCCTGAAAGATGTTGCTGTGAAAGTGCTGCACTCAATATGCCAGCAAATTTGGAAAACTCAGGAGTGGCCACAGGACTGGAAATGGTCAGTTTTCATTCCAATCCCAAAGAAAGGAAATGCCAAAGAATGCTCGAACTACCACACAATTGCACTCATTTCACACGCTAGTAAAATAATGCTCAAAATTTGCCAAGCCAGGCTTCAGCAATACTTGAACTGTGAACTTCCAGATGTTCAAGCTGGTTTTAAAAAAGGCAGAGGAACCAGAGATCAAATTGCCAACATCCACTGGATCATTGAAAAACCAAGAGAGTTCCAGAAAAACATCTATTTCTGTTTTATTGACTATACCAAAGCCTTTGACTGTGTGGATCACTATAAACTGTGGAAAATTCTTCAAGAGATGGGAATACCAGACCACCTGACCTGCCTCTTGAGAAATCTATATGCAGGTCAGAAAGCAACAGTTAGAACTGGACATGGAAGAACGGACTGGTTCCAAATCGGGAAAGAAGTACATCAAGGCTGTATATTGTCACCTAGCTTATTTAATTTATATGCAGAGTACATTATGAGAAACGCTGGGCTGGAAGAAGCACAAGCTGGAATCAAGATTGCAGGGAGAAATATCAATAACCTCAGCTATGCAGATAACACCACCCTCATGGCAGAAAGTGAAGAAGAACTAAAGAGCCTCTTGATGAACGTGAAAGAGGAGAGTGAAAAAGTTGGCTTAAAACTCAACACTCAGAAAACTAAGATCATGACATCTGTCCCCATCACTTCAAGGCAAATAGATGGGAAACAGTGACAGACTTTATTTTTCTGGGCTCCAAAATCACTGCAGATGGTGATTGCAGCCATAAAATTAAAAGATGCTTGCTCCTTGGAAGGAAAGTTATGACCAACCTAGACGGCATATTAAAAAGCAGAGACATTACTTTGCCAACAAAGGTCTGTCTAGTCAAGGCTATGGTTTTTCCAGTAGTCATGTGGACTATAAAGAAAGCTGAGTGCTCAAGAATCGATGCTTTTGAAGTGTGGTGCTGGGGAAGACTCTTGAAGAGTTCCGTGGACTGGAAGGAGATCCAACCAGTCCATCCTAAAGGAGATCAGTCCTGGGTGTTCATTGGAAGGACTGATATTGAAGCTGAAACTGCAATACTTTGGCCACCTGATGCGAAGAGCTGACTCATTGGAAAAGACTCTGATGCTGGGAAACATTGAGGGCAGGAGGAGAAGGGGATGACAGAGGATGAGATGGTTGGATGGCATCACCGACTTGAAGGACATGAGTTTGGGTAAACTCCGGGAGTTGGTGATGAACAGGGAGGCCTGGCGTGCCTCGATTCATGGGGTTGCAAAGAGTTGGACATGACTGAGCGACTGAACTGAACTGGCAGTCCATGCTTTCAGGGTGCTAAGTGCTACTGGTCATTTTTTCTAAGCCTTTTCAGTGGACAAAGCTAAGACATAGTATTTAAATTGAGGTGTAATTGACATTGGGGAAGGAAATGGCAACCCACTCCAGAATTCTTGCTTGGAGAGGAGCCTGGGGGGCCACAGTCCATGGGGTCACAAAAAATCAGACACGACTGAAGTGACTTGGCATATTTGTGTATAATTGACTTGTAACATTGTATTAGTTTTAGGTGTACAACATAATGATTTAACGTATGTATATATTGTGAAATGATTACCACAAAATGTGTCGTCAACATGCATTACCACACACAGATAAAAATTTTTTTTGTTTACTTGTGATGAGAACTTTTAAAATTTACTTTCAGCAACTCTCAAATGTATAATACAGTATTGTGAACTCTAGTCACCATGCTGCACATTTTACCCCCAGGACTTATTTTCTTACTATTGGAAATTTGTACTTTTTGATCACCTTCATTCATTTTCTTCAGCCCATTCCCCTCCGGCTTTGGCAGCCATCAATCTGTTCTCTGTAACTACGAGCTCCATTATTTTAGATTCCATAGGTAAGTGAGATTGTGTAGTATTTGTCTTTCTCTGTCTGACTTAAGAAATATTTTTTTAAAGAGAAAACATACCACATGCAAGAGCCTTTTAACTGATCTGTTTGTGCCAGTTTCTACTTCACTATTCCTTCCAATTCATCCTCCGAGTTTCTGTCAGAATCATCCTTGTAAAACACAGATCTGATCTTCTTAATCCCCTGCTTAAAAACTTGTGATGGAGTCCCATTGCCTAAAGGATTAAGCCAAAGCTCCTTGGCATGGTATACATGCAGATCCTCTCAAAATTTGGCTCCTGCTCTTCATTCCAACCTCTTTACCATTCATTCTTTCCTCCCCCATAGTTCAGCACACCATACTGTTCCCACCACACTGTCCCTTTGCTTATCTCCCTGAAATGCCCTGATTTCTCTATTCCTCAATAAAGTTGTATTTATCTTTCAATAAATAACTCAAACATCAGTTTTCTCTAAAATAAATTGTGTTCTCACATTCCCATAGAGAACTAATCTGTTTCTATCATGTCCTTCATAGTACTTTGAAATATCTGAATGTGGTGCTAATGAAATCGTATAATAATGATTTATTTACATGCATCACTCTCTCTCTGGCTAGAATGTTCCCCCAAAGGTAAAACACTTACCACTAGTTGTATTGTAAATGGTTTTATGTGATCCACTGATATGACATTAAAGATTGAATTGCATAGTGTGAGAGTTATTCCCCTTTTAATACTTTAGGGGGAAAGTTTTAGTTTTGTGCTAGTTAATAGCTTCCCTGGTGGCTCAGATGGTAAAGAATCCGCCTGCAGTGCAGGAGACCTGGGTTTGATCCCGGGGTCGGGAAGATCCTCTAGAGAAGGGAATGGCAACTCACTCCAATATTCTTGTCAGGAGAATCCCATTGACAGAGGAGCCTGGCGGGCTACGGTCCATGGGGTCACAAAGAGTCGGCCATGACTGAGTGACTAAGCAGGCACACGAATATGCATGGCTTTAACGTCTCTCTATTATTGTGTGATTAATTTCCCTTTTTAAAGAGAGCAGGTGTCAGGCTTGAAACTATGTAGATACCTACTTAAATTGTCTGAAGTTTATATATTTCTTCAAAATATTTTCTTTTCTTTCTTTTTTTTACTTTCTGATCTCAACTCACAGCATGTGGGATCTTTGTTCCTTATCCAGGGATTGAACCCATGCCCCCTACATTGGAAGCAGAGAGTCTTAACCACTCGATTACTAGGGAAGTCCCACTTCATGATATTTTCTGATGATTGCTTTTTGTCTGTGAAATTTTAAAAATTAATATCAATAATAGATGTCTCTTTTAAAATAAAAGATAATTTAAAGAAAGATAGTGAGCTTATAATAGTAACAAAGTGTTTCATTATGTCAAAACTCTTATAGGATATGTAAAAATGACTTAATGCTGGAAAATTGGGTTAAGTCCTTCAGAATTAGGAAATGTCTATTTTCATCCTAGTACTATGTTTAATAGTACTATATTTAGTAGATCACTAAATATTTGTCAAATTAAGTTAGGAAGAAACACCCACCTCAAACATTTTTGAGATTTGGTGTCATTTTGGGGGATATATAGTTAAAGAGACAAGCCTTCTCTAATCTGACTTTTCTGAAAGAGTTAAATAATACTCATTATTATCATATAAATGACCTTTAAAATGGTTTCCTATAGCTATGCTGTGCTTAGTCACTCAGTCATATCTGACTCTTTGTGACCCCATGGACTGTAGCCTGCCAGGCTCCTCTGTCCATGGAGTTTCTCCAGGGAAGAATACTGGAGTGGGTTGCCATGCTCTCCTCCGGGGGATCACTCAACCCAGGGATCAAATCCAGGTGTCCCGCATTGCAGGCAGATTTTTTACCTTCTGAGCCACCAGGGAAGCCCAAGAATACTGGAGTGTGTAGCCTATCCCTTCTCCAGGCCATCTTTTTCCAACCCAGGAATCGAACCAGCATCTCCTGCATTGCAGGCAGATTCTTTACTAGCTGAACTATCATGTAAGAAATGTTTATAATCCTCATAAGAGGATGTGTTCTCCAATTGGATTGTGTGAAATGATGTCTTATTAACCAAAGTTCAGGGGCAATAGAAGAATGTTTACAAGGCATTCTATTCAAATCACCACATCACTTTCTACCATCAACACCATCAAGGTCACAGTACATTTTAAGGGAGAATAGACCAGAATAGCTGTCATTAGAGGCAAGCTAGCACCATCTGTTGGAGAATTAGTTCACAGCATAAGATGATACCAGCTGACTTCATTACTGTGGAATTTATTTCTCCAAAGTACTTTTCATCATCCAAATTTCAACACACTCATGCATATCCAAGTACAATTTAATTTTCAATTACGTCTAGTTCTCCACTATGATAGTCAAAAATAAAACTAGTTAAATATGCCAGCTTTTCATGATTTGACTCTTTAATTACAGATTTGATAATGAGACTATTTTGACCTATTTAAGAACTGGAAAAAAAGTCAGAGATATTATTCAGCCACAAGCATTGTAGGTTTGCTGTAGAATAACAAATACATGTTGCACAAAACAGACTCATAGATACAGAGAACAAGTGGGTGGGTGGTTACCAGAGGAGAAAGTGGTGGAAAGGTGGACAAAACAAGTGAAGGATGTTAAGAGGTATAAACCTCCACTTATAAAATAAGCCACGGGGATGTAATATACAGCTTAAGGATATGGTTAATAATACTGTAATAGCTTTGTATGAGGATGGATGATTACTACACTTACTGTGGTGATCATTTCATAATATATGTAAATGTCAAATTGCTATGTGGTACTCCTGAAACTAATATAGTACTGTACATCAGCTCTATAATAATTGAGCTTTGTTTGCTTTTATAAACCGGCCTTAGTATCTCTGGATTATCCATGATAATTAGAAATAGGGCTAGCCTTAGGACTTCCCTGGTGGTCCAGTGGTTAAGAATCCACACCTTCCAATGCAGGGGATGTGGGTTCCATCCCTTATCAGGGAACTAAAATCTCACATGTCACAGGGCAACTAAACTTTCATTTTCACTTTAGATGCTAAACGACAAGTGAGTTATCAGCAATTTTCCCAGAGACAGGGCTTAGGAGTAAAGTTTCACACATTAGAAATAAAATCCTAAGTGCTTTTATTTTAAACATAACTTACAGATGGCTGATTTTATTTTATTTTTATTTATTTATTTACTTTACAATATTGTATTGGTTCTGCCATACATTGACCTGAATCTGCCATGTGTGTACATGTGTTCCCCATCCAGAAGCCTCCTCCCACCTCCCTCCCCATCCCATCCCTCTGGGTCACATGGCTGATTTTAAAGATTTGTCCACTACAACAAGTTTTAGCAAGTTAAAAAAAGATTCTGAATTTTTCATGCTATATTCTCTGTGGAACTGTGATTTCCATGAAGAAGTTTAAAATCTATTTACTTTTGTGAGGTAGGTAAAGTAACGATATTATCTAAATGAGAAATAACCTAATTTTCCTAAAATATTTTCCAATCAACGTCTCTCTTATAGGGAAAAACAAGAAGCATTAGATTGTAGCATTTATTAGTTACTTATTTATTTTATGGAGCTAGAACTGACATAACATTGCCTACATTTAAGGTGTATAACATTTGTTTGGTACATTTATGTATGGCAACATGATTAATATTTGCTAACACTTCTATCACATCGCATAATTATTACCTCTTTTTTATGGTGAATATAAAGTGTAATTCTGAAACTGCATTATTATTATTATTATTATGTATTGGCCACTCTCCTCGTCTTGCAGGATTTTAGTTCTCTGACCAGGGAGTGAACCTGCACGCTTGGTAGTGAAAGCACAGAGTTGTAGCCACTGGACAGCCAGGGAATTCCCATTAAAACTGTGTTAAATGGAAAGAAAGTAGTAATTGCTGCAAAGAATTACCCCCTGCTATACAACAGGGGCTGTAGTTATTAAACAGTCATCAGATTTTGCCAGTGGTATACCCTTTGGGAATTCTCTGGCAATTTAGAGAGAACATTAACTCTCCCAAGCCTTGGGGGGTACCATTTAATGCCTTAAGGCCGTGATTTATTAAAGTGATACTTTTACTAAATGCATCTAGCTAAAGTCTAGTCTTAGGGTAAATATGAATATGTTCATGAACCTGGTGACAGGCAGGGTATTCAGTCTTGACCTAAGCCTTTTCTTCGCTTCTTTAAGTAAGAGTATCTGCCTTTGTGGCTCAGCTGATAAAGAATCTGCCTACAATGTGGGAGACCTGGGTTCAATCCCTGGGTTGGAAAGATCCCCTGGGGAAGGGAAAGGCTACCCACTCCAGTATTCTGGCCTGGAGAATTCCATGGACTGTATAGTCCATGGGGTCGAAAAGAGTCAGACACGACTGAGTGACTCTCACTTCACTTTAAGTAAGAGTACCAAAAAATGCCAAGGGAAGGGTAAAGCACAGTGCCGCAGTTACCATCTGTACCCGTTACACTCTTCAGTCGTCCCGTCCTGACAACAGCCCTCCTCCAGCCTTCCAACTAGAGGGCAGTTTCCCCACACTTCTTTACACTTCATTGCCTCGAATCAAATTTGGAAATAGGAGGGACATACATTTTTATGTCATATAAACAATTAAGGTTCCATAACTTATTTATTATTTTAAATTAAAATTGTATACATTTAAAGCCTACAACATGATAATTGGATATATACACATGCATAGTGAAATGATTACTATAGTCAAGCTACTCATTGTATCCATCTCTGATATGGTTACCATTTCCATTACCATTATTTTAAATCAATTCCAGCTAGTTTTAAAGTTCGTGAGTAACTGAACTTCCATAGTGTAAGTCCCTTTCCTCAAATGCTTCTATCAATAGGAACAAGAAAAAAAACCCACTACTATCCATTAGGTCTCTTCAGATATGCCAATAGAAGCTTTTTTAAAACTGTAAAGAGATTTGTAGGGTTTTTCCAATTATATAAAGCATTTTGAAAATAACCCGACAGTACCAAATGTAAGGAGAAGAAAGTGAAAATCAGAGTGTAATGCCTCCACCTAGAAACAGCTCTGTTTATAAATGAGCATACCAGTGCATATATTTTTAACTAATAGGTTCATGGTTTACATAGAGTTCAGTGAATTTTTACCCCACTTAATGTGTCAGTATGCATGGGTGCATGCTAGGTCGCTTCAGTTGTGTCCAACTCTCTGTGATCATATGGACGGTAGCCCAACAGGCTCCCTCGTCTGTGGGATTCTCCAGGCAAGAGTACTGGAGTAGGTTGCCATGCCCTCCTTCAGGGGATCTTCCCAACCCAGGGATTGTACCCACATCTCTTTTATTTCCTGCCTTGGTAGGCTGGTTCTTTAACCACTAGCACCATCTAGGAAGCCCAAGGGAAGAGGGTTATTCATAACTCTCATTTCCTACCAAATCTCTTTCCTCGGCAAGGTCAGTGTAGTGGGTTGAATGGTGGCCCCAAAAAGACAGGCCCAAGTCCTAATCTTATTTAGAAAAAGAGTCTTTGCAATTAAGTTAAGGATCTTGAGATGAGATCATCCTGGATTACCTGGGTGGGCCCTAAATCCAATGACAAATGTCCTCATAAGACAAAGAGGAGAAAGCTGTATGAAGATGGAAGCAGAGACTGGAGGCACTAGGGACCAGAAGAAGCAAGGAACAATGCTCCTCTAGTGCCTTAGGAGAGAGGGTGGCCCTGCCAACACCTTGATTTCAGATTTCTGGCCTCTTAAACCATGAGAGAATACAATTCTGTTCTTTCAAACCACTGAATTTGTGGTAATTTGTGAAAAAAGTTATAGACAGCATATTAAAAAAGCAGAGGCGGTACTTTGCCAACAAAAATCCATCTAATCAAAGGTATGGTATTTCTAGTAGTCATGTATGGATATGAGAGTTGGACTATAAAGAAAGCTGACCGCTGAAGAATTGATGCTTTTGAAGTGTGGTGTGGGAGAAGACTCTTGAAGAGTCCCTTGGACTGCAAGGAGATCCAACCAGTCCATCCTAAAGGAAATCAGTCTTGAATATTCATTGGAAGGACTGATGCTGAAGCTGAAACTCCAATACTTTGGCCACCTGATGTGAATAATTGACTCACTAGAAAGGACCCTGATGCTGGGAAAGATTGAAGGTGGGAAGAGAAGGGGATGACATAGGATGAGATGGTTGGATGGCATCACCGACTTGATGGACATGCGTTTGAGCAAGCTTCGGGAATGGTAATGGACATGGAAGCCTGGCATGCTGCAGTCCATGGGTTGCAAAGAGTCAGACACAACTGAGCAAATGAACTGAACTGAGAAAATCAAACTTTCCTACCATACACTCAACCTGCTCTCCAGCCTCATTTTCTTGTTCTTCTCCAGCTTGTTGCTCCTGTTTGCTGCCTTTCATTTCCTGTATTGCCTCAAAGCCTTTGCACATGCTGTTTCAGTGCATGGATTGCTGTTCTTCATTCTTCAAATATTCCTGTAAGTCTTCTTCAAGGTAAAGGTCAGTGATCCTCTAGCCTTGCTTGCCAACCCCCAGTCAGCAGCATGTAGCTCCTTTTTGAGAAAAAATTTTTTTATTTATTTGACAGCATCAGGTCTTGCAGCACACAGGATCTTCCTTGCATCATGTGGGATCTTTCGTGGTGGTGCATGGACTGTCTGGTTGTGGTCCTCAGGCTCAGTTGCTCCAAGGCACGTGGGATCTTAGTTCCCCCACCAGGCATTGAATCTGTATCACCTGCATTGCAAGATGGATTCTTAACCACTGGATCACGAGGGAAGTCCTGCATATAGCTGTTTTCATACCCTTAGCATAGGCATATCTTTATTAGCTTGATAATTAGATTCTGCTTCCTCTACCAAGTTGTAAGCTTCAAAGAATGTGATCCCACTCCCACTCCTTAGATTCCCAAGCCTAGCCCTGAACTTGCTGTGCCCTAAGGAATCACATTTTGAACAAATGACCACTATTCCAGAAGCATTTGCTGACCTTGGGAAACTCTCACAGCCTTTGAGACAGCCATGAGCTAGGTAGGATGACCATATTATTTACCCTCCCAAATTAGCCACTTCTGAGAATGAAAAGGGGTGCTACTATAATTACAAGCCACCTGGTTTCAGTCCTGGTAAACAAGCTGTTCTGACCACAGGAGCAAATGTGGAGGCACGAGGATTACTAAGTAGGGGTGGCCACGACATTTTGGAGAGGCAGAGAGAGGATAATTTAAATTTGATTAATTGCCTCTGCATTTTCATCGCTTTCTTCTACACCACGTATTCACTTGTTCATTCTTTTATTGTCTGGTCTTCGCTCAAGAAAGTAAGCTCTATGAGGGCAGGGGTGTGGCTTCTTTTGTTTGTTGCTGGGTCCCACACCTAGACTAGTTCTTGGTGCATAGCAGGTGCTCAATAAACATCTGAATGAATGTACTCACAGCTGAATGGTGTACTCTAAACGAATAATGGATGAAGAATCAAAACACACAGAAAAAAAAAATCCTCACAGTTTGAAAGTCTAAACAGTCTCAGCATTCAAAGGGGAGGAGGCGGAACCATCGCCAAGGTCTGGGTCTGAGGACGCAATAAAGAAGGCCCCAGTGACCCTCCGGCTGCGGCGCGGTCGAAGGCATCCTTCACCCCGCCCACCTCCGACTCGCGACATCTTTTCTCCGGGTGCTCTCTAACCCCCGGTTCACCCGCTTCAGCCCTTAGGACCGCTCTGGTCCATGCCCTCCTAGGACACTGACCCCAGCCGCGCCCTCCGAGGCCCCGTCGACCCCCCGCGCCCCCCGCGCTGCCCACTCCCCGGACGCCCTCCACCCGGGGCCCCGGCGCCCCGGCGCCGCCCCCTCCGCGGAGGCCCCGGAGCCCGGGGACCCCGCGCCGCCCCCTCCCCGCACGCCGTCGGCCCCGCCCCCGCGCGGTCCGCGCGGCCCGACTCGCGCGGCCCCTCGCTCCCCCCGCGCCCGCCTCTGCGGCTGCGCGCTGGCGGGGCCGAGGCCGAGGCGAGGGGGTCGCGCCGCGGGCCGGCGGAGCTGCTGTGGCGGCGTCGGCGGCTGCGGGGGACGGAGCGAGCCCGGCGGCCGCGCAGACCCCGAGGGGCCGGAGGAAGCGGTCATGTCTCGCTACACGAGGCCCCCCAACACCTCCCTGTTTGTCAGGAACGTCGCGGACGCCACCAGGTGAGCGACGGCGGGCCGCAGGTGGGGGCGCGGGGGAGGGGCGGGTAACGGCCGCGACGCGGGGCCGGCGGGGCTCGCCGCGGAGGGGCCCCTCCCGAGGCCGGCGCGGGCCCCGGGCCGCTCGGGGCCTGGGCGGGAGCGCGCCTCCGCCCTCCCGGCCGGCGGCCCGCCCCGGCGCGGCCCCGTCTCCGGGCCCCGCCGCCCTCGCCCGCCCCCCGCACCTGGGCGGCGGGCCGGTGCCTGCTCCTCGCCGAGAGACCTGGAGGAGCGCCGGCTGGCCCCGGCTGGGAGCCACGGTCCCTCCCCGCCTCCGCCCCTGAGAGTTCCTCGGGCGGGTGCCCGCGTCTCGCCCCTTTGTCGCTGTGCAGGGATAAAGCCGCGCATCTCACCACCTAGATGGGAAGGAATTGGGGATGGTGAGAACGCGTTACGGAACCGTGCGTACTTTGGGCCTGACGACTCCCTTTCCCTGTAGTCAGCAGTCTGGTTTACTTACAGGTGGCGCTGGTTAAATTTTATTTGTTGCACAATTTTATACTGTATATAAAGGATAACTTCAGTGAGTGAGATTTATGTGTTTTTCTTTAAAGTTTTGAGTGCAATATAAACACCCATCATAATGGTTTGGATAGACTTCCCTGGTCGATTCTATTGCATTCAGTCCACCCGCACCTCTTTGGAGAATTCTGTCTGCATAGTTTCTAACGTTGACTGCTTATAGCTGTACCTTTCTCCCTCAGTAGGAGCCAGAGGGGATGGGGGGGATTAGTAGACATTTTCGTGTCACTGGGCTTGCTTAATTTACTCCACAGCCCCCCCTCTCCATCCCAGTCTTTATAGTTATGCAAGATTATCTTGTGGTACATAAGGGAAAGCTGAAATTCAGAGTTTCGGTGACTTACCTGGGGCTTCACAGCTGGAAGTATATTGGAGCCTTTGACTCCAGAGCCATCAGGAATAATCATCATAATTTACCTTTGAGAAGTAAATTTTAAGTCTTTTTTCGAAACTTGATTTCTGCTAATAATGTATATAATATGTATGTCACAACTATAGACTGAGTTAACATATTTTAACATCCTAAGTATGCCTGTGTTTACATGTCTTCGCTCAACTTGTTTTTCAGCGTATTACATAGAAAGCAAGCAAAATTTATAAACTGGATAAGGTTAAAAAAATTCCTACGGTTCAACAGACCACTTGTATGCTGAATAAGATTGCAGTGCGCCAACAAAAAGATGTAAGGTTTCCAATTCTAATGGTCACAGAGGCCAACCAAGGTAGTATGAATGAGTGAAGGTGTCAGGTTAAAGCCCAATAGAATGGCGTGGACTGTTGCAAATGGAAAAGAACATGTGCCATCTCGGGGGGGGGGGGGGGGGCAGCGGCTGCTACCAAGCTTTAGCTAATAACTGCTGTACAGACATTTGGACTTGTGGCTGCATCGTTTTAATTTTCAAAAGAAGCCAAAAGCCTGTATTTTGTGTGTGTAAACTCTCAGTTTCAAACTGTTGGCAGTTTCTAAGTTGAATCATATGAAATTCCCATTTTTGTAGTTTTAAAAGTATGAAATATTGGCATTTCCATGTTTCAGCACTTTCTGTTAAATGTTTATAAACATTGTGGAGGCCAAATAGCACACACAGACACATACACATACATATATATGTGTGATGCATGATCTCTGATCTAGATAATCAAGAATGATAATTGAGATTTATTAATTTCCTTTTCCGTTTTTTCCACAACTTTTTAACATTTCCACTGGGCAGTGGAGGGTGGGGAGGGCAGTCCAAATCTAGGAGGTTTGAAGTAGTGAAATTATAGTAATTGTAACATTTGTTGAGTACTCATTATGTGCCAGGCACTGTACTAAAAACTTTACATATATTATTAAGTTTTCAATAACCTTATATAACAGGTGAAAATCTGAGATTTTAGAGAGATTAAGGATCTTGACTAAAACTGCTCAGCTGTTGAGTAGTGTTATGAAAGTAGAATCATCACGTATAACCTTAATAGCTTTTTTTGTACAAAGTGAAAGTACAAGATGGCGTATAATTTAACTAGCAATATGATACCTAGCGGAGAAGGTGATGGCACCCCACTCCAGTACTCTTGCCTGGAGAATCCCATGGACGGAAGAGCCTGGTGGGCTGCAGTCCAAGGGGTTAGAAGAGTCAGACATGGGCTGCAGTCCAAGGGGTTAGAAGAGTCAGACATCACTGAGTGACTTCACTTTGACTTTCCACTTTCATCTATTGGAAAAGGAAATGGCAACCTACTCTAGTGTTCTTGCCTGAAGAATCCCAGGAACAGGGGAGCCTGGTGGGCTGCTGTCTATGGGGTCGCACAGAGTCAGACACGACTGAAGCACCTATACACATTTAAATTTTTCAACATTTGGTATGCTTATAAAGAAAATCATTGGGATAAATGTTAAATGGGGTATAAAATTATATACAATATGTTTTCAGTTATAAAATGAAGAAGGGGAAACTGTATAAACACATAACACATATATGTATATAATAGAAAGTAAGCCTAGAAAGAAATCCCTTTGAGTGGTTTTCTTTATCCTGTTTTCAAATTCTGATTGTTAGTTTTATAACAAAGTCAAATTTTATTAAAAAATTTTCTTTAAAGTATCTGTTCTAATATCTAATATATAGGATAAAGCACAAGACATTAAAACATGTAGGTTAGCATAAAATTTGTTAGAAATGAAATTGAGCAAAAGGAGTAAGGAAAGGTTTAAAAATACATTTTGTAATTTTATAATGTATGTTATGTCTCTTTTCACTGGTGAAATAAGATGTGGATTGGGAAGAATATTAATTTTAAATCTTTTTGTATAATTTTTTTAACATCAGATACAGTTTTCTAGTGGAACACAGCAATGCCCAAATCTCGAATAAAACACTCCTGTTTGATGCTTAACATCGTGTTAGGTTGGGGAGCACCAATCAAGTACTTGGACATAGTAGCATTCTTTGGTTATAGTGTATATGAGGCTTACATTAATGTTGGTGTGAGTGGTGATGTAGGAAATGCATTAAACAAAATCCAGTCGAATTCATGATAGGAAGTCTCAGCAAACTAGTAATAGAAGGGAACTTCCTCAGCTTATGGCCATCTATGAAAAACATTTAGCTAACAACATACTTAATGATGAAACTGAATGCTTTCTCCTTAAGATCAGAACAAGACAAGGATGTCAACTCTTACAACCACTATTCAACATTTTATTGCAGGTCCTAACCAATGCAACAAGTCAAAAATAAAGACATAAAAATTATAAAGGTAAAAGTAAAACCTGACCCTATTTTTAGGTGACATGTTTGTTTACATAAAGCTACAGTATGTAATAGTGAGTTTCCTTAAGTTACCAGAATGTGAAGTAAATTTAGTGAAAATTCTATTTGTATATACTAGCAGCAAACAACAAAAACTTTTAAAATTCCATTTATCTTAGTATCAAAAAACATACTTAGGAATAAGTTTTGCAAAACTACATAAAAACCTTTGCATTGAAGAGCAATCAAAGACCAACATAAATTAATAAATATACTGTGTGTTCCTAGATTGGAAGGTGAAATATTATGTTATCAGTTCTGTCCCAATCGATTATATTATAGATTCAAAGCATTGCTGATCAAATGCTTTTTAAAAATAGGAACAAATTAATTCTAAAATATATTAATATGCAAAGGATCTGAAAAGCCAAAATAATTTTTAAAAAGGTCGCTGAAGCTGGAAGACTTATATTCCCTGGCTTAAAGATTTACTAAAAAGTTACAATAATCAAAACAGTTTGTTATTGGCCTAAGGATAGACAAATAGATCAATAGAACAGAAAGAGGGTTCATAAATAATCCACACATACAGAGTCAATTGATTTTTGACAAAGGCACTAAAGCCTTCAGAGAAAAACCTTTCCACCAAATGATGCTGTTAACAACTGGATATATATAGTGAAAAAATGTACTTTGACCTCTGTCCCACATAATTTGAACTGGATCATTAATTGAAATGTAAAGGCTAAAATTTGTAAAGCTTTTAGAAGAAAGCAAAGGAGAATATCTGTATAACTTAGGGATAGGCAGATTTTTTATAAGACAAAGTCTACCTTAAAAGGGCATATTGAAAAATCTGATTTCTCCAAGATTAAAATTTCTGTTCAGTAAGAAAGTAAATAGAGCCAGGGACTGGGAGAAAGTATTCAGAAAGCATTTATCTCACAAAGGACTTTCTCTGAGAATAGTAATGAACTTTTATAAGTCAACAATGAAAAGACAAATGTTATTAAAAATGGACAAAAAGCTCCTACATGTTCAAGAGGAATACATATGAATGTGCAATTAGCATGTGAAAAAGTGCTCAGCATTATTTGTTCTTGGGGAAATGCAAATTGAAACCGCAGCAAGATTTCACTCAACATCCTCTCGGATGGCTAAAATTTGAAAGACTGACAATACAAAGTGCTGACAGATGGGCAGAACTGAAATGCACATGTCATTGGTGGGAGTATAAAAAGTTAACCACCGTTTTGCAGAACCTTTTGGCCGTTTCATAGAAATTAAATATATATATCCTCTTAGCTGAGAGAGTCTGCCCCTAGAATAAATGACCCATAAGCATGTAAAGATGTTGAACCTAACTGGTGTTTACAGAAATTAAAATTCAAATAATGAGATGCCCATTCACTTTATATCCTTCAGAATGGCAGGGAGTGAGGAGTTGGATTCTTAGGAATTCTGATGCATGTCTTGAGGAGTATAAGTTGATTTGGCCGTTTTGGAGAACATAAAGTTAAGCTGAAGATATATATACTGTCCAGCCCATCAATTGCATGGCTAATGGTACATCGCAGAGAACTATGTTATAGCACAATTTGCGGTTAAAAAAAGGAAGCATATTAAATGCTCACCCATAGAAGTATGTATAAATAAATCGTGGCATATCCATAACAATACCAATACAGAATTAAAATGAGTGAACTAGAGCACCATGGAAAATCTCAAGGGTGGAAAAGGCAAGGTGCAAAATTTTACAGGTAATCTGTTATCATTTATATACATTTGCAGTAGAAATACAAAGTTATGTAGAGGAATGATGAACACCAATGATTATTTCTAAGGGAGAAGGATACAATATCTTACTCCTTAAAATAATACTAAAAATTACAAGTATAGTAAGTATTAAGGTATAATAAATCTTGTTGATGGATACATGGGTGTTTGTTTTATTATGTCTATATATTTCTGAATATCAAAATAGATTACACCAGAAATACAAAAATAAATGAAAAAAACAGCTAACAGATGGAGTGCAGACTGAATGAGAGCCAGTTCTTTTGAGAAGGTTCATTCCCTCAGACTTCTGGGATTCTAAGTCTCTATGACACATTGCGCTAGCCTCCTTTATACATCTAGTATCCTTTTCTGTCAGCCACTCACATTTGGTTAATGGAATTGGTTGCCTCTGAAGATACTCATTTGAATTCTAGCTTTGCTACTGGCTGTGTGTATCTTTGGGCAAGGTAACTGCTCTCACTTTCAGTCTCCTTGACCGGTAAATGGTAACAGTAATGTGTCCTTCACTCATTAATACAGCAGGTATATACTGAGGCCTCCTATATGCCAAGCAACTATGCTAGGTACTGAGATATACTAGTGAAGACACCTGCATTAGAAGTGATTCTCAACCCTGAGCCTCAGAATTGCCTACGAAACCCTTGAAAAAAATTAAACATAACTGGGGCTCACCATGGGAAGCACAAATTAGGTCAGGGATTAAAGGATCGGGCTGGAATGCCTGCTTCTGTGCCATCTCCTTTACAGATGATTCCAATATTCAGGAATGGTTGAGAATTTTTGCTCTGTAGTCTGTGTTTTATGGGAACAGGAATTGTGTCTTTCTTATTCACCATTATATTCCTAGAGCCTGGCCCATAGTACATACTCAGTAAGTATTTGTTGAATGAGTAAATGAAAGAAAAAGACATTGTCATTGTCCTCTTACGTCTAAAGTTAACAGTCACACAGGAAAGGCAGGCAGTTAAGCATGGTATAGTGAATATTAAAAATAAAATAAAGTTGTCATGACATCAGTGTCATAATATTGGCTACTTAGTCAGTGTTAGTTGAATCTTTATGTAATTCTTAAATTCATACCTCTAGCTTTAATCACTGACTTCTAGTCTTGAGAAAAAATAATACTGTATTTGTATAACCACAATTTTCAGTTGTTCATAGACTAGAACTCTTATGGCTGTTCCACTATCACCTCAAATTTGGCATTTCTAAACGTGAAAGATTCTTCTTTTGCCTCTCCTCAATCTTCAATCTAACTCTCTTTTTCAGCTATCTAATTTTTATCTTGGACACCATCTTTCTTCCATTTTCCCAAGTTAGAAGCTTTGTACTCATCTTAGGGCGCTTTTTTCTACAGAGTATGTTTTGAAATACTCTTTAATCCCTCTGAGCCATGTTTTGTGCTCATAGCTGGTTTTGGCTCTCTAAGAGCTCCATGAGGCAGTAGGATATGGTCATCAGGAAGCCAGACTAGTGTCAGATTGTGGGGGGTTGCTTCCCGCTCGGTCTCTTGCTGACTCGGTGACGTTAGGTGACTTCATCTGTCTGTACCCTCATCTGTAAACAACATTTGTAAAGATCTGTTATGGGAATTAAGTGGTCTTAAGGCGAACAGTGGCTGGTATATAAATGCATTATAGCTGTCAGTTTTTAATGCTAAGTGTTTTGTCTCATCAGTTAAATTGTAACTCCTGAAGAGAAATATTATGCTATGTGTTTCCTTGGTGTCCCCCCTTTTGTACCTATGACAGTAGAAAGCATGTGACTCAAAAATACTTGAGATTTGAGGCTCTGGTAGTTATTTTTGTTTACTAATAAAGCATCGATTTTTTTTTAGAGCCTGAGAAATAACTTTAGGACTTCAAAGGAATGTGTAGAAAATATATAAAAACTAAATCACTATGCTGTACACTTGAAACTAACACAGTATTGTAAATCAACTATACTTCAGTCTTAAAAAAACAAAAAAATTAAGTGAATGTGCTGGATCAGTATCCCCAACCTGACTAAACACAAAAGCCACCTAGAGTGCTTATAAAAATACAGATTTTTAGACCTCTTGAATCAGAATCTCCAGAACTGAGAATTTGTTGTTTTATTTTTTCTTTCTTTTCTAAACCGTGGGTGATTCCCATGAGAGATAATTTTAGATAATTCTAGTCTGGATAATATACTTTCTTCTGAAGGTTTCAATTGAATTTCTGTAGGCAAAATATTTGAATCCAGCTATTCATATTTCTTTACCTTATTTCTAAAATACTTCAGGCCTGAGGACTTGCGCCGTGAGTTTGGTCGATATGGCCCTATAGTAGACGTTTACATTCCACTTGACTTCTACACCCGCCGCCCAAGAGGATTTGCTTATGTTCAATATCCTTTATTTTACTGTGTGCATATGCACAGATTACATACATGTGCATATATATACACACACACACACATACTCAGGAGCATATTTTATGAAGTAATATTGCCTAATTAAATGTGTTTATTTCTTTATCTCAGAAAATCTAAAGCAGTCCACAGTAGCTGGCAAGCACCCCTCAGTTTGAACCAACCTGTTAGCTAGAATCCAAGCATAAACCGAGCAGGCGAGACAAAAGGCACCTAAAGTTCAAGCATCAAGGAGTAAAGAGGGAGGGTGGACACAGATATAAAGACCTGGAAGAGGGGAAGTCTTTACCAAGCAAAAGACAAAGCCTACCAGGTTGAGACTTCGGCTTTCCTGCATTTACTCAGAGTCCCAGGATCAAAGCCAAGTCTGATTTTGTTGGTTCTGCGTCTCTTATAAAGTCCATCTTGCAAGCCCTAAAGAAAAAGGTCAAGGTTCAAGATCAAGTGACACTGAGGTAATTGCCTAAGTCTCTAAATGCCTAATTTTGCATTGCGTTACTTGAGCTTTTTCTGTTTTTAATTTTAAGAAGTTAAACCAGTGACAACCTCCTGAAATACAGCTAGTTGGTTTATATAGTTTGTTTCCATTTTAGTTAGGTTTATTATATAATTTACATAGATAAGGGAGTTCAGTGGGATATATAATTCCAGATGTTCACAGATTGTTTATATATTTCTTTTATAATTATATCTGAAGTAATAAAAACATAAAGGTATTTTAAAGCAGTAGGTTCAAAGTCAAGTATGATCACTTTTAAAGGACCAAATCAGTTTTGAATATATGTTTTAGCTCACTTATATGTGTGCACTTTTGTTTATAAGTAATTTCTTCTAAATTAATTTAAAAAGCCTTTTAATGAAAGAGTAATTTCAGAAAGAAGGCTTCTATGTACTGATTTTTACCTGAAATACTGAAAAACCTGGTAAATCTTGTACATAAGAGAAGGGAATGAGTCCTGCCTAAATGTTTTATTTGATAATACTAGCCAGTGTTGGACTTATGTTTCAAATTATACATGCATTCTAAAGCTTTTAATGTATACATTAAAAATACAGTTAGAGATTTGTTTCTGTTCTTTTTATTTTCAGACTCACTCTTCAGAATCATAATGGGGCATTTGTTTTGATAGTGAAAGTGATATTTTTTCTGATTCTTCAATTATGTTAGAGATATGACCTTAAAAACTTGAGCCTGTTTTTCCTAATAATTTCATGCCACCTGTAAATTATTTTTTAAAAATAATATTTTTGATATCTGATGTTCAAAGTGTCCTTAACAGCTAGTCATGTTTGAAGATGTTCGTGATGCTGAAGACGCGCTTTATAACCTCAATAGAAAGTGGGTATGTGGCCGTCAGATTGAAATACAGTTTGCACAAGGTGATCGCAAAAGTAAGTGTGACTTAATAGTAGATCTTGCTTTTTTAGCAGGATGAGCTTCAGCAGTGACAAATTTTTTTTTTATTTTTTATTTTTTTTAATTTATTTATTTATTTATTTTTAATTGTTTTTGCCATACATTGTCATGATATCACCATGGGTTTACATATGCTTCCCCTCCGGAACCCCCCTCCCTCTTCCCTCCCCCCCCCCAAATTTTTTAATTTAAAGTTATTTCAGAATGTAATACTATTTGAGTGGCTTATTTATTGAATGATTGTTTATTGAGGTTTTCAGGTAATGAATTATAAATCTTGAACTTCATATTCTAGCACCAGGCCAGATGAAATCAAAAGAACGTCATCCTTGTTCTCCAAGTGATCATAGGAGATCAAGAAGCCCTAGCCAAAGGAGAACTCGAAGTAGAAGTTCCTCATGGGGAAGAAATAGGCGGCGGTCAGATAGCCTTAAAGAGTGAGTACAAAATATAAGGGGATTGAAAACTTAATTTTCTTCTGTTTCCAGAAAACATTTTAAAGAGTTTTCAAAAACAGGACACCAGAATCATTTCATATAATATACATAAAGAATCAACTTGTTCAGAAGGATATGCTCCTCTCTATTTATAATGTATTGTTATTTTAACTTGAGTTTGTTAGATACCTTCCAGTGTGTACATTTTATGACAGACTTAAGTTTAACCTTTTCAATAGAAAGATAATATATACTGAAGAAAAAAGCAAAAATTTAAAGGTATATACTTAACAATAAAATGAGGATTTTAAATAAAATTTTTCTAAGTGAACCCCCAAATTAAGAATCTTGAGGCCTGATAATTAGAAACTCATATGAAATAAAATATAATCACTTATGAAAGGAAGTTGAACAAAATGTGAATCAGCATGTTTATAAAAAGCAAATTATTTCAAGAATAAATTCCAAGTATGGTAGCATTGTAGGAAGAAAATATAAAGTAGTAGATTTTTCAGAAAAAGATATTTACAAGTTATCTATTTTTCCTGCAGTTTCTGTTAGAATAATAGGAAATTGCAATGGAAATTACTTGATGATGCTGTTTGGTCATAACTAAAATTGTATTAGCATGCCTAAATTCTACCACTTACTGTTTTTCTCTTGAGTTTTAATGCTGTAATTTTTTTTACAGGCATATAGAGTTTTAAGGTGAATTCTGTTCTTAAAAATTGATTAGCATTTACGTTAGTATTCTCTTTCTATGAGTAATAAAGAGTTGGCTCTCCTGGGGCTTCCCTCACAATCCAGTGGTTAAGTCTTCAGGCTTCCACTGCAGGGAACTTATCTTGGGTTTGATCCCTGGTTGGGGAACTTAAGATCCCACATGCCACATGGTGCAGTTAGTCATAAGAAAGAATTGGCTCTCCTGCACCATATATAGTATATCTAAGCTGTCCAATGACACCATAGTCTCAAATCAGAGCTGATCTGCAGAGCTGCTCCCTTTCACTCCACTCCCTCCGTTCCTCAAGTCCCAGGAACCTATACAAGGAAGAGCCCAACGTAGGGTGTGTGTACCTGAACTAGACAGAGAGTGTTTACCCCAAGTACCTAGTTCTAAAAACAATACTGTAAAGTGGCCTAGCTCCAGTCCTTCCAGCCAAGTGGAAAGAAAAGATAGGAAGAGAAAAATATCTGAGAATCCTTATTACTAGAAAATGTGGCCTATTCAGAGCCCTAGAATCTTTTTTTTTTTTTTTTAATTTTCTTTATTGTGTTGGTTTTGCCATACAGTGACATGAATCCGCCATGGGTATACATATGTTCCCCCTCCAGAACCCCCCTCCCTCCTCCCTTCCGATTCCCTCCCCCTGGGACATCTCGGTGCACCAACCCCGAGCATCAACCCTGGGCTGGCGATTGATTTCACATATGATAATTAACATGTTTCAATGCCATTCTCCCATATCATCCCACCCTTGCCCTCATCCACAGAGTCCACGAGATTGTTCTATACATCTGCGTTTCTTTTGCTGTCTCGCATGCAGGGTTCTTGTTACCATCTTTCTAAATTCCATATATATGCGTTAGTATACTATATTGTTGTTTTTCCTTCTGGCTTACTTCACTCTGGATAATAGGCTCCAGTTCCGTCCACCTGAGTAGAACTGATTCAAATGAATTTTTTTTTAATGCTGAGTAATATTCCATTGTGTATATGTATCACAGCTTTCTTATCCATTCGTCAGTTGATGGGTATCTAGGTTGCTTCCATGTCCTGGCTATTGTAAACAATGCGGCGATGAACATTGGGGTACACGTGTCTCTTTGAATTCTGGTTTCCTCGGTGTGTATGCCCAGCAGTGGGATTGCTGGGTCATATGGCAGTTCTGTTTTCAGTTTTTTAAGGAATCTCCACACTGTTTTCCATAGTAGAGCCCTAGAATCTTAACATGTTAGATCAGTCCCTCTCCTTGGGTTTGAACCAAATGTTTTGATTTTGGCACATTCTTAGGGAGGCATGCAAGTAAGAGGAAGCCTTGAGCTCCTTTTATACGCCAGGAGAACCCAGGTCAGGATTGAGCCATCACCAAGGTGGGTGAAGAAATAGTTAGGAACAGTTATATTTTGGTCTGGAATTTGATTCTTTTCATCATACTTGGTCTGATAGTGTTAAGAATATAAACCTCCCGTGAATCTGTGTAGAATAATCCATTTTGTTCCATGGCTAAAGGAAAGCCATTTTACTACTGATGGATTATTTGAGATTTTGATACCAATATACTCAAATACAAGTTACATTTATAGAACCTGAAATGTTCTGAGAACAAATTAAGAAATTTTATATGTCATGTGTGTAGCAAAGTCACACCAATACCACTGGTATTGCTTCTGACTTCACAAAGGACATGAGTAGTATGAGTGATATTCAACATTTCACATTATTATAAGTTAATGGTTTATATACAAAAAATCAAACTAGATATAATATTGTACCTAAAGCAGTACCATCCTAACTTACTAAATGGTAACCAGTGGTCTTGGTGAAAAAGAGTAAAGGAAAAGGAGAAAATTGTCCATCTGATTCATTAAAAATATAAGCTGTTTGCAAATGCATTAGAGCCTTAATCAACCAACTTTTCTCCTGATTGATCTAGAGAAGTGAATATTCACAGCATTTTCTGCCTTCTAGTGGCAGTAAAGTATACTCCTTGTCTGGAGAAAAATAAACAAACAAAAGACTGTCAGTTATCCTAATCATTGTGGAGTATCAGGAATAGACAGAACCACATGTTCTTGTAAGACAGTATAGTTCTGCTTTGTTCCAATTATAGTTCTCCATTGTTCTAGAGGTTTGGACTGTTGCTTAACCTCTCTGACCTCAGTGGTTTTTGTTTGTAGTTATATTATTGTTCAGCCACTCAGTCCTGTCAGACTCTTCAAGACCCCATGGACTGCAGCACGCCAGGGTTCCCTGTCCTTCACTGTCTCCTGGAGTTTGCTCAAACTCATGTCCTTTGAGTTGATGCCATCCAACCATTTCATCCTCTGTCACCCCCTTCTCCTGCCCTCACTCTTTCCCAGCATCAGGGTCTTTTCCAATGAGTCAGCTCTTTGCATCAGGTGGCCAGAATATTAGAGCTTCAGCATCAGTCCTTCCAATGAATATTCAGGAATGATTTCCTTTAGGATGGACTGGTTGGATCTCCTTGCTGTCAAAGGGACTTTCAAGGGTCTTTTCCAGCACCACAATTGGAAAGCATCAATTCTTTGGTGCTCAGCCTTTTTTATGGTCCAATTCTCACATCTGTACATGACTACTGGAAAACCATATAGCTTTGACTATACAGACCTTTGTCAGCAAAGTGATGTCTCTGCTTTTTAATATGCTGTCTAGTTTTGTCATAGCTTTTCTTCCAAGGAGCAAGTATCTTCTTAATTTCCATGGCTGTGGTCACCATCTGTAGTGATTTTGGATCCCAAGAAGATTAAGTCTGTCACTGTTTACATTGTTTCCCCACTATTTGCCATGAAGTGATGGGACCAGATGCCATGATCTTCGTTTTTTGAATGTTGATATTTAATCCAGATTTTTTACTCTCCTCTTTCATTTTCATCAAGAGGCTCTTCAGTTCCTCTTCACTCTCTGCCATCACGATAGTGTTATCTGCATATCTGAGGTTATTGATATTTCTGCTGGCAATCTTGATTCCAGCTTATACTTCATCCAGCCCAGCATTTTGCATGATGTACTCTGCATATGAATTAAATAAGTAGGGTGACAATATACAGCCTTGATGTACTCTTTTTCCAGTTTTGAATCAGTCCATCGTTCCATGTCCTGTTCTGTTGCTTTTTGACCTGCATATTGTTTCTCAGGAGGCAGGTAAGGTGGTCTGGTATTCCCATCTCTTGAATAATTTTCCACAGTTTGTTGTGATCTACACAGTCAAAGGCTTTAGCATAGTCAATAAAGCAGGAGTAGGTGTTTTTCTGAAATTGCCTTGCTTTTCCTATGATCCAGTGGATGTTGGCAATCTGATCTCTGGTTCCTCTGCCTTTTCTAAATCCAGCTTGTACATCTGGAAGTTGCACTGTTGAAGCCTTAAAGGATTTTGAGCATTACCTTGCTATCATGTGTAATGAGCTCAATTGTTTGATAGTTTGAACATCCTTTGGCATTGCACTTCTTTGGAATTGGAGTGAAAACTGACCTTTTCCAGTCCTGTGGCCATTGCTGAGTTTTCCAAATTTGCTGGCCTATTGAGTGCAGCACTTTCACAGCATCATCTTTTAGGATTTGAAACAGCTCAGCTGGAATTTCATCACCTCCGCTAGCTTTGTTCATAAGTGATGCTTCCTAAGCCACTTGACTTCACACTCCAGGATGTTTGGCTCTAGGTGAGTGATCACACCATCATGGTTATCTGGGTCATTAAGATCTTTTTTGTATAGTTCTTCTGTGTATTCTTGCCGCCTCTTCTTAATACCTTCTACTTCTGCTAGGTCCATACCGTTTCTGTCCTTTACTGTGCCCATGTTTGCATGAAATGTTCCCTTGGTATCTCTAATTTTCTTGAAGAGATCTCTGGTCTTTTCCATTTTGTTGTTTTCCTGTTTCTTTGCATTGTTCACTTAAGAAGGCTTTCTTGTCTCCCCCTGCTATTCTTTGGAACTCTGCATTCAGATGAGTGTATTTTAGAGAATTCAAATCTTACTGAGCTCTTAAATTTCATAAGAATCAGATTGTATGTGTGTGTGTAGATCAGAATATGTAAGTTTAATATGTATTATAAATATGTTCAGTGTATGTGGTATATTACCTTGGACTAAAAAGGTCGATGTGGAAAAAAATTAGTTTGGTGCTATCATTAGACTGTGAACTCTTTAAGTAGCAAGGACTTTTGTTTTATTCATACTTAATATCCCCAGCATTTATTAGCAGTCCCTTACTCATGTTAGATAGTCCATAAATCTTTGTTAAATATGTGTCAGTGAAAGTATGTATATTCCTAAATATTCCTGAAGAATGTTAACATTGCCCCTCAGTCTTTTTTTCTTTAGTCCAAATATAGCATCCTTTTTTTTCTTTTTAATTGAAGTATAGGTGATTTACAGTGTTGTGTTATTTCAGGTGTATAGTACAATGATTGATTTTTATATATGTATACTTTTTCAGATTCTTTTCCCTTATAGTTTATTATAAAATATTGAGTATAGTTCCCTGTGCTGTACAGTAGGTCCTTGTTGGTTATCTGTTATGTATGTAGTACTCGGTATATGCATCTTTTTTTTTTTTCTCACTATATTAGAACTTTTTTCGCAAGGTCAGTTTTCCCATTTTGTTTTCTACAACTGTCTACAATAGGAATGAAATTTAATAATATCTAAAACACTGTGCTTTTTTTAAAAAAAGATTGCGGTTTTACTATCCTTGAAATATATTCTACATCAATATATGCTTTTCAGTGCTCTTTATTCCTTCTTGTAGTTTGATGCTTCTGCCTGGGGTTATTTTTCTTCATCTTAAAGCATTTTTACCATTTCTTAGAATATAAGAAATTCTCTCAGTGAATGCTCTGTTCGTCTGTCTGAAAACGTCTTCATTTTATATTCATTTTTGAAGGATATTTTTGCTGAAGTTGTAAGTTGGCAGGAAGTTTTTTCCTTCTTTTAATAATATCATGCCATTGTTCATATCCACAGTCGGTCTTAATGTTGCTCCCTTGAAGGTAATGTATCTTCTGTTCTCTAGCAGATTTTCAGATTTTTTTTTCTGACTTTGTTTTTCGGCAGTTTCACTGTGAAAACTGTTTCACTGCTTAGTATAGTTATCTTTGTGTTTAATCTACCTGAGTTTGCAGAGTTCTGTGAAATTGAGAGTTATTAATGCCATTCACTGCTTTTGGAAAATTCTAGACCATCATCTCTTCAAATATTGCTTTTACTTTATTCAATTTTTTCCTTTAGGCCAGTATGTTCAGTTCAGTTCAATCGCTCATTCGTGTCCAACTCTTTGCGAACCCATGGACTGCAGCATGCTAGGCCTCCCTGTCCATCACCAACTCTTGGAGTTTACCTAAACTCATGTCCATCAAGTCAGTGATGCCATCCAACCATCTCATCCTCTGTTGTCCCTTTCTCCTCCTGCCCTCAATCTTTACCAGCATCAGGGTCTTTTCAGATAAGTCAGTTCTTTGCATCAGGTAGCCAAAGTATTGGAGTTTTCAGCTTCAGCATCAGTCCTGAACACCCAGGACTGACGACCTTGAGGATGGACTGGTTGGATCTCCTTGCAGTCCAAGGCACTCTGAAGAGTCTTCTGCAACACCAAGTTCAAAAGCATCAATTCGTTGGCGCTAAGCTTTCTTTATAGTCCAACTCTCACATCCATACATGACCACTGGAAAAACCGTAGCCTTGACTAGACGGACCTTTGTTGGCAAAGTAATGTCTCTCCTTTCTAATATGCTGTCTAGGTTGGTCATAACTTTCCATCCAAGGAGTAAGCATCTTTTAATTTCATGGCTGTAGTCACTATCTGCAATGATTTTGGAGCCCCCCAAAATAAAGTCAGCCACTGTTTCCCCATCTATCTGCCATGAAGTGATGGGACTGGATGCCGTATCTTAGATTTCTGAATGTTGAGCTTTAAGCCAACTTCTTCACTCTCTTTCACTTTCAACAAGAGGCTCTTTACTTTCTTCTTCACTTTCTGCCATAAGGGTGGTGTCATCTGCATATCTGAGGTTATTGATATTTCTTCCAGCAATCTTGATTCCAGCTTGTGCTTCTTCCAGCCCAGCATTTCTCATGATGTACTCTCTATATAAGTTAAATAAGCAGGGTGACAGTATACAGCCTTGATGTACTCCTTTCCCGATTTCCATGTCCAGTTACAACTGTTGCTTCTTGACCAGCATACAGATTTCTCAAGAGGCAGGTCAGGTGGTCTGGTATTCCCATCTCTTGAAGAATTTTCCAGTTTATGGTGATCCACACAGTCAAAGGCTTTGGCATAGTCAATAAACAGAAATAGATGTTTTTCTGGAACTCTCTTGCTTTTTCAATGATCCATTGGATGTTGGCAATTTGATCTCTGGTTCCTCTGCCTTTTCTAAAACCAGCTTGAACATCTGAAAGTTCAAGGTTCACATATTGTTGAAGCCTGGCTTGGCAAATTTTGAGCATTATTTTGCTAGCTTGTGAGATGAGTGCAATTGTGCAGTAGTTTGAGCATTCTTTGGCATTGCCTTTCTTTGGGATTGGAATGAAAACTAACCTTTTCCAGGCCCATGGCCACTTCTGAGTTTTCCAAATTTGCTGGCATATTGAGTGCAACACTTTGACAGCATCATCTTTTAGGATTTGAAATAGCTCAACTGGAATTCCATCACCTCCACTAGCTTTGTTTGTAGTGATGCTTCCTAAGGCCTGCTTGATTTCACTTTCCAGGATGTCTGGCTCTAGGTGAGTGATCACACCATCATGATTATCTGGGTCATGAAGATCTTTTTTGTACAGTTCTTCTGTTGTATACTTGCCACCTCTTCTTAATATCTTCTGTTAGGTCCATACTATTTCTATCCTTTATTGAGCCCATCTTTGCATGAAATGTTCCCTTGGTATTTTGAATTTTCTTGAAGAGATCTCTAGTCTTTCACATTTTATTGTTTTCCTCTATTTCTTTGCACTGATCAGGGAGGAAGGCTTTCTTATCTCTCCTTGCTATTCTTTGGAATTCTGCATTTAAATGGGTGTATCTTTCCTTTTCTCCTTTGCTTTTTGCTTCCAGTCTTTTCACAGCTATTTGTAAGGCCTCCTCAGACAGCCATTTTGCTTTTTTGCATTTCTTTTTCTTGGGGATGGTCTCGCTCTCCCTGTTTCCTGTGCAGTGTCACGAACCTCTGTCCATAGTTCGTTACGACTGTGTACCAAACAACTTACTCTCTGTTTTAGATTTCTTATAATTTTTCTTCTCATATCGTTTCGCTGTAATGTTTTTCTAATAATCAGTTTGCTATTCTTATTTCTGTTATGTCTAGACTGCTATTAAATCTACCCAGTGACTTTTTATGTTCAGATAACATGTTTTTGGTTCTAAAGTGTCCATTTAATTCTTTTTATAGGTTTCAGTTAACTATTGATGTTTCCCATCTTTTTCATCTCTTTTGTTTGTCTTTTACTCTTTTCTTTGGCCATACTGCATAGTTTGTGGGATTGTTATTCCCTGGCCAGGGATTGAACCTTGGCCCCCTGCAGTGGAAGTGTGGAGTCCTAACCACTGGATCACCAGAGAATTCCCTTATTTTCTTGAAATATTAATCATAGTAATTAAAAATTTTTTCTTAATAATGCCAGTATCTAAATTATTTTGGGTCTCTTATTTTCCTTTTTGTCATTGTTAATCTGCTTTTCACATATTTCTTAATTTTTTACTGGATGTTGGACGTAATTGATGAAAAATTATGGGTGTTTTGGATGATGATATGATTCTCAAAAGAAAGCTGTTTTCTTCTATTAGACAGAGTATTGGCAGATCACTTGATCCTGTCAAAGACTTGGTCTGAGGCACTGTTAAGGCTGATCTGTTTCAGCTTTATACTTACTCCTAGGGCAGGAGCCTTACCTGGAAGATAAGGCCCTTCTGAGTTCTTAATTGAAAGGGTAGGTTGTAATTCAAGGCTCCTTCACTTTTTGGAGGCTTGAATTCTAGCCTCTCTTCACCAGCAACTCTGTATCTGAGAACATTTCAGTTCAGTTCTTCAATCTTTGAGCTGCTATTTTTTGCTAACCTCTTAGAGTCTTACAGGTGCCACACAGGCGGTGGCCAGTGACTTGAGGAAAATGTATAGGCGGAGTTTAGGGTTGGGTGGGGTGGTTTGTCTGCATTTTCCTCATCTCTGGGATTTTTGTCTGTTAAGTCTTAGCCATTTTGATGGCCCGGAATTCTAATCTCTCTTCAGCTTAGTCCAGTAGCTGTTTTCTAGTTGGGCTTAATTCTCCCACGCTGGCTTTTGGAAAATGGTCTTAGGAAAAGTGCCGTGGCTTGTAACCTTTCAAGTTCTGCTTTTGTTGGTTATTCTCCAATGCCTTTCAACAGTTGTTTTATAAGTGTTGTCTAGCCTTTTAATATAGCTTTTTTTTATGGGAAGATTGGTCTAGAACAAGCTGCTCTGTCATGGCAAGATTCAGAAATCCTCCATCTAGGTTTTTGTTTTTATTAACATTAATATTCTTTAAATATTTTCTTTTTATCTTAGGAATTATGTAACCCAGGCTAAATATGCAAAATATATTTTTCAGAACTGACTCATAAAAGATACCTAGTAAAGTCAAAATCTTTTGGTCAAATATTACAGACTTGTACATATTTTTGAACCAAAAGCACACATAATAAAATTAGAATTTTTTTCTCCAACAAAAGCACAGCTGATGTTATGGAAAGTATATAAGTTCCTGAAAGTGTTGTTTCCTAACCAATTAACTATTTTTGTACGAAATATATACTCTTATATTATGGATGTTTGCAGGTCTCGACACAGGCGATTTTCTTACAGCCAATCTAAATCTCGCTCCAAATCACTACCCAGGCGGTCTACCTCAGCTCGGCAGTCAAGAACTCCAAGAAGGAATTCTGGTTCTAGAGAACGGTCAAGGTCCAAGTCCTTGCAGAAAAGGTCCAAGTCAATAGGAAAATCACAGTCAAGCTCACCTCAGAAGCAAACTAGCTCAGGAACAAAATCAAGATCACATGGAAGACATTCTGACTCCATAGCAAGATCCCCATGTAAATCTCCCAAAGTGTATACCAATTCTGAAACAAAAGCACAAACAGCAAAACACTCTCATTTTCGATCACATTCCAGATCGCGGAGTTATCGTCATAAAAACAGTTGGTGAACAGCAACAGAAGAATGCTCTGTAGTGTTAATATAGGTTATTAAATTTCTCATTATGTTGAATAAAAATTCTTGAAGGCTTACAGAAAATGTGAGTTGATATTAGTTACTTTGGGCATGTATAAGAAATAAAGGCTCTCTCACTTGGGTTAATGAATATTTGGTCTCAGTATAAGGGCTCACACCACAGATATGATGTGAGTGATGTCCCATTTTTTGCTTACATCATGGCAGAAGAGTACTTTTTAGAGGAAGTGTATAAAGTGGAACTAAATTAGAAAATTTGATTTGGATATTAAGTATTAATAATAATGTAAAAAATATTTTTTACTTTAAAGCACTTTACTTTCATGTAAAAGTAATGATGACTGTATAATTGCATAAGGCAAACTTAAGACTGTTTGACACTGTACATCTCCTTTGTGTTTTCTCTTTAAACTTGGGCCAATTCCTGATGATATTAGTTCTATATCACAAAATACTGACATTTGTAAAAGTAGAGTTTATGTAGAGGTCAAGCATTCAAAAGGTATTCTTTGTTAAGCTCAAAAATGTTCCTGAGTGGAACAGTATAGACAAATTGATATTAAGTTGTATCCTGTATCATGTTCATTCATGTCAGAAATATCAAAACATTTAAAAAATACTGAATTTTGAATGGTTTGAGAGTACTATAAAAATGATGTGCAACACTCATAGTCCAAAAATATTCATATCAAGCCTTATACATATGAAGATTGGTACATTTTGTATAAAATCACATTTTATACCATTAATTCTACATACCTACTTTTCATCTGTTACTTAGTGGTTTCTTTTTAGAGCTTTTGTTCAAGACTTTAAATTATATAGAATAAGTCTTGTTTATTTTTGAAAATGTTTAGTACCTTGTATTAAACTCAAGACTGCATTCTCTGAATACAGCTTCGCAGTACTGGGATTTACATTATACTGCCCTTCATTTTTTTAAGCCAGATAGCTTTATTGATATTCTTTTGTAGTTGTTAAAACAGAATTTCTTTAAAAATGTGTTTGTAGTTTGCATTTTTCAGAGGGTTTGGTAGTATTTGTGATAAAATGGTTTTGCATATGGTTATTATAGGGGATATATTTATAGAGCTCTACTTGTGTACCTTGTTGAATTATATTGAAATTAAAAGTTCTCAGCCCATACAGTTAATATTTGTATCTAGAATGCTTAAGAAAAAAATCTGTCTTATATTTTTAGCATATAGGAGCCAGTGTTGCTTCTGTTTGTTTTGAATACAGATTCTTTTTTTTTTGCACTTTACATCCTGTGTAAGAAATAACTTTACAAAATAATTTATATGCTGGTGGTAATTGGATAAGTACCGTAAATTTGTGTATTCTGTACTTTCTGAATAGATTTTCTCTATTTAATCATAGCAAAATTTATTTCAAAACTACAGCTCTTTGAAGTGTTCAGATGTAATAAAATTTAGTTATAAAATTATGTGGCACTATTGAAAATTGAAAGGATAGTCTGAAGAAAGAGCAAGACAAACAATAATTTTTTGTATTTTCTAAATAAATGTTTTGATTTATGTACACATGTATGTAGTTATTGTGGATACTAACTACATTATAGTGTCTACATTTAATCATATTTTAGTAAAAAGTTAATAAGGCAATGTTTCTGAACATGCTTAATCCTTCGATTTACTCTGATTTGGTTGTCCATTGTAATTGCTAGACTGCTTATGAGGATACTGTTTGGCTTGATGGAAAAACTGCAATGATAATAGTTTAAACTTTATGATTATTTACTATGTGCTTGGCAATGCTCTGTAAAGTTTTACATTACTCATTCATCACAAGAGCTTTATGAGGGCAATACCACTGCAGATAAGAAGATGAAGAGAGGTTAAATGACATGCACAAACAAGGTCACACAACCATTAGACTTTGTAGCTGGGTGGTGGCTGGGCTCCATACTGCCCTCCCTGATCACCATGCTTGTCTTTTTGGAGGACAAAAGTCTCTGACATATATATGCTAAACTAAGATAATATTTAGAGGAAAAGGAGATAATAGAATTAGGAAAAGAAACGATTATAGGCTTCAGTGAAACTGGGTTCTGTGAGGGGAAATTGATTAACAGTTGTGCTGATACCCTGGAAAACTATTCTGGGTACATCTGTTCTAGGATTCACTTCTGCTATAGAATTGTTTCTTGGGCCTTTTAAGAGAGGATACTTAGGGTAAGATTGTTAAATAAAGCAAATTATCACCCATCTGTGATCATTTTCTTTAAAGATAGTATATTTACTCATGTACTTCCCCATTTTAAATATAGGGGCACTTCCTACCTCCATTTGTTCAGGATTCATAGAGGATCAGATATGTCAGAGAAGGTAAAGATGGCTACTTTGATTGCTTGTTTTCTTTCTCTTATAAATAATACACATAATTCCTGTATAGCAGCTGGTATTTTGTAGCTGCAAATAGATAATGGGGGAACATGCTAAAATTTTTAATCAGGAGTCTAAGATTTAATCTTGTGCCACTGGGCTATATTTATCTTTAAATGTAAAATATTAATTAATTTCAGGACTTTATGTGTTATCTGAGATAAATATATATTACTTGAGGTACTACTATTCAAAGACATGCTCTTCTATTACAAATAAATAGGAGTATCTGTCTTTATTCCAGTTCCATTGCATGTGGCAAAATCAGGATTTAAAACAAGAAAGATTTAGAAATACTGTTAAAATTCTTCTAAAGAAAGTGAAAGTTCCTTAGTCATGTCCAACTCTTTGCAACCCTAGAATTCTCTAGGCCATATGGAGTGGGTAGCCTTTCCCTTCTCCAGAGGATTTTCCCAACCCAGAGATTGAACCCAGGTCTCCTGCATTGCGGGTGGATTCTTTACCAGCTGAGCCACAAGGGAAATCCAAGAATACTGGAGTAGGTAGCCTATCCCTTCTCCAGCAGATCTTCCCAACCCAGGAATCAAACCAGGGTCTTCTACATTGCAGGTGGATTCTTTACCAACTGAGCTTTTCAGGGAAGCCCATAATTCTCCTAAACTACATTAAAATTGTATTTCCTACTTGGAGTTAAAAATTAAATTTGTTTTCCAAATGGTGGCAGAATATCTGGGGTACTTGTATAACATTGCTACTTATGCAGAGGATCTTAATCCAGCATCATGAAACCAAAGCTTCAGATCTAGCACCTGTAGATTTTAAAACAAGTCTGTGACTCCTAATAGTTTAAAAACCAGTGGTTCAGTGATACATCCAGATACTAGTCTCAAAACTCATATATTCGATTAGAAAACATTAAGGCATTAAGTGAAGATTATGAACTTAGCCATCTGAATCACTCCCTTGAGGAAAATAGGATATTGAAGATTGTAGCATTAGCTTTAGCATTGGTTTTCCAGGTCAGTTTAGGCCCTCTGCAAAATTTGTATCTTGTACAAGATGCTCTTAAATGAAACAAATTAACCAAGGTTGTGCATCCCAGACCAGGCCCCATTGCCTCACATAAACAGCCTTAGGGGAGTAAGCACTTCATTCTTGACTGGGTTTCCTTGAACCCCTCCCGGCCCCACCCCCCAGTTAGAGAATGTTCCTGATGCACTGATCCCATCCCAGGAACACAGTAGAGCTGGGACAGCCCACAGAGAAGGTGGATGGACTATAAAGGAGTCATGAAGAAACTGGGAATTTAAATATACCAGTAATAGTCCCCCCACAAAACATGGTATAATGTTTTAATTATATTTGGGGGAATGGGTTATATGATTACTCTTCTTAAAGCTTAAGTTCTAGGAATATACCACAATTTTGAATATATGAAAAAAATAGTAACTTGTGGAAGAAGATGCTCAAGGGGGTTGATGGTTACTATTTTTAAATGTATTATGCAATTTTAAGCATGTTTGGTTCACATAACTCAAAACACCATATTAAACCTACCTCTTAAAGCCTACTTAGTTTATAAACTAGTGTTTAAATAGGCTATAAATTAAAATCAAGAATATCTTAATGGTGTGTCAGGGTTTAGGTTCTTTCAGAATGTGGATAGAAAATTTAAAGGGTCAGTCTCCAAATGAGAGACTATCTAGCCAGTAATCAGTGCTTTTGCTAGAAGTGGATTGACCACATTTATTACTTTTTGATCTTATGTATCGCAGCTTGTGTAGGATGAGTAGTTTCTCAGAAAAAGTATAACTGAAAGAAGAAGCGAAGTTACAGCTTCCTGAATTCAGGAGTGTAATTGTATGAGCTAAATACCTAAGAACTATATGCTTTTTAGAAATGGATGTAGATTGAGGAAACCCTAGGATTCTTTGCTATGAGCAGCTGTTTCCTAAAGAAACGACTACATTCTAGTTTTCTTAGCTTACTCCTGATAAGTAGTCTTAAGATGATGTTAAATTGACTTATTTCAGCAGAAGTCTCAATATGAAAGAGTCTTCCAGGCTCAAGTGATAGTCTGTTTCAGTAGTAAGAAAAAAAGTTAATGATTTTTTTGTCAGGCAAAACTAAAAACCATTCCTATTAAATTTGTGAGGCAGTATCTGCTTTGTTGTAGTACGTTACACCTTGAGGAAAAAGTACTCTGATGTAAGCTGTATAATTGGTTGAATGTTTCAGGGCACTTTTACATTTTAAAAATGAGTGTTACTTAAATTTAACACTGAAATATAATTTTCATAAGAACCTTAAGGAAAAGCATTTACATTCATCATTGTCAGTAAACCTTAAAATTTTGGCCTTAAAATGTTCAACGTAGCTGAATTAGAAATACTCAGGCTCTAGTTTTGTTAAGATATTCACTATAATTTTTAATGTGTATATTAAGTCTAACCATTTTTGGTATTTGTTTTATACTTTATAATTCATTCCCTAGTCTTGTCATATAATCTGTGGGTTTTTTTTAATGCCACTTAAAAATATGGATAGTAAAATTTTATTCTAAAGTATCTCATACATGAAAAGCACTCGTATAACGTGCTCTTAGCTGGTTGTCAGTAGCCAAGTATAACTAATACTCAAAAGAAGTTTCGGTGACCACACTTTTGTCCACCATCTGTTACCTACTTTTGACTAAAATGTTGTGTTTTTACATGAATATCTATCATGGAATGTGGAACTACATTTGAAGAATAAATTTAAACGCTTTTAACTTTCCATTAGCTCCACGGATGTTAATTCAGCATTAAAGGCTTTAAAGAGTGGGAGCCAGAGTTGCATGCTGCTTTGTCCATCTACTTCCTGGTCACCTCAGTGCTAACCAGCCCTCTAGCCATCCCCTTTCTTCCTTTGGGTATCTCATACAAACAGGTATTTCCTTAAACTGCTTGAAGTGCAGGTTATTCCACTGTAGATCATTCTTTAACTTTCCTCTAAAACCATGGGCAGTTACAATACAGCCCTTCAGAATGTCTATAATCTCCACCTACCTCTTCATCCTCTTCTAAATTTAGTTCAAGCTTTAACGTTGATTTCAGAATTAACATTAAATAACAATTGTCACATTTCCCAAATAAGCCAGTGCTTAAATACGTTAATCATTTTTCTAATTTTTCAGTTCTTATTTACAATGACTTTGGTATTTCAGTCACTGACTAGAGTTGTTATTTTAGAAGTTACAACCAACTAAGCAGCCTAGTTGAAAGTGCAAAGAAAAAACATTCAGTTTACAACCTCAAAAGACTGACTTATTTGTGCTTTATATTTAATGTAAATGAATTTTTGGAATTGCTGGCAAATAACTCAATTTGTGTATAATGTAGGAGTAATGTGTTTTAATCGCTAAATTGACCCATGAACTGTGCTTGCCAGGCTCCTCTGTCCATGGGATTTCCCAGGCAAGAATACTGGAGTGCATTGCCATTTTCTTCTCCAGGGGATATTCTTGAACCAGAGATCAAACCCAGGTCTCCTGCGTTGCAGGTGGATTCCTTACTGACTGAGCCACCAGGGAAGCTACTAGGATATTCATTATAATTTTTAACATGTATAAGCAGCCTTCATTTTCCCCAATTCTGTTAACATTTTGTTGTAAAAATCTTTAATAAGGTAATCTTACAATGAATACCCATATACTCATTAATTATGTAGAGTCTACAATTGAACAGTAAATTAATGCTTGCTTTATCACATCCTTTCCTCCGTTATTTTAACATTAAATTTTTGAAACTTGGAGTGTTCATAAGTGGCCTTTTCCAGTTAGCAAAAAAATGATCAAAAAATCTTGATTATCTTTCATAAGCATAATCCTATTTTCTTAGTTTTAAAACTCAGGGTGTGGTTTCAAAGATCAGATGATTTACAATAACCTAAGAAACACACAAATATTTAGAGACTGGACTGAGTGCACAGTGACTAGGACCCTTGGAAGGCTGACTGAAAAGGGAAATAAAACCTTTGATAATCCTTTTGTTCTATTAATGAGAGAGCCCTTAATGTCTGATCACTTTAAGGGTAATTTCAACGTTGAAAGGGACCATTGACAGCCATTATTTTATAGCAAGAAGATCTCCCAAATTGTAGATCTCACTAAGATTTGATAGGAAGAGCCAAAGGCCTCTGGTTCCATGCTGCCAAGCAGAGTGAAAGATCTTTCTGTTTAAAGACCTTACTGTTAGAAGGCAATTTGAGTTCAATTAAACGTTTCCATTTCAAAAATAATCAGAAAGTCACCAGAATATGTTTATCCTGCCATCTTCTCAAGATTCTAGACTGGTTTTTAATTTGGCTTTGACAACTAATCAGGTTACTTTCTAATCTTAGAACAAAGGAACTATCTGTAATAACTCAGTAGTAGCTTGAAGGATCCCATGGACAGAGGAGCCTGGCAGGCTACAGTTCAGAGTCACAAAGACTTAAGACACAACTGAGCACACAGCACATGTATATATGGGGCTTCCCTTGTGGCTTAGCTGATAAAGAATCCGCCTGCAATGCCGGAGACCTGGGTTTGATCCCTGGGTTGAGAACATCCCCTGGAGAAGGGAAAGGCTACCCACTCCAGTATTCTGGCCTAGAGAATTCCATGGACTGTATAGTCCACGGGGTCCCAAAGATTGGGACACGACTGACCTGCTCTCGCTTTCAGTTTACCTGGTGGCTCAGTGGTAAAGAGTCTGCTTGCCAAGCAGGAGATGTGGGTTCAATTCCTGGTTTGGGAAGATTCCCTGCCTGGGGAAGGAAATGACAATCCACTCCAGTATTCTTGCCTGGGAAACCCCATGGATAGAGGAGCCTGGCGGACTACAGTCCATGGGGTCCCAGAGAGTCTTGACACGACTTAATGACTAAACAACAAACTACTTTAGCAAATGAATTCTAAGATCTAGACAATGAACCTTCAGTAAATGTAACACCGTCTATAAATCTTAAATTGTAATTCATAAGTTTAGTTCTGGCAAATACAATTCTTGGGTGCTGGGAATATTACTCATACTTCTTAGCATATTCAATTTAGAACTCCCAAGAAAATTGCAAAGGATATGAAAAGTAATCTGAAAACTGTCAGAGTAAAACAATCTAATCCAAGAGATTTAAAGAAAAAGTTTAATTCAGGCATAAAATAGATTATCCCTAACTCTTAAAACTTCATCCACCCCATACCTTCAGAGAATCCTAAAATTTTCAAGAAAGTTTCTTTGAAAGATTAATTTTTATGAGTGTTTATAAAAAGTCTATAAAATGTACTCTCAAATTCCCTTTCAGATACAAAAACAAGTGAGCTCCTGAATTACACATGGTGTGTGCTTGCAACAATTCATTTCATAACAGATATACTGTTTCCCCATTTGGAAACTTTTGAAAGATTTATGGATTCAGGAGAGGAATAAATTACAAAAAAGCAACTTAGAAGAGCAGGCTTATGATTTTTAAATGTTTCCATTCAGCAGTGTCCTTCAAAATTTTAAATATATAGAGGAAGATGATGAGACTGACAGCCTTTCATACCCATGTGTAAGTACATCTGCTTGACTCCCTCAACCTGAAGCAGGTATCAGCTGCATAGAGGGCATGGGAGTCTGGGGCTTCCAACCTCCAATAAAGAAAAACGTATTCAGCGATAAAACAGGACGGTCATTAGAAGGGGTAAGATTTACAAAAAATAGGATTATAAAAGATCAGTTTTACCCAGTTTGAAATTCAGAAAAGGCAAAGAAACGTTGTTCCTCCTTTTCAGCAACTGGCCTCCTGCTATCTGTTTTGAATCCAGAATTTAGTATTAGAACCATTACTAATGAATGGACTTCTACAGGTCAGTAGTAACTAACCATCATTTAATACTGTTTCAGAGGAAATACTTTAAACCATTTACTATCATAGATGAAGTCTAGAGTCTATAGGAGGCAGAAAGGATGAGGTCAGGAGTACTGGTAAAGGTGTTAACCTAAGGATGGGAAAAGGAGAAAATACTTCAGTTTCATATTCATGTTGTAATTAGTGTTTTTGTGCAGTTACCACGGCTGTACCTCTTGGCCTGACCTGACCTTACTTGCTGTATATTTCCACCTGGGTATCCTACACACATCTTGAAGTTCAACATGCAAATCAAAATTACCTTCCTCTACAATCCCAGCCCCTTCCAGAGTTCCTAAATTGCTGGCTTTATCTTCCTAATGGCTCAATTTTAAATTAAATCTTTTTCTTACCCTTCAGTTTCTTGATTCTGAATTCTACCTCCAAAACATCTCCCAAGTTCATGCCTCTGTATAACCTCCGATACTGTCCTTTAAACTACGGAATCCTCAAGTGGCTTTTGTGTCTCAAGCTTCCCCTTTCCAAACTATACTCCCATTTTTTCACGTGTTCTTTTAGAATCTTATTACCTTGTTCATAAACCTCTAATGACTGTCATAAAGTTGAAACTCTTAAACACGGAATTTAAAGCCCTTCATGTAATTACCCCAATACACCATTCAAGACTGAATCTTCCGACTCTGCACTTCTCAAGCTGCTGGGTAGTCCACATCTTTTCATATAACACTGCTAAAACGTTTACCTCTGACAGTTATTCAGCTTTTCTTTGCATGTCATATACTATTTTAAGGCCCCACTCAGTGCCCCTTCCAGGGTGTCTGATTCCCAAGGAGATGATCCCTACTTACTGGAGTTAGTAACCACCTGCTGGAAGACAGAGACTTGACTTGTTTTTACCTCCTGTAAAGACATTCGGTAGGGTGAAGGGAATGCAGTTTGTATTTTAGTTATGGTGGCCATTTCTTCCTCACCCACCTATGCTGTTAACTTTTAGTTTTGCCAGTTATCCTTGTACAGTTGACCCCTGAGCAACTCATAGGTTGGGTGCACCAAACCCTTGCAGTTGAAGGAAATTCACATATAAATTATAGTCTGACTATGTTATCTCGATTCCTCCATATCCAAGGTTCTACGTCCTGGGATTCAGCCAACTGCAGATCATGTAGTATTTAATATTTTTAAAATGTGTGTGTCTAAGTGGACCTGCTCAGTTTGAACCTGTGTTGCCCAAGGGCTCGCCATCTGAACACACATCACACTTAATCCCCTACACTCCCAACAGCAGACATGCTGCTCAAAAATGACACAAAAGAACAGGTATTTCAAACAAAGAGGGGAGTAGTGGTTGAAGTTTTTATAGAAGACAAGAACTCTTTGTTAGTTTCGTTGTTAGGATTTTTCATACGAAGAAATGTGCATATGCACATAAATAATCCATTTCATGGGATCACAGACTAAGATTTGGGAGACTTCAGAACTCATGTAAGCCAGTTAGTGGTAATATTTACAACATACTATTTTAAAAAGCTAAACTTGGTGACTTAACAATTGGAAGAACTTTTAACTATGAGCTTAACTCCTAAAATGAATTTCCCATCTGTAAGGAAGACATCTGCATTTACGTGAGCAGGAATGAAGACTCATACAAAAATGCCAGTATCAAATAGAAGTTCCTTTGCTTCTCCTTTCTATAACTGATTACTTAATGGAGAAAGTGTATGTTGCTATGTTCTACTCTTTGCAACCCCATGGACTGTAGCCCATCAGACTCCTCTGTCCAAGAGATTTCCCAGGCAAGAATACTGGTTAGGTTGCCATTGCCTTCTCCAGGGAATCTTCCAACTCAGGGACTGAATCCGGTCTCTTGCACTGCAAGCAGATTCTTTACCATCTAGCTACCACAGGAGCTCAGTGAAAGGGTTAGTCGCTCAGTTGTATCCTGTTCCAGTCCTGTGGACTCAACTGAAAATTAACCCACCGCCTTAATCACAAAACCAGCTTCTCCCACAAAACACTTGCCTTGCATTTTTTGGTAATCTCAAACCATTGAATATTCATGTTTCTCCCCAGCACTGCTTCTGGAGGAACCAGGAATAAATAGTGGTTTTGAGCTATGACAGCCCTATTCCTCCCGACATTTAAATGCTTTTGAGAACATGCTGGGAGCTGAGGAACAAGGCATCAGAGGGGTCTAGTTTATCCACTACACTCACAGTTCCTCATAATCCTCATTTCCTTGTCTTGGGTGGATGCCCACTGTGCCCTCCTTACCAGGTTCATGCTGGGCCCTGGTGCTGAGGGGCAGAAGCACTGGGATGGGCCTGGGTTTTGTTCCTTCTCAACACCGCAAGTTGAGTCAGGGCTTTTAATGAAGGCAGGTGAAGACAGAACAAATACTGTGGGTTTTTAGCTAGTTTAAAAACCACATACTAGGCAAAAGAAATACAAGTGGTTTTAAGTACAGCATAACTGGACTTCATTCATTTCCCACATTTGTACTGGTTTTATACTCTGTGAAGGAACAGGGTAATGACTAAAAACCTGAAAGCTGGTTAAGAGTAAAATGTAAATTACTTAATACATTCAGATCTTCAAATTTATAAACTACCTGGATATGAATTACTTAGCGCCAAGATTAATGCAAATAAAAGCACTTTCTATATTGTCACTACACAGTGGTATGAGCTGAATAAACTCAAACTACAAATTTACCTAAAGACACTTCAGTATAAGATTCTAAATCAGATATCTGTGTTTTATAGGGGAAGTGCCACTGCGTGGAACAATTTTTTTCCACTCACATACACCTAATTTTACCCCTTTGCAATTTTAAACTAGGCCATTAGTTAAAATTTAGGTCTGTAGCAGAGAACTGCAGTGTGCTTTATACCCTCACAAAACAAATTACAGAAACATTGGGAGGAAATGTTTCAAGAAATTCCAACTGGAGAAAAATAATTGCTGAATAATTAGGGTGCACTATGGTCTGAATTTTTATGTTGAAACCTAGCCCCCAGGTGATAGTACTAGGAGGTAGAGACTTGGCAAGCGATTAGGATAGGAGGGCAGAAACCCTCACGAATGGGATTCATGTCCTTATAAAAGGGAGCCCAGAAAGCTCTCCCACCCCTGTGCCATGCGCATACACAGCTAAAGGTCACCTGCTACAGACCTCATGAGGGCTCTCGAGCATGCTTACGTGCCAACTTCAGTCCTGTCCTGATTCTTTGTAACCCTATGGACTGTAGCTCACCAGGCTCCTCTATCCATGTGATTCTCTAAGGAATACTGGGGTGGGTTGCCATGCCCTCCTCTAGGGGATCTTTCTGACCCTGGGATGGAACCTCCATCTCCTGCATTGGCAGGCATGCTCTACCACTAGCACCCCCTGGGAAGCCCTAGACGTCAAATCTGCTGATGCCTTGATCTTAGACTTCCCAGCCTACACAACTAAAAAATTTTGTTTATAAGCTACCTAGTTTCTAGTATTTTGTTACAGTAGTCTGAAGGGACTAAGGCTGCTAAATAGCTGTTTTACTGTAAAACCAAAACTATTCAACTTAGTTTGTTAACACCTTCTCAGTCAATGTATCTAGTTTATTTCAACCACTTTTCAAACTATAAAATTTATTATTTATAATTTACTTGTATCATCCCTTAAAAAATTTAGATTTTCTTTACCAGTGTATTAACACTCCTCTTGGCTAAAAGAAAAAAGTGTTTACAAGGTTGAAAGTGCACCTGTATCTTAGTTTCTCTAAATGCTTTTTAAAAATCTAGCTATATATACCTGTATGTAAATTAAGTGTAACTTTCTCTAAATTCATAAGAACAAGGCACGTTACAATCAGTGCCAAAGAAAAATGGCTGGATGGGTTTTTACAAGTTGTAAATTCTTAAAAGAGATTTTGTGGTGGCAGTACCAAGTCATCATGCCATCATGTCACTGCTTATCTAGTCAATAGGATTCTAAAGTTAGGTCCTTCCTTGTGTGAGCCAAAGGATCCAAGAAATTGAGATTTGGATGGTAGCACCTTTCTCATCTATACTATTTTATAAAACCATATATAACCTTTTAACAACTTTACATTTTCACATGTGTAAATATTGACCAATTACTCATTACCACTTCTTCCTTTGTACTGTTTGGGATAACCTTGGCTTTGTATAATGAAAGGGAAAATTGTGTTCTAGAATTTCTTACTGGAATAGACCTTATACACTACTGAGTGAGTAGAAGTTTGAATTTTAAAGTAACAAACACATATGCTATAGTAATTTCAAACAAGCTTCAGATTCCAAAATCTCCATCTACTATTTTAACATGTTCTGTTTGCTTTGATTAAAGTATCCCATTCAGTGGCAATATACTGATTTTGAAAACCAGTATACTGAAAATTTGAAAACAAATTTGAAAACCAAATCAGGGCCATTTTCCTTCACTGTAAATGCAGTAAGTCAAATGATACTTTATCTAACAGTTCAAAAATAAAAACATATTCTAAGCTATAAACTAAATCAGCTATACTTTTGCCCACAACCATTTTTTATTAGTAAGATGGGGAATTCCTTCCCCTTAGAGGTAGCAGTGTTAAATTAGACTCTCCAAATTTAAAGAGGACATACAATTAGTAAACATTTAGCCAGTGAAATGGAAAGTTAAAATCCATCTCCTAGTTACACATTCAAACATGAAAAAACAAACACACAGAGTCAAGACTTAAAAGGGGGGGGCCAAATTATTATTATTGTTTTAAAATTTGATTACAACCGATTTTGTTGGCATTAAAATTTTAAATTTGAATGGATATAAACCAAAAACCAGAAATTAAGTTTGGTAAAAATGGGAATAGACATTTTCCAGTAATTACAGATTAGAAGGTAGAAATCAATTTAGAGAAACATAGACAAACCCTATGTTTACAATGATTGTGCCACAGATTTGACTTCAGTAGTGCATTAGTAAACTGTTCACATTGAGATCTTCACCTTGAGATTCAACAGCTGTTTCTTGAAAAAAATCTCAGTACCTTGTGCAAATAAATCGGTCTTTTTTGTGCCTTAGCACACTTAAAATTTCTCCATTGTATATATACAAAACACCTACCATTTGGGCAGGGCAAAATACATACTTTCATAACAAAACTATAATGTACCTCTCAAGTATGAACAATATACACATAATACATGGTATACAGTATTTACAAAATATAAAATATAATACAAGCTGTTTGTAATTTTTTAAACTCATCTTCTGCCCTTGTATGTTACAACAAGGCAATTTTCTGTTTCTGTACTTCTTTTCAAGGAGTCCAGGGATTTTGAAAAAACTATGTTTTACATACATATTGAGATCTAAGTCTGAACTTTTAGGAGAGTTTTTAAGTGTACTGCCATCAACTCCCTATTTTGGTTGGAATTCTCGATGGTGCTTCCCATCCAGTGACTAGGAGGCTTTGGAAGAACACTAGGAGATGGTGGATCACTAAACTTTGCCCCAGCATAATTCTCCTTTTGGCTCACTTCAGTTAGAAATGATGGTTTCTTCAAATGCTTATTTTTAATATTCTCAGTATTTTTAAAAGGCTTTTTTTCCTGCTTCTGAATTATATCAGATGAAACAGAATCCTGCCAAAAGTTATTTTCATTTCGTTTTGCAGAGGTGATCTTGGTTAGTGGTAAGTTATATTTGTTTTTCTGTCTGTTTATCTTTGGTTGTTCACACAAGGGTATACCATGAACAAGCTGGCCGTGGGGAATGGCAATTTTCTCCGATTTTCCCATCTTTGATTTTAAAACCTACAAAGACAAGGAACATAATAAAAATAAAAGTGAATACAGTCTCATGATAAAAAAACAGTCATGAACCTCACCATATAGCTAATACTTATTTTTTTAAAAAGTTCTCCTGGACTTTCATTCACTATCTTGATTAAATGTGCTCACTGAACTTAAGCACTGATATCCAAATATGCACACATCTAATTTTACCACTGAAAATAGTTAATCACTGTTACCAGTGCAGTGTATGAGCTGATTCTAAAATGTACAGTAAAAGGCCCAAGGTAACCAAGTTCATCTTTCTGGAAAGAAGAGTAATGAGCTCTCTTCCAAACAAGTGTGCCAACCTCTTCCTAACAAAGGTCAGTGTTTTTACAGTTGGAGTTTTCCAAGAGAAATGTTCAAATGCTTTGGCACATTTGAAAGAAAAACTATGTTAACAGATACACTATCTACCTTGTAAGACAGGTACTTTAAATAAAAATCTGATTAGCAGGAGCCAAGAAACCTAAGAACGAGTGAGGAAATGTTTTGACAATGGTTACTAAGTATAATACATTAAAAATGATCTCCCAGCTTCTGAAAATAAAATTTCAGAAGCTTAAATACTAAACAATCATCCTTTACACTTTTATACCTAATGGTAAAGGCGATTTCTGCCTGCCCCCTTCTTTCTTACAACTGCTTCAAGAACTTTATTCCCTTAATTCTAATCACTTTCTAACTCAAGTGATCCTTATAGGAAGTGATGAGAGGATGGAAAGACAAGATAATCTATTAGATCAATGTCCTCTCAACACTTGTAATGCCGTAGGGAAGTAGGACACAAATAGAAAGCCAGAGCACAAGGTAACATAACCAAGTCAAAAGTGGTAACTGCAACAGAGAGCGCCCAGGTTTGAATACAGTTGTAGAAAAAGTAATCTTTCTAGGAAACAAGTATAAAAGCTCGTTTTTACATTATCACTAATATTTCAGAAGAGCCACCAAGTGTAAGAAGCTCAGTCGTGTCCGACTCTTCGTGACCCCACGGCCTGTAACAGCCGGGCAGGCCCCTCTGTCCATGAGATTTCTCAGGTAAGAATACTGGAGTGGGTTGCCGTTCCCTTCTCCAGGGGATCTTTCCGACCCAAGGACTGAACCCGGGTCTCCTGCACTGCAGGCGGATTCTTTACCGTCTGAGCCACCAGAGAAGCCCCGGAATTGAAAAAAGAACCTATACAAAATTTTTAGGACTCACGGCAGACTAATTTAATTTATCCAAGGGCACAGCTAGATAAGCTGCAAATCTCTTAAACATCCTTTCAACAAACGGCAGTAACTTATTTTGATTATGAAAATCTTTGCAATGAAAGGAATGCCTTATTTCGATGTAAATATTATCTTAGCGACTTAATACCATCTAAGTTTTAATCAGTTTTATCTTAGTCCTTTAACAGCAACTGGGTATCATTCAACTGATAACTTTCCTTTAGAAAACTTCATCTTTCTGGACACACTACCTTCCATTAAGGAAGCCTGGCACAGCATACATAACGGGGATGGTTAAACCGTAAATTCTGTTCACTTGATAAACACAGAGAACTTATCGCTTCAAAGAGACAACCCAATTCTACCGTCGCTCCTGCCAACTTCCAAAGTTGAAAAGTACAGCTAAGTAGGTCGGCCCGGCAAGGAGCTGCGCCCCGCTGGGCCACCAGCGCCCCACACCAGGCAGCTCACAACTCAACAAAATGCCAACGTAAGCGAGCGGCTGGCGGCCCACTGAGAACCCCACACAGGGAGGCTAGAGACCGTACGCGCGTCCCGACCGGTTCTGGCACTACCAGCGGTCGGGAGGCCGCCGGCTGGCCCGCACCCTGGCACTCCGTCGCGGCCCGCTCGCCTCCTTCATGGGCGCCGGAGCGCTCAGCACGTAGCGCGCGCTGACGTCAGCTTCCCGCGGGCCACTTCCCTCCCCCGCCCCCCGCGCGCCCGGAACGCCGAAACCCCCTGGAACGCCGCCAGCCTTCTAAATCCGGGCTGTTGCTGGGGCGCAGCGGCTCCTCTCATTGGCCGGGTACCCGGAGCCAATCAGCGGTGCCAGCGCAGGCCTCCCCCCTCCCCCCAGCAAGAAGGGAGCAGGCGTCACGGAAACTTCCCTCCCGAGTAAACAGCCGCCCCTCGCCCCGGCCCCCGTCCCCCTCCGCGACCCCTCGGCGCAGGGCCCCAAACCTCGGGGCCCGGCTGCGGCCGTACAGAGGCGGGAGCGCCAACGGCTCCCCCTCCGTCCCCCTCGCGGCCCTTACCTCTCTTCTGAACGAGGGCTGGCCGGGCGCCGCGGGCGGCAGCGAGCCAAGTAAAGGGCTCGCTTCCTCAGTTCGGGTTGCGGTCGCAGGAGCTGGGACCCAGGCGCCGGCCTGGGCCTGGTCCGGGACTTGCTGCGCTCCGCCATGGCCCGTCGCAGGACTCCGCCCGCCCTCCAGGCTCGGCCGGTGCTGCTGGTACTGGTGGAAGCGGCTGGGTAGCTGCCCCGACGGGCTGGTCCGCACCTTCTTCTTTCGTCGCTTCTTTGGTGCCGCCCGAGGGGTGCCCCCCGCCGCGGCGAGGCTGCAGTTGGGAAGAGGTGCCGGGGTGCGAGGCTGGGGGGTCAGACAGGGACCGTCTCCCCCTAAGAAGTGAGGGAGGAAGAGGGTGGGAGGTAGCGCCCGGGGGTCCGGGGTCCGGGGTAAAGGCGGCGGGGCAGTGGTAACCATCGGGAGGGCGCCGAAGTAACCGCGGGTGGAAAAGCCCATGGACGCAAGGCGGCCGCCTAGAACAAGCGGCTCCCGCTGTGGGACAGAAACGACGGTCATAGCGCTGAGCGAAAAAGTGGCTCAGGAGTAGAAGGAGCAAGTGAGGCCACAGATCATAAGGCGGCGGCGGCGGCGGCGGCTGCTGCTAAGAGAGCCGGAGTGAATTGCGGACCATGGCTCGGGCGGTGGCGGCGCAGCAACAAATATCCTCAACCTCCGCTCCGAGTGTTGTTATCCGAGGCTCCGCCCCATGCCCGCCCACCTCCCTGAGAAAGCCCAATCAGGATGCGACACAGCGGGTCACGCCCATAAGCCTCCGCCTCCACCGCCTGGAAGAGACACACACAAACAACCCGCTGCTGCAGCCAGGCACAAAGAGCGCGCATTGCGCAGGCGCTGCCAACGGGCTCTTTCGGGAAGCGCAGGTCCCGCGAACAATGAAGTTCCGTTTGCGCCCCATCTGCCCCACCCCCGCATCCTGACTCCTCCTTACTTACCCTTGCACTTTGCCCTGAAGGCATTTATCAGGCAGCCAGATCTGGGCTGGTTTGGGCGCTGGAGTTGGGGGCGGGAGCCAGGGAGAAAGAATCTGAAAGCGTCAAGAGCACTGACGCCTACTCCTCAGCCACTGACCTTGGGGAAGTATATATTTCAAGCCCAACATGATAGCACTATTATTGTGTTTATTTTTTTAAGATTTCAGAGTAGGTTGTAAGTTTCATTCCTCGCAGTCGGAAAACCAGTCCACATTTACATTACATTTGATGAAGTGTGGCTTATGGTTTTTCAGTAACCTGGGTGAGAAACGCTGCCCATGGTAATCGGAGTAAAAGGAGAGTGACTTGAAACTGACTTCTTATATAAAAAGTTATCCATAATCCGTAATTGCGCATTGGAAATGTTACTGCTTTCATACGGTGGGACTTTGGATCGCGAAACAGTGCTTGGTACTGAGAAGGAAGCAGAGGAGGAGGGTTGCTTCTTAAAGGGAGAAAGTGAAACAGTTCTGCAACACGCTGCATTTTACTTGCTCTGTATTGATAGAAATTCGTCATCTCCTCGTACTGCGCTCACACACAGAAAGAATTTATTTAGCACTTATGTACCATGAGCTGTTTTTTACTCATTTGAACCTCGAGAGAACTCTAAGGAATAGGTACTGTATTTTATCCCTAAATAAATTTTATCTCCCTGTTAACGGGAGAACACATGCTTGAAAGTGAAAGTGAAGTAGCTCAGTGTGATTATAGCCCACCAGACTCCTCCATTCATGGGATTTTCCAGGCAAGAATACTAGAGCGGGTTGCCTTTTTCTTTGTCAAGGGATTTTCCCGACCCAGGGATCGAACTCAGGTCTCTTGCATTACAGGAGACTTTACCCTGTAAGCCACCAGGGAATCCCAAAAACAGGCTTAGAGAGGCAGAAAGTACTTGTCAAATGTCATACAATAAGCAAGTTGACAGAATTTGAACTCCAGATCAGGCAAGACTAAAATTGTAACACCATTGTACTGCTTGCAACACTAGATTATAGGTTATTAGAATACCACAATAATCTTTTAACTTCTCTTATCTTACTGCCCTTTAACCAGTATTCTTCAGCTTTGTGTGCTTGAGAAGTATTTTGTGATTTATAGCAAAGCCAAACAGAGGCAATAGCCAGAATGATGCTTCCCAATAACTTTATATAAACTTTGCAAATGCTGCATTTCATCATTTTTCATTGCTAGATTTCACGTTTTTTTTGCTGGATTTTACTCACTTTTGTGTTTCCAACACTTACTACATAGTAAGTGTTCACGATCATGGGATGAATGGGAATCATACTTCCATTTAGTATAACTATACTTCCAGTTAGTCACTAAATTGTGTCCAACTCGTTTAGCGACCTCATGGACTGTAGCCCACCAGGCTTCTCTGTCCATGGGATTTTCTAGTCAAGAATACTGGAGTGGGTTGCCATTTCCTTCTCCAAGGGATCTCCCCCATCCACAGATGGAACCCATGTCTCCTGCATTGGCAGGCGGATTGTTTACCACTGAGCCACCTGGGAAAGATTTTGTTGTCAAAGATATTACAGAGCCTTTAATTGAAATTCTCAGGTCTCTAAACTGAAGTTGGGTTTAAGATCTGAGTAAAAAGTATAGCCTAGCAAGAGCTGGTGGAAAAGAGCAGGCAAAGATTGTGGAACCTCTAGAATGAGCTAATTGTTCTTTTGTTTTTGTAAGAGTTTCTACTTTTTCAAAGCACTTTTTCATTTACTATCTCATTTAATTCTTCAATCCTTTAAAGAAGATATTCTATCTACTTGTAATGTAGATGTAAATGATACATAAAGTCTCAAAAGATGAAATAAGCCCTGAAGAATTCATACTTTTGATCTGTGGGGTTGGAGAAGACTCTTGAGAGTCCTTTGGACTGCAAGGAGATCAAACCAGTCAATACTAAAGGAAATGAGTCCTGAATACTCATTGCAGGGTCTGATGCTGAAGCTGAAGCTCCAGTAGTTTGGCCACCTGATGCAAAGAGCTGACTCATTGAAAGAGACCCTGATGCTGGGAAAAACTGAAGGCAGGAGGAGAAGGGGACCACAGAGTATGAGATAGTTGGAGGGCATCACCAACTCGATGGACATGTTTTTGAGCATCTCTGGGAGTTGTTGATGAACAGGGAAGCCTGCCATGATGCAGTTCATGGGGTTGAAAAGAGCCAGACAAGACTGAGCAACTGAACTGAAAGATAAAGTAACTTGCCTGAGGGCTACACGCCCTGAGGTGTGTTGTTATTCTGTTTTGTCTGACTCTTTTCGACCCCATGGACTGCAGCATTCTAGGCTTCCCGTGCACTCTAGAATACTGGCACATTTTTTAGACTTTTAGACTGGCACATTAATTAGACTTACTGATACATTTTTCCATTAATAAACAGTGTTCTTAATAAGTATTACAGAACAATTTTAAACATCAAAACAATTTGAAGAGAAAGACAGGATCACAGAAAAGAAGCAGTTAGGACAAGCATTTTGCAGTTTATCAAGGTTTGAGAAAATTACCTCTTAAAAAAAAAAGAACACTGAATACATTGTGTTTCTTCACTGCAAGAATCCACTCAGGTTGCCTAAAGTAATGAGGTATTTGTTTTAATGATATGAACACAGTCATAAGAGAGATAAGATTGACCACATATCAGGCCTCATAGGATCCTAGGAAACCTTTATACCCAGAACTCATGGGAAAAATAGGAATTACTGTATAGTGCCTAAAAGATCTGGAATGAAGAAACTCAAAATTTCTTCAGCATCCAGTGCAACACTAGATAACTAGGTTTATTTTGTGACTCCTAAACAGAAGATGTTTGCTTTGTCTAATGTTCTGTCATCTCCATGATTTAACTACTCTGTGCTTTTGTATATTTCTACCTCTACTATCACTGCCAATTAACACACTGTTTATCTAAAGTTCAAATACGAGAGGGAAGCTGACTGGTCCAGTTTGGATTGGTTCTCACTGGATGATCTAAGATCATGGCATCTGGTCCCATCACTTCATAGCAGATAGATGGGGAAACAGTGGAAACAGTGGCTGACTTCTTTATTTTTCTGGGCTCCAAAATCACTGCAGATGGTGATTGCAGCCATGAAATTAAAAGATGCTTACTCCTTAGAAGGAAAGTTATGACCAACCTAGACAGCATGTTAAAAAGCAGAGATATTACTTTGCCAACAAGGGTCCATATAGTCAAGGCTATGGTTTTTCCAGTGGTCATGTATGGATGTGAGAGTTGGACAACAAAGCTGAGCGCCAAAGAATTGATGCTTTTGAACTGTGGTGTTGGAGAAGACTCTTGAGAGTCCCTTGGACTGCAAGGAGATCCAACCAGTCCATCCTAAAGAAGATCAGTCCTGGGAGTTCATTGAAAGGGCTGATGTTGAAGCTGAAACTCCAATACTTCGGCCACCTGATGCAAAGAGCTGACTCATTGGAAAAGACCCTGATGCTGGGAAAGATTGAGGGCAGAAGGAGAAGGGAACGACAGAGGATGAGATGGTTGGATGGCACCACCGACTTGATGGCCATGGGTTTGGGTGGACTCAAGGAGTTGGTGATGGACAGGGAAGCCTAGAGTGCTACGGTTCATGGGGTTGCAAAGAGTTGGACATGACTGAGCGACTGAACTGAACTGGATGATTGGATGATTCATCACCATCATTCTGGTTCAACAGAACTTTCTTACTAGATCAGATCTCCTTTGGGCCACTCCTGCTGAGAATGATGAGCCAGTATGTCAAGGTACTTTCTAAGGAAACACTTAGGACCAGCTTAGGAACTATGGACATGACAAGCATTGATAGGCTTAGCCAGCCCAGTATATTGCATAACCTATTTTCCAGGCACTACACATCCCTCTGTTTGGATGTATAATTCCCAGAAATTCAAGGGAAGTGAGAGAACTTATGGAAACTCTGGTAATCTCTGATTTTTCTGAGAAAGTTGGATTTCTAACGACATTGTCCCATCATGCTTGCTGAATCGACAATTGGCTAGAGCTGAATAGAGGCTGCCCTTTAAAAAGGCTGCCTGACTTTCAGAATGGGAGAAAATAATAGCAATGAAACAACTGACAATGAATTGATCTCCAAAATATACAAGCAGCTCATGCAGCTCAATACCAGAAAAATGAACAACCCAATTAAAAAGTGGGCCAAAGAACTAAACAGACATTTCTTCAAAGGATACATACAGATGGCTAATAAACACATGAAAAGATGCTCATCATTACTCATTACTAGAGAAATGCAAATCAAAACCATAATGAGTATCCTCTCATGCTGGTCAGAATGGCCACCATCAAGAAGTCTATGAACAATAAATGCTAGAGAGGATGTGGAGAAAAGGGAATCCTCTTACACTGTTGGTCGGAATGCAAACTGATACAGCCACTATGGAGAACAGTGTGGAGGTTCCTTAAAAAACTGGAAATAGACCTGCCATATGACCCAGCAACCCCACTGCTGGGCACACACACTGACGAAACCAGAATTGAAAGACACATTTTCCCCAGTGTTCATTGCAGCACTGTTTACAATAGCTAGGACATGGAAGTAACCTAGATGTCCACTGGCAGATAAGAAAGCTGTGGTACATACACACAATGGAATACTACTAAGCTATAAAAAGGAATGCGTTTGACTCCATTCTAATGAGGTGGATTAAACTGGAACCTATTATAGAGTGAAGTAAGTCAGAAAGAGAAACAGCATTATAGTATATTAATGCACATATATGGAATTTAGAAAGACACTAAGAACGATCCTATATGCAAGGCAGCAAAAGAGACACAGATGTAAAGAACAGACTTTTGGACTATGTGGGAGAAGGCGAGGGTTTGAGAAAATAGCATTGAAACAGGTATATTAACATATGTAAAATAGATGACCAGTGCAAGTTGGATGCATGAAGCAGGGCACTCAAAGCCGATGCTCTGGGACAGCCCAGGAGGATGGGATGGGGAGGGAGGTTAGAGGGGGGTTTTAGGATTGGGGAATACGTGTGCACCCATGGCTGATTCATGTCGATGTATGGCAGAAGCCATCACAATATTGTAAAGCAATTATCCTCCAATTAAATAAATTAATTTAGAAAAAGAAGAGGGGACTCTGTAACAACCTAGAGGGGTGGGTGAGGGAGGGAGATGACAGGAATGCTCAAGAGGGAGGGGACATATGTACTCCTATGGCTGATTCATGTTGATGTTTGGCAGAAACCAACAAAATTCTGTAAAGCAATTATCCTTCAGTTAAAAAAATAAAAGCCTGCTTGTTCTCATCCAGGTCATTTCACTCCTTTACTTCCCTGACTCTTTAGGTAAAACAGCTTGAAGTTCCTCTAAAAACAAATGGGAGGCAGTGAGGCAAATGGCAATAACTTACCTGTGAGGCACCTGAGGACTTGGACTAAGATAGTTCAGAGGAAATGGAAAGGTAGACATGGAAATAAAAGCCTGAGACCTGGTGACTGAGCGGGGAGACCAGATATGGTGGGGAGGATGAGGAAGAAGAGAGGTAAGAAGGGAGAGTGGACAGGATGCTCCCTGACTTTCTAATCTGGTTGATTTGGAGAGAAATAGTAGCTTGACACGACTGTGAAAATCCAGAGGGGCAGTTTGGGGAGAAAATATGATCATTGCGGTATAGTAAGATTTTATTTTTGATGTTCTTCCTTTTAAAGCCAAATGAATTAAAATTTTTGTTTTGTTTCTCATAAACAAAAGAACCCAAAATCATGAAGTTTTTTTTTTTTGCCTATGAAACCATGATAGAAAAAGTGTTCTTACTTTTGTTCAGTAAAAACATGAAAATCCACTTTTTTAATCAATCTGGTTATCTTTGCTTATTTCATTTGACATTTCCAGAAAATACTTAAGCTACTTCCAGAAAACTTAAATTAAGGAAAATGAATAGAAATATACCCTGTCAAATCACCTTTATTTTTCAGGTCCCCAAACAGTCAATTCAATCTTATCTTAGTCAGCTAAAATTCCATGAAGAAAATAACATATCTCATTTCTGTGAATAGTGCAGTGCTCCAATTTTTACTGTATTTGAACTTAGGGTGAGATAATATTGTAGAATTTCAGACTCAAAGGCTCTTTCAACTATGTGATGGTAAAAGGTTCCAAAATGAATCTTTGTTTTAGAGAAATGCTCTTTTAAGGTCTAAGTTGGATCATGTAGAGTTTTTTTTTTTTCTTTCTGTGTTTTGTAACCCTAGAGTGCAAAAAGAAAAATGAAGTTGGCCAATTATTTTTCTATTAATTTTTCCTAAGAAAGAAGATTTTCCATGTCCTTACCATATCCAGAAAGATTTAGGATTTGTTCAAAGCAACCAAATCAGCATTGCTTGAGTTATCTTTACTGTGTCCTTATTCCATCCTTGGAATTTTAAGATTTGTATAAGAAAATGAAACTGACCATCCCTGAGTTATAGCTTTTTTTTTTTTAAATTGCTGAACATAGAGAGGAAGACCAAAACAACGTTTGAATTGCAGAGCCAAATAAAATAACAGAGAAACTCAGAATGAAGCTGTGATATTGATATTTTACAAAGTTTTCTCTGAGATATTGATTATGACTTGCAGCCAAGTATGACTCATTGCTGTAATCTAAAATGATATCATCAGCCTTTTGGGTTTCAGGAGAGAGATGAGAGTGATCTATTGGCAAAATTAGTAAGTTAAGCATATTACAGTTATTTTGCATGTATACAAGTGCATATGTGGTTAGCTTAAATACTGACAGCAAAGATTCTTTAAGAGATAGCTCAGCCAGATCATCTCATAAAGATGTTCACTAGTCAGTAATTCATGCCATGTACACTGAGTTTACCGTCAGCTTCTTTTTACTATACCCTAAAGTGCAAGCAGTCAGGCAAGGATCACCAGAGAAACAAACAAGCAGGAATAAAAGGAACTTATAGGACACAGAGGAGATAGGAGAAATTTTAAAAATTATTTTTGGTTGTGCTGGATCTTTGTTATTGTGCATGGGCTTTCTCTAGTTGAGATATTCAGTTGTGTTATGCAGGCTTCTCATCATGGTGGCGTCTCTTGTTGCAGAGTATGGGTTCCAGAGCGTGGGCTTCAGTAGTTGTGGCTGCTCCTTGGCATGCGGAATCTTCCAGGACCAAGGCTAGAAGTCATCATTCCATTGACTTCTGGCTTCAAGCTGATATTTCAGATACTATTCTGATCTCGATGCTTTGAATGGGACCTGTTTTTCCCTGCCAGATGACGTTAAGAGGTGGGGATTTTGGGGTGGGACATGATTCAGTCATGTACTTGGAGCTCTCATGAATGGGATTAGTGTCCTTGTAACAGTTCTGAGAGTTTGCTTCCTTCTCTCTGCTCTCTACCAGGCGAGGATACGATGAAAAGTCTGCAGCCTATAACTCAGAATAGGACTTTCCCTAGAACCCAGCCAGGCTGGCACCTTGATATGGGACTGCCTGCCTCCAGAACTGTTAGAAAGAAACTTCTGTTATTTAAAACCACCTGTGTCTGTTAGTCAGTAGTGTCGAACTAACTTTTTGCGACCCCATGGACTGTAGCCCACCAGGCTGCTCTATCCATGGGATTCTTCAGGCAAGAATACTGGAGTGGATTACCATTCCTTTCTTCAGAGGATCTTCCTGACCCAGGGATCGAACCCAGGCCTCCTGCATTGCAGGCAGATTCTTTACCATTTGAGCTACAGGGAAGTCCTTGTCTATGGTACTTTGTTATAGCAGCCCGAACTAAGATGCCTCCCAAACTATCATTCAAGCATAATGGCAGATCTTCAAATACAGAACAACTTGTGAAATTTTTCCCATGTGTTTTTCTTCTTCAGGAAGCTACTAGAAGAGGTGCTTCATTGAAGAGAATAAGCCAACAAAGAGGAAGTCATGGAAACTAGGAAACATGAGAGCCCACACCAGAGAAGAGGAGAAGGAATTTTCAGGATCAGGGTGAGAGGTGAGCTCAGGGCAATAGCTGTACTGTGGCCTGGAAGGCAAGACACTCAGCCTGTAGCAGGAAGATATATGACTCTGGGGGGAGGGGAGGATTTCTAAGAAAAAGGTGAAATTGATGGAGTCCTCAATATCTTTGAAGGAACTGAGAAGAGATGTACACTTTTGGCAGAGAACTTGGGGACAAATAAATGCTAGGTAACTGGGCTTCCCTGGTGGCTCAGTGGTAAAGAATCTGCCAATTCACTAGACTCAGGTTCGATCCCTGGGTTGGGAAGATCCCCTGGAGAAGGAAATGGCAACACATTCCAGTATTCTTGCCTCAGAAATCCCATAGACAGAAGAGCCTGGCGGGCTACAGTCAATGGGGTCTCAGAAGGAGTTAGACATGACTTAGTGCCTGAACAACAACAATAAATGGAAAATGAAACAAGGAAAATAAAGTCAAGGGAGGAGCAAGGCAATGATTAAGAGAAAAAGCCCAAGCAAGAGACTATGTTCATAGTAAAACTGGTTACATGTGAATACCTGTTAAAAAACAAACAACAAGCCCTGAAGTCACTGTGGTAAATCACACCAAGACTTAATACCTGACCTAATGCAGTTTTAACCTCTCCCAGAAGGTTTTAAAACCATTGAGTGTGAAATTTCCTGGTAGGACTAGTGAGGTAATCTGCCTAAGAACCCCCTTGCCTTCCTCTCAGGGAGAGTGATGTTCCTGAAATAATCTACTCTTGTAATTTCCTTGTCCCACCCTCCTTCTGCTATAGAAACCTTCCATTTTACACAAACTCCTCTGGAGCACCTCAGGGGTCACTTAGTAAAGCCAGTCAGGGGCCACCCTGGCAGTCCAGCTGAAACTCTCCCTTCCAATGCAGAGGGTGCAGATTCCATCCCTGGTTAGGGAGCTAAGATTCCACATGCCTCGAGGCCAAAACACCAAAACATGAAACAGAAGCAACACTATGACAAATTCAATCAAGACTTTAAAAATGATCCCCATCAAAAAATCTTTAAAAAAAATAATAAAGCCAATTAGACCTTGATTTACTCAGTCTACTTTTGTTTTATAACGTGACAAACATTCAGTTCAGTTCAGTTGCTCAGTCGTGTCCGACTCTTTGCGACCCCATGAACCGCAGCACGCCAGGCCTCCCTGTCCATCACCAACTCCCGGAGTCCACCCAAACTCATGACAAATATTAATAGAATTCAAATGTAAGATTTAACCATATTAGGATGGGGAAGGAGAGTATATGTACACAGGTATTTGTTGTTGTTCAGTCTGCAAGTCAGGGCCAACTCTTCACTCACTAGGCTTCCCTGTCCTTCACTATCTCCCAGAGTGTGCTCAAATTCATGCCCAATGAGTCTGTGATGCTATCTATCTCATCCTCTGCCCCCCTCTTCTCCTTTTGCCTTCAATTTTTCCCAGCATCAGTATCTTTTCCAGTGAGTTGACACTTTCCATCAGGCAGCCAAAGTATTGGAGCTTCAGCTTCAGCGTCAGTCCTTCCAATGAATATTCAGGGTTTGTTTGTTTTTTTAACAGCGCAAGTGTATGTGTATAGATGGGATCTAGGTGATAACAGAGTGAAAACCTCATCATAGTAGAAAGTCATCAGTTTATTGTCAGCCAAAAAATAAATATATTATTGTTGTTGTTTAGTCACTAAGTTGTGTTCAGCTCTTTTGTGACCCCATGAACTGTAGCCTGTCAGCCTCCTCTGTCCATGAGATTTCCTTGGCAAGAATACTGGAGAGGGTTGCCATTTCCTTCTCCAGGGGATCGCCCTGACCCAGGGATCAAACGCGAGTCTCCTGAATTGGCAGGCAGATTTTTTGCGACTGAGCCACCAGGAAAGTCCCCCAAATATATCATTATTAGCATTTTACTTTAAAATATGAAGGTTGACACTAAAAGAACATAAGAAGATTAGAAGTTTGCCTGAAGGGAGAAGGTGTGGACAGGAAGCAAGGGTGGGTAGAGGGAGTTTGATTTATGACACCACACTATTTTCCTTTTTAAAGAAATAGCATGCTGGTGCACCAGCCCTGAGCACCCTGTATCATGCATCAAACCTGGGCTGGGATTCATTTCAAATATGATAATTTACATGTTTCAATGCCATTCTCCCATATCATCCCACCCTTGCCCTCTCCCATACGGGAGGGAGGTGGGAAGGGGGTTCTGGAAGGGGAACACATGTATACCCATGGTGGATTCATGTCAATGTATGGCAAAACCAACACAATAATGTAAAGAAAAAAATAAATTAAAAAAGAACACACACACACACACACAAGAAATAGCATGATTTTTTTAAAAAGTAAACCTATAGGACTTCATCTTTCTGTGTCATATCTTTTTGCCTTTTCATAATGTTCATGGGGTTCCAGATGTTCAAGCTGAATTTAGAAAAGGCAGAGGAATCAGAGATCAAATTGCCAACATCCGTTGGATCATGGAAAAAGCAACAGAATCCCAGAAAAACATCTACTTCTGCTTTATTGATTATGCCAAAGCCTTTGACTGTGTGGATCAGAACAAACTGTGAAAAATTCTTCAAGAGATGGGAATACCAGACCACCTTACCTGACTCTTGACAAGTCTGTATGCAGGTCAAGAGGCAACAGTTAGAACTGTTAGGACACGGAATAACAGACTAGTTCCAAATTAGGAAAGGAGTACATCAAGTCTGTATATTGTCACCCTGCTTATTTAACCTATATGCAGAGTACATCATGAGAAATGCCAGGCTGGATGAAGCACAAGCTAGAATCAAGATTGCCAGGAGAAATATCAATAACTTCAGATGTGCAGATGACACACTTTTATGGCAGAAAATGAAGAGGAACTGAAGAGCCTCTTGATGAAAGTAAAAGAGGAGAGTGAAAAAGTTGGCTTAAAACTCAACATTCAAAAAATGAAGATCATGGCATCTGGTCCCATCACTTCATGGCAAATAGATGGGGAAAAAATGGAAACCATGACAGACTTTATTTTATTGGGCTCCAAAATCACTGCAGATGGTGGCTGCAGCCATGAAATTAAAAGACGCTTGCTGCTTAGAAGAAAAGCTATGACCAACCTAGACAGCATGTTAAAAAGCAGAGACATTACTTTGCCTGCAAAGGTCTGTCTAGTCAAAGCTATGGTTTTTCCATTAGTCATGTATGGATGTGAGAGTTGGACTATAAAGAAAGCTGAGTGCTGAAAAATTGATGCTTTTGAACTGTGGTGTTGGAGAAGACTCCTGAGAGTCCCCTGGACTGCAAGGAGATCAAACTGGTCAATCCTAAAGGATATCAACCCTGAGTATTCATTGGATGGACTGATGCTGAAGCTGAAGCTGAAGCTCCGAGATTTTGGCCACCTGATGCTAAGAACTGACTCATTGGAAAAGACCCTGATGCTGGGGAAGACTGAAGGCAGGAGTAGAAGGGGATGACAGAGAGTGAGATGGTTGGATGGCATCATGGACTCGATGGACATGAGTTTGAGCAAGCTCTGGGAGTTGTTGATGGACAGGGGATCCTGGCATGCTACAGTCCATGGGGTTGCAAAGAATCGGACACAACTGAGCAACTGAACTGAACAGGACTTCAACCTTTTTTTATTTTTATTTTTAAAATTTAATTAATTAATTTATTTTCTTTACATTATCATGTTGGCATTGGCATACATTGACATGAATCTGCCATGGGTATACATGTGTTCCCCTTCCAGAACCCCCCTTCCAGAACCCCCCTCCCGCCTCCCAGGACTTCAACCTTAAAGCAAAGTCAGAGAGATGAGAGTACGCAGGACAAGCATAGGTAGGAAAGAAAATAATCCAGAGAAACTGGAAATTTCGATGGAGGTCATATTCAGAGGGGCACTCAGGACCCTGCTGAAGAACTCTGATGCTGTGAGTACCTCAAGAAGGTGGGGAAGTGTTTATGTCACGTGCTAGGGAGTGTATTTTGGCAGAGGTAGAAAGATAGTGCCAAGATGTCCAAAGCTGAAAGGCAAGGAGACTAATTAGAAGCTATCGTTGCTGCCAAAATCTTGGCTTCCTCTGCCCACCGGAAAGAAAATATGGAGACAGAGTTTGGAGAAAATCTAAAGATGGCTTTAATCCTCAAGCCAGCAGAGAAGAGAAGTAGGCTCATGCCTCAAGGATTGTGTCTCCCCTCCATGGGGAGTCAAGGGGATCCTATAGTTGGGGCTTGCTTGCAGTCAGGGGTTGGAAATAAAGAGCAAAGATGTAAGGATCCTGTATTCTTTCTTTTTGGTTTGTTTCAAAACACTCAATAGGCTGGCATCAGGTAGTCCCATCATTTGGGTCTAACAGTTGGTCCCATAGTAGGGTCCATTGTTTTTTGTGGATTATACTGCGATTTGCAGAAAGAGGGAAAAACAAACTATAAGGGGTGGTTTGTAGAGAGAGTGCTGTAAAATTAAGCATCAGGATGTGACTAGCATAAAATTAAAAGATAATGGATACATAATGTGGTTCATGAAGAGTTAGAAGGCAACAGGTCCTTGAAGTAGTTTACCTAACAGGTTAGTCTTCTGAAGAGAAGGAAATTTAACCAACAAGGAACTACTGAATAGGACAAGGAAACATAGTCAATATTTTGTAGTAATTGATAAGGGAAAAGCGGAGAAGGAAATGGCAACCCACTCCAGTACTCTCGCCTGAAGAATTCCATGGATGGAGGACCCTGGTGGGCTGCAGTCCATGGGGTCACAGAGTCAGACACGACTGAGTGACTTCACTTTCCTTCTTTCTATAGTTCCTTTTGGAGAAGGAAATGGCAACCCACTCCAGTGTTCTTGCCTGGAGAATCCCATGGACGGAGAGGCCTGGTGGGCTGCAGTCTATGGGGTTGCAGAGTCGGACACGACTAAGCAACTAACACACACACATAAGGGAAAAGAATCTGAAAAAGAATATATATATTAATATATAAATAAATCACTTGTCCTGTATACCTGATACTAACATGATATTATAAATCAGTTATGCTTCAATTTAAAAAAGAAAACTGTTTGAAAAATATATTGTTTATGCTAATATGTAATATTTTTGTTCATTTTCAATAAATTAATAACTTTAAAATTTTTTGTTTTAATTTTAATAGAAGAAATGTAAAGAGAGTTCCTTGAAATCCTCAACAATTTTTTAAGGTGTAAGGAGGTTCTGAGATTCAAAAGTTTGAGAACAGCTGCTCTAGGACCACTCTTGGCCCCCACATGTGCTCCTTCTTGCTCTTCCTGAGGGACCTCACTAAGACCCACCACTTCAGCCACCACCTCCAAGCTGGTGACTGCTCTGGCCAGCATGCAAGCTCCTGTGTACCACTCTGCAAGAACCTGGAGAGAAGGGAAGTAGGATTGCCCCGAGAGTGGAACTGAATAAATCCAAACACAGAGGGTGTGATCGACCATTCAATTATTCAACAAATACTTATTAAGCACCTACCCTGGGCCATGTGCTATTTCAGATATTGCAGTTACAATAGCAAGCAAAATGGGAAATTCCTGAATGTTCTGTTATAGGGAGAACATGAAAGAGTATAATAGGGAATGAAGTCACATGTAGTGATAATACTAGAAATTATTTGTAAGAGCTTGACCTTATGAATTTTGGGGAATAATCCAAATTCCAGGTTTCTTTCCCTATAAGATTTCCAAAGGTGATATTCAGACAACAGACAGTGATAAAGGAATGCAATGTGACAAAGACTGTGTGTGTGGGGGGGGGGGTGTGTGTGTGTATTTTTTTCTATTCCATAAATAATGTCTCCCCAGGAGCCATTCTGCTACTACGGTTCTGGGAAGTAGGTGTTTACAGATTTCACCTTGGTGAGGAGGCAGATATGATGCAAGAGAAGTTCCTGCCAGTCACAGGAGTTGGGGGAAAGGAGGAGAGCCAAGAGAGCTGACTTTAGGATTGACAGCTCAAGGAGAAGACCAGACTAGCACTCTTGCAACACACGTTGGTGACAATCCAGAGAAGAGTCACCATGAGGTCACCTAAGCACCACCCTCTAGACACTGTCTCCAGGAGGAACAGAAAAAAAGTGAGAGAAACAGCTTTGGCAGAGAGTTGTCACCTTGGGGTAACACTGTCTCACATTAGAAAACTGAGATACTTTCATTGACAATTTGAAACTCCATCTTCAACATTTTCTTTGCATGTCTGAGATGACCTGTCATTGAATTTCAATCTGAATGCATTAACCATTTATTGTCGCTGGGCTTGTATATGAAACCCTGGGGCAGGATACCAATGATAATGACTCAATCAGACCCTTCCTTCTTTTAATCCTGAACCCAAGTGTTATAACCAGTTGGTCACATGGGAGACAGGAGGTTGAAGCGAAGAGATGCCAGAAGAAAAGACAACGGGATGAACAGGTCTTTTCTTCAGAAGGAAATACTTCCCGTCTTCTCTGCCATTTCGGCCAACTGTAAAGAAAGAGCTGAGATCGATCTGACCTCCTACTACTGAAACATGGACCCAGAAAGAGAAGAGAGGGTTAAGAGAAAAACAATGAGTGTGTGTGTTGGGGGGTGGGGGCAGGGTGTCTCCTTCCATGCTGACTCTCTGAAAAGATAAAGAAGAAAGAAAGAGAGCCCCATTCACTTGTGGCCCAATTCATAATGCATCAAATTGGGGTCTCCTCTTTGGAGGTGAAATAAAAGCAAGGACCAAGGAAGAGCCTGAGTAGACACTTCTCATGCCAAATTATATCCCTGAAAGTTAGGCATTTTCTTTTTTAAGGCTGAGCTGTGTGTCATGTGGGATCTTAGTTCCCAGACCAGGGATCAAACCTGTTCTCCCTGTGCTGAGAGCACAGTCTTAACCACTGGACTTCCAAGGAAGTCCTGAGCTGTGTGTCATGTGGGATCTTAGTTCCCAGACCGGGGATCAAACCTGTTCTCCCTGTGCTGAGAGCACAGTCTTAATCACTGGACTTCCAAGGAAGTCCTGAGTTGTGTGTGTTTGCTCAGTCCTGTCCAACTCTTTTGCTATCCCTTGGACCATAGCCCACCAGGCTCCTCTGTCCATGAGATTTCCCAGGCAAGAATACTGGAGTGGGTTGCCATTTCCTTCTCTAGGGGATCTTCCCAACCCAGGGATAAAACCCACAGCTCCTGCATCTCCTGAATTGGCAGGTGGGTTCTTTACCACTGTGCCACCTGGGTCCTGAGTTAGGCGTTTTAAATAAGCCTATTGACTGAGGCTCAAAGAAAGAAAGTTCCATGCTAATCAAGGAGCAAAGTCAGAGCCTGAACTTGGCTTGCAGGTTCCAGTGAACCATGCTGCTGCCCTTCTAAGCTCCCCATCCCCCACAATTAGAATCTGATTGGTTAGCATAGGTAGTCTTTAGTGTATCTTGCAGTCCTGTGTCCTTCCCCATCCTGGGATATTAGGTGAAATGACCACACCTATAGTCATTACTCATTCATCCAGCTAATGTTTACTGAGACTGAGGCCTTTCTTCAGTTCTGAACCCTGGAATTGCATCTGTGATCTGGCATCCTGAAATGCAGTATGAAGCTTCCCAGGTGATTAATGGTAAGGAATCTGCTTGCCAACGCAGGAGACGCAAAAGACAAGGGTTTAATTCCTGGATTGGGTAGACCCCTGGAGTAGGAAATAGGTGCCCACTCCAGTTTTACTGCCTGGAAAATTCCATGGATAGAGGAGCCTGGTGGGCCACAGTCAATGGGGTAGGAAAGAGTCAGACACAACTGAGCACTCACATGAGTGCGCGCGCGCGCGCACACACACACACACACACACACACACACACACAGTGGAATGGATCTAGCCATAGGAGGAGAACGGATTGAAAACTCAGTAAGTGGAGGATGAGAGGAAGAAGAAGACCAACAGTTAGCAGCCCTAAGGAGTCGCCAGTCCTGGCTGTGTGCAGGACAGGGACCACACTGTTGACACAAAATGAGATCATGGTTACGACGGCCCCTTTGCTGTGTGGTTTCTCCTTGATCATTTGTTATGCAGATAGAATCTTGTCCTATGGATCAGTTCAGTCCCTCAGTTGTGTCCGACTCTTTGCAACCCCATGGACTGCAGCACACCAGGCTTCGCTGTCCATCACCAACTCCTGGAGTTTGCTCAAACTCATGTCCATTGAGTCGGTGATGCCATCTAATCATCTCATCCTCTGTCCTATGGATAGATTGTACTTTAAAAAAAATTTTATTTTGAGGGAGTTCCCTGATGGCCTAGTGGTTAGGATTTGGGGTTTTCCCTGCCATGGCCTGGGTTCAATCACTGCTAGGGAAACTCTGCCTGGCAGGGCCAAAACACACCCCCCCCCCCCCCCCCCATATATAAAATAATTTGTTGTGGTATGTGGTATCTTTTTTAAAAAATAATTTCATATAATTTTATTTATTTTTGGCTGTGCTGGGTCTTTGTTGCTCCTTGGGCTCTTCTCTAGTGGCATCTCATTGCAGTGGTTTCTCTTGTTGCAATTCCTGGGTTCTAGAGCACAGGCTCAACAGTGGTGGCACATAGGGTCAGTTGTTCCTTGACATCTGGGGTCGTCCCAGATCAGGGATCAAACCAGCATTGGCAGGCAGATTCCATACCACTGAACCACCAGGGAAGCCTGGTGTGTGGCATCTTTAGGTACTGCATATGAACTCTTACCTGTGGTATGTAGGGTCTAGTTCCCTGACCAGGGACTGAACCTGGATCCCTTGCATTGGGACTGTGGAGTCTTAGCCGCTGGACCAACAGGGAAGTCCCTGTACACATATTTTCTGAAAGCTGATTGGCAGCTCCTAACGTTTCCCATCCTGGAATGTGAAGTCAAGTGGGCCTTAGGAAGCATCACTACAAACAAAGCTAGTGGAGGTGATGGGATTCCAGTTGAGCTCTTTCAGATCCTGAAAGATGTTGCTGTGAAAGTGCTGCACTCAATATGTCAGCAAATTTGGAAAACTCAGCAGTGGCCACAGGACTAGAAAAGGTCAGTTTTCATTCCAATCCCAAAGAAAGGCAATGCCAAAGAATGCTCAAACTATTGCACAACTGCACTCATCTCACACGCTAGTAAAGTAATGCTCAAAATTCTCCAAGCCAGGCTTCAGCAATACATGAACTGTAAACTTCCAGATGTTCTAGCTGGTTTTAGAAAAGGCAGAGGAACCAAGAGATCAAATTGCCAACATCCTCTGGATCGTGGAAAAGGCAAAAGAGTTCCAGAAAAACATCTATTTCTGTTTTATTGACTACGCTAAAGCCTTTGACTGTGTGGACCACAATAAACTGTGGAAAATTCTGAAAGAGATCAGAATACCAGACCACCAACCTGCCTCTAGAGAAACCTATATGCAGGTCAAGAAGCAACAGTTAGAACTGGACATAGAACAACAGACTGGTTACAAATAGGAAAAGGAGTATGTCAAGGCTGTATATTGTCACCTTGCTTTTACATGCAGAGTATCTCATGAGAAATGCTGGGCTAGAAGAAGCACAAGCTGGAATCAAGATTGCTGGAAGAAATATCAATAACCTCAGCTATGCAGATGACACCACCCTTAGGGCAGAAAGTGAAGAACTGAAGAGCCTTGATGAAAGTGAAAGAGGTGGGTGAAAAAGTTGGCTTAAAAGCTCAACATTCAGAAAACTAAGATCATGGTATCTGGTCCCATCACTTCATGGCAAATAGATGGGGAAACAGTGGAAACAGTGAGAGACTTTATTTCTGGGGGCTCCAGAATCACTGCAGATGGTGGCTGCAGCCATGAAATTAAAAGACACTTGCTCCTTGGAAGAAAAGTTATGACCAACCTAGACAGCATGTTAAAAAGCAGAGACATTATTTTGCCATTGGGTCTGTCTCATCAAGGCTATGGTTTTTCCAGTGTTCATGTATGGATGTGAGAGATGGACTATAAAGAAAGCTGTGCACCAAAGAACTGATACTTTTGAACTGTGGTGTTGGAGAAGACTCTTGAGAGTCCCTTGGACTGCAAGGAGATCCAACCAGTCCATCCTAAAGAAGATCAGTCCTGGGAGTTCATTGAAAGGGCTGATGTTGAAGCTGAAACTCCAATACTTTGGCCACCTGATGCGAAGAGCTGACTCATTGGAAAAGACCCTGATGCTGGGAAAGATTGAGGGCAGAAGGAGAAGGGAACGACAGAGGATGATATGGTTGGATGGCACCACCGACTCAATGGACATGGGTTTGGGTAGACTCTGGGAGTTGGTGATGGACAGGGAGGCCTGGCGTGCTGCCGTCCATGGGGTCGCAAAGAGTCAGACACTAATGAGCGACTTAACTGGAACTGAAACTGGAATGTTTCCCAACCATCCAAACCATTCAAATCATCTTTCAAATCTCTTTGAGGTGCGTACACAAAATGATCCAGATATCAGCTATTAAAAGACAAATTGAGGCATATGAAAGATTTTAAGAGTTTATTGGAGCAGAAATCAATTGAAATTAGGCAGCACCAAAATAGAAGTATTTAGTAGTGCTTTCCACCAATAGGAGCTAGGAGAAAGACTTACAGAGAAAAGGTAGATTTAAAGCAAGGAGATAATTTGATTGGCTATAGCTTACACTCCTGCCTTATATCAGAAAGCTTGCTTAGCTGTTTGTGATTGGTAGTCCTAAAGTTTGGCTTTCTTAACCTTGAGGTATTTATAGGTTTCAGTTTGGGTTTGCTTAGGCCTCTAAGGCAGGTGGCTCAGTGGTAAAGAATCAGCCTGCTAACTCAGGAGACACAAGAGACGCAGGTTAGATCCCTGGGTTAGGGAGATCCCCTGGAGTAGGAAATGTTTAGCATGGAGCCTGGTGGACTACAGTCCATGGGGTCAAAAAGTGTCAGACATACTGAGCACAGCACAACACTAGGCATTTGGCTGCGCCAGGTCTTAGTTGCAGCGCACGGGATTGTCTTTCTTCCTTGTGGCATCTTTAGTTTGTAGCATGTGATCTCTTAACTGTGGCGTGTGGGATATAGTTCCCTGATCAGGGATCAAACCTGGCTCTGCATTGGGAGGACGGAATCTCAGTCACTTGACCACCAGCGAAGTCCCTTATTTATTTATCATTCTTTTTAAAAACTTATCTTATTGAAGTATAATTGACTTGGGGCTTCCCAGGTGGCTCAAGGGGTAAAGAATCTGCCTGAAATGCAGGAGACATAGGAGACATGGGTTCAATTCCTGGGTCAGAAAGATGCCCTGGAGGAGGGCATGGCTACCCACTCCAGTATTCTTGCCTGGAGAATCTTCATGGACAGAGGAGCCTGGTGAGCTACAGTCCACAGGGTCACAAAGAGTTGGCCACCACTGCAGCACACATGCAGATAGTTGACTTACAACGCTATCTTAATTTCTGCTGATTCTTATATATATATATATTGTTTTCCATTATGGTTTATTAGAGGATATTTAATATAGTTCCTGTGCTATACAGTAGGACCATGTTGTTATCTTCTCTATAGTAGTTTGTATCTGCTAACCCCAAACTCTCAATCCCTCCTTCCCCCATCCATGGCAAACTTTAGATCATAGACCATTTTAAACCATTTAACTTCTGTTAATGTGTGTTCAGGATTAACCTAAATAAAAGGTAGTTTATATTAAAAAAAAAACAAAAAACCTGTCCTTAAAAAAAAAAGAAGAAAACAGCAACAAAAAAACCCTGTCCTCTAAAGTTAAACAATGTTATGCCTAATTTCTAGATCATTTAGAAGGCAGCAGAGCATGGTGGTAAAACAGCAGAGGCCCTTATGTTAGACCATCTTGGTGAAGCCCCAGTGACTACATTTACCAGCTCCGTGACTTTAGAAGTTATTTGACTCCTCTCTGCCTTGTTTTTCTTATATGTAAATTGGGAATTTTACATATTCAGAAAGAAGTGAGCTTGTTACTATCCCATAGATAACAAATGATATTCAGTAAATGTCAGTTTCATCATTATTAGTTTTTCAGTTGCTTTCTCTCTTCTGTCCCCCAATTGCACAGTTAAAGCCATTTACTTCTTTCTTTTAAAAAATACCTATCTTGATTATAGAATTAATACATATTAGTAAAAGATTCAGAGAATATATAAAAAGATAAAAAAAGAGGAAATAGAAATTACCCACTAATCCCAGGCCCAAAAGATATAACTGCTTTGAAAATGACTCTCAAGAAATCTAGTTCCTAGCATTTCTGAGAAGTGTCTGAAACTTCCATTATTTGGTTTTATGGAAAGAAAACTCTCCTTTCTAAGGTACTATTTCTCTTCCCTAGACTGCCTCAGTACAACTCTGTACGCGAGTAGATGAACTTTTATTCACCATTTACAGCTTTCTTTGCCAAAAGAAATCAACACATGATCCTCAATATCCACTCAGTTCCCCCTCTGACTGCCTCAGAGGAATCCATCATTATATTTTCCCATCTCCATGTCATCTGAGGAATAGGGACAGTGAGAGCTTGACAGGGCTCCTGGCCCATGCATTTAACGTGGGGACACTAAAGCCCTGGATGAATGTGTGACCTGCTGGAGGGCCTCCGTGGGGCTGGGATTAGAAGCTGGAGCACCTGATGCGCCCTCCTTCCCCGCACATGGTGCAGCTGTGCAAGGCTGGACTCAGAAAGCCTGCCCTCGGTGTGGGTGTTGTCCCACATCTGAAACCACCAGGTCTGTGTGGGAGAAGCTGTTTTTAAAAAATAATGCACAACTTCTGAACCCGGAAGAGGAGAGCTTCAGAGGAGAGATCTGATAGAGGCTGGTGGGCCCTCCTTCTCAGAAAAGGCAGGAAGAGGCCCTGAGGCTGAGGGAGGACATTTGCTAGAAAACACAGCGTTACAAAACAACAGGGTAAAACCCACAGAACCACAGAAAGGAGTATACAAATTGATACTGGGTGGTGTGTGTTCAAAGCTAGATTGGGTAATATATCTCTGAAGGAAACTCTAGTTTTATTATTATTTTTTTAATTTTAGGAAGAAAACCTACAAGGTCATCTTATTTGAAAATCTTATTAAGTAGGTGCTTCTTTCTCTAAAGTGAATATTGAAGGTCTAGATTTCCATCAGGCATAGATCTTTTTAGAAAGATTTTCAGCACTGATTATTTCAGTATGAATAAAAGTGAAATATTCAGGATCGTGTACAGAAAACTAAACAAGACATTTCCTCTGTGACTTCTATTTGGTCTTTTTAAGGAAAAGGCCACAATACTTTAGTAGTGTGTTTATATTTAGACAGTCAAAATTAACTAAGAGCATGCAAAGTGCTTGTCTTACAGTAAACCTTCAGTACCTATTTATTTATTTTTTAACTTTTAAAATTTCTTTATTTATTTGGCTGTGTTGTGTTGTGTTGTGTCTTAGTTGTGGCATTCAGGATCTTTGCTGCATCATGCAGATCTTTCATTGTGCTGTGGGTGAAGATGTGACATAAACTAGTTAGAACCTATTAGACCCAAGATGGTGAAAAATTTATTTCTAGTGGACCTTGGGCCTCATTATATGCTCATTGCAATACGTTCAGCTAAATGACCATGGGCCATGACAAGGGCCATGACAGTTTTGAAGCCAACCATAGAAGTCCAAAAAGGGGGCAGTGGCCCAATTCCTGGAAATCCTCTCCCCTTCCCCAGATAATTGAAATAACCCTCTCACTTATTAGCCTTTGAAATTACCCAGCCCATAAACTAACCATGCCATATTTTGGGATCTCTCACCTTCCAAGACAGCTCACACTCTGTCTATGGAGTATATGACTCTCTCTCAATACATCAATTTCTTGCCTATCACGTTGCCTTTTGCTGAATTCCTTCTGCACTGAAACATAAAGAACATGAGTTTCATTAAGTCCTGAGACCAGGTGCACAATTTCAGCTGGGAGACTGTGGGCTCAAGTCTCCTCCTAGGACAGAAGTTGTGGGTTCAAGTCCCAATCTTAAGTATGCAGTCTTAGCATGAGAGAAAGGGAGAGATCAAGATGAATCCAAATGTCTGGACTGAGCAACAGATAAGCCAATATGGAGGGAACTGCAAGAGGCACAAATCTAGGGGGTTGGGAACTGGGTATTCTGTTTTGGATATACACATTTAATAGGATTGAGACACATACATTGGCAATTTTCAAGTAGGCAATTGAATATGAATCTGGAGGTCAAAGGAGAGATCTGGCTTGAGATGTATATTTAGGAGTCACCAGCATACTAATAGTATTTAAAGCCACAGGCTGCTTAAGATCATCTAGGGATACAGCAAGAGGAGGGAAAATGTTCTGAGTACTCAGCCCTAAAGCACTGCATCCACAGAGGAGGAATTAGCAGAGAAGACGGGAAGGGCAGCCAGTGAGATAGAGCAATAAGAGTGAGTGCTGTCTTGGAAGCCAAGAAAAGAAAGTGTTTTGGGGAGCAGAGAAAGATCAGCTGTGGAAACGTTGGTTTGACTGTCGAAGTCAACAACATGGACCTCACAGGGGATCGTGACAAAAGCAATGAAAAGTTGATTAGAGGAGATTCCAAAGAGAATGGGAAGAGACAAATTGGAGACAGCATGCACTGACAATGTACATTTTCAAGTTTTGTTAAAAGGGAAGCAGATAGATAGGGTAGCAGCCAGTAAAGTGAAAGTGAAAGTGTTAGTTGCTCAGTTGTGTCCAACTCTTTGCGACCCCATGGACCAAAGCCCACCAAGCTCCTCTGTCCATGGAATTCTCCAGGCAAGAATATTGGTTGCCTTCCCTTCTCCAGGGAATCTTCCCAATTCAGGGATCAAACCCTGGTCTCCTGCATTGCAGGTGGATTCTTTACCATGTGAGTCACCAGAGGGGGGATTAAAGTGAAATTGAGAGGTAAATATTATTATGTGCTAAGATGAGGATATTTTAGGACATATTGATAGACTGAGGAAAATGATCTAGTAGAGAGGAAAATCTGAGTATGCAAGGGAGAGAGGAATAATTTCTGAAGCCATGTCTTTGAGTAGGTGAGAGAATAGTGGGTCTAATACCCAAGTGGAGACGATGATTTTGAACAGGGAGCTTGGATAGTTTATCTATGATGATATATGATAAAGTAGAGGATAAGGCAGATGTGATAACGGGAGCTCCTAGAAGGCTTTTTTCTGATTGCTTCTCTTTTCTTAAGGAAATGGGAGGTAAGGTCATCCATGTGAGGTTTAGGAGAGAAAAGAAGGTGTGAAACAGCTACCTTGAAGAGTGGAAGAGTAAACAATGGGGGACCATGGGATAGGGTTGCCAGGTAGCACTAAGGGGACACCTGAGGTTAGTGGTCATAATTTAACATGAACCCCTCCACACGGTTCCATTCAGCTGCATTGATGCAAAGGTGGAGCTGATGGACAGTTGGTTTTGCCATGGGCTAGGCTTTTACCAGGCATGTTTGCTGAAAGGAGAGGTGTAGGGAGTAATGAATCATGGATGGAAGATAGTTCTGGACAGTCATGATGATGTTATGGACAGTGAAATAGTTTGATGATTAATGCATTATGGGTCCCAGGCAAAGAAAGAATTACTGAAGTCAGAGCTGCAAAGATTGGAGGCAGTGGTCAGAGAGTGGTTTGCTTAAGACGGATTTTGAAGGCAACTCCTGGAAGAGCTGACTATAGAACCATAGAATTCAGAAGCTCCACAGACCAAGTTTTCAATTTCCAGAGTATGAGGTGTTAATAAACTAAAATTTTGGTATGTGTTGTAGTAATAGTTTGTGAAGAGAGGGGGAAAGGAGACAGCAATGAAGATGCCTTTGACAGAAGGGAATGGATTATCATCTTAAGCATAAAGGACATAAAGCCAGAATTGAGGTCCATGTGGGAAAGGGGAAAACTAGAAAGAGATTTGTCCCACACTTCAAGGTCATAGTGATTGATGTAGGCAGGTGAAGGAAACTGGAATCAATGTTAAAGCAAAAATAGAAATACGTGACACTGTGATCCATGAGGGGACTTTGCACAGCTGTTGTCAAGAATTGTTGAAATGCTTGATTTCAAAGCACTTATTAGTGACATCAAGAGTTGTTTGGTCTCTGGTTGCCGTGTGTGATAATGAGGCCAACTGGAAGGTCTCATTAGTCTCCTCCTTACTCACTGGTCATTTACTTCAGGGAAGATCAAGTAACAGTGAAACCACAGGATGAGTCGCAACAACAAACCATATTATCTGGACACACTATCTTCAAACACAGGCATCTGAAAGGACAGGCAGGAGACCTCTGGCCACTCAAAGAAACCTCAATAAAAGTTTAGTCAGGAACTTAGATGACAGACCTTTCTGTGGCTCATCATTTACTCTTGAAAATTATTGTCTATTGAAAGATTCAAATAAAAAATAAGCTCAAAAATGAATTCTTGGGAGTCCCCTGGGAGGTCCAGTGGTTAGGACATAGTGCTTCCACTGCCATAGCCCTGGGTTCAATCCCTGGTCAGGGATCTTACCCACAAGTCATCTGGTATGGCCAAAAAACCCAGAGAGTTCTGTGGTGATGATTGTACAACTCTGTAAAAATATTAAAAGTTATTGAATTGTATCCTTAAAATGGATACATTTCATGAAATATAAAATTATACCTAAAAAACCTTAAAAAAACAATTCATATTTATTAAATATTATAATGACATATTTGAAAATTTAATTCAGGCTTGAGCTCAAAGTCATACTGACTGTTGATTTATTAAATTATTAAATAAACCAGCCAACCAGAGTATAGCTCTAAAAAAAGGAGAATCCACTGGAAAAGAATTAGGTCACTTCCTATGTGTTTCTAGTACTAGTTAATACAAACCAGCAGTGAAACTGTAACATTGCCCAGGATAATAACCAGAGTTTGTGTAAGGCTCCAGAAAATTCTTTCCTTGCAACACTTCTTGGCTAGCTTGCTCTTGCTCTTCCTGGTAACGTCCAGCCCACGTGGTCCCTGGGCTGGACTTCTCTTTAACCTTTCTTTGCTTGTCCCTTGGATGTATTTTGCTGCCTGGCGTGTAATTATTTTTTATACTGAAGTTGGAAGTTAGCTGGAAGACACTAGTAGATTTTGCTGACAGGAAAAAGGCCAAGTAAGAACTTGCATGTAAATCAGCCTGCTGGTTAGTCATCATTCTCACCAATAAAACGACGTATCTGGAAGGTGACCAATGAAACTCCATAACTGGAATGAGTGTCTGGCCTGGTTCCTGTGGACTTGGAAAGCCTGTAGTTCATACCCAGGTGTACAGAGGAGGGGCTGCTGCCTCATGATCTCTTCACAGTTGTTATTTTGTAATAATTATTCATGGCAGTGAGCTGTCACTGAATATTCCAGGCGTATGCCTGTGTTACGAAACATTTGATGTTTACCGCCATGGTGAAATGCTTAGAACACCCAGCAGTTGTAGGCAAACTGAAAGCCTCCAGTCAGAAGGGCTCCTTTAGGGAATAATTAAAACGTGCTGAGTCCTGCCTCTTTGCTTTTCCTCTCATGGTTCTCCCTGATCTGTTGCCCCATTCAACTGCCCACGCCCGTTCCCCAAGCCTTCCTGGAGCACTAGCTTGAAGGCAGTCTCTCCTCAGTTCTCACCCTGGTTCTTCCCCTTTAAGCATCTGTATGATTTAGAGAAGTTCTTTTACCTTCTTCGGAAAAATGGGACAATATTTCGCAAGGTGGTGGTTTGACACTAGATGTTCAATAAAAATTAATATCTTTCCTGACTGTTTTAGGAGAGTAAAAATTATGTCACTTTCCTCTGAATGGAATGTACTTCACAAGTCAGTGCTTTATTATAAGTTCCCTTGTACTTTTGCTCACTATTTCATGGACACTATTTATCTTATCCCCACAGTGAGCCTCAACCCTCCCAGGGAGATAGAAAAGCTTTTACTCTTTTCTGAAGTCCTCTTGGAATGTCTACTTAGTAACAGAGCAAGATCATGCAGGCTTGGACTAGGCTGTGGTCAGTGGGCAGTTTACTTTGTTGACGTCACTGTTTTCAGTTCAGTTAGGTTGTGATAGTAAGATCAGACCAGGTGGCTAGGATGTAGGGACCCTGTCATTGGGCTGTTGGACCTGAGTCACTGGCAGACCACGGAGGAGGGTTATCTCTTGGCAGCATAGGAGTGCAGTTTCTCAGAAAGTAGAAACCTCTCAATGACTTTTATTAATCAAAATAGAAGGCTTTTCATACCATCTAATATGTGAAACTTCTACTTTTCTCAATTTGTGCTCAGTCGCTCGTCCTGTCCAACTCTTTGTGACCCCAAGGACTATAGCCCACCAGGCTCCTCTGTTCATGGGATTCTCCAGGCAAGAATACTGGAGAGGGTTGCCACTTCCTCCTCTGAGGGATCTTCCCAACCCAGGGATCGAACCCCTGTCTCTTGTGTTTCCTGAATTGGCAGGTGGATTCTCTACTGCTGCACCACCTGGGAAGCCCCTTCTTAATTTATTGACACCCAGTAGCTGTGCCAGAATCTTGAGAAGTGCTTAACTCTGTCCCCTTTACCTCCCTCACACCCATGTGGATATTGTCAGCAAAACCCAGTTGATTCTGCCTCTCCATGACTCTTCTGATCGGCCTTCCTGTCCTCCCAGGCTTCATTGTAGGCTCCCATCAGCTCTTGCCTGGATCTTTGGAATAACTTTGTTACTAAATTCACACCTCTGCAATTTTCTTCCAAAATGCTGCCACCAGTGATCTTTCTCAAACAGCCATCAAATCAGGTTATCTTCCTTTGTAAAATCTTTTAAGGATTTGCCACCATTGACAGAAAAAACATTCCACACTCGCTCTCCCATGGAGTCTATCACCTTGAATCTGTCTCCCTTACAATCTTTATTCTCCATCCTTCTTCCCTTCACATCCTCAACCCAGTTACAACTTGCAGGTGCTGTACTCTTTCAGGCTTCTTGGCCTTTAAATATACTGTTTTCTTGTCCTGGAATGCCCTCTCTTTTCATTTCTTTGACAGCGTCTCTCTTTGGAGCAGAAGCTCTGGGCAAACACCTTCATTTGAATCCTGACTCCTCTGCTTGCCAGCTGAGATGTTGGGCAAGTTATTTTAAAATACTTTCTATTATTTTACATAGTAAAGGGGCTTCACAGATGTTAAGTTAAGGATCTTGAGCTGGGTGAGTATCCTGAAATAATTACAAGGGGCCTTATAAGAGGAAGACAGGATGGTCAGAGAGAGGAGGAGAAGGCAGTGTGATAATGAGAGCAGAGACTGCAGTGAGGCAGCCGTGAGCCAAAGGTTGCTGGCAGCCTTGAAAAACTGGGAGAAATGAGGAACAGATTCTCCTCTGGAGCCTCCAAAAAGAACCAGCCCTGTCAAACACATTGATTTTTAACCTTTAGGACTCATTTCTGATTTCTGATCTCCAGAACTGTAAGAGAATACATTGATGTTGAATTAAGCCACTAAGTGTGTGTTAAATTGCTACAGCATTAATAGGAGATGCAGTGAATTGCATAACATTTCCATATCTATATCTATATATAATTTTAAATTCATATGTTTAGCCATTAGGCTGTTTAAGTGTATTTCTTAGGGTCTGATGAGTTTTTTTCTTCTTTGTGATGAATGTGAACAAATCCTTACTTCAAATTGTGTTTATTTCAGGAGGGTGAAGCCTTGGGTACCAAACTCTACAGTTTGGTACTTATCCAGGATATTTACCCAGCTCAAGATCCTTAACTTAACATATGTGAAATCCCTTTACTATATAAAATAGTATGAAGTATTTTAAAATAACTTGCCCAATATCTCAGCTGGCAAGCAGGGGAGTCAGGGTTCAAATGAAGGTACCAAATGAAGAACAGACAGAGACAAAACCCAGTTCAATAAGGCCCTCTCTGCCAAGCAAAAGTCAAGGTGCTCTTGTTTCTTATTAATATTTTAAAAACACCCCCTAGTCCCGTGTCTACATACCTAGCACCATGCTTGGCACATTCTTAAACTCATATAAATATTTGATGACGGAAAGATTATGGTATCAAGGGTGATTTTTGTTTTGATTGAATTCAGTTCATGCCAAAATGGAGGCACAAGTTGCGAACTCTCCAATAAGGTTCTGTCTCTAGCAAGCACAGGTCTGCGAGATATGTTGGAGAAATGACTGAAAACAGGTCTGGGGATTGTTGTAGAAAAAGAGAGGTGACTTTAATTAGTGGCACACTAAAGGAGTGCCTGGTCCTGGAATATTTTACATGATAAATATTTCATAGGATTGTGGTCTCTCTAGCATAAGATAGAGCTAAGAAAAAACCCAGAGAAGGATATTAAAGATGATTAAGGCAGAAAGAATTAGGTAGGGATGGTAGTAAAAATAAAAAAGATTCTATTTGAAAAAAATTTTAAAGTCTTAAATTCATGAAGAATAATCACAGATTATTTTCTCAAACCTGAAAAAAAGAAATAGAGAGTATTTCTTAAGTTTGAAAATCCTTCTAATAAAAATAAAAGGGAAATACCTCTTTATATAGCATGCATGAAAATATAGAATTCATTACTCCAAAAGGCTGTGCCTACCAGAAATGTAAATACTGCAGACAGAGCTGAATTAGGGGTCAAGCCAGGCAGCAGTGGCCTGAACTACCTCTAAAAGGCACAACTCATTGCTGAATACACTAGATTGTGGTGTCTCTGTTAATTCAGGTTTTCCAAGTACAGCTTTTTACAGTTTTACACTTGTAAATTGCCTGTCTCTGTTAAAATAAACAGTGGCCTTGAGTGGAATTTAAAGAGAAAAACAAGAAAAATCTCACCATTTGGATTCATGTCTTTTGAAATGTTTTTGAATTACACATATAAGTAGCCTCATCAACTAAACTTTTGGATTGAATAGAATGAATGGCCTTAGTGCTATTTACCGTAAGGGAATGATTTATTTTCTCATGCACATTTTAATCTTTTTAATATAACTTACACAAAGTTATCTGGTTCAAAGTGTCACAAAAGGAAACTATAGAGAGAATAAGGACGACAGAAAAGTGAGAATCATTGTACAGATTGTTCTGAGGACATTTAACATATGATTTTGGTATAAGGTATGGATCTAATTTTATTTTCCAAATGACTAGACAATTGTCTCAATACTATTTATTTAATACTTTATCTTTTCTCTTCCCTGGTGGCTCAGATGGTAAAGAATCTGCCTGCAATGCGAGAGACCTGTTCGATCAGGTCAGGAAGATTCCCTGGAGAAGGTAATGGCAACCCACTGAAGTATCCTTGCCTGGAGAATCCCATGGACACAGGAGCCTGGCGGGCTACAGTTTATGGGGTCACAAAGAGTCAGACATGCCTGAGCGACTAACACTTTCACTTTATCTTTTCTCTAATGTTTTAAACCATTTTGTTGTATACTAAATTCCCATATCAATGGCAGTTCTTCAGGTTATATGTAGAAGTGGGAGGAGGAAGTCCATGACAAGAACAGGATTGGCTCCTAAACTGTCAGGCCACGGGAGTTTCCAGCAAGGAAAGGATGGGGACTTCCTAAAGCTAGCACTGTACTTCTTGACATTAGACAATTGGCAGCTAAATACTCTACATTCTATTAGTATGAATTGATTGAACACTGATTAGTCCATTTCAGTTTTTTCTTTCTAGAATCTATAAAACAATATTACCCTCTTTGGTGCAGAAAATAAGGTTGGGATATTTATTCTCCAGCTCCCTTCCTGTGATACCCCTCAGACTACTGGTGTCACATCTCTCTCTTGGATTCTGGTAACCTCTTTCTCCTCCTGCTCTTTTGGACCTTTACTGCTGTTAGCCCTGGGTCCATATCTCTCCCACATTTTCAAAATAGGCTGGTGATATGCTGGTAGGTAGCTGGGGCCGAGGGCCGTGGGAGAGCCTTAACTTGTAGCACCTGCCACTCACTCTGGTGTAAATATTCATATCAAGGCCCATCTCAAGCTAACAGTGTGAAGTCACTGAACACGGAGTTGGGAGGAAATGCTAAGAGGTGGCTTTTATAAACTGCTATGAGCCAGCTCCAGCACAGTACTCGCTGGGATAGTCCTCTTATATGAATTTTTTCTAAATTATCCTAATTAGAGTGTGCCATCTGATTCCTATTGGGCCCCAGACTGATTCTGATACCATCCTGGACCATTGAATCAGAGACAAAAGAGCTCTCTTTTCTATAGGACTTAAATCTGGGAGGATGTGAAACTAGAGCTTCAGAAGCTGAGAACAAAGGCAACCAAGAGGAAGCCAGAGCTAAGAGACAGAGGTAGACAAATCCTGGCCATATCATCTCAGCCCTGGATTCTGCTGGTGTGAGGCCTTTACTAAGGCCACAAAAGCAGAACCCAGAACCAAGGTCACCTCAAAAGCTGACAGAGCCCCTTTGTAACCTTGCCAAAAGGCCCCCTGATCATCACCAGCACGCTTCCTGACCTGTATTAGGCAAAAGTGCCCACCTCAGTAGTCACCCTATACCGCCCTAACCAATCACCTAACGCCAACCTTACAGCAGGAATTTTCTTCGTCTTGAAGTTCTGCAAATTGGCCACTAACCCACAAAAAGTGTCGACTTTTCCTGGTCTGTCCGGAGGTCGGCCTGCCTGTGCTTGCAGTGTCCATTTTATCTCTGCTCTTTGCTCTTAATAAATTCACTCCCTTCTGAAATGCTCTGTGTCTGGAAATTCTTTTCCAACTTGTTCTCAGACTGTCTCAACAGATACAGCCGTACTTGTTAAAACTTATTTATTTATTCATATGCCTGTACCAGGTCTTAGTCGTGGCAAATGGGATCTGTAGTTATGGCATATGGGATCTAGTTCCATGACCAGGGATCTAACCCAGGCCCCCTGTATTGGGAGGGCAGAGTCTCAGCCACTGGACCACCAGGGAAGTCCCGATACAGCCATACTTGAAGTGAACTGTGCCCTGGCCTTTTCAGGCGATGAACTAATAAATTTTCAGGGCCATGAACTAAGAAATTCTCTCTCTCTCCCCCTCTCTTTTTCTATTGATTTCTTTGTTTTCGCTTAAGCCAGTTTCTCTTGGAATTTTACCACTTGCACATGGAAGATAGCTAAGAAACATACAGTGGCATGATGTGGTCTGGCCCTTTGCTGCCTGCAAGCGTCCTCCCCTGGCTTTCTGTCCTCCAGCCTCACTGGTTCTCGCTTAGCCTCTCAGCAGCCCCTTGCTCCTCTGCTGTAGTTGCTCTGTGGTGCCATCGCCCCTGCCAGGAACAGTCTTCCACCCGTGTCGTCCGGTTGGCTCCGACTCATCTTCCGGTTCCCTGACTGGTGTCACTCTGGTAGTTTGTTCCAGTGTGGCTCCCGGTGAATTACACTTTCCAGTATTCGTGTCCTTTTGTAGTCTCCTCTCCCTTGACTCTGGGTTGCTGCTGTGACTGCTGCAAGCAACAGAATTCAGCACCAGACGGGGCTGTGCCAATCCCGAGGCTAACCCTTAAGAAAAGCTGGCAACTTCTACTTTTGTGCTCTTGGAAGACTTGGGCCAGTATATCAAACGTCTGATTCCCCTGCTGAAGAGACCAAACGGAGAGGCTCCTCCTGAGAACCGTAGCTGTGTGCCAGCTACATGCAGCTGCGTGAGTGACCCCTGAAAAGACCAGCAGGGGAATGAACCAGCTCCACCCAAATCACAAAGGTGTGAGCAAGTAAAATAAAAAGGCTCCTCTTCTTCAAGATGGTTGCTTTCAGTCATTACATTTCGGGGTAGCTAGTCGTACAGCAGTGGATAACTGAGTCATCTGGAGAAAATGCCTCCAAAAAAAGAAAAGAAAATTTCTCCAACGTTCCTAGACCAAGTCAATCCCCGCTTAGACATTATCAGAGTACTGTGTACATGGCCTTCATGGCACTCAGCATATTTTGTAGTGATACATATACAAGTATGACTTTTTTTTTGGTGTTCCTTCCCTTTGATGAATTCAGGATTATTGACTGCCCCACCCCCACCCTGGGGAAGGAAACAGCAACCCGCTGCAGTTTTCTTGCCTTGGAAATCCCATGGACAGAGGAGTCTGGTGGGCTACAGTCCACGGGGTCTCAAAGAGTCCAGCGTGACTGAGTGACTGAGCAACAACAACAAAGGATTATTTACCCAACTTCAAGACACCAGTCCTTGTAATCATGGTCAACCATCTCGGTCTGCCCATCCCAGGGCTGGATGCTCTGCTCTTTGTGCTAACTCTGCCACTGATCCTCTGAATGTAGGTTCAGTAGAAGTTTTTACCTAGAAGTTTAGCACAGCAAAGATTCTGTATTCCTCTCCTCCACTCCATGATTCTACTCTCAAACATTACGCACTATTAATAGGGAAACTAGATTAAAAAAAGACTCATGGTTTACAGGTTTACAGTATTCAGATTTACACAGAAGTTTCTTCCAAATTATACTCAGGGGAATAAATCAGTGACTAACATCGGCACACTCACCAAGTACAGAGCCTTTCAATGCTAAAGGATTTTGCTGGTGAGTCATTAAGTTAAAAAAGGAAATCCATATCGGTAAATAAATACATCTCTGTAGAAGTACTCTATGTTCTTTTGAAAATTGATTGTTTCTAGGTGGCTACTTCAACTAACATTATCCAAAAGATAGAGTTCTGTTAGAATATTGAATGATGCTTTCTGAGAAGTTGTTTCTATTTTTATTGTTTAAAGTTGATACCTGGGTTTGATCCCTGGGTTGGGGAGGTCCTCTGGAGAAGAGAAAGGCTACCGGCTCCAGTATTCTGGCCTGGAAAATTCCATGGACTGTATAGTCCATGGGGTTGTAAAGAGTAGGACACAGCTGAGCTTCTAAAATAGAAGTATAATTGATTTACAATGTCATGTTAGTTTTAGGCATATAGCACAGTGATTTGTATAAATATATTCTTTTTCAGATTCTTTTCCCTTATATACTATTACAAAATATTGAGTAGAGTTCCCTCTACTGTACAGTAGGTCTTTGTTGGTTATCTATTTTATATATGGCAGTGTGTATATGTTAATCCCAAACTCCTAATTTATCTCTCCTCCCATGCAAGTCTTGTTTTGTTAAGCACAACATTCACCAGATTGGAAATCATACCTTTTGCCTGTGGTGTTTAGAGCATCTTTTCACCACCTCCATCACCCTTTCAACAATCACATTACTTGTCAAGGAATTTGCTTGTCTCCCATAGGCCAGTGGTTCTTCCCTCTTGTGGACCCACAGACCTTTTCAAGACTGTTATGAAGGCTGTATACCCTCCCCAAGGAACAGACATGTCAGTTGTCTGCCCATCTTCAAAGGGTTCCTGGCCCCTTATCTGCCCAATATCTGTGGCCCATGAGTTAAGGACCTTAGCAGCAGAGAATGGTGAGTCCTTGGAAGGGTTTTATGAAAGGCAGTGGCCAATCACCCAGCAGCGGGGTGAATCCAGAAAGGCATTCAGAGGTAGAGGAAGTGATGGCGGTGCTATTGGTGGTAAAGAACTCACCTGCCAATGTAGGAGACATAGAGATGTGGGTTCAGTCCCTTGTTGGGAAGATCCCCTGCAGGAGGACATGGCAACCCACTCCAATATTCTTGCCTGGAGAATTCCATGGGCAGAGGAGTCTGGCAGGCTATGGTCCATAAGGTCACAAAGAGTCTGACATGACTGAACTGACTTAGCATGCACTCACAAAGTGAAGAAGAGACCAAAGGCAGGAAAATCACTTCTGAGGCCACAGGCCTGAACTAAAGCAAAGTCAAGAGGAAAAGAGAGAAGGTGGCAGTATGGTCTTTGTCGTGAGATCTGTGGAGGCTGACGGAGCACTTGAGCGGGAGGATGGGTTAAGGGAATGCTCATTTACCTTCAGTCACCATGGTTGAAACTTTGGAATTCCAGGAGAGTCAGTTCTAAGCTGTTTAATGTTTAGGCCTCCTTATGCCCTCTCCCCACAAACACAGCAACCCAAATGTCCAATCTGGCAGAGGTTTATGATCTATAATAATTTTTAGAAAATGAAAAATAACACAGAATAAATTTACTGGAAGTTCTGGTCCTTTGGAAGTATACTCCATGATAAATCTCCTGTCTCAACTTTTTTTTTTCTATTTTAGAAGCTCAGTCGTGTCTTACTCTTTACAACCCCATGGACTATACAATCCATGGAATTTTCCAGGCCAGAATACTTTTCAGTTAGAATACTTTTGGATCCAAGTTAACAACCATCTCAGAATGTCCTGAACAATAAGGAATGCATCATAATTGCTGCTATAACAAGAGTCACAAAAGTAGGGCAGGCTTTAGGCAGGCTATAATTTGAGTTTCTACTCTATTTTTCTGTAGTTCTCTCCTGTCTGCAGTTGCTCCACATTTCCACCATGGGCTGACATTGTCCTCAGGGCCCCTTCACATCAAAGCTGAGATAGCCTCTTCCTGGCTTGTAAAGGGGCGAAATGCTACCCTGATGATGGAATAAAGTTCCACTTTTAGGTCTGACTGGGTCAAACTTAAAAGCACTTGTAAGTCATGTGCTTTTCCCTGGACATAGAATAGTTGCTGGGGGAATCTAACTCTAACCTTAAGCCTGGTCTTGAGCCAATTACTGGCCACCCACTGAATGGGACTGTGATCTTTGGTTTATTAGGAATCTGCCTTTGGATTCTGCGATAGTCAGCTTCTCTTGAGTCATCTGACTGCATGGATGAGGCAGGAACACCCAAAGAAAAACTGGGGCTTCTGTTAGAAAGGAACAAGGAAGGACGACTATTACTCTTTTATTTTTATGTTTGCTACTTTGATAGGGGAGAGTCCTCATTGCTTTTTAACCCTCCTGTCTGTCGTCTGTCCCCTTCATGCCTGCATGAGGCACTTCAACATGAGATGGTGGTAGTTTCCTTGCTAGTCTCTAGGCTTCTTATGGATTATGGGCTTCTTAAGGGTAAGGAATCTGTAATAGTAATACTCCCTCAATATTTAGCAGATGTATAAATGTCAGTTGAATAAATGGTTAAAGGAAAGAATGAATGGATGAAGTGCAGAATGCATGCAATACAATGGCAGCCAGAGTTAAGATAATGTAATGACAGTCAGTCGTGTCTGTGTGACCCCATGGACTGCAGCACGCCAGACTTCCCTGTCCATCACCAACTCCTGGAGCCTGCTCAAACTGATGTCCATCGAGTCAGTGATGCCATCCAACCATCTCATCCTCTGTCGTCCCCTTCTCCTGCCTTCAGTCTTTCCCAGCATCAGGGTCTTTTCAAATGAGTCAATTCTTCGCATCAAGTAGCCAAAGTATTGGAGTTTCAGCTTCAACATCAGTCCTTCCAGTGAATATTAGGACTTTCCTTTAGGATTGACTGGTTTGATCTCCTTGCAGTGCAAGGGACTCTCAAAAGTCTTCTCTAATACCACAGTTCAAAAGCATCACTTCTTTGGCACTCAGCTTACTTTATGGTCCAACTCTCACATCCATACATAATTATTGGAAAAACCATAGCTTTGACTAGACAGACTTTTGCTGACAAGGTAATGTCTCTGCTTTTTAATATGCTGTCTTGGTTGGTCAAAATTTCTCTTCCAACGAGCAAGTATGTTTTAATTTTATGGCTACAGTCACCATCTGCAGTGATTTTGGAGCCCAAGGAAATAAAGTCTCTCACTGTTTCCATTGTTTCCTCATCTATTTGCCATGAAGTGATGGGGCCAGATGCCATGATCTTCATTTTCTGAATGCTGAGTTTTAAGCCAGCTTTTTCACTCTCCTTTATTTTCATCAAAAGGCTTTTTAGTTCCTCTTCACTTTCTGCCATAAGCGTGGTGTCATCTGCATATCTGAGGTTATTGATATTTCTCCTGGCAATCTTGATTCCAGCTTGCGCTTCATCTAGCCCTGCATTTTTCATGATGTACTCTGCATATAATAAACAGGGTGACAATATACAGCCTTGACATACTCCATTCCCAGTTTGGAACCAGTCCTTTGTTCCATGTCCAGTTCTAACTGTTGCTTCTTGATCTGCATACATATTTCTCAGAAGGCAGGTAAGATGGTCTGATATTGCCATCTCTTGAAGAATTATACACAATTTATTGTGATCCACACAGTCAAGGCTTTGGTGTAGTCAGTAAAGCAGGAGTAGATGTTTTTCTGGAACTCTTTTGCTTTTACTATGATCCAACAGATGTTGGCAATTTGATCTCTGGTTCCTCTGCTTTTTCTAAATCCAGCTTGAACATCTGGAATTTCTCAGTTCACGTACTATTGAAGTCTGGCTTGGAGAATTTTGAGCATTACTTTGCCACTGTAGTCTACCAAGCTCCTCTGTTCATGGGGATTCTCCGGGAAAGAATACTGGAGTGGTTTTCCATAACCTCCTCCAGGGGATCTTCTCAACTGAGGGATCAAACTCAGGTCTCCCACATTGCAGGCAGATTCTTGACCATCTGAGTCACCAGGGAAGCCCAAGAATGCTGGAGTGGGCAGCCTATTGCTTCTCCAGGGGATCTTCCCAACCCAGGAATTGAACTGGGATTGCCTGCATTGCAGGCAGCTTCTTTACCAGCTGAGTTATCCGGGAAGCCCATGATTAAGATACAGAATAGTATTATAATGAAGAAGAGAGACAGGGATTCCTTGTTTTTTCTCAACTAGCATTTATGAAAGTCTTATTCTGTACTACCTGCTGAGGTATATACCACAGGGAGCAAGACAGATGAGCGGCCTTCATGGAACTTAGATGCTGATGCAAAGAGGAACACGGAAGGAAGGGCGGGGTTGGTTTTACAAAGAGAACCATAGGGAGCTATGGAGCTGAAGGCTGCTCTGGGCTTTGTTAAATTTGGAGCTGCTTCCTTTCTCTTTTCAGAATCAAGTCTGGTTCTGTCTTTTGCTTCTAACAAGACAGGCAACTCAGGGACCTCCACAGTAGAAACCAAGCCACGGTTTTCACTGGCTCTCTGTTCCTGGTGATTCCAGTTTGTCACCATTGTTATAAAGTCACTGCTTTGGAACTCTGGCTGAAGGTGGAGCTCTGCACATGTGCAGATGGCTTTGCAGGGGAGCGTTGGCAACTGGGCAGACTGGAGAGACAGGCTGCTGAGGAGTTACTGCCTGACTGCTCTGTGTGTGTGTGTGTGTGTGTGTGTGTGTGTGTGTGTGTGTGTGTGTACTGCTGGTGTTCTGACTCTCTGCATTGCTTTCCAAGGGTCCAGGGTAATACCCTATCACACCTCTCTTCCCTCATTTGGGACATGAGGGAGGGGCGATATTTCTCTCCTGATGCTATAATGTGAAAAGCAAGCAAGCATGGTTTTTAAACCCAAATAGGTTTTAATCAGGAATTTTTAGGTGTTACACACACTCCTATATAAAGGGGAAGGGGAATGCCTCGCCTAAGGACAACTTACAAAGGTCACAGCCCGCCTTCTTAGAGAAGGAAATTCAGTGATTCTGAGGGCTTCAGAGAAATTCCGGCCCTTGGAGGTGCTTTCCCATAGTTCCTCCAGGACAGGAACCCCACCTACTTTGGGAGAGGAGGGATTGCTTCTTCTTCATTTCAACAGAAATGACATTTGTGTTGAAATCCAAACAGTGAGCATGACTTTTCCAAAACAAGGAGAGGGTTGGAGGGGTGAGCAGCATTCAAGGCAAGGAAACAGTGTGTGTGGAAGCTTTGAGGCCTCAGGCAAGATTGATCCCAGGGCGCTCTGGGAACTGAAAGTTTCCTGTGTTTGGTGTGCACAGTGAAAAGAGGGCTGTATGGGAGACGGGAAAGGTAGGCAAGTGTGAGATCTTCTGTAGCCTTGCAACAGTGTGGTGAATTTAGGACTAGGTCAGAAATTAACAGGTCAAGGAGGGAATTCTCTGGCTGTCCAGTGGTTAGGACTTAGTGCTTTCACTGCCGTGGGCCCAGGTTCAATCCCTGGTCAGGGAACTAAGATCCCGCAAGCCACATGGTGTGGTCAAATAATAATAATAATAATAAATTAAATTTAAAAATCTTAATTAAAAAAATAAAACCAAGGTCAAGGAATCACTGGGCTAGTGTAGAAGGCTATCACCAGAACATTTTATGTGCACAATTCTTTTGCCCTCAAGGTTTCATTATGTAATTAATTGTTATCGCAAAATAGGTTAAAATTTAATTTTTGTGCCATATTAAAAGATTGGCTTTTTAATCCAACATTTTATTATAAAAGTTTTCAAACCAGGAGAAGACTGGAAAGAATCACCTATATTTACTAGCTTTACTTTGTCACATATCTATCCATCTAGCCATTCCTCTCACCATCCATCAATCCACCTTATTTTTTGATGCATGTCAAAGCAGCAAGGGAACATTTCATGCAAAGATGAGCTCGATAAAGGACAGAAATGGCATGGACAGAAGTAGAAGATATTAAGAAGAGGTGGCAAAAATACACAGAAGAACTGTACCAAAAATATCTTCATGACCCAGATAATGACAATGGTATGATCACTCACCTAGAGCCAGACATCCTGGAAAGTGAAATCAAGCGGGCCTCAGGAAGCATCACTATAAACAAAGCTAGTGGAGGTGATGGAATTCCAGTTAAGCTATTTCAAATCCTAAAAGATGATGCTGTCAAAGTGCTGCACTCAATATGCCAGCAAATTTGGAAAACTCAGGAGTGGCCACAGGCCTGGAAAAGGTTAGTTTTCATTCCAATCCCAAAGAAAGGCAATGCCAAAGAATGCTCAAACTACTGCACAATTGCACTCATCTCACAAGCTAGCAAAATAATGCTCAAAATTCGCCAAGCCAGGCTTCAACAATACGTGAACCTTGAACTTTCAGATGTTCAAGCTGGTTTTAGAAAAGGCAGAGGAACCAGAGATCAAATTGGCAACATCCACTGGATCATCGAAAAAGCAAGAGAGTTCCAGAAAAACATCTATTTCTGTTTATTGACTATGCCAAAGCCTTTGACTGTGTGGATCACAATAAATTGTGGAAAATACTGAAAAAGATTGGAATACCAGACCATCTGACCTGTCTCTTGAGAAACCTGTAAGCAAGGCAGGAAGCAACAGTTAGAACTTGTCATGGAACAACAGGCTGGTTCCAAATAGGAAAAGGAGTATGTCAAGGCTGTATATTGTCAACCTGCTTATTTAACTTATATGCAGAGTACACCATGAGAAATGCTGGGCTGGAAGAAGCACAAGCTGGAATCAAGACTGCTGGGAGAAAAACCAATAACCTCAGATATGCAGATGACACCCCCTTATGACAGATAGTGAAGAGGAACTAAAAAGCCTCTTGATGAAAGTGAAAGAGGAGAGTGAAAAAATTGGCTTAAAGCTCAACATTCAGAAAACTAAGATCTTAACATCTGGTCCCATCACTTCGTGGGAAATAGATGGGGAAACAGTGGAAACAGTGACAGACTTCACTTTTTTGGGCTCCAAAATCACTGTAGATGGTGATTGCAGCCATGAAATAATAAAAAAAAAACGCTTACTCCTTGGAAGGAAAGTTATGGTCAACCTAGATAGCAAACTGAAAAGCAGAGACATTACTTTGCCAACAAAGGTTCATCTAGTCAAGGCTGTGGTTTTTCCAGTGGTCATGTATGGATGTGAGAGTTGGACGGTGAACAAAGCTGAGTGCCAAAGAATTGATACTTTTGAGCTGTGGTGTTGGAGAACACTCTTGAGAGTCCCTTGGACTTCAAGGAGATTCAACCAGTCCATCCTAAAGGAGATTAGTCCTGGGTGTTCATTGGGAGGACTGATGTTGAAGCTGAAACTCCAATATTTTGGCCACCTCATGCGAAGAGTTGACTCATTAGAAAAGACCCTAATGCTGGGAAGGATTGGGGGCAGGAGGAGAAGGGGATGACAGAGGATGAGATGGCTGGATGGCATCACTGACTTGATGAACATGGGTTTGGGTGGACTTCAGGAGTTGGTGATGGACAGGGAGGCCTGGTGTGCTGTGATTCATGGGGTCACAAAGAGTCGGACACGACTCAGCGACTAAACTGAAATGAAGGCGGTTAGAGACATCAGTCAAGTTCATCCTGGACACTTCAGTATGCATACCATTATCTAGAGTTTAATATTTGTTCATGGTTCTTTATATACAAATATCTTAAGTATTCCATCTGATGGGTGTTGGTAAACATATACATGAAAATTTGAAGTTTCAAAAAAGGTACAACTTTTACCAAAAATTATCAAATACTGTTATAAGGCTTTTACAGTATATATGAAGTGGTATAATATCAATTCAAGATAGATTGTGATAAATTAAGGATGCATATTGTAATCTCTAGTAATCACTTCAAAAATATTACCTAAAGGGGAATTCCATGGCAGTCCAGTAGTTAGGACTTGGTACTTTCACTGTCAAGGGTGCAGGTTTCATCCCTGGTTGGGGTGCTAAGCTCATGCAAGCTATGAGGCCAAAAGAAAAAAAGCTAAAAGGCCGATAGAGGGGTAAGCTAGTACACAAAAATAAACAACAATAACACACACACACACATACAAAACCCAAACCAAAAAACCTCACCCCAAAAGAAGACCAAATTAAAAACAAATAGCAAAATAGGAGGCTGAAATCTGCCTATAATGTATGCATGCATGCGTGCTGAGATGCTTCACTCATGTCTGGCTCTGTGTGACCCGATGGACTGTAGCCCACCAGGCTCCTCTGTCCATAGCATTCTCCAGGCAAGAATACTGGAGTGGGTTGTCATGCCCTCCTCCAGGGGATCTTCCCAACCCAGGGATCAAACCCATGTCTCTTATGCCTCGTGCATTGGAAGACAGGTTCTTTACCACTACTGCCACCTGGGAAGCCCCACCTATAACATAAATACATCAAATTTGAAGGACTGAACTTTCCAGTCAAAAGATAAAGATTGTCAGCCTGGATAAAAAGCAAGGCCCAACTATATTCTGTTTACTGGAGATACACTTAAATACAGAGACTTATATAGATTTTTTTTTAAATCTTCTTTAATTTTTAAGCTGTTTCTCTATAGCATGCAAACACTAAGCATCAGAAAGCTAGAATTTCTATGTTTCCACATATAAGACAAAGTAAATTTAAAGACAAAGAGTATTTTCAGGAACCAAGAGTGATATTGTAACAATAAAAGGTCAACCAACCAAGAAAATATAACAATTCAAACTGTGTGATCGCTTAATAGCAGAGCATCAAAATATACGAAAGCAAAAATTGGCAAGACAGAAATCGATCTGCAGTCATACCTGGAGGTTTTAATACTTCTCTTTCGGTATGTGATAGAATAAATAGACAAAAATATCAGTGAGGAAATAGGAGATTTGAATAGCATTCTTACCAACTTGACCTAACTGACATATTTAGATGATCCAAAAATTGCAGAGAGTACACATTCTTTACAATTGCATATCAGACATTCACCAAGATATATTTTATGCTACTGGGCCATATGTGAAATTTAAAAAGAAATACTATTTATGAAAGCAGCACAACAAAATACTTAAGAATGAACAAATTTAAAAAAAATGTGCAGAACATCTACACTGAAAAATAAAAATATTATGGAGAGAAATTAAAACCAAAATAGAGCGGAAACTGGAAATTGCTCGTGATTAGAAGCCTTCATATTATCATGATGTCAATCCTTCATAAACTGATCTTGAGTAAAAACCATCCCAATCAGAATCACGGCAGGGTCATTTCAAAAGAAATTTACAAGCTGATTTGTAAATTTTTTTGTGAAATTTCAAAGAACAGAGAAAATGAGCTTTAAAAAGGAAAAAGTTTGAGAACTTTGTCAAACTTGTCAAGTTGTCAGAATTTCCTGATTTCAAGAATTACTAAAAAGTTATAGTCATCAAGACAGAGTGATGTTGGTGTAAACAGATCAATGGAACAGAATAGAATCCAGAAGTAGACTGACATTTTTACAGTTGATTGGTTTTCAAAAAAAGTGTCAAGGGAATCCAGTGGGAAAAATGACAATCATGTTAATAACACATGTGACTGGAAGAACTAGATCATGTATGAAAAAAACTGTCATTGTATATAATCACATTCGTAGAATATATGTGTGACAAATTACAGTTTTGAGCCTGTGTTATCCATGTCCTGGGAAATAAATTATGCATCTGTACTGCTATGTTAGCTTTCTCAAGCCACAGAAATATTATTTATTATGAAAAACTTATAAAGGAGCTGCAATAACATTGAAGACACAAGGACATAGTTTAGAAAATAGTTTCTAATGCATTAAACAATGCTTTACTTCCTGGATGATATAATAAAAATGGCCTTCTGTTTTTACAGCAAGTTTAATCCCTCCCTGTATATTCGTAGTAGTAGGAGAAATTTCCAATTTCGCTCATGACCAATGATATTTATTTGTGAAACTCCTAGCTGGATTGAGGGGCAGGGGCTATATCTCTGCAAAAATGAAATCTCATAAGCCAATAGCTGAAGACTTCTTTTAGATACTGGAAGAATCACATCTTTCATGTACATGGGAGGTGGCATTATAATTGTGACTAACAGGGGTTAATCAAAAGGAGTTCCTGCCCTAACAAGCTGGAATGTAAGCGTGATTGTGCATGCTAAGTCGCTTCAGTTGTGTTTGACTCTTTGCGACCCTATGGACTGTAGCCCGCCAGGCTCCTCTGTCCATGAGATTCTCCAGGCAAGAATACTGGAGTGGGTTGTCATGCCCTCCTCCTGGAATCTTCTCAACCCAGGGATGGAACTCACGTCTCTTAAGTCTGCTGCATTGGTAAGTGCATTCTTTACCACTAGTGCCACCTGGGAAGCATGTAAATGTGATTAAGTTTTGAAAACTTTTTCCTCCTACACCTTAAGAGGGGTTTCTTGAGGACAAAAGATGGGGCTTCTCTATGATTCTCACACTCAGATCCATCAGGCTGTGTAATTAAATAAGGCCTGATACTCTTCAGGGAATTCCTCCAAAAGGGCCCACTGATTCTAGAGAATCAAGCTGTAGCTGGAGTAACTGCACACTTATTTTATTTTAATAATCCAGGGAAGTCTCCCAAAGCTGGGGTCAAAAATTCTTTCACCATGGAAGGTATGTTCTTTCTCCCATACAGTGCTAGACATGCGCCATAAACTCTCCCTCTTTTTTTCTTTCTTTTCTTCTATCTCTGTAGTGTTTTCTCTTTTTACAGTCCGTGCAGGCAATGACACTTCCATTACTATAATGTCACTTGAAATGTTCAGGTGACAGGAGTGTTGATCAGGTTACATTTCTGTTTAGTTAAATAACAGCCCTGCAGATACATTTAGAACACTGTTTCTCAGTTCTTTCTCAACTTCCTCGTGAAAGATACTCATCATCTTTTAGGAAGGATTGCTCTTGCAAGTGGATCATCGCAATCATTTTGTTTTCATTCTTAGTTTGCTATTTCTGGAGCATGTACCAAAGGTCAGGCTAAGTGCTTTCTTTACATTATCTAGTATAATCCTTATGACACCTTTTCAAATAGATACTTTTATTTCCTCATTTTATGATTAACTTACTTTAGGACAGAGAGTTGGGTGGTGACAGAATTGGACCTCAAACACAGATCTGAGCCCAGAAAACAAGCTCTTATAAACTTCTTCTGGTGCTCAGAGGATCACATAATTCTGATCTTACCCCAAATCCCAGATACCTGTCCGTAACTCCCTGTGTTTTTACTATCAACCAGTTCCCTAGTTTGGGTAGAAAAATTGTATGAGGCTGCATGGGGTGAAATAAAGCAAAACACAAGAAATCGTCTTGCCTTTGGAGAACTTCTAATCTAGTTAAGCTCCAGTTAAGCAGTTGTTTTCCATTTAAGATGCATATGAGAATCATCTGCAAAACTTTAACAAATACTGATACTGAAATTCTGATTTAACTGATGTAGGGGGTGGTCTGAGCATCAGGATTTTAAAAACTCCTTAGGTGAGTTGAAGGTGTAGCCAAGGTTGACAATCACCTAGTTTGAATGAAAAAAAAAAAACTCATAAAATAATATCAAAACCACTACAATGTACAACATGATATATTCTTAAATGTATTTATTCTTTACCTCATTCCACAAAGGATATGACATGGCTAAAAAAATTATTCAGTACAGAATAAATTCCACTGAGGGGCACAGAGTTTCAGGTACCTGTTAAATAGGCTGTCAAAGGGGCTGGGACACATGAGGTCAGCAGAGAAATAATTTAGGTACATTTTATTTCTTTGGTTTGCAAAGCAGCAGTGGCAGGTTTTTGGAGAGAGTCCTTAGAAAACAGTGATTGGTCCAGGTATTGTTTCTAGGTGGTTGATTGGTCCAAGAACAGTTCTAGGGAGTTGATTGGTCTGGAAAGCTGTTTCTAGGCTGTCAGGCCAGTAGATTGCCTTGTCTCCAAGGGTTACTCAATCTACAAAGTGATAACAGGCCTCAGAAGCTTGTGTAAAATGATAATCTTTTTTCTCATTACAGAGGCTTGTTGAAAAAAATGCCAGTATCTGAGGGATGACTCATAGGCACAGTGTACATTTCATTGCTCCAACTTCCTTAAGGGCTCATAAAGCACTAGCTTCCTAAATTACTTGTTTCACAAGTCATGGAGTGGCCAGAGCTGTTTCATGAAAAATTTCCAGCCATTAAAAGGGCAACATTAAACTATTCAGTGCAGTTTAGTTGTTAGAATATTTCCTATCTTTTCTTTCTCCTTCTCAATTGCTGCTGAGAAGTTAATATCAGCAGGGAGAAACAGGTAGCCTATAAAATGATGATGTAATAACAAAACTAAGAAAAAGGGTAAAATCACTGTGATTCTATAGTCTTAATATTGAATCATTTTTATTTTTGCATATTTTTATTCTAACCTAAGATAATATGTGAAATTTAAGGCTTCACTATCTAATCACAGTTTTTAAATGGTGCTATCAGTTTCTTTCTTTTAGAGTGGTTTATTAAGTTCCTCAAAAGTATGATGTCATAACGTGCTTTATGAGTAAATTTTGTAGTTTTAGTTTTAGATTCAGTGAATATTCTTGAGTGGCATTCACACACAGGCTGGACAGGCATTTTACATAATTATCTTATTTTTAAAATAACAATAAAAAGCATTGATGGAAGGCCACATGGTAGCAGGCTCTGTTCTAAGGACAGAAGATAAAGCTGGGAAGAAAACAGACAAAAATTTTCTTACTCTGGGAGGAAAAGATAGGCAATTACAACCCTGACCAACACAAAATGCTTCTGTGCTCCCAGTGGTTACACATATTAACTCCATGTATTTCTCTTAACAATCCCAGGAAGTAGGTACTATCAGCAACTCCATTGTTTAGGAGAGGGAGATGGTGCACAGAGAGGTTAACTTGCTGAAGGTCACACGCTAGTGAGTGCTGAGCTGGATTTTGTGGTGCCACGCGCTGCGTGCTTAAGTGCTATCTGCTGTCCCTCTGTAATTAGCTTCTTTATACTTATTCTATCAACGTAGGGTAGCACGTTTCCCTCTTTCTGAAGTCTTTTCAATTTTTACTTCAAATATTTACTACTTCTCTCTAAAGGTATTAAATTAGTGCTTTAGAGAACACTGTCCAATTACAGGATGCTTACTGTAGGCTTACTTTACTGACTCGATGAAAATAAAGTAAAATATTTTGTTTGGTGTATTTGCAAAAATTTTCCTTCAAAATAAAATGGCAGCTAGAAATGATCTATAGCCTCAAACTAGGAAATGAGTTAATGAGGTAGGTTCCAATTTTCTCTGCACACTGGAATCACCTGAAGAAAATTTTAGACTATACTGATACCTGTGTCTCACATCCAGGGATTCTGATTCAGTTGGTCTGGGGTGAGTTCACGCATCAGTACTTTGCGAATCTGGTAAAATGGCAATGTGACAGAATATGTAAAAGCCAGACATTTAAAATCATCATCGTTAAAAAGCGGGAATTTGAATCAGATTGATCTGGATTAAATCACACATCTGCCACTCATTAGCTGTGTGATTATGGGCAGTTTCTGTAGGGGAGGAAAAAATTATCCATTCTCTGAGGGGCTACAACTGGGCCTAAGAATTAAATTGACATAAGACATAGTAACAGAGGGAAAAGTGTACACATTTTAATAAAATTTTACAAGAGAAGGACAACCTGAAGAAGTGCTCAAAGCAAGAAGCTTTTGTAGGTTTTAGACAAAGAAATGATAACTTTTGAAGAAATGACTAAACAAAGAAGCTGGACTGGGGCAGAGTGTTGTGGGGAAGTGACTAAGGGGAATTCGTGGAAGAGAAAGATTATTTCAGTATGTTTGTTTGTACAGACAGATTGTACATTTCAGTGTCGATTCCCCATTTCTGGGGACAAGGATGGTCTTCTCTTCCTGGTACAGTGAGAGCAACTTCCTCCTAGGAAATTTTGTTCTTTTTTTAGGTAGAGAAGAGAAGATTGGAGAACCTTTCAGAGAGGAACTGTTTCTCAAATTCCTTCAGCTCGAAATGACCATCATACCAAATCAGTATATTTTGGGGTGGTGTATCCTGAACACCTTCATTTCTGTATCTCTCTACACCTTTCTTTCCTCATCTGTAAAGTGGGAAGAATTGTCCACCTCTCAGAGCAGTTGTAAGAATTCAAGAGCATATACATTATCATGATTTTCACAGACCTGGCGCAAAGCGTGGGCTTCATCAGCAGTTCCTCTTAGCTGTTCATGTATTAATTCACCTGGCAAATAATTGCTGAGCACCCACCATGTTCCCTCTAGAGAAGGAAATGGCAACCCACTGCAGTAATCTTGCCTGGAGGATTCCATGGACAGAGGAGCCTGGCAGGCTACAGTCCATAGGGCTGCAAAGAGTCAGGCATGACTGAGCCACTATCACTCACCATGTTCCAGGCACTGGCGAGGCAGCATTGAGTAGAATGGACAAGAGGCTAGTCCTCCAAGCACTACTTTGGATTGTTTTTTAGCATTAATTACATGTCCTTAATCTCATGGTCCTTATACTACTCTACCCTGTATTAGGTCATCTGAACTTGGGGTCCCATCCTTACCTGCTCTCAGAGATCTTCCTCCATCAACGGTCCCCTCTTCTCTTTACTGGCTCTTTATCATATTCATTCATTTGTTTGTTGAATCTTAGTTCAGCAAGCAAATGGCTTGTGGAATCCTAGTTCCCCAACCAGGGGTTTAACCCAGTAGTGAAAGCATGGAGTTCTAACTACTGTACTGCCAGGGTTTTCCCTGTCATATTCATTTAAAGGCGATCACTTTTTCTTTCATGTTAAAAAAAAAAAAAAATCTCTGAATCAGGGATTTGGGGCTGCAAGTTACCCAACAGTTCTACTTTCATCCTTGGTTGGTTTGCTTAGCAGGAAAGTGTAGATATTGTCTGGACTCACTGCCTCCGCTCCTCAGGCCTGCTCCACCTCTTATTCACATCCAGAACACTGTGGTCAGGCTTCATCATCTACAGGTATTATTCTCACCAAGGTCACTCCCTTTTAAAACTGTTCAGTGGCTCCATATTTACCTTTGGATGAAGTCCAAACTATTTAAAATGGCATGTGGTCCTTTCTAGCCTTTTCTCCCTTTTTTGCCTGCACTCTTCTCCCCTGCCTGCTGCCTCCACCCCCGACAACACACACAGTGAGTTCTTGCCCCAAAAGACTGCTTGGAATTTCCTAGAAGCATCATACGACCTCTAGGGAGTGATGCTCTGAAGGGGATTTTTAGTCACTTGTGAGTTTGGTGTGCATCTTCTCCCATTCATGTGTTCAGTGATGTCCTGTTGGCTGACCTAAAGTCATCCACGGTGGGAGTATTTATATCAATGAAATTGGCAAAATCCACAAATTCAGGCCTTCTCACCTACTCCTAGAGAGATGGCTATTAAATATCTATCGTATAGCATTGCTTCTTGGACTGTGTACATATGTTTTCCTCTCTACCCCAGCTTGGCTCAGCTTAAATGTCTCTTTTGAAAGCTTCTCCTGACTCTTCAAGATTGGAATAGATGCCCTTCTCTATGATTCTATGGAAACTTAGGACCTCATCACCCTGCATTGTGGCACTTATCATACTGATTTTTTTGGTATCCTATATGGATGTGAGAGTTGAACCATAAAAGAAGGCGGAGTGCCAAAGAATTGATGCTTTCTAACTGCGGCCTTGGAGAAGATTCTTGAGAGTCCCTTGAACAGCAAAGAGATCAAACCAGTCAATCCTAAAGGAAATCAACCCTGAATATTCATTGGAAGGACTGATGCTGAAGCTGAAGCTCCAAAACTTTGGCCACTTGATGTGAAGAACTGACTCATTTGAAAAGACCCTGATGCTGGGAAAGATTGAGGGCAGGAGGAGAAGGGGACGACAGAGGATGAGATGGTTGGATGGCATCACCGACTCAATGGACATGGGTCTGAGGAAACTCTGGGAGATAGTGAAAGAGAGGGAAGCCTGGCGTGTACATGGAGTCACAAAGAGTCTGCCATGAGAGAGCAACTGAACAACAACAACAACAACAATACTGGCCAAGTGAAGTCTTTGAGGTCAGGGAAGACGTCATAGTGTGGTTCTCCAATCAGCAGCGTGATCATCACCAGGGGAACTGGTTAGATATGCAGACTCTCGGGCCCACTCCAGACCAATTAAATCAGAAAGTGCCTTTTAACAAGATCTCCAGGAACTGAGTGCATTTAAATTGAAGGTGCACTGCCTTAAGGACCATCTCATCATTTTTCAAATAGAAAAACAGAAATCGGGATTTTAAGGGTGATTTTCTCCCTCAAGCTCTAATAGGCATGGGAGGCAGAGACAATAAGAACAAAGGTTTCTGACTCTGCTGGTGATTCCAGCATTGCTCACCACTTCACAGCCTGGTTCTCTAGCTTTTGGCTGTGAGATTTAGGACAAGTTACTGAACCTCTCCGAGCCTGTCTGCTCATCTATGAAATGTCTGCCTCACAGAACCGTGAGGTTTAACTCAAATCAGAAAATCTCCAAACATTTTGTGCAAGGCACTGTTCACATGAAAAGGCTTATTATTCTCTGATGAAAAGGCAGACAATTGCTTTGCACAATTTAAACAGTAGAGGTAAGTGTTTTACTGCACACAGAAGCAGATTGTTATTTATATCTCTAAAAATCTTCATGCCTTGACAGTAATATTTAGAAGACAGGTTTTTTTTTTCCTTTTAATTTTTCATGTTTTCCAGTAAAAATACTTATATAAGCTGCCTGGTACAGGTGCTCTGCTAGTTACTCTTAATTAATTATTTATATAGTTGGGCTGATCTGTGTTAATATGAATCTGGTGAACCGGGGCCAAATTCACCCTTTGAAATTGGTACCCACATGTGGAATTAAAGAACCTGACTCACTGACCTACTTTCTTGGGCACCAAAATACGGTGAGGCTGCATTTCCTAGTGTTCTGCTCCATCTAGTGGCCAAATATGGTATAGGCATCAATTTTCAGATAACAGGGAAATTATCAGGAATCCTACAGTAGTTTTCTCTCTTAACATAAACGTATCCAAATTCTCACTATTGAGGAGAAATGATCTAATATATACATCTTTAATACTGTTCGTTATATGTGAAATAAAAGGCCTCAGTTCAGTTCAGTTCAGTCACTCAGTCGTGTCCGACTCTTTGCGACCCCATGGACTGCAGCATGCCAGGCCTCCCTGTCCATCACCAACTCCTGGAGTTTACTCAAACTCATGTCCATCGAGTCAGTGATGCCTTCCAACCATCTTATCCTCTGTCGTCCCCTTCTCCTCCTGCCTTCAATCTTTCCCAGCATCAGGGTCTTTTCAAATGAGTCAGCTCTTCACATCAGGTGGCGAAAAAATTGGGAGTTTCAGCTTCAGCATCAATCCTTCCAATGAATATTCAGGACTGATTTCCTTTAGGATGCACTGGCTGGATCCTCTTGCAGTCCAAGGGACTCCCAAGAATCTTCTCCAACACCACAGTTCAAAAGCATCAATTCTTCGGCGGTCAGCTTTCTTTATGGTCCAACTCTCACATCAATACATGACTATGGAAAAACCATAGCTTTGACTAGATGGACCTTTTTTGGCAAAGTAATGTCTCTGCTTTTTCATATGCTGTATAATTTGGTCATAACTTTTCTTCCAAGGAGCAAGCATCTTTTAATTTCATGGCTGCAGCCACCATCTGCACTGATTCTGGAGCCCCCCAAAATAAAGTCTTTCATTGTTTCCAATGTTTCCCCATCTATTTGCCATGAAGTGATGGGACTAGATGCCATGATCTTAGTTTTCTGAATGTTGAGCTTTAAGCCAACTTTTTCCCTTTCCTCTTTCACTTTCATCAAGAGGCTCTTTAGTTCTTCTTCACTTTCTGCCATAAGGGTGGTGTCATCTGCATATCTGAGGTTATTGATATTTCTTCCAGCAATCTTGATTCTAGCTTGTGCTTCATCCAGCCCAGCGTTTCTCATGATGCACTCTGCATATAAGTTAAATAAGCAGGTTGACAATATATAGCCTTGACATACTCCTTTCCCGCTTTGGAACCAGCCTGTTGTTCCATGTCCAGTTCTAACTGTTGCTTCCTATTCTACATACAGATTTCTCATGAGGCAGATCAGGTGATCTGGTATTCCCATCTCTTTCAGAATTTTCCATAGTTTGTTCTGATCCACACAGTCAAAGGCTTTGGCATAGTCAAACAAAGCAGAACTAGATGTTTTTCTGGAACTTTCTTGCTTTTTGGATGATCCAACAGATGTTGGCAATTTGATCTCTGGTTCCTCTGCCTTTTCTAAAACCAGCTTGAACATCTGGAAGTTCACAGTTCACATATTGCTGAAGCCTGGCTTGGAGAATTTTGAGCATTACTTTGCTAGCATGTGAGATGAGTGCAACTGTGTGGTACTTTGAGCATTCTTTGGCATTTCCTTTCTTTGGGATTGGAATGAAAACTGACCTTTTCCAGTCCTGTGGCCACTGCTGAGTTTTTCAAATTTTCTGGCATAATAATAGGCTTAGGATTCTTATAAATGTACCATAGTAATGTAAAGTGATAATGAGTAAACTGTTGGGAGGGAGACAACTCTGTATTTTCAGCTCAGTTTTCTGTAAACATAAAATAGTTCTAAAAAATAAAGCCAACTGATTAAAAAAATAGGCTTAGGATTCTTGTTGCTAGCTGGAAAGTAGGCAACTTTCCGATTTGGAAAGAAAAACTAGGGTCATTTTTGATGCTTCTGTTGATTAAAAAAATGAATCAATAATCAAAGAAAGAAATAGAAAATTTTATTCCAGTCAACCTGAGGGTTTATAAGCCGGGAGACAGTTTTTCGAGAAGCTCTGAGGTCGGTTCTCTTTTTAGATGTTAAAGCACGATTATAGAAGTTTTTGAGACAAAAGGTTCTATATCAAAGTGACATTCTGACAGTTTAAATAGTCCGACAAGGTGAGTAGTGGGTCATCCTGAGCTCTTACAGGATGAAGAAAAAAATATCATCTCCTATGGGGTTGCTTGCTGGTGCCAGGAGGGAATTGCCTTTTTTTTTGTTGAGTAGGCATTCCTATGTCTTCTAAGGGGACCTAGTTAGTGTAGAATGCACATGCACAGTACACACTGAAGGGAGGAGAGTGGCTCACATGGCAGAGAAAATTCTGTTAAAATGTTCTTGTCTTCCTTTAAAATAATTTTATTTCATCACTTCATTTGTGTGATATGTCCATTCTGTCATCAAACCCTAAAATTTTATTTCTCAAGACATTAGCCATTGTCAGAGAGAAAGACATTTTCCTTTACCCTTCTAAGTTCTTCTGCTTGATCTCAGAATTAAATTGACACGAAGGTGAAAAGCGTTAGTCGCTCAGTTGTGTCTGACTCTTTTGCAACCCCGTGGACTGTAGCCCATCAGGCTCCTCTGTCTGTGGGATTTCCCAGACAAGAAAACAGGAGTGGGTTGCCATTCCCTTCTCCAACGGATCTTCTCGACCCAAGGATTGAACCTGTGTCTCCTGCATTGGTAGGCAGGTTCTTTACCATTGAGCCACTAGGGAAGCCTTGATATGAGAAAGATTAATAGGAGACAATCAAAGTTTCATAACATGTCTACCTGGCAGAGCCCCAGGAAAACTTAGTTACTCACCAAAATGGCCAAAACCACTAATGAACCTTAATACTATCTTAATACAGTCCCCTGGAGCACAAGATCAAACCAGTCAATCCTAAAGGAAATTAATCCTGAATATTCATTAGAAGGACAGATGTTGAAGCTAAAGCTCCAATAGTTTGGTCACCTGACATGAAGAGCTGATTCACTGGAGAAGACCCTAATGCTGGGAAAGGTAGAGGGCAGGAAGAGCAGGGGATGACAGAGGAAGAGATGGCTGGATGGCATCACAGACTCAATGGACATGAGTTTGAGCAAGCTTTGGGAGATAGTGAAGATGAAAGAAGCCTGGCGTCCTGCAGTCCACGGGGTCTCAAAGAGTCAGACTTAACTTAGCGACTGAACAACAACAATATTATCTTCAGTTAAAGACAAGAGATGTTTGGGGGGGTAGTGTGGGCCTTCAGAAGGGAGAAAAAGAATTGACATGGAGGTTAAAAAAAAAAAAAAAAAAGAAAGAAAGCAAATATTTGGTAAATAAATGCTTGCCCAGGCCAGGGAGAAACAATGGGATTCAGAGTGGACCTGATCTCTACAGAGTATTCCCTGCACATGTAACCCATAGTCTTTGCAGATATCTCTAGAGATAGCAGTATTTGGGAACAGGTCTTATATCTGAATTCTTTTTTAGGCAGTTAGGGGGAAGGTCCAGGTTTCTTCCCGAGGCCTTCAGGCCTTCATTGTTTTTACCTTGAGGTAACCCACCTGCCAAAGAGACGTTTTTAAAGCAGAGACTTAAATCCCCATAACAAACCTTACCTTTTACTGTTTTTCCTGGTAACCTCCCAAAGCTGGTGTCTGTTGTGGTCTGGGTATGGGTTGGAAAAGAATTGCCAGACATGAGACAGAATGAGAAGGAAATAAAGTTTATTAGAATGGGATACGCTGTTACAACAGTGGGCCAACTCAAGGGAGAACCAGTGTTGAATAGGGGTCCTCAGTACACTTTAATACCCAGGGTACAAGGAGCGGGATAGAGGCCTTGTGGGTCATTTGCTGATTGGATGAGGCATGTATTCTGGGTGGGGGAAGAGTAGGGCAAATATTTTCTCCTTATGGGGTAGGAGGGGAGACAGGTTATACAGTTCCATTAATAGTTACAACATGGGTGAGGGAAGGACAATAAGGGTCTGGTTTTTCTGTTCCTGCATTCTGAGACCCTCCTTGGTTTATCTGCTCTTTCGTCCTGGGGTCACCACAGTCTCTCCATTCCCCCAACATCTTTCTTTCTTGGCTAAAGATGTTAGTATTTACGGTGCTGGCTATCTCAGCTTCCCTGGGTATCTCACATCCATATGTGAGATGTCCATGTTAATAATCTTGTTTGTTTCTCTCTTGTCCTTTATGACAGGAGGTCTTAGCCAAGAAAAGTAGAACATTATTTTTCCTCTCCTACATGACCTATTTATTAATAACAGGAATTCAGAATCAGGATTGAGTTGATTTATAGAAATTAGATGTGGTATCCTTGTATGCAGGTTTGTGACTTGTTTAGTGTTGGGCATATATTCGCAACCCTGGAACAGGAGTCATTTCATGTTGAGACTTTGTTGGGGAATTGATGTTGTTAAATTAATTAAACAGTTTTTAAACAATTAAGGAGGCCATTCAACTGTTAAACAGTTTTTAAACAATTAAGGAGGCCATTCAACTGATGTGTGTCTCTCATGCCAAGAGGGCCTACAGAGTTAAACCAAAATCAAACCCTGTAAATATGCCCAGGTAGGAAATAAAAACATGAAAGACAGGTAATCATAAATAGGCAATGAGGCTTTAAGCTCTAGACAACTGAATAATTTTTTAGAAAACTGAAGTATAATTGATTTACAATGTATTAATTTATGGAAGGTGATTTTGAGTTTGCTCAAGATATCTCATTCCCCACATCTCCTAGTACTACTGAAACAAACTTGGTCTACTCCATCACACGGTAAAACTTATCTATGGACACCAGGTTGTGATGAAGGAAAGGCATTTATTGTAAGGCACCAGACATGGAGTCCAAGGCAGCTAGTACTCAAAGAGCCCAAACTCCCCAAAGGGTTTCAAGGAGGCATTCTTAAAGGCAAGGTGAGGGACTTCCCTGGTGGTCCGGTGGTTAAGGCTCTACATTTCCATTGCAGGGGTCCCTGTTCAGTCCCTGGTCAAAGAAACTAGATCCCACGTGCTGCCACTAAAAAAAAAAAAAAAAAAAAAATCCTGCAACTAAAGATCCCTCATGTCGGCTGGAAGATCCTGTAAACCATAACTAAGACCTGGTGCAGCCAGGTGAGGGAGGGTACGTGCTCAGCTTATGCATCATTTTCTTATTGGCTGATGTTGATATTACAGGGGTTAACATTATCAATCCTCAGGCTCCTGAAGGTCTAGGGGGCTACATGCTCTAGTCATAATGTACTATTATGTTCTATGTTATTATAATAGTTTAGTGGGGTTTTTATTTTTTTGGCTATTCTGAGAGGCTTATAGTATCTTAGCCCCCTGATCAAGGATCAAATCTGTGCGCCCCCTGCAGTGGAAGCGAGTCGCCCTAACCACCAGACTGCCAGGTAGTTCCGTTGACGGGGGTTTTAGCATCTGTAGGACAACTCAGAAAATGCACATGAGCTGTTCAGAGAGGAGGTTAAGCAGAAGACATGGTGGGAGGGGTCTGTCCCAGGAAGGATACTGCTGGGTTCCACTTGTAGTATTCAAATAAAGGGAGGGACATGGAAGGTGATTTTTAAGGCCTGTGTCTCAGTCTCTGACTTTTCAGAAAAATGGAATGGTTCTCTGAAAAAGGAAGACATAGAATAGCCAAATTCCTGGGATTAGGAAGGGCTTATGTTTCTGCTAGCCTGGACGTGCCTCCAGAAGTCACGGTGGGTGTTATGGATTGAATTGTCCCAAAAGATATGTTTAATTTCTAACCTTGTACTTTTGAGTGTGGTTTTATTAGGGTGGGCCAGAATTCAATGGATGGACTGGAAATCTGGACATAGATGCACACAGAGAGGGCTTCCCAGGTGGTGCTAGTGGTAAAGAACCCACTTACCAATGCAGAAGACATAAGAGACATGGGTTCTATCTTTGCGATGTACAGCTTGGAACCAGGTGGTGTAGTTGTTCAGTCACTCAGTCATGTCTGACTCTTTGCAACCCCATGGACTGCAGTACGCCAGGCTTCCCTGTCCTTCACCAACTCCTGGAGCTTGCTCAAACTCATGTTCATCGAGTCGGTGATGCCATCCACCCATCTCATCCTCTCTTGTCCCCTTCTGCTCTTGCCTTCAATCTTCCACAGCATCAGGGTCTTTTTCAATGAGTCAGCTCTTCTTCTCAGATGGCCAGAGTATTGGAGTTTGATTTAGCATCAGTCCTTCCAATGAATATTCAGGACTGATTTCCTTTAGGATTGACTGGTTTGCTCTCCTTGCAGTCCAAGGCACTCTCAAGAGTCTTCTCCAACACCACAGTTCAAAAGCATCAGTTTTTTGGCATTCAGCTTTCTTTATGGTCCAGCTCTCACATCCATACAGGACTACTGGAAAAACTATAGCTTTGACTGTAGGGACCTTTGTTGGCAAAGTAATGTCTCTGCTTTCTTTAGGTTAAATTCCCATGGTGACAAGGATACAGGGGGGTGCTATCTTTTTTCCTGTTTACAAAGAGGTGGCTCTCCAGACCCCGAGAAAATTTCTTGGGTTGTAAAGCAGGCAAGAGGCTTACTGAACTGTTCAAAAGACTTATATATAGGTATCAAAGCGATGGGGCAGGATTTACAAATAAAAGTTTTTGAAAGAAAATGTTCTAGGAAAAGGGAAAGTCTTTTTCCTTTTTGTCAACAGGGAAAATTCAATCTTATTTACCCGTACTCTCACCTCTCTGCCATTCTCCAAGAGGAAAAACAGATGCCCACAAAGTGACCAACGTGAGTCCTCCCTGGCTTTCTGGAACCACAAACACATTCTCATTTGCATGTCTTGATCTCCTCTTTGCTCCCAACTCCACTCTGCCAGCAGACACTAGAATTGGCCATCATCTGGGCACATTTCTGGTTTGTAAGGCAACTGAGTCTTATCTTTTCCTGTCAGCAGAGGAGTGTTACTTTCACTAAAAGGTCTCAACAGATATAAGAGCCAGAAAGACCAGGAGTGCCAACTAATTCAGGCTCTCTCAAACAGTGAGAGCCCTTTCTATTTCTGGGGAGAATGCTGCTTGTATTGAGAGGGTCCAGGCATTTGGGAGCTGAGCAGTCCCACAAGTTTCTCACCAGCCCTTTAACATCAGATCCCCAACCTTCAGGATCTAATGCCTGATGATCTAAGGTGGAGTTGGTGTCATAATAGAAATAAAAATGCACAATGAATGAAATGTGCTTGAATCATCCTGAAACCAACCCCCTCTCTCCAGCCTGGTTCGTGGAAAAACTATCTCCCATGAAATTGGCCAAAAAGCTTGGGGACCACTGCTTTAACATGCATTCCCCACCCTGCCCCAAACTGCATTCTCTTGCAGTTCAAATACAGCACTGATATTTAAAACCAGTCTGTTAACACTATAATTAACTTGCCAGCATCCAGCTTTATATTCAATACTTTAACTAAATTAGTCTGGTAGCTATAGAAAGTCTTATTACAGGACACAGTTTATAAAATGAGCTTCCAATCGTCTGGAATTGGAAGATGCTTCCAATCGCACCTGCTTAACTCGAAGACCATTTGGTAAGCCAAATTGAGAACACTGCCACGTAGCATTACTCCACTGAGCAATTCCTGCCTTTGCCAATTACACAGATTAGTCGGTAACTTTGAGACTCCCAAATACACTATAAAACTGCTCCAGAAATGTAGAAACAAAACTCATAAAACACGGTTTGGGGTTAATTTCAGATGCTTCATGGATCCCTAGAAGCACACCCCCAAAGATAAATCCCTCATTTCTGGTGCTCCAATCTCTCGCCCTTAGAGTTTTCTCTAAAGCTTGTTCCGCTAATTCAAGTCAGGAAGAACTTTCCAAATTCCCAAATCAAACCCAGATCCTGCCGGGACGCCAAACTTGGCCGAAAAAAGGGCGATCAGGCTCTTGGGGTATGACGGCGGCGGGAAAGCCCCTTTCGTCAGTAAAACAGATGCCTTAATGAAATCTGCGGACCACTCTACGCTTGGAAAGAGGCTTGGTTTCCTTTCATTCTCCAGGGTTTCCATCTGCCGTCTAGACAGAAATGTAAAGAACTGTAGCTCTGTGGTACCCGGTACTAACACAGCTGAGCTCCTGCAAAGCCGCCCACTGAGCGCTCCGAGGACGGGGCGGGGCGGGGCGAGGGAAGCCCCGCCCCTTCCCTTTGCCTTGGCCTTAACTCCTTCCCATCTCGCCGCCAGCGTCTCTTTTTCACCTCTGACCTCGGAAAGAAGTGGGTGGGGCCTCTGGGGGCGGAAGTGGCGGTGCATTGTGGGCTCGCCTTGAGTTGAGCCTGAATGGAAGCGGCGCGCCGCCGCTGACATTACCCGCGTCGGAGCGGCTGGTGTTCGGACGCCGTCCGGGATTCGGGTACCTCAGACCTCTGGTTCAGAGGGGACCGCGAGGAGGCGGCGGCTAGGCGCGGCGAGCGTTGGTGGAGGGGCGGCTGTGCGCGGCCCCAAGACATGGCTCACAACAAGATCCCGCCGCGGTGGCTGAACTGTCCGCGGCGCGGCCAGCCGGTGGCAGGTAACTGGGACGGGGGTGTTCGAGTCCCCGCGCACGGCCTGGTCCGGGGGTGGGCTGGGGGGGGTGCAGCTTTCGGTAATGGCGTTTCAGGACCGAGATGTGCTCGCTCCGATGAAGCTTCGTGGATGAATGTTTGGGAACCTAGACTGGAGGGAATAGGGCCACTTGTCACTTTTCAGTAAGGCTAAATGTTGCGAACTGGAAGGTAGATAGGAGGTTTCTGTGTGGCAGGAACTGAGGACACAAGAACTCAAGGGGCAATACTTCGAAGCTTAGTCAAGAGTTTTGTAAACCTTTCAGGGTTCTCGGAAGGGTGTCAGTCTTGCGATGAAGGCAGTCTTAAGAGGAGGAAGGGCAGTTCCCTGCGGTGAAATGGATACACAGAGAGACTGGAGGTTTTTGTTTTGCTTAGTTTTTTAAAATCTTTTTTTTTTTTTTAAAGAACGACTTTCGAGGACTTTTTCGTCTTTGAGTTTGACCCAACAGACTTTAAATTTAAAGTGTACAGTTGGATAAATTTTGACCATATGCGCCCCCGCACATCCCCTATGAAACACAAGATAGTAAAACAGAATCATCACTTCTTCAGGTTTCCTCCAGCGCTTGATAATCCCTCCCTCTACAGGCAACCGGTGATCTGCTTTCTGTCACTATAGATTTAGTTTGCATTTTGTATAATTTTTAAAATAAATGGAAACATACCCTCTTTTGGGGACAATCTCTGGCATCTTTCACTCAGCATTATTATTTTGAGATTTACACGTGTGCTTGTGTGTATCTATAATTCATCCCTTATCACTGCCAAGTAGTAGTTAGTCCATTGGTACAGCTACACCACTTTAAATTAGATTCATTCATTCGTTCATGCTCCTTTGGGTTTTCAGTTTTTGGCTGTTGCATACTAACTTGCTATGAACTTTCATGTGCAGTTCTTTATATGGGCGTATGTTTTCTTTTCCCTGTGTAAATCTTTAGGAGAGGGATGGATCATACAGTAGGTGTACGTGTAACCTTCCGAAAAACTGCCAAACTCTTAAAAAAAAAAAAGTCATAACATTTTGCACTCCTGCCTATCAGTATGAGGATTCTTCTTTGCTCCATATCCTAACACTTGATTTGATCAGTCTTTTTAATATTACCCATTCTTTACCAACTGAGCTATCAGGGAAGCCCCAATAGGTGTTTAGCACTGTCTTATTGTGGTTTGATGTTGAGCATCTTTTCATGTGCTTCTTGGCAGTTCACATATCTTCTTTTGCAAAATGTCCAAATCTTTTGCTGATTTTAAAAATATTTATTTTTATTTGACTGTGCAGGGTCGTAGTTGCAGCACTATGGATCTATGATCTTTGTGTGGCACTGGAGATCATAAGATGGGGCATGTGGAATCTTTAGCTGTGGCATGCAAACTCTTAGTTGCAGAATGTAGGATCTAGTTCCCTGCATTCCAAGCTAGGACCTCTGCATTGGGAACTCAGAGTCTTAGCCACCGGGTTACCAGGGAAGTTCCTTTGCTAATTTTTAAAATTGGTTTGTCTTATTTTTGAGTTGTTACTGTTCTTTATATGTTGTAAATACAAGTCCTTTGTTGTTGTTCAGTAGTTAAGTCATGTCCAACTCTTAGCAGCCCCTTGAACTGCAGCATGCCAGGCTTCCCTGTCCTTCACTATCTACTGGAGTTTGCTCAGACTCATGTCCATTGAGTCAGTGATACCATCCAATCATTTCATCCTCTGTTACTCCTTCTCCTCTTGCCCTCAGTCTTTCCCAGCATCAGGGTCTTTTCCAGTGAGTTGGCTCTTTGCATCAGATGGCCAAAGTATTGGAGCTTCATATTCTTTTCAGAGTCTTCTCCAGTTTGTGACTTGCCTTTTCATTCTCTTAACAGTTTCTTCTGAAGAATTAAAGTTTTAACTTTTAACTAACTTCAACCTAGTGCTTTTTCTAGAAGACATTTTGAAGTAAAATTAAAGGATTTTGTAAACTATGCATGCTTACTAATTATGTACACATTTTTAGTATGTCTGCCTAGTTCTTTTAAGTTGTTGGAAGAGAAGATTCCATAGTCATTTTTTAATTCATGTTTTCTGATTCTTCTGGTTTGTCAGCTTTTCTTCACATTTTATATTAAATCTTCAGGCAGTAAAACCATATAAATCAAGGATAAAGTCTTATTGAAAGATAATCTAAACAAGTCTTAGGGTGATGAAATGTTTTTTCTTAACAAAAATGAAATAATTTTCTTTATGTTCTAACCATTTTTATAGGCATTTTCACTTGTACTTTCTTTAGATGAATTGATTACAGTTCTTTACACTTTATAGGTCTTTCTCTTCAGACATTTTGACTTTTTCACTTGTTATCTCTAACTTAGAATTGAGTCTTTTTTTTTTTTTACATTTCCCCCTCCCTATAGAATTATGAAGAAACCTCTGAATTTAGATGTCTGACATCTTTTTTAACTTGGCACCTGTTTCCTGGATGCTTTATTATACCTGCTACACTTATTCGTGAGAAAAACAGAATCATAAAGTTAAGATCTTGTCAAAAGAGAATTATTTTTTATTTGGAATTAGAAAAACAGCTTAAAAGTCAGAATTTTAATGTAGTCTGTTCATGGCAATGACAATTATCAGGATACTGACTTCTTGGTAGATAAAGGGACACATGTATGTACTGATTGGGGGTGGACAGCAGCCGGTGAAGTGCTAAGCCCCAGACAGCATTATACCACTCCAAGAAACAGAGTTGTGTGCTCTGCTTGCTTTACTTTTTCCCTCTCCTGGAGATGAAGGATCAGGAATAAAAAAGTTTTCCTTTTTATTGTATTGGAGTATTTTGACCCCCCAAAAGCTAGACTTTAAATTATTGTGCTCATGAGTCCCTAAACTCACTTCATCTGAGCAGTTGTGGGCCCTGGACAGAATCCCATGCCTCCTAACAGCCAACTGGATCTTTACTGGTAATCAGTCTGCTTTGACTTATGACCCTTGTTAAAAAGTAAAGGGAATACAACATAAAATTTTTGATAAATCTCTCTTGAATTTACCTTAAAATTCTGTGTCCTAGAAGCATTCATGACACATTGTGTATTTTAGATAATGCAGGATTGGCAGTGTTTTATAGTAGTAGAACAAGAAATGTTAGCTATATTATTGTAAGCTTTAGAGAAAAAGAAGGAATCATTTGTATTCCCAATTTCTACCTCCTATTTTCTTCCTCTTATTTTTTTCTCATTAGAAAAGGAATTCATGCTTATTATATAATTTCTTTGATATTTTGCACATTTAGGAAAATGTGTTATGACTGCTAAATTTTCTCATTGTAAACATTAGGATGGCTCTTGTTTAGTTCAGTTGCTCAGTCGTGTCTGACTCTTTGTGACCCCATGGAATGTAGCACGCCAGGCTTCCCTGCATCACCAACTCTTATTAGCACTACACAAGTTCATAATTTTTCTGAATCAGAAAGAAGATGGTACTAATTATAAAAAGTAATTTGTTCCTCACTAAAGTTCCTTTTTCTACTTAAACCAGACTTATAGTGAGAGAGCTCCTGGAGATAGGACCTTTCTCCTTCTGAGACTTTATTTCTAAAGAATTCTTTTTTCTCTCCTTCTTAGTGATGGATTTTAGGTGAACACTTTGAAGATAACTAGCTTCTCGTTTCTTAAAGGCAGATTATTCAAAATAACAGTTTATGTATACTGTGTGTAAAGAACTTCCTAGGAACTAACTGGGACTATAAATATGATACTTATGAGAATAATGGTGACTTTGAAGTCATTTTACTTAGCAAATATTTGTGTATACTTTGTGCTGGTTTTTGGGACTTTGGAGATGATTTAGTCCCTCACCTTAAAGAGCATATAGTTTCATGGAAATAGCAAATCATCATTTTAAAACAAATTTCTGTTAGAACAAGTGCAGTAATGACTCTTACTAGAGAATATTATGGGATTCTAGAGGTGATAAACCCAATTTTTTGTTTAAGGTTAGGGACGAAGAAAGAGATCAGGGAGGACATCTCAGAGGAAGTGTGTGTGAGTTATCTTGAATAAACAGAAGTTTGCTAGATAGAGGGAATTCTCTAGCAATCCTCCTCTGACTGCTGAGGGCCCTGTTTTGATCTCTAGTCAGGAAACTAAGATCCCACAAGTTGCACAGGGTAACCCCACCAAAAGTTTGCTAGATATATTGTTGGTTTTTTGTTGTTTTGTTTTTGTTTTAAAGGTTTCTGTTAGGATAGGATGATGGTGGAGAGAGCTCAGCTTTAAAGTGAGGATATGGATATAAGGATGGAGAGTTTGAGCCAGGTCCTAAAGGATTTAGGATGTGATAAGGGATTTTAATGTTTATATACTTTCAAAGTGCACTGGCAAACCATTGTACTTAGCAGCAGCAGCCTTGATTTCCTCTGTAAAAGGGGGATAATAACATTATGTATGTTTATGTAAATTAATAAATCTGTCTAAAGTGTTTTAAACATTGTCTGGTATGTATTAAACATAAAAAGTTGCTTCTTTTTACCTTTTCTTTTCAGTACTGTATAGCATGAAGCCATTAGTTGAAAAAGGAGTAGAGGAGCTTAGTGTATTTTAAAAATGAAAAAAAGATGTGAAACAGAAGGTTGCCTTTGAAATTGGTGATTATAATTTATATTGTCACCCATCTGATATTTTCTGTAGGAGTCTAGCTGCATAGGGTTAGGCCCAAATAAATTAGGTGGTTGGGTTTATCTACGTCTGGGTTTTTCTCAGGAGAGTGTGACTGAGGCAGTAGGGGAGGAGCGAAGAGGTTAAGGGTGTGTAGAGGAAATAGGATGAGATCTCTGAGATGACAATGAGAAGAGAGGTTTAGTGGGATGAAACTTCTAAGGTACCTTATTATTATTTATTATGTTTCTTGTTAGTGTTTCTTATATTTCTTGTGAAGCCTAATAGAAATTAGGCTTCATGAGGGCAGGGATTTTATCTGTTTTTTTTTAGTTCTTTTCACTAATGTATTCCATGCATCTAGAATAATGCCTGTAACATAATAGGCACTTGATAAATATCTAGTAAATAAACTAAATGAAGTATTATGATCTGGGTGAGATGGTAGAAGTGGTGGATTCTGGATGTATTTTGAAAACAGATCTGATAGGATTTGCTGATGGATTGGATATGGAGTGTGTAAGAAAGAGATGGCCTCAATTGTTTAAAAAAGGGTGTTACATTTGCTGAGATGGGGAGGATCATAAGAGGAGTTTGAAAATTCAGAGCTCAGATTTGGATACCAAGTCTGAGACATCTATTAAACATCAAGTAGAGACTAGTAAGTCAGGTTGGTGATTTGATATTTGATTCTAGAGTTAAGGGAGAGCTTTGGCACAGAGTTACGTGTTGGTGAGTCAGTAGTGCCTTGGTGGGTTTTTAACCTGTGAGACCAGATGAGACACCAAGGCAGTGAGTGTAGAAAGAAAGGAGGTACAAAGACAAAGCCCTGGGACAAAACATAGACGGGCCAGGGAGATAAGGAGGAACTAGTAAAGGAGTCTGAGGAGGAGAGCCTAGAGACAGAGGAGAAAAATGGGAGGATGTAGTGTCCTGGAAGCCTTGTGAAGAAAGTGATTCAGGAACTCCTTCTCAGTTAAAAAATGATCAGGTTTTAAGAACTGAGAGTAGACGATTGGACTTAGCAACATGGAGGTTACAGTTGATCTTGAGTGGTTTTGTAGAAAATGTTCAGTTTCTAAGTCGTATCCGACTCTTTGTGGAAAATAAAAATAGAAAAATGATCTTTTTATATGTTTTGGTTAAAGTCTATGGACACAAGACTTCACTTAGATATGATTTTAGGTAGATGTTTATAATTTTATAATATAAATCAGCTAAAGTAGATGATTAATAAGGTGATTTCCCCTACATTTACATGGTGATTCAGAAAAAAAAAAGGCCAAGAAGTTAATTTTGCTGAAATTAGAATCACTGATAGTTGTTTGGTGAGTGATTTTGGTTAGTATGCTTCTCACCCTGATTCTTCTTCTGGGATGTAGGATAAGGTCTATAAAACTGAGAAAGTGTTTCCAAAATCTTGGCTGTCTGCACCAATGCCAAACAGAAATTCAGAGACAGAGTTATGGAGGAGAAGGAAAGAGTGACTTTATTACTTTGCCAAGCAAAGGGGGAACATAGTAGGCTAGCACCTCAAAAACTGTGTCTCCCTTTCCTGAATAGGGAGAGGTTAGATAGTCAGACAGGGGTATGTGGTAATTATCAAGGCAGTAACAGTCTTCATTCAAGTTTCCAAAGGGCAGGATTGCTGACAGGATTAGGGTGTGTGCAAGGTCCTCCGTGGTCTCCTAATCTTGATGAGCCTTCTGCTCCCCTTAATCTTGCCTCAGGTGGTTTCTTTGCTGCTCCTCCTCTGATCACCATCTTGATCATGGAGGCATGAGTCTTACCTCTGAGGAATGAGGCACAGAAAGGCCTTCATGCCCAGAGCCCCACAGGGCCCTACTCAGCACCAGAAGTTCCAATTTCATATTAAAAAAGCGTAATAGGAATTTCAAAGAATTGATTTAATTTACTTCATTATCAGTTTTCTAGTACTATATCTTTAAAGGTTTTAAGGCAGTAACTTTGTAATATATCCGTTTAGAACTTAAACGTCTTTCTGGACATTCCACTTACTGGTAATTTCTTTTTCTGTTGTATTTAATTGTCAATTTCTAGAATATATGTTGTCCTTAAAAGTTTCAGTGTAGTGCCCTTTGAAAGTATAGTATAGGTTGAGAGTATTTTATGAACAATTCCATTAAAAATATTGTAAGAAGATGATTTTGAGAATTGCTAATTATACAGTTTTAACCCAGAACATTTTCGTTAATGAAAATTATTACCTATCTTCATGTTATTTAGGAAGATTCTTACCTCTGAAAACAATGTTAGGACCAAGATATGACAGTCAAGTTGCTGAAGAAAATCGATTCCATCCTAGTATGCTTTCAAATTATCTGAAGAGTCTGAAGGTAAGAAGCACAACATTTTTGATATTGATTTAACATACTTTATCCCTTTCTTGTTTTTCAGGTGGCTTTCTAAAATAAAACTTTTTACTTTGAAATAATTAACTCAGAGCAAGTCGCAAAAATTGTACAAGAGTCTATGAACCCTTCTCTCAGTTTTTCCCAACGGTGACATCTTATGTGATTGTAGTATAATATCAAAAGCAGGAATTGACATTGGTACAGTATTGTTGACTGGATTGTAGACTTATAAGTTAGTTTTTTACCAGTGTTTATGTGCATTCATTTGTGTTTATGTGTGTAAAGTTCTGTGCAATTCTGCCTGCTAACTTGTTCTCTGTCTCTGTAGTTTTTTTGTGAATGTTATATAAATGGAATGAAACAGTTTGTGACCTTTCAGGATACACTTTAAAAAAAAATTGTTTAAAATTTTTTTTTGCCTGTGCTGGGTCTTTGTTGCTGCACGCAAGCCTTCTCTAGTTGCAGGGAGTGGAGGCTGCTCTTTGTTGCGGTATGTAGGCCTCTCATTGCGGTGGCTTCTCTTGTTGTGGCTCTAGGTATGTGGGCTTCAGCAGTTGCAGTTGCTGGGTTCTAGAGCACAGGCTCAGTTGTTGCTCACGGGCTTAGTTGCTTGCACCATGTGGGATTGAACCCATGTCTCCTGCGTTGGCAGGTGTATTCTTTACCACAAGTCACCAGGGAAGCCCTCGGGATATACTGTTTTCCACTAAGCATAGTGCTGCTGAGGTCCCCCAGGTTTTTGCATGAATCGATGAAAGTTGTGCTCATATTTATTGCTGAATAGTATTCAGTTGTATAGATGTGCCAGAGTTTAACCATTCTCCTCCCACTGAATGGCTAAGTAGCCATTTAGCCACTTTGAGTTGTTTCCAGTTGTGGGATATTGTGAATCAAGTTGCTGTGAAGGTTTATGTACAGGTATTTATGTGAATGTTAAATTTTCATTTTTGTGGAACAATTACCCAAGACTAAGATTGTTGAGCACGTGGTTAGTTTTACAGATAAGTGCCAAACTGTTTTTCTAAATGAAGCGTGGTAATTTTTTATGTTATTCTGACATCACACTGATTATATTAGTTTCTGGGCTTCTGGTGGCTCAGATGATAAAGAACCTGCCTGTAATTCAGGAGACCTGCGTTTGATCCCTGGGTCAGGAATATCCCCTAGAGAAGGGAATGGCAAGCAGCACCAGTATTCTTGCCTGGAAAATTTCATGGACAGAGGAACCTGGTGGACATGGTACTGCAAAGAGTTAGACACGACTGAGTGGCTAACATACCAACAACAGGGCTACTTTGACAAATTACCAGAAACTGGGTGGTGTGAAACAGCCGACACTTATCCTCTAACAGTTCTGGAGTCTAGAAATTCCACAGCAAGGTGTTGAGAGGTTGGCTCTTCCTGGAGTCTTGGAGGAGAATCTCTTCCATTCTTTTCTCCTAGCTGCCAGTGATGGCTAGCAGGCCTCAGTATTCTTAGGCTTGCAGCCCCTTTAGCTGTCTCTGCCTCCTCCTTGTGTGTGTCTGTATCCAAATTTCCTACTTATTAGGACACCCTAATCCAGTATGATCTCATTTAATTAATTTTTTTTTTGGCCACATCATGTGACTTGCAGGATCTTAGTTTCATGACCAGGGATTGAACCTGCATTGGAAGCTTGGAGTCCTAACCACTGAATGCCAGGGAATTCCCCTATATGCCCTCGTCTTGATTATATTTGCAAAGACCCTATAACCTTCTTTCAAATAAGGCTATAGTCATAGGTACTGGGAGTTAGGACTTGAACATGTTTTTAGGGGACATAATGCAACGCATAACACCTACCATTGTTACTCTTTTAAGTGGTGGTCTGTTATTGAATGCTCCTTGGAAGAATAGTTATGAGAAACCTAGACAGTGTACTAAAAAGCAGAGACATCAGTTTGCCACCAAAGGTTCATATAGTTAAAGCTATGTTTTTTCCAGTAGTCATGTATGGGTGTGAGAGTTGGACCATAAAAAAAACTGAGCTCTGAAGAATTGATGCTTTTGAACTGTGGTGTTGGCGAAGACTCTTGAGAGTCCCTTGGACTGCTAGGAGATCAAACCAGTCAATCCTAAAGAAAATCAATCCTGAATATTCATTGGAAGGACTGATGCTGAAGCTGAAGCTCCAATACTTTGGTCACCTAATGAGAAGAGCTGACTCATTGGAAAAGACCGTGATGCTGGGAAAGATTGAGGGCGAGAAGAGAAGGGAGTGACTGAGGATGAGATGGTTGGATGGCATCATGGACTCAATGGACATGAGTTTGAGCAAGCTCTGAGAGATGGTGAAGGACAGGGAAGCCTGGCATGCTGCAGTTCATGGGGTTGCAGAGTTGGAGGAGTTAGCACATTCAGCAAATGCTGGTGCCCATTACATGCGAGTTTCCTGATGCAGAATAGTAAACATGCCGCTTAGTTTTTGATAACCTGTTACTTATCCCTGTTCTTGGTTCATTTTATATCTTTTATTTTAGCTTACTTACAAACTTTTAATTTTTATCTTCATTATTAATATACATTTTTCAAAGTCATAGTTAACATTTGTAGAGCATTAAATATTCCTAGGCAGAGCATTTGCAGAGCTTGGGCTTAGAAGCCAGTTCTCCTGGGTTTGCATTCTAGTTTGCCACTTACAACTTTGTGGTCAAGTTACCTAATTTCTTCGTGTTTCAGTTTCCTCATTTGCAAATAAAATTAGTGCATATAAAGCATAGAATAGTGCTTGGCACAGAGTAAGGACTTCATTTAAATCTCACAACAACTTTATGAGGTGGATACTGTTATTATCCTCATTTCATGGATTGGGAATCTATAAGGAAAAATGATTATGTATATATAATATGAGTATATGTGTATATAGGCAGATACATTAAAAAACACAAACACATTATTCATACAGACATATCATACACACAGATACACATTTACCCATGTACACATATATGAACTCAGTGCAGCTAAGTCACATAATACAGTTTCTTGGTTTCCTAACTATAAGTATTCATATATAGAGAGAGAATTCACATTTTCTTGCTCATGCCCACTTTTCATTCACTTCTTATTTTGGACCTAGAGGCAAACAATATGGGTTCTAATTCTAACTTGTGAGAAGCTGTATTATGGCATTCAAGTCTCTGTGTTTGGCAAAGACTTCCCACCTGGAAGCAGTGCTTCCACCTTTTCCCTTTCTATTTGCCATGAAGTAATGGGGCCAGATGCCATGATCTTAGTTTTTTTAATGTTTAGTTTTCAGCTGGCTTCTTCCATCTCCTTCACCCTCATCAGAGATTCTTTAGCATATCCATTCAGTTCAGTTCAGTTCAGTGGCAGCCTACAGTCCACAGGGTCGGACATGACTTAGCGACTAAACAGCAGCTGAAATGTTACTGAGTCATTCAGTTAAGTTCAGTCGTTCAGTTGTGTCCGACTCTTTGAGACCCCATGAATCGCAGCACGCCAGGCCTCCCTGTCCACCACCAACTCCGGGAGTCTACCCAAACCCATGTCCATCAAGTCGGTGATGCCATCCAGCCATCTCATCCTCTGTCGTCCCCTTCTCCTCCTGCCCCAATCCTTCCCAGCATTAGGGTCTTTTCCAGTGAGTGAACTCTTCACATGAGGTGGCCAAAGTATTGGAGTTCCAGCTTCAACATCAGTCCTTCCAACGAACACTGAGGAATGATCTCCTTTGGGATGGACTGGTTGGATCTTCTTGCAGTCCAAGGGACTCTCAAGAGTCTTCTCCAACACCACAGTTCAAAAGCATCAATTCTTTAGCACTCAGCTTTCTTCACCATCCAGCACTCAGCTTTCTTCACCATCCAACTCTCACAGCCATACATGACTACTGGAAAAACCATACCCTATATTAAACAGCTATTGAAAGTCTTTGTCATACATTAAGTTCATGTGGCTTTCGTGTTGCAAGCATACATTTAGCACTAATGGTTAAGACTTGAGCTATATCCTTACCAGTGCTGTGTGTAATCTTTTGTACAAAGAAAGTCAAAGTTAAGAAAGAAAAGGCCTTGTTTGCTGGGCACATGAAGTTATCCTGAGTTCAGGTCTGGCTTATGTTTCTCTAGCTGAAGATTCCCCAATAGTTTTCTTCATATTTTTCTTTTAATTGTAGCATATCCTTGAAGGTTGAGGTGTGAATGACAATCTGCATTACAGTCAGGCTTCCAAGAATAGTCTGTTCATGATCATAGCAATGTGTTAAAAGCACATATTGCCATTACTCTTGTCTGGGGGATCATCAGTTAATATGGTGTTATCCTTCTCTTGTGCAACTATGTCAGCGAATATGGGAGGATCCTTAGGTTGCTTCACCCAGACTTTAGCTCTAGTTGCGTGTATTTCATTTGTGTACCCAAACCCTCCATCATCTCTGTTAGTAAGGTGAGAAGTTCTTCTCATTTTGTACTTATCACTTACACATGGGGAAATCAGGAGTTAGGCAGTTCTGTCATGTTTATTAATAAATAGATCATCCGTTCATCCTTTCCTTCATTTTGTAAAATTATTTGGATTTCTCTTTGGTAGTCTGGGTCTATAACTACTGCATGGACGCAGATTCCTTTTAACGCTTAATAGGAACATTCCTCAGTTAACCCAAAGTGCCTGGGAGGCATTTCGATTCCAATACCAGTTGAAATAGCACGTATCAGTCTTTTTGTAAGTCTCTGTTCAGATAAAGAAGACAAATCCAATCCTGCAGTCTCAGGAAAAGAGCTAGTAACTTGGAAAAGAGCTAGTGCTCCTGGGCTAATTTCCCAGTACTCAGTTGTTTCAGGATAGAAGTCTATTTTATGAATCTGTAAATTTGGAATAGTTTTACTTATCAAAGGAGTTTCTAATTCTTTTTTTTTTTTAATTTTCTTTATTGTGTTGGTTTTGCTTTACATTGACATGAGTCCGCCATGGGTATACATATGCTCCCCCTCCAGAACCCCCCTCCCTCCTCCCTCCCGATTCCCTCCCCCTGGGTCATC
>ML662442.1:56793648-56823187 GCA_007570785.1 Antilocapra americana
CTTCTGGTGGTGGCTTTGCCATGACCCCCAGAGAACTCTTGGTAAACTCCCCAGTAACTAGTAGGAGGGAAATAAGGCCTGAGGGAATTATCTCAGGATGAATTTTTTCTAACTGAGACTGACCTACTGAAATGAGCTAATGTTCAGAGCATAAACAGAACTTCCCAAGAAAAATACCAGGAGGGGCCTTGCCGTGGGATGCCCCGAAGGAAAATCCACTTTGCAGTTTCCTTCTCACTTTGCAGTTTCCTTCTCAGTCTCGTGACTTTGTGAGTGAGGGGGCATCCTGACGGCTTCTGGCATTTAAAGTTAGTTCTCCAGTTTTTATAACAGCCCTCTCCTAGTTTAATTAATTGCTGTTTAAGCAAACCATTCATTTTTTCAATCCAACCAGCAGCTTGAGGATATTAAGTAATATGAAAGATCCATTATATATTGTATTCCTGGGCAAACTCTTGTATTAACTTACCTTTAAAATGTGATCCATTGTCCCTCTGAATTTGAAGTGGAGCACCATAATATAAATTAATTATCGCCTCTGTTTAAATAATTCTGATTGGCTTTCTTGAAGGGAATGGCCACTAAATATTCAGAATAGGTGTCCAAAGCAGTACCCACATATTGACATCCTTCATCTCAAATTAATGGATCAATATAATCAATTTGCCATATTTGCCCAGGCAGCTTGCCACATGCCAGTTGTCCTTTGACTAGCTCTGGTAAGCGTCTGTGTTCAATATATTGATAAATTGGTCATTGTGAAATGTTTAATGGGATCCATAGTAAAGGATATACCTTGATTTTGAGCCCACCTGTATGTTGCTTTTTCTCCCACATTGCCACATTTTTGGTGTGCCCACAAAGTCAAACCTGTGGCTAATCCATTGACTACCAACCAAGAGTCTTGTTATGTTAATATTCAGTTAGAATGACATTCTGTTAACTTTTTTTGTTTTAGAGCCTCATATACTGCATATAATTCAGCAGATTGACTACGCTTAGTGTAATTCTTTCTGGCCTCTGAAAATTTCCTAATCCAGAAACCCAGGGACATTCTTTTTGTCTTGTCGTTTTTGCCATAAGCTCCAGTTAGCATATGTTTCATTGATAGATACATGAATTTTGTGTCCCTTGGTTATAGCTCATGAGGTGTCTGATCTCCATCCAAAGACAGATTACTGAGATAAGCTTTAGGATAATTCAATTAAACTTTTTAGCAATAAAACATAACAGCAAGGAACTGTCTGGGAAGTGAGTCTTGGTCAACGTAGATCTCAATTAGCAAAACTAGAATTTAATAGTCAGTGAAATAAAATTGAACCAGTGTCTCTGCATTGGCAGGTGGATTCTTTACTGTGGAGCCACCAGGGAAGCCCAAGGGCATTTTGACTGTACACGCTTTTCCCCTGCATACTCACGTTGGTGATGGCTGCCTGAATGCTGAGTTGATGTGTGTCTGGAGCTCGTTCAGTTCAGTCACGTCTAACTGTTTGTGACCCCATGGACTGCAGCATGCCACGTCTCCTTGTCCATTACCAACTCCCAGAGTTTACTCAAACTCATGTCCATTGAGGCGGTGATACCAGCCAACCATCTCGCCCTCTGTTGTCCTCTTCTCCTGCCTTCAGTCTTTCCAGCATCAGGGTCTTTTCAAATGAGTCAGCTTTTTGCATCAGGTGGCCACAGTATTGGAGTTTCAGCTTCAGCATCAGTCCTTCCAATGAATACTCAGGACTGATTTCCTTTAGGATGGACTGGTTGGTTCTCCTTGCAGTCCAAGGGACTCCCAAGAGTCTTCTCCCACACCACACTTCAAAAGCATCAATTCTTGATTGCTTCTGTAGCTTGAGTCTGGGTGTATTTCGGATAGATGCTGTCCCTGTTGTAGCTACTTGTAATAAATCATAGGTGGAGTGACAGATAAAAAGCAAATACTGATGAGGTAGGCTTTTGTAATGTTGCAGTGGAATCTGCTATATTCTTGTTTCATCATTTGTTTGGGGTTAATTTATTTCATTCAGTGCCTAAGTTCTGTGTCTCAGATAAGACTTGGATAAGTGATACACTTATTGTTAATATGTTGACAGAGTAAACATAAAGTCTCCTTCAGTGTAGATGAATGAACTGGCCCAGAATATTGCCATTCAGTCAGCTTATTTTGGAACAGATTCAGTTACTAGGAAATCATCTTTCTTTCCTTTTGCCTAAGGTTAAAATGGGCTTGTTGGTAGACCTGACAAATACTTCAAGATTCTATGACAGAAATGACATAGAAAAAGAAGGAATCAAATATATAAAACTTCAGTGTAAAGGGTAAGTCATGTATTAAGAGTCTTTAATATTGAAACTTTTTGCTGAAATTTGTCATCTCTACTTAAATACAAAATGTTTCTGTGTTACTAGACATGGAGAGTGCCCTACAACGGAAAATACTGAGACATTTATTCGTCTGTGTGAGCGGTTTAATGAAAGAAACCCACCTGAACTTATTGGTATGTTTGGCTTTACTTTAGCCACTGTTGAATATCTTATTTTATGATTGGGTTTCTGTTCTCTTTTTCCAAATGGATTGATATGGAAATTTTTTTTTCTTTTTAAAGTAATTGCCAAGAAATGTTTATTAAAGTAATAGTCTATTGAGAACTGCTATTAAAAATTAAAATGTTGTCTATTCACGATAATATTATGGTAGTGACTGGGATTAATGAATGCTTATTATTTGCCTGTCAGACTTGGTGGGAAACTATAAATGAATGAATGAAGGAATGAATGATTGTAATCCTCATAAATCCTGTAATATGTGGCTATATCCCTATTTTACAAATAGGAAAACTGAGTCTCAGAGAAATTAAGTAGTTTCTCCTTGTTCACATGTCTAATAACTGTTTAAGCCAAGTTTGTAATCAGTTTCTGAACCAAGGTCCAAATCTCTAATTACGTGTAACACTGGTTTCTAGATTGACTACATAAAAGTAAAAAAAATTTCTGTGTTATAAAATAAACAAAACAGAGCAAAATGCCATTTGATAAGTTGAGAGCTATATTTGAGACATATAAGATAAAAAATGAATATTCTTACAAAAAGATTCTATAATTCTTAAGGCCAAAGAGGCATTCATCCATAGAAAAATATGGAAAACAATGAAAATGCAATACAGATAGCCAAGAAAGATGAAAGTTTCACTCTTCCTTGTTAACAAGAAATACAAATTAAAATATATGTTACTACCTTTCACAATCAAATTTGCAAAAATTAAATAAATCACTTTGCTGACAAAGGTCTGCATAGTCAAAGCTGTGATTTTTCCAGTAGTTGTGTACGGATGTGAGAGTTGGACTATAAAGAAAGCTGAGCGCTGAAGAATTGATGCTTTTGAATTGTGGAGTTGGAGAAGACTCTTGAGAGTCCCTTGGACTGCAAGGAGATCCTACCAGTCCATCCTAAAGGAGATCATTCCTCAGTGTTCGTTGGAAGGGCTGATGTTGAAGCTGAAGCTCTAATATTTTGGCCACCTGATGCAAAGAGACAGCTCATTGGAAAAGACCCTGATGCTGGGAAAGATTGAGGGCAGGAGAAGAAGGGGACAGCAGAGGTTGAGATGGTTGGATGGCATCACTGACTCAGTGGACATGAGTTTGAGCAAACTCTGGGAGATAGTGAAGGACAGGGAAGTCTGATGTGCTGCAATCCATAGGGTTGCAGAGTCAGACACGACTTAGCGACTGAGCAACAATAATTCTTGGAAGAACTGATGGGAAAAATTTCTAAATTGAGTACTTTATGGGTTATTAAAATTATAACTATGCTATGTTATTCATTATTATATATTATTTGTTTTCTATCACTGGATAGTGATTCTGTTCATGTGGATTGAAGTGGAAACTGTTGCCTTGGGTCTTCCCAGTTTGGAGCACAGGTTGGGGTGGCAATTATTTATTGTAGTAATACTGAGAAGACAGTAACAGAAACTGGTCTTAGAGATGGTTGCTCATATCATCTTCTCAAACAAAAGGAATAAAGAATCAAGTCTGTGTTCTTAGGATCAGAAAATATTGGCCTGCTTTTACAATATTTTAATTGTGTTTTTGAGATGTAGTTTTCATCTGTCTTGCACACATTCTTGTGACCACCAGGGGATATTGATGGCATGGCAAAAGTGAGACATTTATTTTCAAAGTTAGTCTGATTTAAAAAAAAAAATCTTTAAATTAACTGATGTGACTGTCAGTACATGCAGCTAGCCTAGTTATGGGATGGTACTGTAGACTTAGTGCAGATACAGAGTTCTTGAAACACACAGAAGCTTCAAACGTTTTCTAATTGCTAAGTCTTGTCCAACTCTTCTGCAACCCCAGAGGACTGTAGCCTGCCAGGCTCCTTTTGTCCATGGAATTTCCCAGGCAAGAATACTGGAGTGAGTTGCCATTTTCTTCTCCAGGGAATCTTCCTGACCCAGGGATCAAACTTGTGTCTACTGCCTTGGCAGGCGAAGTCTTTACCACTGACCTGCTCAAGAACTACAGCTTCATAATCCCGTAATCCCTGGGGGCACTGCCCCCTAATTTTTCTTTATAGTGGAAATTTTCAACCATACCATATAGTAGGGAGAATAGTAAAATGACACCTTATGTATCCATCATTCAGCATCAGTAATTATTTTACTGATTTTTTGTTTTCATTTTTCCTCTCTTCCTCCTAACAAATTTTTTCCTGAGTTTTAAAGCAAACCACAGATACCATGTCATTTCACTAAAAATGTTTCACTATGCATCTCTGAGAAGAATTTTAATTTTTTTGTAACCACCAAGCATTTATACCAAACAAAATAATGAGAAATTCCTTAATGTCATCTGATGCTTAGTCCACTCTTAGATTTCCTTAATAATCTAAAAAATCCCCTTTTAAAGGTAGATTTTTCAAACCTGGATCCAACAGTATCCAAATATTGCATTTTGTTTTTTAATGATTCTCTCTCTTTTTAAATGCTATTAATTTGTTTGAGAAACCAGGTCTTTGTCCTATGAGATGTTCCATTATCTGGATTTACCTGAGTGCCTCCTCATGGTATTAGTTAACTTTTTTTGTTTTAAGCAAGAATACGTCATAGTTGGTGTCGTCTGTTTCCTTTACACTGCATCAGTTAGCACATAGTGTCTGGTGGACCCGCTTTTAGGGTTACAGAGATGAGTCAGTAGGTACAGGTGGTGGCATGGTGTTTCCTCTGTTACAGTCTTTTTCATCTGTCTTTTACCTAATTTTTTTTTAATCTATTGATGACTGTTACCTTCTTTCAATATTTAATTAAGAGTTGAAAACCAATGATTTTTCTCATTGGCTAATTTCTTCATGAATTAGCTGGAATTCCTCTTTAGCAAAGAACTGTTCCTTCTCAACAATTGGATTATCCTGAAATGCAGTTTGTACTGGAAAGGCAAGTTAAATTTCTGATTGTTTTATTTCTCAATTTCCAGAATAATGTATTGGTATGTTACCAATATCCAGTGGTGACTGATTAATTTTATTATTATTATTTTTTTTTTGGAGTATCTGTTTGAACTCATGAATTTTTGTGTAGTTGATTTATTTATTTATTTATTTATTTCTATTTAACCAGTTTTATTATTTATTTTTTTAATGGCCGTAGAGAAAAAAAGACCAACGTTCTCTTTGCCAAATAGACCTAAACTAAGTAGTTGATATATTTAAATCACTTATAGTCAATGTTTATTCTTATGCCCAAATTGCTTTATCCTAGGCCAGTGGGAGCCCCTTCAAGTTGATTTTTGTATCTTTTTGATAGCACCCCATCAGTCTTTGATAGTTTTGTTGTTTTCTGTTGTAACATGTTTTCCAGACATAGGATCAGTTATTCCTCTAAGGAATCGGGTTCCTTTAAGTGGAAAGTAGTATTTAGAAATGATCTAGGTATAGAGAGCATTCCATAATTAAACACATGAACATTTCTGTGGTTAAATAAATGAATACTCATTCACACTAAGTGAGAAAAATAGACTATAAATAACGTCACATCAGTTCAGGTCAGGTTTTGTACCCAAATGATCTACCCAAAATCTTAATTTTTAAGAGCTTTTTTAAAAATTGTTATTACAAATAAGAGATTATGTATGGAGCTATAGTGCATTTGTTTGCATGTGCTGAAAATTGAGGATAAGAATTTTGTGGGCTGGAAAAATAAAGAAGCCTGTCTTTTGTTAAAAGAGAAATGACTGACTTCTTGGTAAATGGTAGGCTAATAGACAGGTAACTTAACTAATGCCTCTAATTATTTTAGGTGTTTCTAGTTATAAATTTACAGGCCAGATTTTCGAATATATAATTTTATGAGTAGTGCATGTGAATTTTGGTAAAAAAAAATTTCTTTTGATTAAATAAAAATATTTTACGATTACTTGACATGTAATAAGTTCTTAATAATTAATAGTTTCCTCTTGCTGTTCTTTTTTTTTTTTTTGCTCATTGTCTAGACCAGAGTTGTCTCAACCGAAACACTATTGACATTTTGAATAGGGTAATTCTTTACTTTGGGGGACTCTTCTGTGCACTGTAGAATGTTTAACAGCATTTCTGGCCTCTACCCACGAGGTGTTAATGCCACCCCACCAGTTGTGACAATTAAAAATGTCTCCTGGGACTTTTCTGGTGGCTTAGTGGTGAAGATTCTGCCTGGCAGTGCAGGAGACACAGATTTGATCCCTGTTCCGGAAAGATCCCACATACCACCTAGCGACTAAGCTCATGTGCCACAACTATTGAGCCTGTGCTCTAAAGCCAGGGAGCTGCAACTGCTGAGCCCACATGCCGCAACTACTGAAGCTTGTATGCCCGCGTTCTGCAGCCACTGCTGTGAGAAGCCTAAACACTGCAACTAGAGAGTAGCTCCTGTTACAACTAGAGAAAAATTGGCATAGCAGCGAAGACCCAGCACAGTCAGAAAAACAACAAAAAGTCTCCTGACACTGCCAGATGTCCTCTGGGAAGGGGGTGGGTAAAATTACCCCCAGTTGAGAATCATTTATTCTCGACTCATCAGGTAATGTTTTTGATACTAAAAATTAATTTATCTGACTAGTGAGATAAAAAGGAAGTTGTATATATTGAGATCAGGCGGTATTTAGAAAGCCATGTTGCCACCAGCCCTGTATAAGTCACTTCTTCCTAATTTATACTTATAGTCATTTCAGTATGTATATTTCTATAGTTAAAGCTTGATTCTCTTTTTTGTTGGGGAGATTGTTTTCCTTTCTTGATTTGAGATTTTAAAAGACTATCATTTTTCCTTAATATATAGATTGACGTTAGTATTTTTTGAGATTCTGTATAAATTTATTTGCTTATATTAGAATAGAAAATGATGACAAATTTGAATAAGAAGTGCCTTGAAATAGTTAATCAAGACCTAATCTTTACTTATAAACTGTGCTCTACTTGCCACTAGATGGACCCATTCTCATAATGAACAGAGGAAAACTGAAAAAAAACAAATGCTTCCCCTCCCCACTCCCCAAACATTGAAGACCAATGAGGTTAGGCTTGTAGTATACCTGTTTAATGAAATTTAAAAAAAAAAATCGGATACATAATCTTCCATATTTTTCTATAGAGATTTTGTTGAAGGTTTTTATAATGTTTCTTTCTTCATGCTTTTCTTAACAATCTAGTCATTTATTAATGCTTTGAAGTATAACAATAAAATAAAACTTTATGTATTTATTTAACAAATAATAAAAGAGCACTGGTACTTAAATTGTGTATCATCACATGACTTAATCACTTGATTGCAATTATGCTTATATATGTTATTCGTAAAAATATTTGCTCTAAAGAGATGCAAAAACAGTAGTGGTGTAGATGAGAAACATAACTAAAGTTAGAGTGTTGTTACTTAGTCTCTAAGTCATGTCTGACTCCTCAAGACCCAGTGGACTGTAGCCTGCCAGGCTCCTCTGTTGTTGGGATTTCCCAGGCAAGAATACTGGAGTGAGTTGCTATTTCCTTCTCCAAAAATTAGAGTATTTGTTGCTTAAATTGGTCTCAAATATAAAGTAGAAAGGAAATTTACATGTTGTGTTGATACATGTTGAATAAAAAAGTCTGTTTACATAAACTGATATCTTTGCATGATTTTTGAGGCACCTTTTCTTACAGAGCACTGGAGATGATGAATTTATAGAGTTTCATGATTATAGCAGCTTATTTCTATGGAGTATCTATTTTTGTTCAAGGCTGATCTCCTTATTATTATTTTCTTAAATCTCTTAGGAAACTTCATTTCAGTTATATCATTGTTCTCTATTACTTTCAACCTCTGTGAATTAACCTGATCTTTCTTAGCTTATAAACACATTTAAGCCTCTTATATTAAAATATTACCCTGCCCCCCCAAAACCTTTTCTTGCTGTTTTCTATGTCCCCTTCTCCTTCCCAGCACACTTTCCAAAAGATTGATACTCAAATCTGTTTATTCCTATTCACCTCATTGCAATCTGGAGTCCTCCCTCTAAACAGCGACTTTCAGTTCTAATCTTTATGTGACATTTAAACAGTTCTTGGCACTTCCTCTTTCCCTGGTAAACATGACCCCATGTTCATTTTCTCTTTATTTTCTTGACCCTATGAAAGTTCATTTTCAGTCTTTTTTTATGCCTTCCCATCCCCTCAACTTATTCTTGAAAAGTTAGTTTTCCTCCGATTCCATCTTTATTTATGTTCTCTTGTTCTACCCATTTTTAGTGATTTTATCCATGCCACAGACACCTTCTGTAGTTGACTATGCTGATCATTCTTGAGTCCACAACTCCAGTTAGGCCTCTCTGTGAAACTCTTTACCCTATTTCCAGATATTTTTGAGTCTTGTAAGAAAACACCCTTCCCCCTACCCCCCCCTTTTTTTTGTATTTTGGCCACACCACTGGGCATAGGGATGGTTCCTTAACCAGAAATTGAACCCACGCCTCTGCAGTGAAAGGGCCGAATCTTAACTACTGGGTCACCAGGGGACTTCCTGTTAAGAACCTTAAACTCTGCATGTCCAAGTGTGCTCACTGTGTTGACTCTGCACGTCCAGCTGTACTCATTGTGTTGCCCAGTAGACTGGCATAAACTCCTATATTTCGTAACTTGGTGGGTGGTACTGCTGCCTAATTAGTCATCCAAGTCAGAACTGAAGACTCCTACATCTTTTCTATCAGTGTTGACAGTAATTCATCCCTCAGATTGCAGATTCTACCTTAAATGTTTCTTCCATCTGCCTTTCCATGTTATTCCTATCACCATGACCCTTGTCAGTCAAACCCTTATCTCACATAGAGATTAGTGGGATGATTTCCTTACTAGTTTTCTTGCTTCATTGATGCTTCTTCTCTATTTTATGTTGAACTGCCATTGAAGTGGATTTTCTAAAATGTGACAATTTAGTAATGTACACCAAGTCATTTTTATTACATTTTCAAAGTAGTTAGAATGATTTGAGAATGCAGTCGTTTTTGGAAGTTATGAAGCTCATTTGTAACTTTGCATGTTAAAAAGATAGGACCATACTTACCTGGAATATGTCCTGAAAAAAAGCTTAACAAAAATAAATTTCTTTTTCTTAGCAGTTTTTCCTTTTAAAAGTCTGTTTTGAAAAATTATAGGCTAATGTAAAGATACAGTCATTTGGTTTCTAAAGAACTTTAAAGTAGTTTTATTTTTATTGTACTTTATATTTGTCAGTTTCTGTATCCAGTCAAGTGTCCTGTGTGTGTGTGTATGTGTTTCTTTTAGAGTTGTGTGTTTGATGAAATATCTTCTTATTTAAAATGCTTGGATCTTTTAGTTTTGAAATAAAACTTTAGACCTTAGAAACAGTTGTAGTTAATAAATCAATATGTTTTATTTAAACTTTTAGCTAGTGCTAAAAATTATATTCCAAGCAATTTAAGCTGACAGGTTTAATAGTTATAAGAGAGGGCTGAGTTTTAAAAATGTGGTTATTTTATGAAATGATTGAAATGTTTTGTTTGCAGGTTGGGATTTTAAAGTGAAATGTAGCCTCTGAAGTGATTTGTAATTTTAAATCAAAACTGCTTTATTTTCTAGGTGTTCATTGTACCCATGGTTTCAATCGCACTGGTTTCCTCATATGTGCCTTCTTGGTGGAGAAAATGGATTGGAGGTATTTGTTTCTTGTTGTAGTGAAAGAAGACATATTTAGTAATTGATAAAACATTTTATTGATTTTTTTTTTTTCAGTTTTAGCATTTTATATTTCCAGGTTTTTTGGTGAAGTCATGTTAACATGATTTCAGTGGTTTTTATTTTAGATTTGGTTAATCTTTAGAATACTGATTTTTTTCATAATTTTTCATAGAATTACTGATGTTTTCTACTAAGTAGCACGTTGAGTGCTTATGGATCCCAAATACTATACATTTTCTTTCCCAAATTTTTTTTTCACATCTTACAGAATTATCAGAGACAAATTCTCCCAATATTTTGTGTATGTTTTCACCTTGGAGGTTTTTACTGTTGTTTTTCATTTCATTTTTAAGTACCTTTTAAAAAAAATAGCTGCTGAGCATTAGAAAAAGCTTAAATAACATAAATACCATGTACCTTATGTTAAAACTGTTTCAGAATGGTTTGTCTCTTAGTAGATTGAATGCCTTGAGAGTAGGGACTGTGATGTGTCCATTTTATAAAACTTCTGTTATGCTTTGTATGATAGTCTTAAATATAAAGGTATTTTTGGGGACTGAGTTACTCTGTTTAAGCCAATCAGTAGGTGTTTATGAGCACCTGTTAACTTGTAAAGTGTCTTTTTAGATTCTGAGATTAGGGAATGAGATATTACTGAATTTCCTCATTTACTTTAAAGGTCTTTTGTTTACAAAGCCTTTCATGCAGTAGGTCCTTCTTTGAATATAATCACGTGAAGTAGACATGTGATTATATGTTTCCCTGTTCACTCATCCTCAGTGGTTCTCTACTGCATACATTCTGCCTCTGCCTTTCTGCCCTTTCAGATGCTCTAAAAGGTAACTCTACACTATGTTGACCGCTGTGTCAGACTCAGCCTATGCTTAGCCTTGCTCTGATAACCTATGCTCTTAATGCTTGGGTCTGTTGAAAGTTCCTGAAAAACCAGCATGCTTTTACTTTATTTTCATGTTGCTTTTCCTTGACTGGTGTTTTCTGTTAGAATCAGACCTCAACTTTTAAGGGTTTACTTAAATTTTTTACAGATTCCATCCAGGTCTCCTCATTACACTCATTGCAGTTTACCTTTAGAGTTTAGGAAATACTATGTACCTTGTGTTAAAACTGTTTCAGAATGATTTGTCTCTTAGTAGGTTGAATGCTTTGAGAGTAGGGATTGTGATGTATCCATTTTATGAAACCTCTGTTCTACTTAGTTATAATAGCCTTAAATATAATAAGAGAATTTTGACAAATCTGCATAAATGGAGAGTAGTGAGGAAATTGCATGGTGTTTATTTTCCATAGTATTGAAGCAGCAGTTGCTACTTTTGCTCAAGCCAGACCACCAGGAATTTATAAGGGTGATTACTTGAAAGAACTTTTTCGTCGCTATGGTGATATAGAGGAAGCACCACCCCCACCTCTATTGCCAGATTGGTGTTTTGAGGATGATGAAGATGAAGATGAGGATGAGGATGGAAAAAAGGAATCAGAACCTGGGTCAAGCGCCTCCTTTGGTAAAAGGAGAAAAGAACGTTTAAAATTGGTAATGTTTAAAGCTATTGTTACAGTCTTTACCTTTTTCCTCTACAGGCTTATTGAGATTTATGCAAACAGAATGTTGACTTTGTTTGTTTTGCTGGATTTGTAAGGTTTCTCTATTCCTGTTATTTCCAAAGATTCTTTTTTTGACGGTACCATGTTGCTTGTGGGATCTTAGCTCCCCAACTGAGGATTGAACCTAGGCCCTTGGCAGTGAGAGTATGGAGTCTTTACTACTGGACCACCGGGAAAGTCCCCCAAAGACTTTTTTTTTTAATTAATTTTTATTGGAGTATAGTTGCTTCATAACATATTTGTTTCCTCCATACAGCAAAGTGAATCAGTTATACATAAATAGTTATCCTCTCTTTAGATTCCCTTCCCATTTAGGTCACCACAAAGCATTGAGGAGAGTTTCCTGTCCTCCCAAAGATTCTCGATAGCCATGGATCTTTGCCTTATCTACAAAAAATTTTCAGTTATATAAATTTATCCTGTTTTTGTTTCTTAAGTAAACCAAAGAACTGTTAGATGTTTTATTGAGAGTTTATTGTTTCTTTGCAAAAGATTGTGAGATTCCAACTAAATATAAAGTGAATATTTTTACTGTGCTTTACAAACTTGTCCCATAGTTAAAATAACATAAATTCTCCTTTCCAAGGTGACATTTTCATATTTTCCTGTAAAGTTGAATTCAGAAGACTCTTATTTCTTCAATAAGCAATTGCTATTAATCTTCTAGAAATAAAAGGCCTAACAAAAAACATTAGGTGTTACCTTCTTTTCTTGGGGGATAGGAGATATATTGAGAAGAAAAATGCTGGTTGTGATTGTACATACTGAGTAGGCCAGAGGGTAAAGTTAGGAAAAGTGTGGTGATAATTAATAGTTAATAAAGTTAAACATTCAGATATGTGGGATACCATGGTTGAGTAGTAAGCAGTAAACCTCACAACTCATTTCTTAGTAGGCATTGATTCACAGATGGGGAAGAAAATGCCTTAAATGTAAATCATAAAATATAATTATTTGGGACTTAAAGTTTCTTGTTTGGAAAACATTGTGCTAATATTTTCACATTTCAAATTTCAACATTCTACCACCACTAACAAGTATATAAATTGCTTTAAAACATGAAACTAATTTCAAAAATAACTTTTTTTTTTAGGCCAACTTATTTTCTGGATTTAAATATCTGAAATTACTGAATCACATACCTGGAAAAATAAGTATCATATTCTAAAGAAAGTCTACTAGCACAGCACATAGATGATTACCCTCTTATATCATTTTTATGAGGGAATTCAACTGAATTTTTTAAGAATAACATTAATTAGAAGCATATGCTTAATGTGTTCTTGAATTATGATCCAGTATTTAAAAGTGTAAAAGTTTAAACAGTTACTGTTTTACAGAATGGGTTAAGTTTGCAGCATTTATTTTTCTTTGCCAGCAGAAAGTGTTTTAAAAATGACATTTATTTAAAAATATTAAGTACCATTAAGTCCTTATTGGAGAAGGCACTGGCAACCCACTCCAGTACTCTTGCCTGGAAAATCCCATGGATGGCGGGGCCTGGTAGGCTGCAGTCCACGGGGTTGCTAAGAGTCGGACACGACTGAGCGACTTCACTTTCATTTTTCACTTTCATGCATTGGAGAAGGAAATGGCAACCCACTCTAGTGTTCTTGCCTGGAGAATCCCAGGGACGGGGAGCCTGGTGGGCTGCCGTCTATGAGGTCACACAGAGTCGGACATGACTGAGCGACTGAACTGAACCGAACTGAACTGAAATCCTTATTGTTGCAAAAGAGCTCCAGTGGCATAAGAGGAAGCTAGCAGAGAAGTGCATGTTTCTTTAGGGGGGAAAAATGACGTAAAATAAAAAATCCAAACCTGGTTTCTCCTGTTTTGTTTTGTCAGTTACTAAGAGGAGTGTTTAAAAATTCCTCACTATGATAAAGGATTTACCTATTTGTCCTTATAGTTCTGTTAGATTTTACTTTATGTATTTTGAGGTGACACATTTCACATTTGTGTGAAAATGCCTTTTTTTCCCCCATCTTTTTGAAGAACAGTTGTTCTTCGAAACCCAGATTCTTGACTTCTGGGTTGGCACGTTGAAAATATTATTCTATAATTCATTTCTTTTGAGAAGTTACTTCATTGAAGGTAAAGAAGGTAAATTCATTTCTTTTTGGTTTTGATTTTCAGCAGTTTTACTATGATGTTTCTACCTGTGGTTTTCTTTGCATTTTTCCAGCTTCCTACTTGGAGTGACTCTTGAATCTATGGTTGGATTTTTCTTTTATCAGTTTTAGATATTCTTGGCCATTATCTCTTCAAATATTATTTTAAATCAGTTTTTTTTTCTCTTTTCCTTCTACCCAATAGACCTTTTATATTTTATTATTTCTTAAAATGTTGTCTATGTTCTTTTCATTATTTTCTATCCTTTTATTTCATTTTTTCAGTCTGGGTATTTTTTTCTGACCAAGTGTTTTAATTCTCTGTTTTAACTTTGTGCTGCATTGAGTTCTTAATATCAGTTATTTTACTTTCACTTCTGGAATTTCAGCTTGAGTATTAAAATAACTTTCCGTTCTCTACTGGGATTCTGCATCTTGTCATTTAGGTTTTTGAATTTATTAAGCCTATTTGGAAGCCCATGTGAGGTAACTAATGTGCAGCTATTCTCTGGGTCTTTTGATTTTGTTTTTCTTCTTGTGTCCTTTTGATTTCTAGTCAATTTTAGTTTTTTTTTTCCTTCATACCTAGGTATTTCTGCTAGCTAGACTTTATATATGAAGAATTATGGCAATGATTTGCAGCTCTGTACCCTGTTATCTTCCTTCAGAGAAGATTTACTTTTGCTCCTACACAAGATAGGAGTAGAGAATCTTAGCTCAGTCCGGAATTGAACTGTTAAAACCTGGGCTTTAGTTTGAGAGCTGGTCTGATTTTGGTTCACCCCAATTCCTAGAGTGTGGCCCTCTGGGAATTCTAACTGAAAGCCTGGAAAATTAAGCAGGACCTCTCCTCCTTGATGGCCTGATACTCTAGTTTTTGTTTTCCCATTCTTGTGATAAATGCTGAAAATTCTGTTCAGTTTCTTACCCTCTCAGCTACTATTTTTGAAACAGAGGAAAACCCTAGAGGAGAAAAATTATGCCAGCTGTCTTGCACATCTCTCTGGAATTCCATTTTTTCTGAGTTCTTGGCTTCAGGTCCTTACCACCTTTATAATTCTCTGATGTCTTAAAACAGGTACTTTTAACTTGTTGTATAGTGTTTTCTCATGGCTGCACAATTGGTCTAAATAAGCTAGTCTGCCAGTGCCGAAAGCAGCAAGCTTCCCTTCTCTGTTTTTGGAGCAAGCAATTAGGTTTGATTTCTGACTGACATTGAGGACATGGTGGTTTTCAAGAATATTTGTATTTATACTTCCAAAGGTAGAGTCATGAAAAAAGAAAACTCTAAAGCCTTATGCACTTTAGTAGGTTTTTCTTATTTTCAGATTATAATATTAAAATTGTTAAATATTTTTTATTTATAAAAATAATATCTTACATTAAATAAAGTTTAGAAACAAATAATCTTTCACTTTTTACCCTACCACTAGCATTTTTATCATCTTAAAAGAATTTCTTCCCTTTTACTTACCTGTCTAGTTACCTATCTCTTTTAGAGTGTCCACAAGTGCCATAAAGGTCAGTTCTATTTGTAAAATAAAAATGTGAAAATCTGAAAGTGTATAGAGTTAAAAGTTATGTCTTTATTTCCATTTCCACTCTACTTTTTTTTTTATTATACTTCTAGATACTAACTTTTTCTATGCATTTACATACATTTATTCAGTTTTGACCTGACTCCCCCATCCGTTGTTAATATAAATGTATTTAATGTTAGCTTTTTTTTTTTCTTCACTTGGATGTCTTTTCTTGGTACATATAGAACTACCTCATTCCTTTTAGCTAGCACTAGAGGGAATAGTTTATAAGCAGCAAACAGAACATTTCTTTAGAAGACAAGAGAGGGCATCAATCCATAAAATAACGGCAGGCTATTATGAAGAAGAACCAGTTAGAGAACTTGGAAATGATAATAATAAAGAAAAAAGTCAGGAGGTGGGTTTGATAGCAGCCTGAAATTAGCAGCCTGGAGGAGATTATCAAGCTGGAAGATCCAGCTAAGAAATTTTTCCTGGATGTAGCACAAAAGGACAAAGAAATATGAGAAATAGTTTAGAGTTTTAGGTAGTGACCTGTGTGAATGATTCAGTAGTATGAAAAGTCAGAGGAAACAAGTGTAGTAAGGATAGAAAGTCTTTCTGAAGATTATTTTCTGTGGTACAGTAGAGCCAGGTCAGACTAGTGATCTTAAGAAACTAATGGGAGGTGAGAAAAAGGAGACAGTTGTGTTCAGGGTCCACGGTACCGCCCCTGCTTTTGAAAATTTGCTAAAACTCAGCATATACTTAGTTGTACTCAGAGCTAAGATTTAGTGCAGTAATGTACTAAGAATATCCAGATCAAAAGGGAAAAAAAGTAGAGTTTTGAGGAGTCCATGTGCAGGCTTCCACAAGGATCATACAGAGCTCTTCCCACAGCACTGGAAATTCAGCAGCGTGTATGTGATGTTGCTGTCTAGGGAAGCTTGTTAGAGTCTCAGTGCCTAAGGTTTTGATTTGTGGTTGGTCATGCAGACAGCATGTACCTAGCGTGTACCAATATTCCAGAATCCCAGAAGCAACACATTTGTTCAGCATAAGTTTTATTGTCTGTACAAGTAGTTTAGGCAAGATGACCCAGCTTTATGAGTTGACTGAGAACAGTGAAAGTCGTTTCCCAGATGCCATCCAGAGGCCCACCTTGCAGGCAGTCCTCTTAACTCTTTTCCACACACTGGTGCACACTATTTGAGCAGTTTAATTATGATCGAAAAGGGAGACTGAGGGTGATAGCTCGATGCACACATATTCAGCAAAGACTTTTTAGTATGGAATAAACTCAAGCATAGTTACTACTTGAGGATAAGGAACTAGTGGAATAAATGAAGTTGAAAACACCTGAAATCATAGAGGAAGAAGTTGTAGAGCAATTTCTGAGGAGACTGAAGGAAATGGAGTTCATGAGCAAATAGGTCCTTAACAAGAACAGGGAAATATCATCCTTTGCACTGAGATTGTGATTTCTCCTCAGTAAATTTCAGCTGCCTATTTCCTTGTGGGTGGGGAAGGCATCCCATCCAAAAAGAGAGCTTTTATGCAACCAGCCACAGTGGATATCTGCCCTACTTGATGTCTAGTTGACTCCTCATGGCTGAGTGAGTTAGTCTGAATGGAAGAGGAGCTTCAGAAAGAGGCCAGGAGAGTGGTGAGGATATAAGAGAATTGTTTACACTACCCATGGAACTTGGGCAGTGTGAGAATGAGTGGTTTTCACTTAAGAGAAAACTGAGTGATTTTCTTGGTGGAGAGCTAGCTTCCAATGAAGACACAGGGTACAGGGTGTTCGTGAAAAAGGTTGAGTTTACAGGGAAGGTTATTTATGAAAAAGACATTCTAGGGTTTACATTGGAAAGGTGATTAATGATAAGATGAACCAAGAAGGGGCTCAGAAGCCGTGAGGACAAGACCATCAGAGAGGAAGGGTGACTGGAGAGTTGAATTTTGGGTAATGTCAACAGTGTGGTTGACAGGCATAACGTGTGTATGTAATTAGTTGGCAAGTTCATGGTTAAAACTTTCATTTTTCTTTTATTTTAGTTGAGATTGAAGATAGTTAACAGAGAGCCAAGAGTGATTAATTCTTTGTATCTTACTGAGACTCAGTATTTATTCTGTTCAATTAAAAAATTTAGCTTGTTCAAATATAGTGTTTATGTTTTTAGGATTAATTTATGCTAATTTGACCTTTGCTTTTCAGAAATTATCATTGATTTTTTTGCCTTTGCTTAGGAAAAAATACATGCTCATAAGTGAAACTGGATACCTTCTTCATGTAAAACTTACAAAAATTCTGTGCTGTTAGTACTTTCAGAGTAAAGATGCTTTGTTTTTTTAATTAATGTATACAAGATATTTTATCAGGATATTGAAGTTATTTCAAGTATCTCAGTAACTAAATGTGTTGAAAAAACAATCACCTGGTTAAGTTTTCCTTTGAAAATACTCTCTTTAGTTATTATATTTAATGGAGAAATGATTCTAAAACACAAACTTGATTGGCTGATAAAGAGAGGTTATGGTATAATAGGAGAGGAATGGTACTCTTTGATCCTTTGGCTCATGGAACCTCCCTTGAAGGGAAATGAAGTAGATGACATTTTAAATAACTATAAAATATGATTCAGAACTAGGGGCAAAAAGTAGGATCAGTGTCTGCTGGATTGACCTACTGAAAGGTTGTTGCGGAACCACAAAAAGACGCTGGGATTCTTGGCCTCCGGAGGAGAAGAATTCAATCCGGGGCCAGAGATGAGGCTTGATCACTCAGAGCTTTTGTGTAATAAAGCTTTATTAAAGTGTGAAGGAGATAGAGAAAGCTTCTGACATAGGCATCAGAAGGGGGCAGAAAGAGTACCCCCCTGCCAGTCTTCAGCTGGATGTTATGTAGTCACTAGCAGTTTGCTAATGAAAGAAAGGACTGTCTCAAAACTCAGAATCTGGGCACCAGGCTACTCATCCATAAGATGTAATTTGGAATAATCTTGGCACCAGATGACCTGAATCTTGTAGAAGGGCAGATTACCGTACAAATAGTTTCATTTACATAGATTAGGGGAACAATGTCTGAGTATAACATACTGGTTTGTCAAGTAGATTCTGAGCCCTTAGGTGGAACCGACTTGCTGACAGAGTTTGGGGTAAATGCATATACATTAACATAGCTTAAGGCAAATATTTCCATAAGAAGAATGCATTGGTTAACCCAGTGTTTGAGAATAGTTAATTTCAGGTGAAACCAGATGTCATTATTGGCAACACAGTATTTTAAGAGAAACTTCTTTTAAATTTGTATAGAGAAGGGAAAAAATATAGCAGGTTTGTTTCCTCCTGCCTGCCGCTTAAGAGAGAGATTAAAATGTCTGACACTTGCAGCCCATTTCCTCCGTTTGGAGACCCCTGGCCTTCTTGCCTGCTACCCTCTCACTGGGACTCTTCTAGATGTATATGTACTAAACATTGTGTTCTTTTTTTCTCTTCCCAATTAGTTCAGGTTGCCAAGTCTTTGCCAGAAGGTTGGTCATTGCAGTTTGTAGACCATATTTTTTATTCCTTAATTACGTTAACAGCTAGAGTTGTTTTATAGATTTTTCTTGAGACTGATGTCAGCCCTCTTACGGGTTGCAAAGTAATTGTAACATGAATCTGGACTACTTTTTTAGTGTCTAATAAAATTTCCAGGAGTGTTCTTTATTTACTTGATACATAAATTCTCCATCTGCTTCACTTCTCTGTGATATTTTAAAAGTATATTTGCTATGAAATACAATAATACATTTTCTGTAGTTCAGAGTTAAAGGATTTAGATTAAGACTTAAGGGATGATGGAGAAGGAAATGGCAACCCACTCTAGTATTCTTGCCTGGGAAATCCCATGGACAAAGGAGCCTGGCGGGCTATATAGTCCATGGGGTTGCAAAAGAGTCGGACATGACTGAGCAACTAAGCAACAAAAAGTACTAAGTGTTCAGTCCTAGCTAGTTAGCTGGAAATCATTAAGAAGTTGATTGTGTCAAAGCAGTGGAGAATATATGCATTAAATCTCATTCAATTAGTAACCTTTACTGAATCCCATGTATGTTTGTTAAACGATAAACCCAAAGCTTTTGTATAAAAAATAAATTCAGTGATGAGTAATATTTAGTTTTTATGTTAATACATCCAATGACTATAGCTTAGCCATTTTGTTTCCTGTTACAGTTTTATTCTAGTTTACAGTATATATTGTAGATGTGTATCTCAAAATCCAAGCTCCATGAGTGACACAACTTCCCATCCTCTTCAATGAGAATCATTGGTGAATGGTATAGTTTAGACCTGGGTTCAAGTTCTGTTTTTATCATTTGAATAAATTGCATGAAATTTTTATGCCTCATTTGTTCATTTATGAAATAAATGTAATACAGTCTGATTTTCAGAATTGTTATAAAGGCTAAAGAAACTGTAAAATGCCAAGTTTACATTTGCCTAACTCTTGAGTAAATGGTAGGTGAGTTGTTATTGCTATTATGATTACTAAGTAGTGACCATGGTTGCTTTGATAGCATGATATAGACATTGGACTGTATATGTACATTGAAAATCATATGCTAGATTAAGGAAAACTAGTGTATAATCCTAGAACCTCCTGTAGCAGACTATTTGTTGCATATATTAACTCAGATTTCTGAAAATAAATGAATCTATCATTCTGTCTAGTCTTTGTACATGGATTTGACCTCTAATGTATTTTTCTTTTCCTTTTATTTTCAGGGTGCTATTTTTTTGGAGGGTGTAACTGTTAAAGGTGTAACTCAAGTAACAACTCAACCAAAGTTAGGCGAGGTACAGCAGAAGTGTCATCAGTTCTGTGGCTGGGAAGGGTAATAAGCATTTTAAATTTTAATTAAAGTTTTGAATAAAATTTATTCTTACTCTACAGTACTTAACATTTATGCAAACAGTGACATAGCTTCTTTGCTCCATGAAGTTTCTGTGTTTACAACTTTGTCAAGCAAAAGTTTATCAGATTTTTCTCAAGATTAACAGTGTAATAACTGGATTTTGAGTCAAAATTAGGTGACTCACATGTCTTTTCTAGAAAAATGGAAAATTACTGTTGTTACTTTCTGGTGTTTGTTTTGTGGATTTGATTCTACTGTTGCTGATTAGAGTTTTGGTTGCCCTTACGATTTTATTAAGAAAGAAGAGGTGAAACTTGAATGAGCCTCACTTCCCAGCTTTTCTGTCATCAGAAACCTAGAAGAATCAGCTTTAAATATACTCTACCCCTTACCATGACTTGAAGATATTCCTAAGACATTTCATAGCAGAGTATTCAGGAGAGAGTTCATGGCTTTTATCTGTTGCTCTCAGGTCTTGATCTTTGCCATCTGTGGCAGAAAACTATAATACAGTTAGAACATGATGAAATAAGGTTATTATTAAAAATCCCTAATATAAAGAACTTCTGGACTGGTGTATACAGATAGATCAACTAGAAATAATTTTAACTGAAAGCTGAAAATGATGATGAAGTGATGTCAGTTTTAGTGTTCTGTTAAACCCTGGCCAGTGTACCTTAATCTCGACCTTAATTTCTCCTGTTTTGTCACTTCTGGGCATCTTTTGAGCAGAAACTTGCCAACCCTGCAGAGTTATGCCAAGTTGGCAGTGTCATGTTGGAGAAGTATGGGGTCTAGAGCAATGTAAGATAATTAAGGCAAGACTTAAACTTCTTCCTGAAGTAAAAGACTTGTAAATATATGTGCTTTACTATTTAGATCATGTATGTTAATATATAAAATTAGCCCAGTAGTCATAATTCATAGTGGCATTTAGAACCTTGTTAACTCACATTTTAAAATGTCAAGAAAATGATAATGTTTTGTTAGCATTATTGTGAAAGCTGATATTTCTCCAACTGATGTTAATTTCATGATTGGGAGACCATTGTGCTACATGTGTGACTCGTGTGAGATTGGTTTAAGACTTGTATTGCTTTGTATAGATACCAGCCATAATAGTGATACAGTGTTCTTTGTTAAGGTCTGGATTCCCTGGAGCACAGCCTGTTTCCATGGACAAGCAAAACATTAAACTTTTGGAGCAGAAGCCATACAAAGTAAGCTGGAAAGCAGATGGTACTCGGTAAGTTAGGCTTCTGAAAAAAAAAAGTTATACTAAATAGCTCGAATGCTTGAAGAATATTGCTTTGTTGTGAGAGAAGGTTTGCACTTTTGGGAGTGACATGAACAGTAAAATAAGCCTGTTTCATATGTTGTATAGTTTTTATTTTGCTATATTCTTAGTTGTCTACTACAGTTATATCTTTCATTTTCTAAATATTTGGTTTTAGATTTATGTTAGTTTGACATGAATCTATACTAGATTTAAATCTGAAAATACTTTTTCTTAATAATATTGTACTTTTTGGTATGTCTGCTACCACTACCTTGTCTTTAATGGTTGTTGGGCGCTTCTAAAATTAACAGATGTATTATGAGTTTATAATCTAAATATTACCAAGTCCCCTGATTCATTCTATATTTTATTCCTTTGATAGTTTTCCTTTTTCTGTTAATCCTTACTAATACTTTTTGTAATTTTATCCACTCTTAAGGTTCTATTTTTACAACAGAGCTTAGCTTCGAGTTTCATATTCCTAAGTTTAGAAGTATTGATTAGTAAAAGTTTTATGCTTCCTCAATACCATTTAACTTTTTCTTGATTGTAATCTATTTTATATGGCTTTGCTATATATGTGTTTATTCATTCAGCAAATTTTATACTAGTTGAAATAACTACTTTAACAGATATTAATATAGAAGTCATTAATTTTTTCATAATGAAGAAAATATTTTAGAACAGTTAGAGTGTATGTAGTATGTGTATGGGCTTCCCCAGTGGCTCAGCAGTAAAAGAATCTGCCTGCAATTCAGGAGATGCAGGTTCGATTCCTGGGTCAGGAAGATCCCCTGGAGGAGGGCATGGCAGCCTTCCCTAGTATTCTTATCTGGAGAATCCCATGGACAGAGGAGATTGGCAGGCCACAGTCAATAGAGTCAGACACAAAGAGTCAGACACAACTGAAGCAACTTAGCATGAACGCACATGTATGTGTGTGATATATTCACATACATGTGGGCTTCCTTCGTGGCTCAGAAGGTAAAGAGTCTGCCTGCAATGGAAGAGACCTGGGTTTGAGCCCTGAGTTGGGAAAATACCCTGGAGAAGGAAATGGCAACCCACTCTAGGTACTCTTGCCTGGAAAATCCCATGGACAGAGGAGCCTGGAAGGCTACAGTCCATGGGGTTGCAAAGAATTGACTCAATCGCATGACTGAGTGACTTCACTTTTACTTTCATATATACATATGTGTTTATTTTAGTTTTTTTCGAGGTTTGTTGAGATACAATTTGACATGGCATTATGCAGGTTTTAAGGTGTAAATTGTTGATTTGATACACATATATTGCAAAATGGTTACTGCCATGGTGTTAACTAACACTTCTGTCACTTCCATAATAGCCATTTCTTTTTAGTGGTGAGAACATTTAAGATCTATCATCTTAGCAATTTTCAAGTATGTAAATACAATAGTAACTATAATCAACATGTTGTGCATTAGATCCTCAAAACTTATTTGTCTTGTAACTGGCAGCTTGTACCCTTTGATTAGTATCTCCTCGTTTTTTCCACACTCTCATCCCTTGGTAACTACCATTCCAGTTTCGGTTTCTGTGAGTTTGGCTTTTTTAGATTCCACATATAAGTGACATCATACAGTATTTGTCTTTTTCTGCCTTATTCCACTTAACTGATGTCCTCAAATTCCATGTTGTTACAAGTGACAGGGTTTTCTTCTTTCTCACGGCTGAATAATATTCCATTGTATATGTGTGTGTGTGTGTATAATATATGTTATATATATATATATATATATATATATATACACTTACATACATCATTTTTATTTCATCTGTTGGTAGATAGGTTATTTTCATATCTTGCCTATTATCAATAATGCTGCGATAAAAATGGGAAAGAAAATAATCTCTTTTAGATCCTATTTTCATATTTTAGTTTTTAAAGATGATTTTGAAGATGATATAAGTTGGATTTGATTTTTATGACAGTTTTTAAATGTCAAAGTGATAATTATATCTTTTTTATCATGCTGTCTTCATCTATATTTAACTTTGTGGTGACCTTAAAAGATACCTATGGAGACATGGAGTGGATACAACTTGATTTTACTGTTAATATTAATATTTTTATAACTACTATTGTAATGCCAATAATGAAGTAAAAGAAAATAACTCAAACTATATTTACCATAAGAAGTATGTAATGCTATGGGAATAATTTGTAGTAGACAAGCAAAAGTCTTTTTTTTTTTTTTTATTAGTTTTGCCAAACAATGACATGATATCACCATGGGTTTACATATGCTCCCCCTCCAGAACCCCCCTCCCTCCTCCCTCCCGCCGGGAAATCTCATTGCACTAGTCCCAAGCATCAATCCTGGGCCGGCTATTGCTTAGACATATGATAATTAACATGTTTCAATGCCATTCTCCCATATCATCCCACCCTTTCCCTCATCCACAGAGGCCACGAGTCTATTCTATACATCTGCGTTCCTTTAAGCAAAAGTCTTTTATTCTATACATCTGCGTTCCTTTAAGCAAAAGTCTTTTAATGAATTGATAGCCATAATGAAAGCAAACCTTATGAGAACTGAGACTTTTGTCTTTTAACCAATGTGTCCTCAGTGCCTAGAATAGCGCCTGGCATGTGATGGGCAATCAGTAAATGTTTATTGGATCAATTAATCATTGAAAAGCTGCCAGTGTCTTCACATGAAAGTTATAGGAACATTTGTGATGGTTGTGAAATTTTTGAGATTTTAAATATGACAGCTTTCTGTCACATTAATTTCCAAACAAAAATGTAAACCATTTAGCCAAAAGCAGCAGCAGTATAGTTCAAAGAACATGGCATATAGGGTAGGATAAAGCTAGATGACCCTAAGAAAAATGTTTGGATTTATATAAGATAATGGTAATCCATTACCCAATACATTTGCTGTAAAAGGATTAAATAAAGTAATTCCAAACAATTAGCATACAGTGGACATTCAGTAAAAGATAGTTACTGATATTCTCACACATACTTCTGATGTATGTATATTATATGAATATATATATGTATATGTAATACACATATATATGCAAGCATTCTTGCTTTAAGAAAAATTGAATACATAATTCATTGTAGTTATTTCTTAGCTCCTGGTTTTGAGTTTTTATATAAGCAGTTCACTAAATGTATACATTTGAAATGTAAATTGTGTATTTTTTTTCCTCATAAAAATGTCCTATGCCTTTGTTATAATTGAGTGCTAGACATGTGGTCATGCTAGGCTTGTTCTGACAAATACTTGGTGATTTGTTGAAATAGCTGTTATGTAGATAAACTATCTATAATATGTTCAGGGAGCTTCTGAACATAGTTATTGCTCTAATGGTTTTTATACAGAACAATGTAATTACTCCAGGTAGTTAGTAACTTGCTTGGATCCTTTGATATGTATCTCGTTAGTAATGTTTGTAGCAGATGTTTATTTCAGTGAGTGGAACTGAATGTTCAGACAGGAATAGTGTGGATAGGATAATGAGATGCTACACTAGAAAAGTTTTATATACTGAGAGGAATATTAAAGAGGTTTTAGATATCTCTGAAATAATTTTCAGTGAACTGCATACAGATGATGTTTTATGCTGTTTAAGAATAGAATGAGTAAATCAAATTATTAACAATTCAGAAAAAAAAATCAGTGATGTTATACGGCTATAATTTACATTTGTTTACTTAGCTGTTTTTTAGTTCCTCTTGAGGGGAGATATCAGAGCAGATATAAATTTCTGTTTAGCCCTAATTTTCTTTTCATCACAAAGTAGTTTTTTTTCTTTTATGATATATAACAACTTTGACTGAATATTGCGTTTAATAAGAATTTACTTCTGTCTTATTTCCTAATAAGTATTAATTAGGGCCATAACATTGTATCTAATATTTAGAAACTCACTTGTAAATAAAGCTATACCTGGAAAGGAGTTTTACTTTGTGAACTCTTCTAGGGAAACTTAGTGTGTTTGTGGATATGTTTGAGGGGGGTGGAATCCAGAAAATAAAATATTTGCTTCAATCTTGTAACTAGATAAGAGGCAAAATTGGCAGTACAACTCTGCTCTTCTGTAGCTTTCTTTTTTCCCCCCCTCACTGTTCTGTATTTTAGAATTTGGGCTTCAAAGATATGATTTAATGTTGATTTTCTTCATTATATAGTTAGCTCATTTTGGAACTTAATGAAAATTTAGCACCATATTTCTGATGATAACCCAAAACCAGGTTTCATCATTTGAAGGCTCCAGTCCTGTTTTTTAACAGTTTCATTAGAAGTATTAATATTGTGAGGGTACAAGGCCAGTTCTTTTGCATCTGGGAAGAACACAAGAAAGCCATAACTCCTGTGTTCCTTTCATATGTTCTCTTCATGGAGAAGGGAGACAAACAAGGAGTGATTAGAAGTTGACCAGAAACACTGTTTATTGATCTAGAGCTATAGTCGATCATGTCTAGTAGTAAATTGGTAAAAAAGAGAGAATAGTGGAACTCATTTTACTCTTACTCATTCTCTAAGCTCAAATCTTACTTACCATTATTTGAAATAGACAGAAATGGGGCTGCTTTGGTTGTTGAACATTTTGGGACAGCATGTGGGATTGTATTCTGGGTGGCCTCTTAAGGGCACCATGGAACTTTTTAGGATAGCATGTCCCAAATGCCGCTGGATATTTGGGTTACATTGGTGGCTTAGACGGTAAAGAATCTGCCTGCAATGCAGGAGACTCCTGGGTTGGTAAGATCCCCTGGAGAAGGGAATGGCAGTCCACTCCAGTATTCTTTCCTGGAGAATTCCATGGACAGAGTAGCCTGGTGGGCTACAGTCCATGGGGGTCACAAAGAGTCAGACAAGACTGAGCGACTAACACTTTCACCATTGTGATAGTATTACCATGTGTGCATGTGTGCTCTGGTGCTCACTCATGTCTCACTTTGTGTTTGCAACCACATGCACTGTAGTCCACCAGGCTCCTCTGTCCGTGGGATTCTCCAGGCTAAAAACTGGAGTGGATTGCCATACTCTCCTCCAGGGGATCTTCCCAATCCTGTGGCTCCCACACTGGCAGACGACTTCTTTACCATTGAGCCACTTGGGAAGCCCCTGTTACCATCCTAGTAAGCTTTTATTTAAAAAAAAAAGAAAAAAATCCAGAGGTCCAGATTTAGTGGGCTTTAGTTGGCTTTGAGAATTTGGTTTTCAGAAGCACCCCAGCTACTTCGATTTCTAGCCAAGTCCAGGAACCACTGCACTTAGTGCCCTGTTGAATGAACACAGTTTAAAAATCAGTGATGTAAACCAGAGCAATGTTTGAAAGTCAAAGTGTGGTTGCTCAGTCATGTCCAACTCTTTGCGATGCTATTGACTGTAGCCCTCTGGGCTCCTCCATCCATGAGATTTTCCAGTCAAGAATACTGTAGTGGATTGCCATTTCCTTCTCCAAGAGCACTGTTTAGCCAGCCATTGAGTTAAGGATATAGCTGAAGATTTGTCCATTAATTGATTAAAGTAGATTCATATAAAATGCATGTTAGCATGATGTTCAACAAATGTTATTGTTACGATAGTGTCAGACTCCATGGGCAATCATTGTCACTTGGTAATCATAATTTAGTTTCCCAGAATCTATTCAAAATCTTCTTAGGGTATGGGGTAGTTACTATATAAGAATAAAAGTGAGTATAGGACAAAAGCAGTCTAATACTTTAAAATCAAACTTTTGCAGTAGATGTCAGCTAGTCACATCTTTAGGACTTACAAAGGATAAAAAGGACCTTTAAATATTAATTTCTTTAATTAAACTACTTATTAATATGAGAGTTACTACTTATTAACAGAGATACTATCTCTGAAATGCTACCGAAGAATAGAAAATCAACTGAATGAATTCATTACCAAATTTGGCTTGAAAACTTACAGCTAAACAGAACATACACGGATAAAGCCTGTGTTGTAAACATAAAAGAAATCCTTGGTTAAAATTTGAGGTTGTCCATATTCTAGGAATATGTCCATATTCTGAAACTTTGAAACATTAATAAAAATCCCTTTTGTTAATATTCCTAAATAGATATGTATTTAAATAGAGCTATGCTATAGTTGCTCAGTCGTGTCCGACTCTTTGCGACACCATGGATTGCAGCACACCAGGCTTCCCTGTCCATCACCAGCTCCCAGACTGACTGGTGTCTGTCATGTCCATCAAGTCCAGACTCATGTCCATCAAGTCGGTGATGCCATCCAACCATTTCATCTTCTGTTGTCCCCTTCTCCTGCCTTCAATCTTTCCTAGAATCAGGGTCTTTTCATATGAGTCGGTTCTTCGTATCACGTGGCGAGAGTATTGGAGTTTCAGCTTCAGCATCAGTCCTTGCAATGAATATTCAGGATTGATTTCCTTTAAGATTGACCTGTTTGATCTCCTTGCAGTCCAAGGGACTCTCAAGAGTCTTCTCCAACACCACAGTTCAAAAGCATCAATTCTTCATTGCTCAGCTTTTTTTATAGTCCAACCTTCACATCCCTATATGACTACTGGAAAAATTACAGCTTTGACTAGATGTACCTTTGTTGGCTTCTTTTTAATTTGCTGTCTAGGTTGTTCATAGCTTTTCTTCCAAGGAGCAAGCGTCTTTTAATTTCTTGGCCGCAGTCACCATCTGCAGTGATTTTGGAGCCCCCAAAATAAAGTCTCTCACCGTTTCCATTGTTTCCTCATATATATTACATATATATATATATATATATATATAAAAGTGATTAAAAACTGCTTGATCCTCCATACAAATGGATATGATATATACTCTTCTTTTATAAACTGTAGAAAACTATCAGGTTTCCCTCAGTTCACTTTGTGATGGTAATTGGAATTGCCTTGCCCCTTTCACTTAATGGGCTTCCCTTGCAGCTCAGCTGGTAAAGAATCTGCCTGCCGTGCGGGAGACCTGAGTTTGATCTCTGGGTTGGGAAGATACCCTGGAGAAGGGAAAGGCTACCCACTTCAATATTCTGGCCTGGAGAATTCCGTGGACTGTGGAGTCACAAAGAGTCGGACACAACTGAGCGACATTCATTTTCACTTAATGGCAAAATCTTTATCTTTTTTTTTTTACATCTGTTGGGTTTTTTTTTTTTTTTAACTTGCTGGGTTTTTTTTTTTTTATTAGTTTTGCCATACAATGACATGATATCACCATGGGTTTACATATGCTCCCCCTCCAGAACCCCCCTCCCTCCTCTCTCCCTCCTCCCTCCCCCCAGGAAATCTCGATGCACCAGCCCCGAGCATCAATCCTGGGTTGGCGATTGACTAGACATATGATAATTAACAAGTTTCAATGCCATTCTCCCATATCATCCCACCTTTACCCTCATCCACAGAGTCCACGAGTCTATTCTATATATCTGCGTTCCTGTTGCTGTCTCGCATGCTGGGTTCTCGTTACTGTCTTTCTAAATTCCATATATATGCGTTAATATACTGTATTGTTTTTGCTTCTGGCTTACTTCACTCTGGATAATGGACTCCAGTTTCGTCCATCTGAGTAGAACTGATTCAAATGAATTTTTTTTTAATGCTGAGTAATATTCCATTGTGTATATGTACCACAGCTTTCTTATCCATTCATCAGTTGATGGGCATCTAGGTTGCTTCCATGTCCTGGCTATTGTAAACAATGCAGCGATGAACATTGGGGTACACGTGGCTCTTTCAATTCTAGTTTCCTCGGTGTATATGCCCAGCAGTGGGATTGCTGGGTCATATGGCAGGTCTATTTGCAGTTTTTTAAGGAACCTCCACACTGTTTTCCATAGTGGCTGTACTAGATTGCATTCCCACCAACAGTGTAAGAGGGTTCCCTTTTCTCCACATCCTCTCCAGCATTTATTGCTTGTAGA
>ML662442.1:56833187-56863355 GCA_007570785.1 Antilocapra americana
ATAGTGAAAATGAGTATACTACCTAAAGCAATCTATAGATTCAATGCCATCCTTTCTTTTTAAATTTAGGTATATTCTCTTATTTTGCAGGAGTACCTCCTTCAGTCATTTTCTCAGAAAGTATGTATAAGAAGTAACCCATAAGCATGCTTAGGTATATGAAAATGCTGTTTCTCTGGTCCTGAGTTTAGTAATTCGACTGTGTATAAAAGTTTAGATTAGATATATGTGAAATGAATCACCAGCTCAGGTTTGATGCATGATATAGGATGCTCAGGGCTGATACACCAGGATGACCCAGAGGGATGGAATTGGGAGGGAGGTGGGCGGGGGGTTCTGGAAGGGGAACACATGTATACCCATGGCGGATTCATATCAATGTATGGCAAAACCAACACAATAATGTAAAGGAAAAAAATAAATAATTTTTAAAAAGTAGAAAAAAAAGGTTAGATTAGAAATGATTTTCCCTCAGAATAACAAAAACCTTAATTTCTATTAACCTCTGCCACTGATAAAAGTTGTGTTATCATTCTGATTCTAGTGCGTTGTACATGGTTTGCCCCTGTAAACTTTTAGAATTTTCTCTTTGTTCTTGTCCTGAAGTTTTTCAGTGGACTAATTTTGTGGGTTTACACCACCCCTACCCCTCAACCTTTCCATTCATTGGCACTTGGTAATCACTTGAATCTGAAAACCTGAGTTCTTCCATTCAGGGTAATTTTATCTTTCCTATTTTATTTCCTCCCTTTTTTCCCTTCTGTTTTCTCCCTTTAGACGTACTATTGGTTGTTATACTGCCTGATTCTTTTTCTTCTCTAATCTTTTCTGTCATACTTTTCATCTACTGGTCTCTTTTTCAGCTTTCTCATTTTTTATTTCCCATACTTCTTTTTTTTTAATTTATTTTTTCCTATACTTTTTTTAAATTTATTTTTTCCTATACTTCTAATGAATTAATAATTTCAGTATTTATGCTTTTAAATTTCAAGAGTACATGCATTCTTACTGTCTGCTTATACCTTTCTATGCCAACCTGTTCATAATTTATGGACATGATACCATTTTGAATTTCTTATGGGAATACTAACTGGAAGGCATAGAGTTACTCTATTTTGAATCATATTTCTTCTTCATGTTTCTGGTTTTCTGAAATGTACAGTGATCGTTGGTTGGCTGCATTTGAAAAGGAGGCAGAAAAACTGTTTGAAAGAAATTTTGTGAACATGGGGTGGGTTTGTCATGTTGACAGCTTTGCTTCATAATAAGCAGTTGTGCTTGAAGGACCTTCCGTCCTACTGTATGGAGAAATCTTTGCTTCTGGGGTCCATTACCCATGGTAGTTGCTTTACCTCAGGGTTTGGTTCAGTTTTTCGAAAGAAGGGCCTTCCAGTTTTATTGGTTGATTGCTTAGGAAATGGTTACCTAGTATGTCTTTTCAGTGAGTTGTGGGGATTTAATTGTTTTACATAATTAAAAATAACCAACTTCTTCTTTTCTGCCCATACTGTTACTCTTGTTAGTTGATGTTTCTGGGTCTGTATCTTCTTTGGGATTTTGTAAAACAGCTGCTTTTGTGGCTGTTGCTGCTCTTTAACTATGCTTCTCAGCATTTCTCCATCTGTTTCTTGTCCAGCAGAAATGTATTGTAGTAATTCATATGCTGATGCTCTTCCTTCCTTTCCTTCATTGTCTTCATTGATGTTTGTTATATTAGTTATCTGTTCACCTGACAGATTATCTCAAGATTGTTGTTGTTCAGTCGCCAAGCCCTGTTGGACTCTTTGCGACCCCATGGACTGCAGCACACCAGGCTTCCCTGTCCTTCACTATCTCCTAGAGTTTGCTCAAACTCATTTCATTGAGTTGGTGATGCCATCCAAGCATCTCACCTTCCTGCTCTCAATTTTTCCCAGCATCAGGGTGTTTTCCAATGAGTCGCCTCTGATTACTTCAAGATTACCCTCCAAATTTAGCAGCGTAAAACAACAAACATTTAATATCTGATAGTTCTGGGGAGCGATTTAGTTGGGTGGTTCTAGCCCAGTGTCTCTCATGGGGTTGCTGTGAAGCTCTTGGCCAGGATTGCTGTCATCTCGAGGCTCCACTTCCAGGCTTACTCATGTGGTTGATGGCAGCCTCAGTTGTTTGCTGATTGTTTGCCTGGAGCCTCCATCCCTTGCCTTGTGGGTCTGTCCATAGGCTGGGTGAGGAGTAAAAACTTCTTGCATGTGCTTGTGTTTAGTGTTTGAGAGTCTGGATTAAACTGGGGAAAGAAGAGTGAAAACAAAGTTTATTCGTATGCCTATGGGAGTGCACAAAAGAAGTGACTCGCTAAGTGACTGAAGTTAGTAAAGTTCTTCTATGGGAAGAACAGATGGGTTTCTTTAGGAAAACCTGTTTTTTAGGATACCAACAGGAGATAAGAAAGCTGATGATAATCTTAGTTATGATAGTGTGATTGGTCTTTTCCATCTTCCTCATGGCTGAAAAACTCCCCCAGAGAGGGAATTTAAGATAACTTCATTCTCAGTCTCCTTTCTGGAACTGAGTATGCTCCAAAGAGGTGATTTATGGTGACCTTATTGCCAGAAGTTTCTGCTTTTGTGGGAAGGCTTCTTTCTGCATCTCTTGAATCTCAGATGTCTTTGGTTTAAAGTAATTGTCATACTAACTCTAGAGTTCTGTGTGTCCTTAAATAGCTGCCTGAACATCCTTACTACATGGCAGCCAGCTTCCCTCAGAGCAAGTGATCCAAGAAATTCCAAGATATTTAAGATAGAAGTAGCAATCTTTTTATAATCTAAGATATCCTCATTATAATGAACTATCTATATCCTCCAGAATGCATTTGTGGTAAGAGACTCACATTTTTTAAAGTAAATTATTAAATATTTTATAGCATTATCTCCAGTGATTTAAGGACCATATTTTGAACTAGTTTATTTTAATGATTTATTATATAGATTCATCACCAAAGTATTTTTTCCAGTCCCTTTTGGTTTAGTTTTGGCATTTTATGATTGCACTAGATGGCAGCAGAGGACCAGCTTTAATTCAGGCTTATTTTGTGATGCAGTACCCAATGCATTGTACATCTAATACATCCAAAAATATTAGTTTGGGATTATTAAGAATTTAGTAAGGATTAGACGATCATATATACAGCAGTATTGAAAGCATAGAAGTTTGATAATGTTGCTGTGTTCCTTAATGTTGTCATGTTCAAATTCAAATATTTGAATTATTATATTTGTAGATGACTCTGTAGTATCATTTTGGAACTCTTTTTGTAAAAAGGAATTAACCACATTAAAGTCCCTGATGGTGTTTTGTTTGATTCAGGAAACAGATATTTTTATGTTGGAATCCCCAAAATGAAAGGGTGATTTGAAGATTCTGTTTTATCCCATATGGGTTTTACTGTCAGTTGTTTGTGTTGGGAGCAAAGGAGTCTGTAGAAAAACTTAGTGTTGGAATGTAACTCTTCTATTTTAGATAGTGAAATTAATGTTCCAAAGGGTAGAACAGTTGTTGGTCTTGTACATAGCAGGTGAAAAGTAGTGATTTTGATATATGTGCTCCAGTTATATTTTGGGAAATAAATTTCTATATCTCTATACTTTCTTTTTTAGAAATCATGTATCATAAAGTATCTTTACTTTCTTTAGGAACTATATTCAGGTTTTGCATGTTAATGGTAATCTGGTTCCCCCCAGGCACTGGTATTTGAACTAGGCAAAGAAATTGAAAATGAATAATTCTGACAGCTCTTTTTTAAATTGTGAGATCTGGTTTGAAGATTTTATATGCAGCCCATCTTTGTACAGTATGTTCCTGGCTTTCAGCCCAGCTCTGCTGGTTGCTGCTGTTTTTGCTGGCAGGTGAGCTTTTTTGGATACGTTTTATTTTTGTAACGCCTTAAATTTTAGGAAATTTAATTCTGAAAATATTTTTGCATGGGCAGAGAACTAAATTGTCTCTCCATGAATTATTTAAAATGACCTTTAAGTCTCTTAAGTGTTGTATTAGATTGATAAAATGTAACCTATTGGCTAGATTTTAAAATACAGTATTGGTCTGGCCTTGGTAGTTGCCTTAGTACAAGGAGTCCATATTATATTTATTTTTGTAGTCTCAGTGTTTAGCTAGTATTTAGCTATTGAGATTGTTGTATCCAGAATTTTTCCTGGTACTTTTATGTAAACATAAATAAAGACCAGTGGAAACAAGTTGATTTCTAATAGTGTGGTCCTTTAAACATTTTGTACTGTTACAATAGTGAAAGTGATTGTCTGTCGCTCAGTCATATCCACCTCTTTGCAATCTCATGTACTGTAGCCCACCAGGCTCCTCTGTCCATGGAATTCTCCAGCCAAGAAAGCTGGAGTGGGTTGCCATTCCCTTTTCCGGAGGATCTTCCTGACGTGAGGGTTGAACCTGGGTCTCCCACATTGCAGACAGACTCTTTACCATCTGAGCCACCAGGGAAAGATCTGCTATTAATAATAGATGAGGAAATTAAAAGTCATTTAAAGCATTTGGTGCACTTACATATAATTTTACATACTTATATTTTTATATGTGCATGAAACAGTATTAAATAAAATGAAACATCAACATGTTATGCATCTTCTACATGTGTTTTTATTTATCTTTCTTAAAAATAATCTTAGTGGTGCTATTCATCTATTAAACATTTAAAATAATGGGATTTTTATAGTAAAGTATGTATGGTAAAGTATAATGTCTGTGTTAAAAGTAAAATTATTTCAAGTTTCTTACAGTTTAGGTCTTTTTCTCCCTTTTGCTAAAATAGTTATGAAAAAGATTCATTATTCTAGTATAAATAACACACAAAAAAGATATTGCTTGTTTTATAGAAAATTTTTAATTTTTGGCAGGTTTTAAATGGTAGCTGTTCTAAATGTGTACTTGAAACCACCACATTATTTATCCCAGTGTATGGTCAGTTTCAATGGCAGTAAAGTTTTGAGAGGAAAATTAGTTTTACCTATTTAAAAAAAATAGGTAAAACCCACCTGGGCATCCCAGGTGGCTCAATGATAAAGAATCTACCTGCAGTGCAGGAGATGTGGGTTCAGTTCCTGGGTTGGGAAGATCCTCTGGAGAAGGAAATGGCAATCCAGTCCAGTATGTTTGCCTGGAAAAGACCATGGACAGAGGAGCCTGGTGGGCTACAGTCCATGGGGTCAGAAAAAAGTCGGACATGACTTAGCAACTAAATAACAACAACAGGAATAATTTTTTTAAATAAATTTTAGGATTAATTTGTCTAAATATTTTTAAAAATTCAAAATACTGAAATGACATCTAGAATAAATATATCCAAATTTTTCAAATAAGAGAGATGGTGAGCCTGTGTTAGATATTCTGCATAGTCAATAGAATCAAGGACCTATAAAGATAGTAATGTAATAAAATTCTAAAAACAAGAATGTTTATGTCTTAATATTTTAACTTGTAAAAACAGGTTAAGTTTTGAGAAGCAGTATAGTATAGTGGTTAAGAGCTTGGGTATGAAAACTAGACTACCCGGGTTCAAATCCTGAGGTGTCCATGCTTTTTAGTCATGTGACCCTAGGAAAGTTATATAACCCCTCTGTCTTCCAACTTGGCATCTGATAAATTGAGATAGCAATAATAATTACCTCTTAGATGTTATGGGATTAAGTAATTTCATCTAAAGCACTTAGAATAATGTTTAACATGTAGGAAGTGCTTGGTAAGTGTTAATAGTTGTACATTCTATCAAATTAAAAGATTCATTAAAATAAACCAAACTCTGACTTTCTGAAGAGGAATTCCATTGTCATGGTAAAATTCTATTTTTAAAACTTGAACCTATTAAAAAAAAGAAAATTTAAGATGTGGTTCATGCCCTTAAATGGTTGAAAATCTAATTGTGATATTAAAATGGGAATACATGAGAGAACAATATGAAATATAATTGCCTGTAAATGACGTGACATAGATTTTAAAACGTAGGAGTTCTTAGGAGGAGGATGACTAGTGATGAGTGAGTAACATGGGCAAGAGGAATAGCACAAAGTATGTCACGAGGTGGAAGCAGCCTGCCTGAGCTTGACCAGTTCTGGCCATCAGGCAGTAAGGTGTTTAGGTTACAGGAAGAAAATTATTATACTGGTGACTGGTTAAACCCTTAGTTTATATTTTTAAACATGTCAGAGTTTTAATGATTGCTGAACCATGAGTCTTTGATTTAAATTTTGACTGTTATACCAACTCCTACTTCTTAAGTTATTATTAAGAAGTTTTAAGGTGGGAGTTCCCTTATCTCAGTCTTGAAGTTTAAGGTCACCTGGGATTGCTCCATCAGTTGGTTGGCCTGGTGGCCTTTGAGGTACTTAAAAGATCTATTTTTTGAAATAATGTATGGTATGGACAGAGAGCACTCTATAGAGATACAGGAGGCAGGGAAGCAAACACTTGGAGAGTACCTACTTCTGGGACTGGAGGAAGAAAAGCCAGAGAGCTAGCTGCCAAGACTCTGCAAGGGTTGTCTGGCAGAAGACACAGGGAGACCCTGCAGCAACACTTTATTTCCCACTTTGAGTTATAATTCAAGGACTGTTAGGTGAACCTTTTGGGGGTCTTTTGTGAAAACTTTTACTGAAAGTAGGTTATATTGGCATTTATTCAGCTAGTCTAGGCAACAGTGAGTTTCAAAAGTTGCCTAAGGTAGAGGCTTCCCTGGTGGCTCAGTGGTAAAGAATCCGCTTATAATGCAGGAGCTGCAGGAGACGCAGGTTAGATTCCTGGGGCAGGAGGATCCCTTAGAGAAGGAAATGGCAGCCCACTCTAATATTCTTGCCTGAAGAATTGTGTGGACAGAGAAGCCTGGCAGGCTGCAGTTCATGGAGTCAAATCCAAAAATAAGAAGTTCCTTAATGTAAAATGTGAAAACTAGAAGATTGTAATTGGAACTAACTTGTGATCTTGCTTAATTATTTCTTTCTCTTCTCTTTTGAATCCTCTCTGCTCTTTTTACCCTAGTCAGCTGCCAAATAAGAATATTTCTATGACTAAGAGAGGAAAAATCTACTGAGTATAACTTTTCAACAGGCATTTTAGTGGAAGTTCTTCTTTTGCATGTTTCTACGAATTATATCTATATATACATATACATACATGTGTATGTGTGTGCATGCTCATTGCTAAATTGAATCTGACTCTGCACGATCCCATGGACTGTAGCCCGCAGGCTCCTCTGTCCATGGGGGTTTTCCAGGCAAGAAGAATGGAGTAGGTTGCCATTTCCTTCTCCAGGGCATCTTCCTGACCCAGGGATCAAACTTGTCTCCTGCATCTCCTGCACTGGCAGGTGGATTCTTTACCACTGAGCCACCAGGGAAGCCCCATACATGTTTATTATATATATATACATGTATATATATGTACATGTCACGAGGTGGAAGCAGCCTGCCTGAGCTTGACCAGTTCTGGCCATCACATGTATATAATATACATATATATATATATCTGTATCCATATATATTTTAATATGGACACACAGTTCAGCTTGTGGGATCTTAGTTCCCCACCAGGGTTTGAACCCATTCTCTTGGCAGTGGAAGTGTGGAGTCTTAACCACTGATTGCCAGGGAATTCCCTTAAGTATAATTTTGTTTAAAGTATCCTTTTACTAATTTTTATTTGATGTGCTAGACTGGTACAAAAATGTGATAGTTTTCCATTATGTACAATAGCTTTTGGAGTTACCATGTGTTTACTTATATATACCATTTTTGTTAGTAAATCTTAAGAAGCTGTTTCAATACACTGGAATATTTTAGGCTCAGGTTTGTTTTTATCATCTTAGTGTTTAGAAAACAATTTCCTAGGCAGATTGAGACATGTTCTTTTATTTGAGCTCTTTGAGTTATTGCTCACTCAGGGAGTGTAGCTTCTGATTTTACAAAATTTTCTTGGGTTGTAACTTTTCATGGAAAAATTAAAAAGAGCTGTTTACTGTAGTTGTTGTCTCCCTTTGTGTAAATATGCTTATAAGCTTGAGTTTGTGGTCTGTGAATAACTTTCACAGGGAGTTACCAAGGGTTATTTTTCTACCAGTTCAAAATTTCCAGTTCACTTACCTTTTTCCTCTTTATTCAGAAGAGATGTCCTCTTCTTTCCTGCCTATAGGAAATGAATCCTTTCTCTCTTATCCAGTCTTTGTTTATCAGTGACCTCAACTCTTGTTTGGATTGTGTAAAGTAATAGTTGTGGTGTTAATAATTATATCCTGCCTTAATAAGGTACTTACTGTGTGCCTTGGACATAATGTAGTAGCAGTAACTTAAGTTTTATTACCATGTACCAGGTGCAGTTCATATCCTTCATGTATTAACTAATTTTTTAAAAAAATTTTTTTATGGTGGTAGAATACACATAATGTAAAATTTACCACTTTATTATTTAGTATATAGTTCAGTGGTGTTAAATGCATTCATAGTGTTTGCACACATCACTGCCCCTCATGTTCATAACTCTTTTCATTTTGTAGAACTAAAAGTCTATACCCATTAAGTGATAATTTTCCATTCCCCTGGTAGCCACCCATTTTACTTTTAATCTTTCTGATTTTTTTTTTTTTTTTTTACTAATCTAGGTACCTCAAAGAGGTAGAATCATGCAGTAGTTATCTTTTTGTGACTGGCTTATTTCACTTAGCATAATGTCCTCAAGGTACATTTGTATTATAGCATATTTCAGAAATGTTCTCCTTTTCTTGGGCAGAATAACGTTCCATTTAATATATATACCACATTTTGCTTATCCTTTTATCTGTCAGTGGACACTTGTGTTGCTTCTACACTGTTGCTAGTTTGGATAATGCTACTTTGAGCATGGGGCTATTAACTCATTTAATTCTTACAGTCACATTAGGAGGTGGAAATTTTTGATGAGGAAACTGCATTTTAGAGTAATCAAGTGATTCGTGCAAAATCACACAGGTAGAAAGAGCCTGTCTGGAATGTCTTAACCTCCATAGTGGCCTCCCACATATCTTTCTATGTAGAGGCCTTCTGTTCTGCCTATGGCTGTCTTCACTCCTATTTGCTATGTATTATATATATATATATATATATATATATATATTTATTTGCTATATATATATATAAAATAATTAGTGGCTGATAATAAAATACTAATGTTCACTAGTGAATAACACATTGTATATTATTTTATGTTTTTTAATGTTTATTACATTTTAGCTTAAATGAGCTCAATTAAAAGTAAAGTTGAAACTCCTTAAAGTGAATTTTAAGGCTCCTACTTGCTCCTGCAGTATGCTTTCTTTTCTTCCAGAGGTGTTAGATACTAGATTTACAAGTTTTAGAAAACTTGGAGGGATAGAGCGAGTTGAATAAGATCTGTTATTTAGAGTATGAGAGATTCCATGAAAGGGAGTTTTGAGTAAGAGTTTGAAGATAATGTATTTTAGGACAAGATGTAGTTTTTTAGAAATGAAACCTTGGCAGTAGGCATGTATGTATTTCTGAGCAGTGGAGGATGGCAAAATGAGAAAGGGTAGGGCAGTTACAGTTCTGAAGTTAAAGCATATAGCATTGGGTTGGACTGTTAAAATCATTTTATAATATTTGATGGGACTTTTGGTTCCAGATGCCTGCCTATTTTTTAGCAGTCTAGATGGCAAACACTGATTGAATCTAATGTTACAGGCTATGAAACTGGAATTTTCTTTCCAAAGCCTGCAATGATAACATTGGTACCACTCATACTTAATGAAAACAAAGTAAGAAAATTAAAATTTTAAATTTTTGGGTGGTTTGAAACAAAAAGTTTACACTAAATCTTATTAAAAACTTGATCATTTGTATTATGTGTCATTAATTCTGTGAAGTGGGAGGGAGGAATCTAGAAACTGATACTGGCCCCTGTGCCTGCCAGATTCTTTCGCAGTGTTGCTTTTAAAGGTTTGTGAAGACTAAGTCTTGCTGGTTGAAGGAGGTTTCTTGAAATAGAAACATCTATGCTTTAAAAATTATTACGATGAATAGAAATAGGCATATATGATATTTTAGTGAGAAGGCTTGGATGATTTGTGATTATTTTTTTCATGGTAGATACCCCTAGGTTTTCAAGAATTATTTGTGATGAATTATGTAAGTTGATTTTTCCGTAGACAAAGTTTACCAAGTACCAAGCTTAACAAAACTTAGATGAACATAACATAGTGGAAAACTTGCTGTAGAAACAACATATAAAATAAAGATGACTATCCATAGGTAGAAGACATTTACATGTTAACAAACTGTTCAGATGTTCAGTCGTATGCTTTTGGCCTGCCATTTAATTTATAATTAACATGTTAAGATCAAAGTTTGACAGTTAAATTGGAGAGGAAGTAAATGGGCTTTGCAATTTAAAATTAAATAATACAGATTGTCTGTTTAATTACTGTTGTGTGTATATAAGTGATCACATAATAGAATGAAGTTGTGGGCTTAAAGTGAATTTAAGACTCTAAAACTTGAATCACATCTGTTTCATGAATTTAAGTTGATGTGATATGAAGATTAAAAAGAAGCTAATCCTTTTGAAGAAGTCTGTTGTGCTTTTAGAATCTATACATCAAGATAAAAATAGCTGTTGGGTTGGAATCTTCTGTAATGTTGAATGAAAATTTTGATAGTTTCCTTTTTAAATAATATTTATTTATTTTTATTTTTGGTTGCACTAGGTCTTTGTCGCACACAGGCTTTCTCTAGTAGTGGTGCATGGGCTTCTCATTGTGGCGGCTCCTCTTGTTGCACAGGCTCTAAGTGCACGGGCTCAGAAGTTGTGGTACATGAGCTTAGCTGCTCCGCAGCTTGTGGAATCTTCCCAGATCAGGGATTGAACCTGTGGGCCCTGCATTGGCAGGTGGATTCTTAATCCACTGAGTCACCAGGGAAGTCTGAGAATTTTAATAGTTTCTTATGAACTGTGTCTTCCAAGTTATGTGAAGAATATGTTAGGACCGTGCCTTCATTTCAGTGATTGTTAACAGCAGAAATAAAACATTTGAAAAAGATTAAGTGGTAGTGTTACTGTTTGTGTGTATGTTCTCTTTAACTTGTTAATGTGAAAATAAGAATGACCTTAATTGAGTTCTTTGAATTTCTGGGAAGGTGAGATTAGGTAAAGCTATACTTTTCCTTCAGATACTTTTTGTTTTCAAAGGTTGAAATGTTTGTGTCAGATAAGCAGATTATACCTATTATGTTTGGAAGCAAAGCTCATGTGTAGGATTACATTGTTTTATCATCAAATATTGGTCTTTTTGTGGAAGCAGTACAAACAGTGATGTTTTAAGTTATCTGAAACCTTTTTCTGAGATTCCTTAATTTAAGTTGGTAGACTTTAGGTTGTATTTTCACAGAATTCTAGTCTGAATGGTGGTTAGGTTCTGAGCCTAGCCTATAAGCTTGCTTATAAGGTAGGTAAGTTACTTACTGTGTGAAAAGTGAAAAGATGTACTGTTCTAACACAGGTAACCAAACAAACTATATTGCAACAAATGTAAGACATTTATAAAAACTCTGTTTTGACTCGTTTAAAAACTCTCCTGAGAAAATGGATTTCATTTTTGTAAGATGAGATAGATTGAGAGTATGATAGAGATTGTGAAAGGGACTCTGTGATACTGATGTTTTGTTTGGTCTAGGTGAAAACTCATGACTGTAACTTCTTTTCATTTTTAAAAATTGTGGTAAAATATGCATAACATACATTTCCCTTTTCTTTAAGAGTTGACAGAAATGGGGGAAAGTGGCTTTAAAGAGGACATTGATATACTTTGCAAAAAAGATTACCAAAGATCAAATGTACTGAGTGGTGAGCTAGTGAGAGAAAAAGGCAAAGCATTCATAAGCCCCCACGGGGAAGGAAGAAAACTAGAGTCTAGCAGGTCAGCTTTTCTTGTATCATTTCTGAAATAAGATCTGACAGGTGTCGGTGGGTCTAGGGGAGTCTGACCAACTGCTCTTATGTCAGGAAGGTTTATAATTGTATGTGGGGAAGTGGCTCTAAACTGTGAATTTTCTTTATAAGGAATTTTAATATAGCTGAATTTATTTCTCTGCAGCCTTGAGAATTAGGTTTCAGGCACTGTATACCAATTGTTTGGGGAATAGAAATGAGAGGCAGTGTAGCTGGTATAGAAACAGTAGAGGTTTGGCCATGAATTCTTATGGGAGAAAAGATACAAGGGAAGGTAAACTTTGGGCTTAACGTACAGTTATCAAGGACAGGAAATAGATGGCATATCTTTTGGCATGAGGTTATTGTGTAAAGAGCTAGTGTCATGTAACCATTGGTATTAAGGATAGGTTGGGGAACATATTGCAGTGGAGTTCTGTCATGGCACATTTAACTTAACGTGAATTCAACTGTATATAATGGGCAAAGTGGAAAAATAAGGAACCCAAAACCCAGCATATCCATTAGCATTAGATCAACTGTAAGCAGTAGAAGTCAACTTTGGCTCATGTAAGCAAAGGGATATGTTGGAAGGCTGAGTCTGAGGAGAACCAGTCTCAGAAAATGGGTAAGAATCAAGGGAGGCCAGGCAGCAAGGACCAGGGCCAAGGTCAGGCACAGGAACACTTGGAAGAGGAAGCCACTGTTGGTACTTGCTAATGATACCTCAGCCATCACCCTGAATCACTTTTAAGCTATTCCTGTGCCTCACTGTCACTCAAGTTAAAAGTTTTGAGAAGGGAGTGTTTGGTTGTCTGACTTAGATTCTGCCTCCAACCTGTTAGACACAGGGGTAGAGAAAATCAGGGCAGTTTGGTTTCCAGTGTAAAAATGAAAAGCTCCAAGTCCATATGCCATCACTTCCACCCAGCTAAACTGAGCAGTAACTCCTCCTCCAGTGCTCCATGGATCAGTACCATGCACCCATTCCTCCTGCCAGAAGCCTGGAAGTCCTCCTTAACTTCTGCCCCTCAGCCCCACTACCTGTCAGGAGCATGGTATCCTGTCAGTCTGCCTCTTTCATGTCTTGAATTTATCTCCTTACACCGCTGAGTTATCATTGCCACTGCATTCCCACTTGGAGTAATGTAAAAACCTCATAATTTCTCTGGCCTACAGATTGGTTCCTAACCTATAGGAGTACACATAATGTGGGAGTGAACTTTGAAAAATGCAGATCAGATTGTGCTGTTACTTAGCTAAAAGCATTTCAGTGGTCTGCTGTTTCCTTACCTGCTGTTTCTGAGCTCCTAGTCCACCCTTTTAAACTACTCAAACTGTGTTTCTCCGACTTGCTTGCCAGCTCACGTCCTGTTGAGTTTTTTTTTTTATTATTTTATTTATTTATTTATTTTCTTTACATTATCGTGTTGGTTTTGCCACACATTGATATGAATCCACCATGGGTATACATGTGTTCCCCTTCCAGAATCCCCCTCCCACCTCCCTCTTGATTCCATCTCTCTGAGTCATCCCGGTGCACCAGCCCTGAGCACCCTTTATCAAGCATCAAACCTGGGCTGGTGATTGATTTCACATATGATAATTTACATGTTTCAATGCCGTTCTCCCATATCATCCCACCCTTGCCCTCTCCCATAGAGTCCAAAAGACTGTTCTATACATCTGCGTCTCTTATGCTGTCTCGCATACAGGGTTATTGTTACCATCTTTCTAAATTCCATATATATGCGTTAGTATACTGTATTGTTTTTCCTTGAGTTTTACCGTGGGGAGCACTAGCAGGAATTTGGAAGGTGAGAGAAGGGCCTTCCATAGTGTTAGTTTCTTTATCCCTTCAGCAGCTGGCAGCAACTTTCACCTTGCCCCCAGCTCCTTTTAGCAATCTCAGCACCCAGGGTACTGCTCCCTCTCAGATATGCCTACTGCTGGAGGTGCATTCTAGGCAGAGGAGTGCCACCTGCATTTCCTCACTCACGACGCTGTGTCTTCTCAGCAGTTTGAGCATCCTCCTTCTGTGCTCCTCTCCTTAGAGGTCCGGGTCTTAGCCATTTGGTGCCACTTCCTTAGAGGTTTGAGCCCTGAGCTCCATTGACCTTCCCACCTCTTCCATGTTTCGCAGTGCCCATCCTCCAAACTCCTGGCCTCTGCTAACATGCCTCTTCCATTTTGTTTCCACAGCCCTCTGGGTAGAGTACCTCCTGCAGTTACTCATTTCTTGATTACCTTCATTTTCCCTTCTTACCTTTTCATCTTCCCAATATCTATGTAACCAGTTTCCTGAATTACATCTCTTGGGTTTGAATTACCCTTTATGGTTTCTGTTTGTCTCAAAAGAGGGATTTTCCACTTTCTAGAATAAAGTTAAAAATAGTTTTCATTAATCACTGAGTCCTTGACTACTTCTGTAGTCTCAAATTATCTTTCTTTCTCTCTATGCTTCTGTATTCTGAATTTGTTGTTGTTGCCAGAGCATGAACCTTCTGTTTTTGTTTCAAGGTTATTGCACCTGGCAGACTGTGTACCAAGCACTGGTTCTCACAACACACCCCTATCCCCTTGCCTTTTCCCTTCACCCCCAACAATGTGTGTTTAGTTAACTCCTGTTCAATGAAGGTCAGAGGCAGGATACTATAGAGGTTGTCGAGATAGGCTCTTGTCTAGGTTTTAATAGCAGCTTTGCTGTTTTGCCAGCTTTATGGCTTTGAGGAGGTTACTGAGTGTGATTTCAGTTTTCTCATCAAGAGTACAGGCAGAATAATTTTCTCTACATGTCAGATTTGTTTTAAGACTTAAAATTGAGTTAACATAAAGTACTTTGACTTTCCTTTGTGCATAGTCATTGCTCACCAAGTGATTATAACCTGCTGTTATTATCAGCTACATGAGAATCCTTCTGGGATCCCTTTCCTGATGTCTGAACTCTGACAGGTTGTACCTTTTGTGTGCTCCTATAGTGTCTTGTGCTTCACTTTGGGACTTCCCTGGTGGCTCACTGGTGAAGAATCTGCCTGCTAACGCAGGAGTTGAGGGTTCAAACCCTGGGTCTGGTGGAATATCCCTTGGGGAAGGAAACGGCAACCCACTCCAGTTTTCTTGCCTGGAAAATCTTATGGACAGAGAAGCCTGGTGGGCTGCAGTCCATGGAGTTGCAGAAGAATCAGACATGACTTAGCAACTGAACAACAGCAACTTCACCTTATGAGTACTTACTATGCTTGGGATTATTTGTTTAATGTCTTGTTTTCTTGCTAAGGGTAAAAAACCATTTGAAGTTAGATAAAGAGCGTGTGCTGTTTATTGTTATATTTCTAGCGTCTGTGCCTGATACCTGGTTGACCCTTGAGTAAGTATTTAAAAAAATTAATTGGTTAATCCTTTGAAAAGAAAAAAACTATAGTTCATTTGATGGGAATTGGTAAAAGTGGATAGAGATGGTGAAATGAGTCAACTTTTCTGTTTTTATTACCCACTGTGAGTGCTTTATAGTAGGAGAGGAGAAATACCTGCTAATTTTGAAGCTGCTGTGGTATGACAGGGCTTCCCTGATAGCTCAGTTGGTAAGGAATCCACCTGCAGTGCAGGAGACCCCTGTTTGAGTCCTGGGTTGGGAAGATCCCCTGGAGAAGGGAAAAGGCTACCCACTCCAGTATTCTGGCTTAGAGAATTCCATGGACTGTTTTGCAAAGAGTTGGACCAAGGTTGAACATCCTATCTTATTTTATTGCCAAAGGAAAAATGTTTAGATTGTGATTAGACTGTATTTCTATTTTTTGTTTTTTTCTGTAGCTTTAATTTTCACCCCCAGTCTGGCTTGAAAAAGCAGTATGTTCTTATTTTTTTAATTTCTTAAAAGTACAAAAAAATATAATGAGGAAAGCAAATATCATTAATAATTCTACCTAGAGATGACAGTTCTTACCATTTTGGTATAGGCTTTCGTGTCTGTTTTACTATTCAGAGTTTTATCTCCCTACCCCTCATACTCATACATTCTGATTTTTAACTTGCTCTTTCTTCATTTACTATATTGTGACTCTCTTTCTGTATCTATGGATATTGGTGATAAATTTAAATTATATGATGTTTAAAGACAGTTTTACCCTGAGACTACTATTAGAAGTGTGAATTACAATTCTTAAGATGCTGTTAGTTACCAGTTCTTTTTTTCACCAGTCTTCCTTTTCTTTAATTATGTACTTCCTGAATTGCCCTAATAAGCAGTCGGTGGTTTTACTTGAATAGCTGTCTCACATCTCAGTGACTGTCCGAAAGGGTGTTTACCATAAAACAGCTTATGCGAGGCTTCCCTGCTGGTCCAGTGGCTAGGACTCTGTGCTTCCACATCAAGGGTCCTGGAACTAAATCATGCAAGCCTTGCATCATGGCCTCAATGAGTGAATGAATGCAGTTGGCTTTGCGTTATTTATATGGCTTTGGTATATATACTTTAGTATAAGAAATGAAGCAGTGCTTTCTAGTTCAGTGAAACTTCTTACTAATTTTTGTCTTTTAATGAGAATGGATATTATAATTTAGTAATCCTGTATATTAGATTTGCAATTGAAGTTATGTCATAATTAATAAGAAATCATATTGCATTAGTGATCCATTTCCACTGAAGATAGAACCATCATTATATACTAAGCCAGCATCTGATGGTACATGGGATGGTTTCCTTTTTTTAAAGAATCTATTCATTCAGAGACTTTGGAGTGATACGAAAATATTTCCACATTCCGTAATTCTTCCCTAACATGAAATAACTTCTTACTTTTTGTGGATGTCACATAACAAAAGAACGTGTGATTTGAAATGACTGGAATTCAAACCAGAAATCGCATCCCAGAAACTTTTGTTCTAAAGCCTGAAAATTTATATGTGCAGAAGAATCCCTGAATACCAACTGCTAAATAATTTCTATGATATATCTGTAGTGCATGCTGAGTTTCCCATGGGCAATCTTTTATAGTGAATTCCATCTTCTAAAGCCCTTTCTTCCTTGGTTTTTTAAATCTGTTTATGCATAAGTATGCAGAGATAGTATTTTGATGTAAAAAGCAAAGTCTGATAGTAAGATGTATATACATATATATTTATGTGTGTGTATACTTATCTCAAATGTGTTAAAAAATGAATAGAGAATAATTATGACAGAAAAAGCAAATGTACCAGCACCCTAGGATTTAATACTTATTCTATTTGAACATTATATTTAATTCTGAGCTCTGGGCAACCAGCAAAAAGGGAGATATAATTTCTGTTGTCATCATATGATCAGAAGAGGTGAACTATTTCTTTTTTCTGAATTCTGAAATTCATTAGCGTAAGCCAACTTTTCTCAGATTGTGAATATGGAATACTAGTTCTGCAGATATTAACAGATATCAGGAATAAGTTTAGGAAATAATGGGCTAAGTTAAATTAATAGACTTTTCTATGTGTGTTTTTTTTTTAAACTGGAGGAAAAGTTTAATAACTTGGAAAACTGAGTAATTCCTTGTATGTTTTCTTACAACCTTAAATGTTCCTGATTATTTTTTCATGGAAATGCTAAAAGTTAATAATAAACTTTGCAAAGTGCTGGCCTTTAAACAACATGATAGATTGTGCCTTCAGTACCATTTTTGCAGGTATCAAAAGGCTTTTTACTTGACCTGTTCTTATGTTGATTTAAATTCTCTTTGAAACACCCAGGGCAAGGTTGACTTCTTCAAGAAGACTAGATTCTACTAGGAGTTGCAGGTTTTGGAAAGCACGTGCAGGAGGGCTTTGGGAGCTAAAGATTGCTGTTGTTGGCCAGTCTGCTGGCCCGGCAGTTGGTCTGTCTCTCAGGTGCACTGTCAGTCTAGACGGAGGCTGATTTTCTTTTTCCAAGTGCAGCCTGAGTGTTCACAATCCTCATCTCCTAGGGCTGCCACTCTTTTAATATGTAGCAAGGGCAGGAGTCCTCCACCTCCTCCCCAGGGGCCTGCTGGGACTAATTATTTTGAAAACACTAGTAACAGCATGCTTCCAGTCCAGTCCCCAAATGTCTACCTCTTTGGTCTTTCTTGCTGCTCTTCAGCCTGTTGTCATGCACTTCTGTTCCCTTAATCAGCCCTCCCTTTCCCCTCTCCTGAACACGTCTCTCTGTTTTCTCTGAACACTTGTTTATGGGAAACAAATTGTCTTCTGGTATAATAGCCTCCATGCATGTTTGCTTCCACATCTTAACTGAGCATTTCTTCTATCCCCTTTTCTTCAGCTCCCATCTTTCAGTTGCTGCTGCTTTTTTTCTCATCTGCCTCATGGGTAAGAGATTAGACTGACTGATCCACGTTCTCTTCCATTCTCAGTGGCACATTCAGACTATTATTCTTCCACTGTTTCATTTAACAACAAACCAAACAACACAGTGATTCTTCTATTCCTTTGAAGCTTATGCCTTTCAACTTTCTAATTTATTGCTGTCAAATTTTTCTCATTCTTTAAAGTGTTTGGTGCCTGGATATGGTCTCCATTTTCACCCCAAATCTTGCTGCTATCTGTTTGGTAGTATAGCCTGTCAGTCTGTAATTTCCTCAACTGTGAATTCATCTGGACTTCAGTTTTTTGTATGGTGTGCAGTAGTGCTCCGTTCTTGATGATCCACTAGTTGGGAGTCAGTGACAGTAACTTACATCAGTACATCAATAAATGCATTGACAGTAACTTGGTCATTGGAAGTATGACTGATGACCAAAGTCATTCTAATTATATGAAGTGAAGTGAAATGAAAGACGCTCAGCTGTGTCCAACTTTTTGCAACTCCGTAGACTGGAGCTTGCCAGGCTCCTCTGTCCATGAAGTTCTCCAGGCCAGAATACTGGAGTGGGTACCCATTTGCTTTTCCAGGGGATCTTCCCAAGCCAGGTCTCCCACATTGCAGGTGGATTCTTTACTGTCTGAGCCACCAGGGAAGATAAATTCCCCCATATATTGATTGACTAATGAAAATTTTTATGAACTTTTGTTAAGAAACATTTTAATTTGATAGTAATGAATGATAGTTGTCCCTGAAATGGTGGGATCTGGTTTTTATCAACATGTTAATTCAAAGAAAGGGGTTAGCTGTTCTGCTCATTGTTGTATGGTATAAGGGACCCTGGATACGTTGAAGTCTGGGCATTTGCTAATCACTTACTTTCTTTTTTCCTACTGCAAAGTGGAGACAGCAGCACCTAATCCATAGCTGTTGAGCCAGTAAAATGCAGTAATTACATATATGTGTGTTTGTGTGTTTTATAAACTTTGATGTCTGAAGTTTAATAAAAATGAGAGAATGCGTCCCTCCTGAGTTATAAGATTGCTTTTGAATATCACATTGTTTTCATAAAAAGTTTTGATTTCTGTATACCCTGTGTTTTTTATAGGAAGCAAAAACTTAAAAAAACCAAATTTATTATTTATGGTACTTTAATCTGAATGATGGTGGAGGGGACACTTTGGTGAACATTATTCCAGGTAGCTATTGCAAGTCTAAGGAAAAACAGTGGAACTGTTATTTCTTATGACCCTATTCTTGAATTCTGTTAATATTACTTTCTCAATGTTTCATTTACAGGTATATGATGTTGATTGATGGCACAAATGAAGTTTTTATGATTGATAGAGATAATTCAGTGTTTCATGTTTCAAATCTGGAATTTCCATTTCGTAAAGATCTCCGTATGCATTTATCAAATACTCTGTTAGATGGGGTAAGTCGTATTTTTATCTTTTTTTTTTAAATCAAGCATTATTTTTCTTTCTTGTACAATATATGTATATTTTTAATAATTAAACAGGAAATTTAGAATCAGATCCAGTTTTTTAGAAACTTCTTTTTATTGATATATAGTTGACAGTTAAAAAATTGAATCTAGTTTTTACTAAAATGTTAAATTTCATTTATTTCATTTCCTACACTTACTGTCACTTTGATTATTTTCACTTAGATATAGAGTAAGCAAGCAAAATTAAATCTCATTTTTTTGTTCTTTGTGATTGAAAAAGATTTTTATTGAAAAAGATTCATTTCATTTTATGGTTTTACTTGTTGATCGAATTTTAATTGTGTAATATGACATATCACGCTTCCCTGGTGGCTCAGTAGTAAAGAACCCGTATGCAATTCAAGAGGCGCAGTAGACGTGGGTTTGAAAGATCCACTGGAGGAGGAACTGGCAACCCACTCCATTATTCTAGCTTGGAGAATTCCATGGGCAGAGGAGCCTGGAAGGCTGTAGTCCATCGGGTCACAAATAGTTGGATGTGACTGAGCACGAGCATGATGACATATCACATTTTCCCTTGGCTGTTTAGCTGTATGGACTGATAGTTCTTGTTGAAAGAGAATTGTGCCTTTGAAAGCAGCCACTGTACTTTTACATTTGCATTTTGGAAACTGTTAAGAATTTTCCCATTTGGAAAATCTATATTTAATAATCATAAAATTACTTGATTAAAAATATTTTGTTTCTCCTATATGAATAGCTTTCTTTTCCCTGATTCTAAAAGTATTAATTCATTGTAAATAAAAATTGAAATAAAACAGAACAATACAAAAAAGTTGGTAAAAATCAGCAGCTGAATACCCACTAGTGGAGTAATTTCTGTTACCATTTTGATAAACATTATTCCAGAGTTTCTTTCCTCTGTGCCAAAACGTTCAGTCTGACACCTGCTTTTGAAGGATTCATGTTCGTATTAGTAACAGTAACTCGGAACGAGCTTCTTAAACAGTATATGTATCAGGATCTCTGGGGAAGTTGGGAATCCTTCCAGTCCCAGTAAGATTCTGAATACAGGTACCTCTGCTCTGGTTGAAGATGAGTGCTTTGGTCAAATATGTACCCACATGGATAGTTATTACATAACTTTGCATGAAAAGATCTGAATGTGTTTTGTAACTTGTCTTTTGTTTGCTTAGCAGTATGTTTGGGACCTTTTTCATATAAAAGTCTGAGTAATAGGCCACTATATATGGAAACACTGTAATTTGGGGTTTTCAAACTATCGTGATTATGAAAATAATAGGGGATAATAGTGAAAAAAAATATGATAGCTTGTCCTACAGCTAGTGAATTAGACTCTCCCTGGTGCCAAGGTAGTTTTGTTTTTTTCAATTTATTTTTTAATTGGTGGGAAATTACTTTACAACGTTGTGTTGGTTTCTGCCATATAACAACACAAATCAACTGGAATTATGCATTGGTCAGCTTCCTCTTCCTTCAACTTTTATTTTTAACAAGTGTCCAGGTGACTCTAATCAGGCCAGTTTGCAAACAGTTCTATAATTAATTCAGCCAGTCCTTTTTTTGGTGGACATTTAGATTTTTTGTTAGCTTTTTATATTAAAATACACACTAGAATGCATATCCTTATACCTTTTTCTTTTCACAGTTGTGCAGTTTTACAATTAAGAGTCTTAGAAGTGAGACTGTGCATTTAAAAATCTTTTGATTATAAGTAATTGAAGTCCATCTTAAAGTAACTGAGGAAACAAGAACTGAATTGGCACAAATAATTAGATTTCAGCTTGATTTGCTTCAGACTGGATCTGGAAACTCAAGTGATATTGGCCAAGTACTGTCTTTCTCTCTGTTTGCTTTACTTGTCCATTCTCACAGCATGAAGGTTCTTTCCACGTGGGAGGCAAGTTGCATTGCAACCCAAGCAGAGGGGGATCTTTTTCTCCTAGTGTCCATATATCAGTCCCAGGGAAGATTCCGGAGGGCCTGGCCTGAGTTACGTGTAAATCCAAGGAAGAGTGATGGTGAGGGCCAGGAACTCATTGGTGGCAGTACCACTTGGAGTACAAGAGGGGCAGTCCTTCCAGGGAAGGGGCAGTAACAGGCTATAACTGTACTGTGGTGACTATGCTGGATCTGAGAGCATTGCCCATTTTAAATATTGACATGTATGGTTACCACTCTTCTTTCCAGAAAGTTTGAACACATGTACAGTTCTGCCAACCATATGTAAAGGATCTGTATACTGGGTTTTGAAAATTTAAAATCTTCTACTTTTAAATGACTCTTTCATTTTAGGGGATAATATAGCACAGTGGTTAAGAGCCCTGGCTCTAACTGATGGTGCCTGATTACCTTCATAAGTTATATGACATGCCGCTGCTGCTAAGTTGCTTCGGTCATATCTGACTCTGTGTGACCCCATGGACGGCAGCCCACCAGGCTCCCCCGTCCCTGGATTCTCCAGGCAAGAACACTGGAGTGGGTTGCCATTTCCTTCTCCAATGCATGAAAGTGAAGTCGAAACCCTTCGCGACCCTATGGACTGCAACCCACCAGGCTCCTCTGTCCATGGGATTTTCCAGCCAAGAGTACTGGAGTGGATTGCCATTGTCTTCCCCAAGTTATGACATGAGGGCCCTACTGTCGTTTACTTGGTTTCCTCATCTGTAATGAAGTTAGGCTAAGTTCTTGATGCTGCTGTGAAGATTAAGTTGGATGGATTATAAAGTGCTGATAATAGTGTCTGGCACATAGTGATATTTACGTCTTAATTTATGTGAATTGTTAAGGAGGTCTAACATTTTTTACGTATTACTGTATTTAGTATGGTACAGAGTTAGGGTATTTCTTTTGTGAGTTGCCCATTCAGATCTTTTATACATTTTCCTATTGGATATTTATCTTTTTCTTACTGGTTTATGAGATGTTTTGTTTATTATGGTATTGCTTTATGACCCATATTTTGAAAAACTGTGTTTTTTAATTTTTTATGGTGTTTTCTGTGGCACAAGTTTAAATTTATGTAGGTAAATTATGAACACCTTGTTTTTTTTAAATTTTTTTTGTTATAATATAGTTAAATTTAAAGTGCTATGTTCATTTTAGGTGTCCAGCAAAGTGAACCAGTTACACACACACACACACACACACACGCGCGCGCGCGCACACACCCCTACTTTTTTTTAGATTCTTTTCCCATGTAGATCATTAGAGAGTATTGAGTTCCCTGTGCTATACAGTAGGTTCTTATTGGTTATCTTTTTAATATATAGTAGTTAGACACTTTGGTTTTTAATATTTGGCTTTTGTGCCATTTTAAGAGATGTTTTTACTTCAGAATTACTATAATACTCACCTGTATTTCCTTCAAATACTTTTATGATTTCATTTGTTTATTTAAATACTTGATCTATCCATGATATATTTTGGTACAAGGAATAAGATAGGGATACAGTTTTATGTATTTCCCAATGTCTAAGCTATTGCCCCAGCATCAGTCAGCTAATCTTATTTTTCCTTTTAAATTACATATGTCTTTTTTAAATTATGTATGGGATTTCCATATATCTTTGTTTCTTGATTCACTTTCCTATTCTGCTAATATTTAGGACTTCCAGTGGTAGTTTTAGGTTGACTTAAATCCTATAACTTTAGCCTACAATTTAATGTCTGATAGTGCAAGAATACCCAATATTCTGGCTCTTCTGAAGTTTACCACTTAGATTTTATTCTTTTTTTAGCTTTTGGGTGAACAAGGCTATTTGGAAAGATAGGCTGAACTAGTATGTTACACTCTGTACAACAAGTCACTTGGATTTTTCTCTGCAGAGTGATCTCTGGTAGGCTTGATTCTGCACTATTTATGTTTCTGTTTGCTCTGTTTGGTTGTGTGGTTTATCTGTCTGCCACACCTTCACTATTTTTCTTTGGAGGGAAAAGGAACTCTGCGTCTTTCTTATGACATCCCACAACTTTTAAGTCTCTTTTCTACCGAGATGCTACTCATGGTCTTTAATATTTCTTCACTTTTTTCAACATTGAACCTTTTTCATGAAGTAGATTAAATTATATCTGACTAATAGTCTCTGGAATTTGTACGAGAATGCTTTCTGTCTTAAGATGAAATTTGCTCCTCTAGTTTAGAATTGTACTAGCAGGTAGATATTGGAAGACTAGGGAGTAGCTTGTGAATGTTTCTTTAAACTCTTAATGATAGAAATACCTCTTGAAAACCACATGCATAAAATATGTATTAATTTGTTTAACAGATTTGTTTAACTTTCTAAGTGACCTGAATGCTTATTGCCCCTATCTCATGTACTTTTTAAAAAATTTACCAATTATATATTGGGTTGTGCTGGCCAGAAGATGGATGACTGTGATTGGAAAATGAGTTGGTTTGAATTAGTCACTTGTGAGGTATAGGTTTAAGTGCTTAGAAGGTTCAGGATGTGACCTAGAGAGAGTGAGAGTTTGAGGTTGTGTGGAAAAGAGCAGTGGACATGAGATCAAAGAAAGTTTTCAATGGGGCCTAATGAGTGATGATAGCAGTCCATGTTGAGAGGATGACTGGGCCGGGTACTAAAGGTTAAGAAAGAAGGAAAGAAAGTCATATAGTTGGTTGAGACTGAGTAGCAAACAGAGACTGAACAAAGAGTAATTATAGTCACAGTTGTCTATATTGCCTACTCTCTGAGGCTACTAGTAAATTTTCATTCCTATGACAGTGTGTGTATTAAAATACTTTACATGTATACATAAAGTTTTTAACATATTTGTTTGTGCGTGTGTGCATGTACACACACACGCCCCAGTGACAGAGCCATTGCATAAGGTTGGAAATATTGTTCACTGCACATCTCCAGGGTGTGCCATTCTTGTCCTGGTTGATGTGACAGGCATCCCTGGAGTTGTGCTGTCCATAATGTGCATCACCAACACCACAGCTATGGTAATTAGTTCATGGGAACAACAAGAACATTTACTTTGATTTTTGTTACTTTCATTTTATCTAAGTTACTTTTTTTTTTTTTTTAGCATTGTGATTCATAAAATTAAAGGAAGAAAAAGACTCTTAAGCTATAGTGTTTGCCAAAGTTTAGTGTAGTTTTTCATTGCTGTCATGTGCCATGCCAAAGAGTGCAGGCAGTGCTTAGAAGGCTGAGGAGAAGGCCTCACCTTGGAGACACTACTTCTTTGGGGAGGGATGGAGAATGATAGGTGAAGACTAAAACAATAATCTGAAGATGGGTATTTAAAACAAGTTCTAGGGTGGTTTAGAGGAGGAATGAATCATATCTAATTAGTAACTAAAGATGATTTATAAAGGATTTGGCATTAGATTATGGCAGGATTTCTATAGAAAGAGACTTTGGTTGGACATGAGCCAAGGGTATTCCAGGTAGAAGTAATGCTTAAAATTTAGAAGTTTAATCCGCTGCAGATTTAACTTAACAATACCATTTATTTTCACCCCAAACTTGGATAACTGAGAGCAATATAATAGACTCTTAAGAGATTTAAAAATAGCAATATGATTCATGATGTCAGTTTGCTTGGATCAGAATTATAGCTACCATATCTCTTTTTCCACTTAGTTAATTAAAACAGCCCTCTTTAGTTTCCTGTTTCTTCTACATTTTCATTTGCAAATTGTTTTTGTAAAATTCCAAATCCAAGAATAACTCAAACTACCTAATTGTCTGGCTGTCAGATATGAGTGTTGAGGCTTTTGTTTTGCTCTGTAAATTATGTTCTTTGACCTACAAAATGTGGAAAATTGGAAATACGGCATTAATTCACTTGAAACAAACCAGTAAAATTCAATCAATTTTATACTGAGGATAACAGGAGAATATAACAGCTAACCATTAAAGTTAATAACAAAAATCTTGGGAAAATGACATGTCTTTTCATCTGTTAATTTTTTTATAAAAGTATATGCATGCTTGTTAAAACTTTAGAAAGTCTGTATGTTATAAAATAGAAGAAAACTCAGCTATCGAGATTAAGTTTTAACCTTTTGATGTATTTCCTTTTAGTCATTTTGTTATGGCTGTATTTATAGAATGTGTATAATCAACACGTATATAGTTCACATTTAATGTAGACTGTATGTCAGAGGTTCCTTCCTTTTCCTTTTATCTTAAGAACTGATTTTTGGATTTCTTTTTCAAATTTAACTTTATTAAGAAAGTTGAAATCTAATTCACCATTCTAAAAAGTGTATAAGTTTGTGGTTTTTTTGTATTTGTAAGATTGTGTGACCACTTTGTTGTTGTTTAGTCACTAAGTTGTGTCTGACTTTGTTCTTTGTGACCCCATGCACTATAGCCCTCCAGGCTCCTCTGTCCATGGTATTCTCCAGATAAGAATACTGGAGTGGGTTGCTATTTCCTTCTTCAGGGAATCTTCCCAACCTGCATCTCCTGCTTTGGCAGGTGGCTTCTTTACTCTTGAGCCACTAGGGAAGCCCTGTGCAACCACTGCTGCTAATTCCAGAACATTGTGTAACCTAGATGTACTATGGTAATTAGAAACAAGTGGGCCTTATCTAAAAATATTTGAAAGAAAGGGTTATCTTTGAGATAAGCTTTGAAGGCCCCAAGTTTTCCACAGTTATTTCCTCTCATTAAAACTCTCAGTGGTTTTTCAAAGTACTCAACTTAATATTCCTTATATCTGGGCCATGCCAAGTCTTTAGCATCATCTTCGACTGTGAGCCCTATTACTGAACTGTAGATTGTTTACCCCTTTTTTCATTCTTTGGTTGTTTCATGCAGGAGGGTAAATCTAGGCCCTGTTTCTAAAATTTGATCCTAAGAGAAAATCTATTTTCCCTTCTTCACTAGGTTTTATTTATTTTAAATTTTATTTATAAGTGTGGTTAAGAAGGATCCAGTTCAGTAGTGGTAACTATATACACACTGTGCAGCAGATCACCAGACCTTTTTTATCCTGTAAAAGTGAAACTGTCTACCAGTTAAACAGCTTCTCGTTATCCCCAGCTTGTGGCAGTCACCATTCTACTTTCTATGAATTTAAACCCTTTAAATACCTTATATAAGTGAAATCATGTGTTGTCTTATTGTTACTGGCTTATTTTACTTAACATAGTGTCCTCAAGGTTTATGCATGTTGTAGCATGTGATATATTTCCTTTTCAAGGCTGAATAATATTCCACTATCTGTCCATGCCACATTTATTTATTCATTCACCTGTTGATGAACACTTGGGTCCCTTCTGTTAGCTGTTAGAATAATGCTGATTTATACAATGGGTGTAAAATATCTCTTCAAGATATTGATTTTAATTTTTTTGGATGTATACCCACCAGTGGGATTGCTGGGTCCTGTTGTAGTTCTAATTTTAATTTTTTGAGAGAACTGCTGTACTTCTTTCATACTGGTTGCTCCATTTTACAATCCCACTAACAGTGCAGTTCAGTTTTCTTAACTAAGTTTTAGGCTTAGTTTTTTTTTTTACGTTTACTCACTTTTCTGTACCCTAGAACAATAGAGACAGCTGTGGGGATGGGGGACATTGTGATGAAGAAGTTACTGGGAGGAATGCAGCCTAGGTATTGGGTTTTTGTTAGAATCCCTGGGTTCTATTCTCTTTTAAAAACTGTGGGTGAAAGTTTTCTTCAGCTAGTTGGGAGCCATGGTTTTTTCTAGTAACTCTCAGATTGCTTCTTCAGCATGGAGTCCTATAGCCTTTATTTCAGGCACAGTGTTCTGCTGTTTCAGTTATTCTTCAGTCTGAAGAGGGGAAAAAGACAAGACTAACCACTGAGTTTGCTTCTCTATGTTTGAGTGTAATAGTGACAGTTATCAAGAATTTGTCATTTACGAATAGGGCTTTTGGGGGTTCAGTGGGCTTCAGGTTGAATCTTGCCGTGTCTTTTTGTTTTACCAGAATTTTGGTAGAGTCCATGGCTGTCAGTTTTTAAAGTTTACTGGTTTGTTTATTCCTTTTACTTGTTTTGTTTGCTAATAACAAGCTTTCTTTTTTTTTTATTATTTTTAATGTTTGAAGAATATACATATTTACTCATTTCATCAGGTAATTTGAGAGGGAAGGTCTATGATGTCTGTTCTCTGAACCTGTAAGTCCACTTAACTTCCATCCATCCATTTTTGAAAAGATTAATTGAAGCCTGTTATTGGTACTACGTTGTTGGCTCATAAAATTCTCAGATACTTAAATAAAAATATTTCACTAAGCAGTTTAAAGTAAAAAAAGTGATTTATGTCGTGTTACATTCAAGATGATAACCATAAATAAATGTCAGTAGTGCAGCAAACAAAATTTGAGAAAGAAACCTATTAGTAATAATTCCTTAAAACTGGAAAATAATCTGTCCTAAATCAATGTATTCTTTGTAATTTTAGATGATTGTGTGTGAATATTTCATCATGAAATTAGATAACAAATAGCTTGCTTACTTTTCTAAGAAGAATATGAGGGAAGAAAAAGAATTTTAGGTTAAAACCTAGTATCAAGAAATAAAAAAAATTTTACTTTTATACCTATAATTACCCTTTAGTGTCCTTTATCTATTTTCTGTTAGTGTACAGAATTCAACTTTTTTTCACTTAATGGTGTATGATATCATATTCTCTTGCACTGTTCCTTTGATCATAGTAGAGGGATATGGAACCAAGAAAGACCGTATGGGTCACATGAAGATTTAATCTATAATAAGGGTACCATTTATTACCCATAGGTTTTATGATTAAAGTAATTGGTATATGACACAATGTAAAATAATAGTGATTTAACAAAGTTAATTTTTTAAATGTTTCTGATATTTGGAATTTAAAATTTGTAGTCTTTTTTTCTAATAGTTGATTAGTAATCCAAAAACCATGAAATGTAGCTTAGTAATTCACATATTAAAAAATATAATGAAATATTGTCATGATTTTATCACAACACAGAATATATTCATGATGGGGCTTTTTGAGGTGCTGACATTCTATAGTTTTGATTTGCATATAATTGTATACACTTTGAAATTTCATCAATTGGTATATTTATGCTTTATGTACTAGTTTGTATGACTGTCATATTTTAATCAAACTAAACAAATTGCTATTAAAATATGAATAAACTTACCGTTTTTCTCTCTCTCAAGGAAATGATTATTGACAGAGTTAATGGACAGGCCGTTCCTAGATACTTGATATATGACATAATTAAATTCAATGTAAGTACTTTCTATAATTTATAAAATAAAAATTGTCACTGAGATAATTGATTTTTTTTTTTTTTTAATTATTGTTTTAGCCATACATTGTTATGATATCACCATGGGTTTACATATGCTTCCCCTCCGGGTCCCCCCTCCCTCCTCCCTCCCCCCCGGGAAATCTCGCTGCACCAGTCCCGAGCATCAATCCTGGGCTGGCGATTGATTAGACACATGACAATTAACATGCTTCAATGCCCTTCTCCCATCTCATCCCACCCTTACCCTCATCCACAAAGTCCACAAGTCTATTCTATACATCTGCGTTCCTTTTGTTGTCTCCCATGTTGGGTTCTCATTACTGTCTTTCTAAATTCCATATATATGTGTTAATATACTGTATTGTTGTTTTTGCTTCTGGCTTACTTCACTCTGGATAATGGGCTCCAGTTTCGTCCATCTGAGTAGAATTGCTTCAAATGAATTTTTTTTTTAATGCTGAGTAATATTCCATTGTGTATATGTACCACAGCTTTCTTATCCATTCGTCAGTTGATGGGCATCTAGGTTGCTTCCATGTCCTGGCTATTGTAAACAATGCAGCGATGAACATTGGGGTGCACGTGGCTCTTTCAATTCTGGTTTCCTCGGTGTATATGCCCAGCAGTGGGATTGCCGGGTCATATGGCAGGTCTATTTGCAGCTTTTTAAGGAACCTCCACACTGTTTTCCATAGTGGCTGTACTAGTTTGCATTCCCACCAACAGTGTAAGAGGGTTCCCTTTTCTCCACATCCTCTCCAGCATTTATTGCTTGTAGACTTTTGGATGGCAGCCATTCTGACTGGTGTAAAGTGGTACCTCATTGTGGTTTTGATTTGCATTTCTCTGATAATGAGTGATGTTGAGCATCTTTTCATGTGTTTGTTAGCCATTTTTATATCTTCTTTGGAGAAATGTCTGTTAAGTTCTTTGGCCCACTTTTTAATTGGGTTGTTTATTTTTCTAGAATGGAGCTGCAGGAGTTGTTTGTAAATTTTTGAGATTAATTGTTTGTCTGTTGCTTCATTGGCTATTATTTTCTCCCATTCTGAAGGCTGTCTTTTCACCTTGCTTATAGTTTCCTTTGTTGTGCAAAAGCTTTTAATTTTAATTAGGTCCCATTTGTTTATTTGTGTTTTTATTTCCAATATTCTGGGAGGTGGGTCATGGAGTATCCCGCTTTGG
>ML662442.1:56863755-56887987 GCA_007570785.1 Antilocapra americana
TTAGGTAGTATACTCATTTTCACTATATTGATTCTTCCAATCCATGAAGGATTATTGCCTTAGAGATAGTAGGAAATAAAAATGATGACTCTTATCAAGTTACTCATTTGATACCTTGTTAATACTTTTACATCTCCTTTTCTTTATCTTTATTACCTAACATTTTGCACATTTCTTGTCTTTGGATTCTTTAGGAACTTCAAGTGAGTGTAATTGTGATAAAATAAGATAGCATTTTGTAAAATGGAAAATTGTCAATTTTAGTTCTCTTGTACTGGATTTAAAAAAGTCTCCAAATTTTATTACTATTACTTAAAAAAAATAGAGAAACTGACTATGAGTGTTGATTGTATACATGGAGGCAGAAAGATGCAGAAAGAAAACAGAATGTAGAAATACATTTTATAAATAAATAAAAAAGTAAGAATTATATTCTCTACCTATATCCTACAATTTTAGACTTACCTATAATCTGTTTGCTGGTTAATGTTGAATTATGGTGTAATGACTAAATTATTTAGGCAGTACAAGATGACTTCTATAAATGCAAACAGTTCTTTCAATAGTGTATATCCATGAAACAGTATAATTGTTCGTCTAGACATGTTATTCAAGTTGCATAATCACTTAGTATTCAGACCAGGCTGAAAGCAATTAAGACTTTGGGGATTAAAAGTATTAAGTTTTAAGGCTGTGAAGATTTGTAATGAAATTTTTAAAAAGTTCTTTTTTGGGGGGATATAGATTTTAAATTGCAGTATTAAGATTCAGGATTGCATTAATCCAAATTACTTTTTCTCAGAAATTTTCGGTTACATATCTCATTTTTTGTTAAATTTCTGTTTCAGAGTTTCAAATTTAAGAAACTGAAGGTCAGAAACCAAATTTTAATTTTGTTCTCTTTGTGACTACTATATTCCTCAAGAATAATGCATTCAAGGATTGACTTATTCTCATCACCAATCTTGGATAATGTTCAGTGACACATAATGAGATGTAAAAAGTGGGGATGGCCTTGTTTCTTTGTGAGTGGGGGCACACTCTCTCCTTTGCCTCTTGTAATGAGCTCTGCTTTAATATTGTTCAGTGCAGGTTCACTTGTTAGCCTGGGAGCTTTGTCTGAGACAACAGCCTTCTGATTCTTTAAAAAAAAAAAATGAAAAATTTTAGAGTGCACAAAAATCTGGTGAATAATATGAGGAATACACATGTACTGACCTCCCAATTTTCTGAAGTTTAACATTGTCAATTTTACTCCATTTTCTTTTTAATAAGGAATAAATTGTTACAGATTTAGTACAAGTTTCTTATGTAAACCTCTATCATTCCATTCATGACCACCACCACCCCCATCCAGAAGCAGCTTATAGCCTGATGTTGCTATTTATTATTCCCATGAATGTTTTTAATACCTTTACTCACTTTAATTAATTAGTATTTTATTCAATTCAGTTCAGTTGCTCAGTCGTGTCCGACTCTTTGCAACCCCATGAATTGCAGCATGCCAGGCCTCCCTGTCCATCACCAACTCCCGGAGTCTACCCAAACTTATGTCCATCAAGTTGGTAATGTCATCCAGCCATCTCATCCTCTGTCATCTCCTTCTCCTCCTGTCCCCAATCCTTCCCAGAATTAGGGTCTTTTCCAATTAGTCAACTCTTGGCATGAGGTGGCCAAAGTATTGGAGTTTCAGTTTCACCTTCAGTCCTTCCAGTGGATACCCAGGACTGATCTCCTTTAGGATGGACTTGTTGGATCTCCTTGCAGTCCAAGGGACTCTCAAGAGTCTTCTCCAACACCACAGCTCAACAACATCAAATCTTCGGTGCTCAGCTTTCTTCACCATCCAACTCTCACATCTATACTCACTGGAAAAACCATAGCCTTGATTAGACAGACCTTTGTTGGCAAAGTAATGTCTCTGCTTTTAAATATGGTATCTAGGTTGGACATAACCTTCCTTCTAAGGAGTAAGCGTTTTTTAATTTCATGGCTGCAATCACCATCTGCAGTGATCTTGGAGCCCAAAAAGTAAAGTTTGACACTGTTTCCCCATCTATTTGCCATGAAGTGATGGGACCAAATGCCATGACCTTAGTTTTCTGAGTGTTGAGTTTTAAGCCAACTTTTTCACTCTCTTCTTTCACTTTCATCAAAAGACTTTTTATAGTTCCTCTTCACTTTCTGCCAAAAGGATGGTGTCATCTGCATATCTGAAGTTATTGATATTTCTCCTGGCAGTCTTGATTCCAGCTTGTGCTTCTTCCAGCCCAGCGTTTCTCATGATGTACTCTGCATATAAGTTAAATAAGCAGGGTGACAATATACAGCCTTGACGTACTCCTTTTCCTATTTGGAACCAGTCTGTTGTTCCATGTCCAGTTCTAACTCTTGCTTCCTGCCCTGCATATGGGTTTCTCAAGATTCAGGTCAGATGGTCTGGTATTCTGATCTCTTTCAGAATTTTCCACAATTTATTGTGTTCTACACAGTCAAAGGCATTGGCATAATCAGTAAAGCAGAAATAGTTGTTTTTCTGGAACTCTCTTGTTTTTTCGATGATCCAGCGGATGTTGGCAGTTTGATCTCTGGTTCTTCTGCCTTTTCTAAAATCAGCTTGAACATCTGGAAGTTCACAGTTCACGTATTGCTGAAGCCTGGCTTGGAGAATTTTGAGCATCACTTTACTAGCGTGTGAGATGCGTGCAATTATGTGGTAGTTTGAGCATTCTCTGGCATTTCCTTTCTTTGGAATTGGAATGAAAACTGACCTTTTCCGGTCCTGTGGCCACTGCTGAGTTTTCCAAATTTGCTGACATATTGAGTGCAGCACTTTGACAGCATCATCTTTTAGGATTTGAAATAGCTCAACTGGAATTCCATCACCTCTACTATCTTTGTTCGTAGTGATGCTTTCTAAGGCCCGCTTGACTTCAGTATCCAAGATTCTCGCTCTAGGTGAGTGATCACACCATCGTGATTATTTGGGTCGTGAAGATCTTTTTTGTACAGTTCTGTATATTCTTGCCATCTCTTCTTAACATCTTCTGCTTCTGTTAGGTCCATACCATTTCTGTCCTTTATCGAGCCCATCTTTGCGGGAAATGTTCCCTTGGTATCTCTGATTTTCTTGAAGAGCTCTCTAGTCTTTCCCATTCTGTTGTTTTCCTCTATTTCTTTGCATTCATCGCCGAGGAAGGCTTTCTTATCTCTCCTTGCTATTCTTTGGAACTCTACATTCAGACGGGAATATCCTTTTCTCTTCTCTTCTTTTCGCAGCTATTTGTAAGGCCTCTTCAGACAGACATTTTGCTTTTTTGAATTTCTCTTCCATGGGGATGGTCTTAATCCCTATCTCCTGTGTAATGTCATGAACCTCCATCTGTAGTTCATCAGGCACTCTATCAGATCTAGTCCCTTAAATCTATTTCTCACTTCCACTGTATAATCATAACGGATTTGATTTAGGTCATACCTGAATGGTCTAATGGTTATAAAAGTTTGAAACTTTTTACTTCTTTAGTTTACTATTTTATCCAGCAATAATTTCATTGATAATTTTTCATATGTCAGGTATTATTCTAGGTATCAGGAATACACAGAAAACTAGGACATGATTTCTTGCTTCCAGAGAATTTATGATTTAGTGTCAGTTAGTTCAGTCGCTCAGTCGTATCTGACTCCTTGTGACCCCATGAACCGCAGCACACCAGGCCTCCCTTTCCATCACCAACTCCGGAGTTTACCCAAATTCGTGTCCATTGAGTCAGTGATGCCATCCAGCCATCTCATCTTCTGTCCTCCCCTTCTCCTCCTGCCTTCAGTCTTTCCCAGCATCAGCGTCTTTTCAAATGAGTCAGCTCTTCACATCAGGTGGCCAAAATACTGGAGTTTCAGCTTTAACATCAGTCCTTCCAGTGAACACCCAGGACCGATTTCCCTTAGGATGGACTAGCTGGATCTTCTTGCAGTCCAAGGGAGTCTTAAGAGTATTCTCCAACACTACAGTTTAAAAGCATCAATTCTTCTCTGCTCAGCCCTCTTATAGTCCAGCTGTCACATCCATACCTGACCACTGGTCATGATTTTGTGTACTGACCTCCAAAAAAGGTTACTTCCTCAACAGTTCATTGAGATTTGAAAAGAAGAAAGATTTATTCTTAATCTATTATTCAGTTTTTTCTGTTTTATAATATACAGTTGTGTATATATACAATTTATTAGGGATTAATATGTATATATTATACACAATTGTTAGGATATGTGTTTAGATTGAATACAAAATTAAAAGAAACTTGAAGTGCACTTACGAATGGGTATGTAAATTAAAGAAGTAATTATAAAAGTGTCATAAGTATAATATCAAAGATAATAGGGAGAAATAGCAAAGTACATGGAAGGTATATGAGAGGTAGTAGAGAGGTGAAAATATACCAGGTTACTGTGAGTATAGTTGAGCCATTTGAAGTGTTGAGTTGTAGACAGAGAAAGTGACACATTAATTTTGAAGAAGTGAGCATAAGAGGTCAGGAGCATTAGATGGACATTTGTGTATTTGATGTCAGTGAGGTGTGGGACATAGAAGGAAATGAGAACGGATTGGTGGGTCGGGGGCCAGATTACTTGAATAAGGTGTTTTAGCTCAGTTCTGTATAAAATAGGATACTACTGAAGGGTTTTAGTTATATTAATGATATGATCATACTTTAATTGTTTTGAAAATAGCTCCACTGGCAGTTTTTCATGTAAGAAAGAACTCAAAACAGAGAAGACTACTGAGAAGCCAATAGTTATTGAGTGCTTCCTGTAGTCTATTCTCCATAATTCAACACATATCTATCAGGAACTTCCTTTATGATAAGTAGCACAGATTTGAATGTGAACTTACTTTCTATCTATAATTTTTTAGATTTCTTATTTTATTTCTTAAAAAGAAGCCTTGCTTGTTTCACTGTAATTTATAGGGGTCTGAATTCATCTCATGAATGAACCTGACTAAGTTTTTCAACCTTGTTGATGACATAGGTGACGCGGAAAAGATTGCAGATGGACTACATGGTTACTTACTAACTACCATTTCCTCAATAAACATGTTACAAATAGCTGTATGCCTTTATATAAAGGGAACATATTCTACCTCATATCTAGCTCTCATTCACTTTGTTTTGCTCTGTATTTTCTGCCGAGTATCAAAATTGTCGTCTTTCCAAAGTTGAGAAAAAAATCATCCTTGAGGCATATTTAATGTTCACAGCTTAAGCAAGTGTTGCCACCTCTTTGTAAACAGTAGGTTGGGTAAATGTTAGGTTGAGTAATATAGATTAGAGAAGAGGAAGAAGGCAGAAAAGATAGGGAAAATTCTGGTAAGGGTATCTGATGGTGAAGTAAACAGGAGCGTACTTGGTACCCCATTGAGGTGATGCTGCTTATCTGGACCATTACTGTCGCCCAGGTGCAGTGTTATGGCTGTGTTTGTATATCCAGTTAGAAGAGGGCAGACCCCTACCCTCAACTCATGCAAAAACATCACGTGTGCTTTTTAGTTCATTGTTCTAACCATGTATATGTATCATATACATATGCCTCTGGCTGCGTGCATGCTCAGTCATGTCCAGCTTTTTGCACCCCCATGGACTTGGGCCGATCCTTTGTCCATGGAACTTTTCAGGCAAGAATGCTGGAGTGGGTTGCCATTTCCTCCTTCAGAGAATCTTCCTGATCCAGGGATCAAACCTATGTCTCCTGTGTCTCCTGCATTGGCAGGTGGACTCTTTACTACTGTGCCATCTGGGAACCCCATCATATATGTATACCGTAATATATACACTGTGTATTTACATATGGAGGAGCGGATTACTTTCTTTTTTGAATATATTTTATAAACTTTGTTCTTTATTAGTTTTCAGAGTTGATAATGTATTTCTTTAATAAATATCTTCTACTTCTTGATGGCTGTAAGATGTTAGCATTTTAAACAACAAAATGATTTTCTTTTGCTTATTTTGGTGTGTTGTTTATATATACTTTCCTACCTACTTGGATTTTAGTTTTTAAGCAGGTTTTACTAATTCATATGAATAATAAAAGTGATTAGTAGTATATTAATACTTTTAATTTAGATGTGAAAGGTTTGGATCTAAAATGTATATTTAAGGAGATTTATGTCATTTTCCTATATTATTTTATATATTTATAATTTAAATAATTTTGTATATGTGTATTTGCATGTTTAGGTATGCTTCTATCATTAGTCTAATCATCGGGCTGGCACATACGGTAATGGAGGCTGTGCACTGGGCAACTCCAAAGGATTTTGTTTATATGGACTGCTATGTATAGTGTGACAGCCTAGATAACTATGCTGATACAATAGTTTTTAGTATTGAAATTTAAATAATTGTCTGGTTTAATTCAGGCACAACCGGTTGGAGATTGTGATTTTAATATTCGTCTGCAGTGTATAGAAAGAGAAATAATAAATCCTCGACATGAAAAAATGAAGACAGGGCTCATTGACAAAACACAGGAACCATTCAGTGTCAGAAATAAGCCATTTTTTGACATCTATGCTTCAAGAAAGGTAAAGTTTTCTAATTAGTACTTACAGTGTATCAAAATTTAACTTGTCAAAGGAATATGAATGACATTTTGAGGCCCTCTTGTCTTGATCTTTCCAGAAATTACTTGAATATAGCACTGTTTTGGACAGACATGTAAAATTCTCAAGTCTGCACATTCACAAGGTTTTTTTCTTTTAAGGTTAGTTGATTTACAGTGTTGTGTTAGTTTCGGGAGTACAGCAAATTAATTCAGTTACATATATATGTATATCTATTCTTTTTCATATTCTTTTTCATTATAGGTTATTATATGATGTTGAATATAGTTCTTTGTATGGTACAGTAGGTCCTTGTTGTTTATCTACTTTATCTTGGTAAGATTTTAGTGATGGAAACTTAAGTTGTTCCTTGTTTCTCATAATAGTATTTGATTCATGGTTGTTGGTTTATGTTTTTTAAAAAGCTGTAAAGAGTATAGAATTATATAAAGTGAACAATCACCTGTTAGGCCTACTGAAGGTCAACAGTGTTTAGTGTGTAGTCTTTCTTAAAAAACTAGTTGATGTGTATACATACACATGGAGAGTTTTCATTTGTTATTGCTTTTTTGTTGTTTTGACACTGAAAATGCATCATACTAAATATTCTGGAACTTTCACTTAACAATACTTGGAAATACTTGGAAATATTTCCACGTCATGCAAAGAAATCTGTAACTGCTGCATAGTATTTGACAGTAAAGATGCACCATGGAATTATTATGTTTCAGAATAGCGGTGGTTAGGATAGAATAATACAGGGAATAAAGCAACATGAGCAATTAAATGTTTAAGTTTTTTTCTGATATAATCTCACATGTTGGATGATATAAGTTTGTGTTGTATTTGAACTGCTTCTGCTCAAGTCTGCTCAATTTGATATTAGCCCTTGGATACAATATTAGCAAAACCTTAGCACTGTTGAATGCCTATCTTTTTTTCTCAACAGATACAAACTTACCATTCCACTTTCACATTTTGCATAATGCCTGCTTGGCATGGTCCCCTTGGTTGACTTCTGGTGCCACAGCTTTCCTGCAGTTCACTGCTTGCCTTTCTGTCTGTTTTGGCTGCAGGAATGGGGTGCCTATAAGAGCCATACACTTCTTTGCCTTGCCCAGTTGGTAGGGCAAGGATGATGTTAACGTTTAGAGCAGGTCACACCCTTCATGGAAATCTGCCAACTGGAGCTATGTACCCTTATGAAAATATTTTCTAAATTATTAATACAGCATAAAAGTTGAGTAGAAGCCAGATTCTTAAAAAAAACCATTTTGACAGCTTGTGCTGTCATAATTCAAAGTTTAGCATTTAAGAAAATGTGTCTTAGTATAGTTTTATTAGTCAGAATCAGTGCTGCTTAGAAATGCTTAGAAAATTGTTCTTCAGGGATCTTAAGCAGTTATGTTGAACAACTTCTCATGTAGTTTTTCACTAGAAAAACATGGTGCTCTTATTTTCCTTTGTACTTATGAAATTATCATAGGAAAATTTTTTAAAGCAGTTCTAATATTTGGCATTTTAAATATAAGTCCCCTTTCCTCCCTTTTTAAGTTATTACTGCTACTTTTTGTTCTCAGTTTCTCTTACCAAAGTGTAGAGTTATGGAATACAGAGAGAAAGCATGTTTTATAGCAGAGTAGGTCTATGGCAGGCTGTGATAACACCAGTTATAGAATCGTAGCTACAGTTGACAGGTTATTGCTCTGGAGATTCTTATTGTTTTTATCTTTGTTAATGGGAATTGTAAAGTAGTGATATTATGAATGATGCAACATTCAATTTATCTTGAGTCTCCTTTGTGCCGGTTTTGGTACATAGAGATCTCCTTCAATGTTTTTTTTTATAGATGCACAGATTTTCTGTCTTATCATTATACCATACTTTACTTAACTAATCCATAGTTATAGACATTAGGGTTATTTTTAGCCTGTTGATAGATTTTTGTTTGTTTTGCATATGGATATCCAGTTGTTCCTGCAGCAGGGAAATATGTATTATTTTTATGAGGAAGGCTAGGTTTTAGATAGTTTTAAACAAAATTTACCATTCTGAAAAATGCATACTTTTGGGTAGAAAATAGTAGAATTTCATGTCTGTCTATTCATAAAACTTGAACATAACTGTGATTTTAGAGCTTTATTAACACAAGCTCTATAAACAGCCTCTTCATTTTGTCTAATTTGATCCGTCAAACTAGTGAAGGGATAATGAGTTGTTCAATTTTTAACTTAATATTCATGCATAGATGTTAGAATGCAGCATCCTAAATAGTATTAATAAGTAGCAGTTTTTTAAATTACAATTTTATTTGCATTTCCAGTTTGAAGGCCAGTTAAAAAAAGAACTACATGAATAGATTAAATATGGTTAACAAAATTTTTAAAGTCAAACAATAGATAGTTTCTATTTATTATCTTAGAAGAGTAATCACTGCTATCAGCAGTTATTGTATCCATCAGAATTTCTTTATACAAGCAAGTACATTTATTTATATTCTTACCACCCTTACCCAGAAGGTGATTCTTAACTTCCTTTCCTATACTTTGCCTTTTTTTTTAACTTAAAAATTTATCTTGAGTCTCCTTTGTGCCAGTTTTGGAACATAGAGATCTCCTTCAATCTTTTTTTTATAGATGCACAGATTTCCATCTTATCATTATACCATACTTTACTTAACTAATCCATAGTCATAGACATTATGGTTATTTTTAGCCTGTTGATAGGTTTTGTTTGTTTTGCATTTGGATATCCAGTTGTTCCTGCATCAAGTATTGATGAGATGATCCTTTTTCTTTCATTGAATTCCTTTTGCATTCTTTATAAAAAAAAAGTTGTCATGTATGTCTGGGCCTATTGCTAAATGCTTAGTTCTGTGCCCTTGATCTGTTTTACCTGTCTTTGTGGTGGTAGTGTCTTGACTACTTTTGTTTATAATAAATATTGAAATCAGACAGACTTAATCTTCTAACTTGGTACTTCTGTTTTGAAGTTGTTTTGGCTGTTGTAGGCCTTTGTGTTTTCATTGACCTCTCTTTCTCCATTTTGTTCTTATTTATTATTTTACTTTTAATCGAGACTAGGTGTTCAGTGTTGTCAAATGGCTTTTTATCTACTGTAAATCTATAGATATTTATTTATTTTATGAATTAAACAGAACTATATCTTAACACTGAAGCTTTCTTTTGTTCCTGGGATAAATCCTACTTAGTCTTAATATATTATTACTAATTTATCTTTTGAAAAGGATTTGTTTTTTAGAGCAAGTTTAGGTTCATGACAAAATTGAAAGGAAGGTGCAGAGATTCTCATCTACCTCCTGGCATCATATTTGTGTAGCTGTCTTCTTTAGTAAACTCCCCATTTTTTTCTTTCATATGACTAAGTCTGAACTTGGATTATCTCCCATTTGCAAAGTTCTGTTTCTGCTAAGTTATTTCTATTGAGTTGTCTTCATTTCCTGCTTGTTTGTCTCTCTCTACTACATACTTTTCTCTTATGAGTAGTTATGTTCCCTTGAGGGGTGTATGTAGTTAGCATTTAGCTAAACCATGCAAGGCATCGATCTTGAATGGTTTTAGGAAATTATGGTTGATTAAAAAAAGATAAGCAATACCTCAAGAAACAAGAGAAAAATCAAATAAATAACTTAACTTTATACCTAAAGTAACTAGAAAAGGAAGAAATGAAGAACCCCAGGGTTAGTAGAAGGAAAGAAATCATAGAAATTAGGGCAGAAATAAATGAAAAAGCAACAAAGAAGACTATAGCCAAAATGAACGAAACTAAAAGCCAATTCTTTGAGAAGACAAATAAAATAGACAAAACATTAGCCAGATTCATCAAGAAAAAAAAGAAGAGTCAAATCAACAAAATTAGAAATGAAAATGGAGAAATCACAACAGACAACATAGAAATACAAAGGATCATAAGAGACTACTATTAGCCAATAAAATGGACAACTTGGAAGAAATGGATGAATACTTAGAAAAGTATAACCTTCCAAAACGGAACCAGGACGAAATAGAAAATCTTAACAGACCTATCACAAGCACGGAAATCGAAACTGTAATCAAAACTCTTCCAACAAACAAAAACCCAGGACGAGATGGCTTCACAGCTGAATTCTACCAAAAATTTAGAGACAAGCTAACACCTATTCTACTCAGACTCTTCCAGAAAATTGCAGAGGAAGGTAAAATTCCAAACTCATTCTATGAGGCCACCATCACCCTAATAACAAAACCAGGCAAAGGTGCCACAAAAAAAGAAAACTACAGGCCATTATCACTGATGAACATAGATGCAAAAATCCTTAAGAAAATTCTAGCAAACAGAATCCAACAACATATTAAAAAGATCATACATCATGGCCAAGGGGGCTTTATCCCAGGGATGCAAGGATTCTTCAGTATTTGCAAATCAATCAGTGTGATACACCACATTGAGAAATTGAAAGATGAAAACCATATGTTTATCTTAATAGATGCAGAGAAGGCCTTTGACAAAATTCAGCACCACTTGTGATAAAAACCATCCAGAAAGCAGGCATAGAAGGAACATACCTCAACATAATACAAGCCATATATGATAAAACCACAGCAAACATTATCCTCAGTGGTGAAAAATTGAAAGCATTTCCTTTAAAGTCAGGAACAAGACAAGCGTGCCACTCTCACCCCTACTATTCAACATAGTTTTGGATGTTTTAGCCACAGCAATAAGAAAAGAAAGAGAAATAAAAGGAATCCAGATTGGAAAAGAAGAAGTAGAACTCTCACTATTTGCAGATGACATGATCCTCTACATAGAAAACCCTAAAGACTCCACCAGAACACTACTAGAGCTAATCAATGAATATAGTAAAGTTGCAGGATATAAAATTAACACACAGAAATCCTTTGCATTCCTATATACTAACAATGAGAAAACAAAGACACATTAAGGAAACAATTCCATTCACTGTTTCAACGAAAAGAATAAAATACTTAGGAATAAATCTGCCTAATGAAACAAAAGACCTATATGTAGAAAATTATAAAACACTGGTGAAAGAACTCAAAAATGACACAAATAGATGGAGAAATATACTATGTTCATGGATCGGTGTGAACATGAGTATATAGTGAAAATGAGTATACTCAAAGCAATCTATAGATTCAATGCAATCCCTATCAAGCTACCATGGTATTTTTCAGAAAACTAGAACAAATAATTTCACAATTTGTATGGAAATACAAAAAACCTCGAATAGCCAAAGCAATCTTGAGAAAGAAGAATGGAACTGGCGGAATCAACCTGCCTGACTTCAGACTATACTACAAAACTACAGTCATTAAGACAGTATGGTACTGGCAAAAAGACAGAAATATAGATAAATAGAACAAAACAGAAAGCCCAGATATAAATCCACGAACCTATGGACACCTTATCTTTGACAAAGGAGGCAAGAATATACAATGGAGAAAAGATAATCTCTTTAACAAGTGGTGCTGGGAAAACTGGTCAACCACTTGTAAAAGAATGAAACTAGAACACTTTCTAATACCATACTCAAAAATAAACTCAAAATGGATCAAAGATTTAAACGTAAGACCAGAAACTATAAAACTCCTTGAGGAAAACATAGGCAAAACACTCTCTGACATAAATCACAGCAGGATCCTCTATACCCACCTCTCAGAGTAATGGAAATAAAAGCAAAAATAAACAAATGGGACCTAATTAAACTTAAAAGCTTTTGCACAATAAAGGAAACTATAAGCAAGGTGAGAAGACAGCCTTCAGAATGGAAGAAAATAACTGCAAATGAAGCAACTGACAAATTAATCTCAAAAATATACAAGCAGCTCCTGCAGCTCAATTCCAGAAAAATAAATGACCCAATAAAAAAAATGGGCCAAAGAACTGAGCAGACATTTCTCCAAAGAAGGCATACAAATGGCTAACAAACACATGAAAAGGTGTTCAACATGACTCATTAGCAGAGAAATGCAAATTAAAACCACAATGAAGTACCATCTTACGCAGGTCAGGATGGCTGCTATCCAAAAATCTACAAACAGTAAGTGCTGGAGAGGGTGTGGAGAAAAGGGAACCCTCTTACACTGTTGGTGGGAATGCAAACTAGTACAGCCACTATGGAAAACAGTGTGGAGATTCCTTTAAAAACTGCAAATAGAACTGCCATATGACCCAGCAATCCCACTGCTGGGCATACACACTGAGGAAAGCAGAATTGAAAAAGACACGTGTACCCCAGTGTTCATCGTAGCACTGTTTACAATAGCTAGGACATAGAAGCAACCTAGATATCCAGCAGCAAATGAATGGATAAGGAAGCTGTGGTACATATACACAATAGGATATTACTCAGCTATTAAAAAGAATGCATTTGAGTCAGTTCTAATGAAGTGGATGAAACTGTAGCCTATTATACAGAGCAAAGTAAGTCAGAAAGAAAAATACCAATACAGTATATTAACACATATATATGGAATTTAGAAAGATGGTAGCAATGACCCTACATGCAAGACAGCAAAAGAGATACAGATGTAAAGAACAGACTTTTGAACTCTATGGGAGAAGGTGAGGGTGGAATGATCTGAGAGAATAGATCATGTGAAATAGATCCCCAGTCCAGGTTCGATGCATGAGACAGGGCACTCAAGGCTGGTGCACTGGGATGACCCTAAGGGATGGGATAGGGAGGGAGGTGGAGGGGGGTTCAAGATGGGGGACACATGTACACCCATGGCTGATTCATGTCAATGTATGCCAGAAACCACTACAAAATTATAAAGTAGTTAGCCCCCATTTAAAATAAATAAAATAATTTTTATAAAAAAGTTAAGCAAGACTTCATTCCTTTTATCTCACTCAAGTTAAAGCAGGAAAAAAGAAAAAAAACTGAGGAAAAAGAAAGACCTAATAATCTCTTAAAAGTTTCTAGATATAATTTTTTTTGCTTTTCTCTGCTTGGAATCATTTTACTTTCACATGTCCAGTTTGACTTCTTTATTAAAATTTTGTGGAAAATATGTTTACAGTGATTTATTACTGTTTTGAAAGTAAAATATTTGCTGTGTAGGATGAAAGTAATAAATATGAAGATTTCTAATAACTTTTGAGAGGATTAAACAGAATTACAAAAACTTTTTTAACTGCACCTAATTTTTCAAGAGCTTATATTCATCTAGTCTAATAAGGATTTTATAAATATTCATCTTATTTTCTTGCATACTCTGCTCGCTAGGAAGTTTAGGTTTTATATATATTTTTAATATATATATGTATTTCATTTGGCATTCAGATTAATTTTCTAAATATTGCCTTACTTTCTTTTCTTATTTTATCCTTAAATATAAATTGATAGTTCTTAAGTGTTTGTCTAAGACTAGTAGTTCATAAAGAAAATCTAGCCATAAGATGTGTTATTTATATATGCAAATGTTATATGACTTTATCATTGTTGTATTGTTTGTATCATAGTAAAAGAAAATGTACCTTTGAGAGGTAGTTACTGCAGCTGTGGTTGAAGAGAAGGAAAAAATCTTTGCTTAAATGTGAAGAAGTATTCTTCACACAGAGATTTGCAGTGATTATGCCTCATTTTTTACGTTATTACAGACATAATGGTAAAACTATTTTGGTATAAAGGCAGACACAAGATGAAATGAGGCTAACTTTATGTATTCTCATATTTCTGGTGTTCAGTTTTGTACTATCTAGTCTATTAATACGTCATTCATCACCGAAATTGAATACGGCCTAATGGATGCTTTCAGTCTCATTCATTTACCATTTCAGAGGAGAATTTAAGAAAATCACAGTAACGTGTAATAAAGAGAGCTCTTAATTGCTTTTGTATAGTGAACCTCAAGATTCATTGTTCCAGGAAACTTCTTTTGGGGTAGTAAATCTTGTTCACTGGAACATGAAGAGATCATTATATCTGGTACCAAATATATTTTAAACATTTCTATGGACTCAGAGTTGTAATATGGGGAAATTTCCATCTGTTTGTCCAGAATAACAGCTTAAATTATTTTTTTACCATTAACATTCAAGGGATAGGTACAACATTCAAGAGATAGGTACAATAGATTCAGAAGGAAAAAATAATTATTGTCCTCTAAAGGGATTAGGTGGCAGTTTCTTTTCTAAAAGAAGTCTGATAGATTAATTCCTCTAACCAGCTGTGGTTGTGAATTTACTATAGGTTAACAAAGGCACAGGATTGACTTATCACACATATTCAAATTCAACTGACCACCCCCCCTTTTTTTTAAGCATGTAACTCTCATTGGTGTGAGCCAGAACTTTGGCATCAATGTCCGACCTCGTAGTGTTTTTAGAATTTTAAGATGAAAGATTAAGGTTAAATAATAGTTTTTGTCTTTTCCAGTTACATAGAAAATTAACTGAACCTTCTGTTGGTCATTGTTGAAATGACAGAGGGTACTTAGTTTCAGCATATGAGTTTAAAAGTAATGTCTATAGTACATCTTTTTTTTTTTTCCCCTAAAGAAAAAAACCTCACAACTCTCATCACATTACTCAAAGAGTAAGTAATTAACAGTTCCAGACTTTCTTAAAACCTGTAATATGTGTTTCAATTCTCCCCTAAGAACTGGAAAGAGTTAGAATGGACTTTGGGACATGGTTGTGAAAATGTAACCTTTTGCAGTGGATTAGGAAAACTAGGGACATTCATTTTATATATATATATATGTATATATGTTTGGTTAGATTATATCCCTTGGTTATTGAATGCTCATCATTTTTATGCCCCAGATAGGGCCAGTCTTAGCAAAAGTAAAATATTGTGTCATTGTTGAAGAATTTCAATAAAATTTTAAAGTAGTTTATAAAATTTTTGGGAAAATGGAACTGGGACTTCTTATTTTAGGTGCTTTACTACTTATGACAATAGTAAACAAATTTGAATATATATTGTATAATGTTTAGTCATAGAATATTTGATCTGTGATGATGACTTAACGGGGTGCAAGTGAAGCACTGAAGAACTTGATTTGATTGTAGAGTCACAGATGAACTAATCCTAATATGTGTTTTCTGGGAAGCAACAGTGTACTCTTATGATAGAAGACGAGTATAGAATATCGTTGACCCTTGAATTACATGGGGGTTAGGGGCTCTGGCCCTCTGTGGAGTTGGAAATTCCAATAAAACTTTGCAGTCGGCCTCCTTTATCTGTGGTTCTACATCCTTGGATTCAACCAACTGTAGATCATATAGTACTGTAGTACATATTTACTTTAAAAAAACCCATATATAAGTGGGCCTGTAGGATGGTGGCATACATGAAGATGACCATGATCCAAATGCTGAAGTCCTTGTTGTGAGTTTGATAGACAGCATTGAACAATTAAGGTTAAAGTTAGAGTAGCTGATGGATATGATGACCAAGGATCAGAGCTCTTTATTCAAAGTGAAAAAGTAAAGTCTTGGAAATATCTTTAAATTCCTGTGACGTTCTGCCATCAGGATGAGTGTTATGTGGAGCATGTTTTATTCAATGCTTGAGTTCTTCAAGCAACTCTATTAGAACTTGCTCTTTTCATTCTTCTTGGGGCTATTTAATCCCTGAGCCCCACCTTGCCTTCTCTGTTACTGTATCTGTTAGTGTAATAGACTCGTTCTACTTCGAATCTTCCTCTTGACAACTTTCTTTTTTCTATAGTTCATTTGAAATGCTAAGAAGCCATTTTAGAAATAACAAAAAGGATGGTCTATAAAGGTTTAAACCCCCTTTGTCTTCTAAAAGTTTATAAAAATATACTTTTGGGGGATACTTAAGGTAAGAAAAAGTAGTACTCATTAAATACTTGCTCTAGTTTATAGGTATTATAGTAACAGCTATATATTTCTAAATTAAAATCTTACAGTAATTTGCCATGTTTGTTGAATTATAAACCAGAAGAAAATAAGTTGAAGATATTAAAGGGATAATATCATTATCTTTTAAATTTTAATTATTATTTTTATGTTTGGCTGTGCTGGGTCTTTGTTGCTGCACCTGGGCTTTCTTTAGTTGTGGCTCGTGGGCTTAGTTGTCACACAGCACACGAGACCTTAGTTCCCAGACCAGGGCTTGAACCTGTGACCCATACATTGCTAGGTGGATTCTTAACCACTGAACCAATCAGGAAGTCCTGTATTATCCTTTTTGACCTCTTTACCATGGATGTAATTTAACCTATCAACAACTAATTTGAGGGAAGTCTAATTTTATTCTATTTCCAGTGAACCTGAAAAGGAAAATATCTGGTCACATAAATGGTTTTGGAGACTTAAGTAGGATTCTCTTTAAAAAAAAAAAGAATGATTAAACTTTGCAAAATTATATTTATTACTGGTTTTAGGAATTACAACTTAATTTTATTAAAATTATTCTCAATATATATTTACCAAAATTATTTTCTCCTATTGATTAAGTGTTTTGCAGCACAGTGGCACAGTTTTAAACTGTGTTAGCAGAGACATAATGAATTGTTTGCTAATTTCATAGCCTTATTTTGTCAGTAAATGTGCATTAGGATGACTGGATCTGATTCCACTTGGATGAAATAAAGTCATTGCTTTTGGTTAACCTGACACCTTGAGCTTATGTTCTTCACCCTATTGACTTTTTAATGATAGTGCATTTGACTATGTTTTTAGGTGTTTAAAATACAGGAACAATTAGGCGTGATGCTTAGCCTCACAGAGATTACATTTAAACAGAGAAATTGAACTGTTAAATATTGAACCATCTTCTGTACAGACAGAATATTTTAAGACTAATAGGTTGTGGGGGACACAGGTTGGAAGATAGATTTGGATGGTGAAGGAGGATGGAGAGAAGATGAATTAGTCATTGTTCATGTTCAGAAATAAGCTTAAGAATGTGTTGTTGTTTGTTTTTAAACCAGTTGTTTAAAAGTAGTTTAAAGAAGAAAATATGGCTACCCTTTAATTATGATGGAATGACCAGAAAAAGCAAACCGTAAATGAACCAAGAATGTAGTAGCTTTTAATTCTAGCTGTTTGAGGTGAGCTAATTAACTTTACTAAGTCCGGATGTATGGCCCCAGGAGGCTCAGAATACCTGTATTTTTTTTTTTTTTTTTAAATCTGAGAAGACAGGAATTTAAGGGAAAGCCTTATTTATGTTTAGGATTCCTTTTAGGCATATTAGACCAGTGTTGTTTATGTTGTGGAGTACATGACCTCTGTATTCTTGTTTGGAAATAATGAGAGCCTCTCCCAGCTTGAGCTGTGGGTTCCCTCCATCTTTTAGACTGATTTTATTCAGGGAAAGCAAAAAATGAAGTTTTAGATACCCACATACCTGGGTCACCTTTTCTAAATCTTAGTGTATTGTAAATCAGTGTTTTATCAAGATATAAGTAGAATAGATTTTATTACTGATTCTAGGAGGTTCTCAAAGAGGGTTTTTTTTTTTTTAATGTTATTTTTAAGTAGAATCTTGAATGGCCCATAGTTTTATATGCTTAGGAACAAGGGTAATAAATTCAGGATGGTGATTTGTTGTCATTCAGTCTCTCAGTCGTGTCTGACTCTTTGTGACTCCATGGACTATAGCGTTCCAGGCTTCCCTGTCCTTCACTATCTCCCAGAGTTTGCTCAAACTCATTTCCATTGAATCGGTGATGCCATCCAACCATCTTGTTTTCTGTTGTCCCCTTCTCCTTGTGCCTTCAATGTTTCCCTGCATCAAGGTCTTTTCCAGTGAGTTGGCTCTTCTCATCCAGTGGCCAAAATCTTGGAGCTTCAGCTTCAGTGTCAGTACTTCCAATGAACATTCAGAATTGATTTCCTTTAGGATTGACTGGTTTGATCTCCTTGCTGTCCAGGGGATTCTCAAGAGTCTTCTGCAGTACCACAGTTCAAAAGCATCAGTTCTTTGGAACTCAGCCTTCTTTATGATCTAACTCTCACATGCATGCGTGACTACTGGATAAACCCTAGCTTTGACTAGATGGACCTTTGTTGGCAAAGTAATGTCTCTGCTTTTTAATATGCTGTCTAAGTTTGTCATAGATTTTCTTCCAAGGAGGAAGTGTCTTTTAATTTCATGGCTGCAGTCATCGTCTGCTTGTTGGTTTAAATCCATTGGTTTTCCAATACCTAAAATCTGCTTTGCTTAGTTTTAACTAATTTTTCATAAATGAGTAACAGTAGTTATAGAAAATACAACCACTCCAACAGAGGTATAGCACTTTTGCTATTTTGTTCCTGAAATTTTCTTTTTTATTGAAGTATAGATGAGTCTACAATATTGTGACCTGTGGTATTTTATCCAGTAGTCTCGATATAAATCTGAAGGTCCTATTTTTGTATGCTTTTGAACCTTCTGTGCCATCTTGAAATTGATATAGAGAATAGAGGAAATGTTATATGCTCTTTATATTGTGGAAAACAAGATCTCATTCTATTTTTCTGGTATTTCATAAGTGCCATTTGCCATCCTAGTATGGGTTGTCCTTATTCAGAGATATTCTGTGTCCATTAAAGGCCTCCTCTATGGTGGCTAACTGGGTCCTTTACCCACTGACCAACAGGGCCACTGTGGCATCACTCTATAGTCTGCCACTTCTTGAATAGCCTCTTGACAGTAATGCCTAACAGGGAAAGTCAGGTGCTTTCCTGCTGAGGGGTATGACTTTGAGGGCAGTTTAAATCATATCACCTCAAGAAATAAAGTGACAAAAACTTACTGTAATGAGTTCAGGCCAACTCCATAGTCCCAACAAGACTGTGTTTACTTAGACACTGGCTACAAGTTTGGGGATTCTCCAGGGCCGCCTTACTTCAAACTAGTCAGTTACCAATTCTGGGGTCACCCAGGGACTCCTCCAGATTTGGCAATTTGCTAGAAGGCCTTAAAACTCAGAAAAGCACTATACTGGTGATTATGCTTTTATTGTATCAAAAGGATACAAGCTAAAACCAGCCAAACGAAGAGTCTGTTAAGTTTTACTGTGAGAAGATGCAAATTAAGTCCAGCCAAGATAAAAGCCTGAGCCTAGTAGGGCAAAATCTGGAGTGGCCCAAATGGGAACCTTCTGATTGTCTTCTCCTCAGGAAGTCAGAGACAGTGTTTCCTACTCCAGGCTAAGATGTGTGATCAGACTCAGAGTATTTCTAGCCAGGAAAGCTTACGCAAGCATTTGGTGTCCAGAGTTTACCTTGCAGATCAATGACATACTACCAACATGAGTCCCCTTTAGTGAGTATTCAGTCCCTCTCAGAGGTTCAGGCTGATACATTTAGTCTCCAGTTACTCTGGAGGCTGGAACTGACGTGGCTAGTTTCAAACATCATAAATCATACTGTTAGACTTTTCAGTGACCAACCCTGCAGGCAAGTGAAGATACTTTTGTCAGGCAGGATATTCCAAGGGTCTATTGGTTACCTCCCAGTAGCAGAGGGCAAAGGACAGACCTCTTTCTGGGTAAGGTAAATTCTTGAGTACATATCTGTTCAAACAAAGGGTGTATTTTTGAATGGGATCTGTTGTTCTGCAACAGGACCACACTGTCCCTTGTTTGAAAGGGTTAAATTATATTTTACACATAAATTTGTTTTCCCTTTATGTACATATTGTAAATTTTTGGTCTTTTTGTTCATGTGTTTCTCTAGTTTTTGTTCTTTTTCTTGTGACATTCACACTAGCCCCTTAGGTGGTTTGGTTTAATTTTTTTGTATCATGTGTTTATGTATAAGTATTCATTCTATCCATGTATTCCTTCGAAAGGGCTTCAAATTCTTCCAGAATTAGTATGTCATGTTTTTCTACCCACGAAGGAAATACTCACCTATACTTTGTACCAGCTGCAGTCTGGACAAACATTCTGGAAAACACTTTAGGAGAGGTTGCCCTGGGGGTTAAAAAAAAGACTTTTAAAAACCAGGCTAAGGAAACTTGGGCCCTAGGCAGTGAGGAGCATTCAAAGATTTTTACACGTGACTATGACACAACAAATTGTTTCAGAAAGTTAATTCTAGCAGTAGTGAATCAAAGTAGTTTAGAGAGAGGAAGTTAGCCTACAAATAAGAAGACCAGTTAGGATCCTATTGTCCAGATTCAGTTGTCCCCACTGGCAATTATGAAGGTAGTAAGGGATGGTTTGTGAGAAAATTATTAACTATGAACGATAATTTTAGTATTTTTTAAAAATATTACCCCTTTAATAATATATGTATACATTAGACCAGTAGCTTTTAAACTTCTTTTAAAAATTTTTTAAAGTCAATCCTTTCACTGTGCTGTTCACTTCACTTTTATTCAGTACATGTTTGTTGAAGTGAGAGCTTACTCTGTACCAGATTACTGTAATAGATGCTGAAGATAAAATGATAATAAAATGTGATTCCTGTCCTCAGCCCACAGCTCAATTTGGTAATCAGACAATTAAACAGGAACATCTTGTGATGGAGGGGAGTGCAGTGTGCTGTGAGAGTGTGTTGTTGGAGTATATGGACCTAGACAGTAGGAGATATCTGGGTATGTGATAGCCTAGTTTAGAAAAGCCATAAAAAATGTGGATTCTGGAGCCCAAATGATTTTAGATTTTTGATTTAAAGTTTCTTGCTTTGTGACCATGGGCAAGTTCTAAGCTTCACCTTTAAAATGGGGATAATTATGGTCCCTAACTTTATAAGATTGTTATGAGGCTAGAATGAATGAATATTCATTGCAGGGCATTGGTTCCAGGACCCCTGTAATGCTAAAATTCTTGATGCTTTAGCCCTTCTGTAAAATAATGTAGTAGACTTGGCCCTCTGTTTCTGTGAGTTCCACATCTGTGCATACTGAGAGCCAACTGTATATGTAAAATGCTTAGAGCAGTGTCTGGCATATGGTGTTATGTGTGTTAACTCTTCCTTCTGCTCCTTCTGTTCTTCCTATCTTCACCCCCACCCCCATGGATAATTAGTACTCAGTAAACATTTGTATAGAACCGTGGATGATAGATGAAATGATAATTACTTTTCTGTTCTCTGAGAAGGCTTTAAGCACCTCTATTAAAAGCACTGACTGTAAAATGACTATTTTATGTGTATTTAGGTCCATAGTAACCAAAAGTCGTAAATTGGCAGGCCCCAGAAAGATTAAACTCATTTAAACCTTAAAAATACTATCTTTCTAGTATATGTGCTGCTGAAGCAAGCACAATTCTGTCTTCTAGAGGAAGATGTGCTCTCCAGTTTGTCATAGTGTTCACGAGTCCTGGTTATCTTATACCTAGTCCAGTTCAGGTTCAGGGTCTGGTACCTGTAGGCATTTGAGTTTGGGACCTCCACACTGGATCTGACACTAGCCCTTCCAGGAGGAAACGGATTGATCTCTTTTAAAGTTTCAAACACTTGGTAGAGTGACTGTCAATTATTGGCAGTGAATGAATGTATATTGATGCCTCATTCTGAGATTAAAGAGAAAAGCTGGAAATCTGGCAAAAAGAACTTTGATTGTTTCATAAGGGTGAGTTGGCTTCTACTTTGTGAAATTATGAGGGAATATTGGTAGAAATAAGACAAACAACCATGAAAAAAATTAACTATTTTCTAGAGAAATTTTGATTTTAGATTTTCTAACTTTTCAAGTGGAATTCACTAGAATCTTTTTAAACTATTATGCTTAATTTTAATTGCATTAATTAAATTAATGAAAGAGCCAGTGATAGTGTTCCAGAAGTTGTTAACATTTATATTTTGACTAGCTGATATTGTTGTATAGGTGTTGTTGGTTAAAAAAAACCCCACAGAAATCAAGTTATTATCTTTTAAGAAAGAGAGTGAATTTGGCTTAAAATTTTTTTTAAATAATTTAATTTATATTTGGTTGTGCTTAGTCTTTGCTGCTGTGAGGTCTTTTCTCTAGTTGTGGTGAGTAGAGGCTATTCTGTAGTTGTGGTGCATAGCCTTCTCATTGTTGTGGCTTCTCTTGTTGCAGAACACAAGCTCTAGGGTGCTAGGATTTCAGTAGTTCTGACATGTGGGCTCAGTAGTTGGGGCTCCCAGGCTCTAGAGCACATGCTCAGTAGTTGTTGTGCACGGGCTTACTTGTTCCGTGGCATGTGGAATCTTCCTGGGTCAGAGATCAAACCCTTGTCTCTTGCATTGGCAAACAAATTCTTCACCACTGAGCCACCAGGGAAGCCCAATATTGGTTTTTTGGTGAGCAAGAAAGGTGTTTTAAGAGTGTTTTTTTGCTATTAGAGGAGATTTAAGGTACAGAAGCATTGAATAATCTTCACCTAAATTAGGAGTTATACTTGGGGAATGAAAAAGAATAAATAGTAATAGCCAGGTGAGTGGAAGTTTCCATTTTTGGGGGATTGGTAAAACTAAAACTTGAACTTTAGGAGAATTAAGAAAGCACATTTTAAAAAGTCAGCAGATAGAAGCTACTGTACTGAGTATTCTCAGTTGAGGCTATATGGAGACTATCTACCCAGAAAATATCTGTTGTGAGTAGAATAGTCCAGAACAGAAAGGTAGAGATAGTTTAATCTTTTGCTTAAGAAAAGAAATTTTTTTATGCTATGATAAATTGATGTTGCCAATTTACATTCCCAATTTTACTGTAGATTCATTTCCTTCTTCATCTTTATCTTAAGCTATCATTTTCCTTATTTCTAAAGGTTCTTTTCTATGCTTTGTAACTTGACAGTTTCTCTTTTGTTTCTCATGTTTTTAATTTCAAGCCCTTTTGTATTATCTTTCTCTGCTTATGCATTTATAATGATTTGGTTTCCAATTACTTTGTGATTCATAGATGTATAAAATATCAATCCAGAGTCAATCACCTGGTATAATCTTTGTCAGTCCCACCAGTCTTTGTTAATGGAAAGTTACATGCCTTCTGCACTGTATTCAGGTAATGAGATATAATACTCATCAGTTCAGTTGTTCAGTTCAGTTGCTCTATCGTGTCCGACTCTTTGCGACCCCATGAGCTACAGCACGCCAGGCCTCCCTGTCCAACACCATCTCCTGGAGCCCACCAAAACTCATGTCCATTGAGTTGGTGATGCCATCCAACCATCTCATCCTTTGTCCTCCCCTTCTCCTCTTGCCCTCAATCTTTCCCAGCATCAGGGTCTTTTCAAATGAGTCAGTTCTTTGCATCAGGTGGCCAAAGTATTGGAGTTTCAGCTTCAACATCAGACCTTCCAATGAACACCCAGGACTGATCTCCTTTAGGATGGACTGGTTGGATCTCCTTGCAGTCCAAGGGACTCTCAAGCGTCTTCTCCAACACCACAGTTCAAAAGCATCAGTTCTTCGGCGCTCAGCTTTCTTCACCATCCAACTCTCACATCCATACATGACTACTGGAAAAACCATAGCCTTGACGAGACGGACCTTTGTCGGCAAAGTAATGTCTCTTGCTTTTTAATATGCTGTCTAGGTTGGTCATAACCTTCCTTCCTAGGGGAAGCGTCTTTTAATTTCATGGCTGCAATCACCATCTGCAGTGATTTTTGGATCCCCCCCAAAATAAAGTCTGACATTGTTTCCACTGTTTCCCCTATCTATTTGCCATGAAGTGATGGGACCAGATGCCATGATCTTAGTTTTCTGAATGTTGAGCTTTAT
>ML662442.1:56888087-56961215 GCA_007570785.1 Antilocapra americana
GGGTTTACATATGCTTCCCCTCCAGAACCCCCCTCCCTCCTCCCTCCACCCCGGGAAATCTCGCTGCACCAGCCCCAAGCATCAATCCTGGGCTGGCGGTTGATTAGACATGTGATAATTAACATGTTTCAATGCCCTTCTCCCATATCATCCCACCCTTACCCTCATCCACAAAGTCCACGAGTCTATTCTATACATCTGCGTTCCTTTTGCTGTCTCGCATGTTGGGTTCTTGTTACCGTCTTTCTAAATTCCATATATATGCGTTAATATACTATATTGTTGTTTTTGCTTCTGGCTTACTTCACTCTGGATAATGGGCTCCAGTTTCGTCCCACTGCTGAGCATATACACCGAGGAAACCAGAATTGAAAGAGCCACATGTACCCCAATGTTCATCGCTGCATTGTTTACAATAGCCAGGACATGGAAGCAACCTAGATGCCCATCAACTGACGAATGGATAAGAAAGCTGTGGTACATATACACAATGGAATATTACTCAGCATTAAAAAAAAATTCATTTGAAGCAATTCTACTCCTCTTTCACTTTCATCAAGAGGCTGTTTAGTTCCTCTTCACTTTCTGCCATAAGGGTGGTGGTATCTGCATATCTGAGGTTATTGATATTTCTCCCGGCAATCTTGATTCCATCTTGTGCTTCCCGCAGCCCAGCGTTTCTCATGATGTACTCTTCATGTAAGTTAAATAAACAGGGTGACAATAACATCCTTGATGTACTCCTTTTCCTATTTGGAACCAGTCTGTTGTTCATGTCCAGTTCTGACTGTGGCTTCCTGACCTGCATACAGGTCTTTCAAGAGGCAGGTCAGGTGGTCTGGTATTCCGATCTCTTTCAGAATTTTCCACAGTTTATTGTGATACACACAGTCAAAGGCTTTGGAATAGTCAGTTAAGCAGAAATAGATGTTTTTCTGGGACCCTCTTGCGTTTTCGATGATCCATTTGATGTTGGCAATTTGATCTCTGGTTCCTCTGCCTTTTCTAAAACCAGCTTGAACATCTGGAAGTTCACAATTCATGTATTGCTGAAGCCTGGCTTGGAGAATTTTGAGCATTACTTTACTAGCGTGTGAAATGAGTGCAGTTGTGTGGTAGTTTGAACATTCTTTGGCATTTCCTTTCTTTGGGATTGGAATGAAAACTGACCTTTTCCAGTCCTGTGGCCACTGCTGAATTTTCCAAATTTGCTGACATACTGAGTGCAGCATCATCTTTTAGGATTTGAAACAGCTCAACTGGACTTCTATTACCTCCATGAGCTTTGTTTGTAGTGATGCTTCCTAAGGCCCACTTGACTTCATGTTCCAGGATGTCTGGCTCTAGGTGAGTGATAAAACCATTGTGATTAACTGGGTCATGAAAACCTTTTTTGTAAAGTTCTTCTGTGTATTGTTGCCACCTCTTCTTAATATCTTCTGCTTCTGTTAGGTCCATACCATTTCTGTCCTTTATCGAGCCCATCTTTTGCGTAAAATGTTCCCTTGGTATCTCTAAGTTTCTTGAAGAGATCTCTAGTCTTTCCCCTTCTGTTGTTTTCTTCTATTTCTTTCTTATCTTTCCTTGCTATTCTTTGGAACTCTTCATGCAGATGGGTATATCTTTCCTTTTGTCCTTTGCTTTTCGCTTCTCTTCTGTTCACAGCTATTTTTAATACTCATAGGTAAGCACCCTTAAATCTTGTAAGTATTTGTGAAATACTGTCATGCTTTATTAATAACTGTTTGATAAATTATGTCTGCTGTTTTGGGGCTTCCCTGGTGGCCGATGGTAAAGAATCTGCCAGCAGTGTGGGTGACCTGAGTTTGATCCCTGGGTCGGGAAGATCTTCTGGAGAAGGGATTGGCTGCCCACTCCAGTATTCTTTCCTGAAGAATCCCATGGACAGAGGAGCCTGGCAGGCTGCAGTCCATAGTTTTGCTCTTTTACCTACTACTTTACCTTTTATCTAATTATCTTCTAATTTTATCTAGTAGAAAATAATTAAGAAAATTGCAATTCTGAAAGTGTATCCTAGGATCTTTAGATGAGAATGGGCATATTGAGGGTGATATGGCCAAAGAAGTCCTAGGCTCCTTAGGATAATTCACCACATACTCCACCTTAAAGCTTCTCCAAGGCTTTGTAGTTAAATATTTTTAAAGTAAAATATCTTAAAAATTATTTTTTATTAGAAATGATTAAAAAACCCAAATCTTAGGTGATTTAATTGGAACTGTGTTTCTGAATAAAAACTGACAGGGAGAAATGGCTGATTACTTCATTGCATTTGTAGTTTTACTGTTACATTAAATTTAAGGTATTTGTTTAGGCATATCAGCCTAGGTTTATATCATCATTGGATTTGGTTATCCTGAATACTAACTGGATTGCTAGCATTGGTAGGCAGTCAGGAAATAGCCTTCCTAATGGAAGAATGAATGAAATTTTATTTTTATTGAGATGTTATCAATCTAATAAGATTTTCTAAGAAAAACTTAGCTCTTCTTACATAAAAAATAGGTGCAATTCATAAGCTTTACTTTAAAAGAAGAGGAAAGAAAACAGACATAGGACATTTTATCTTGGAATATAATATCAGAGACAAATGGAGAGCAAAGTGGGTTTTTAAATTATCTGATATTTAAGTTATTAAAATAAAACTTAGCTTTTCAGGCCATTCTATTTTAATTAAGTGTATTCAGCCTCTTTTTGGCTTCTTGATAACTATTCCTTTTTCCCTAGAGGCTGTGCCTAACTTAAACTCTTTTCTCAAAGACTGGTCATTTTACTTGTCATACTCAACTTTTCTGTGTTTGGTTTGCTCTACTTATAACCCTGGCTTCTCCATTTCTTTGAAATTTTCAGCTCAGAGATGCTTTCTTCTGATGTATCAGTTTCAGTTTGGCAACTTGTGCTTGGCTATTACTCCTTTAATATTTTAGATTCAGATTTCCTGCTTTCTAACCAAAGCTTCCATCTTTAAAAACTGATGAGATGCTTCATTAAGACATTTCATCAACTCCACCATCTGTGAGACATAGATGTGCCTGCTTCAACTATAGGTCTTGGTCCTAGTGGGTGTGGTCTTCTTCATTGGGTATACAGTCTCAACCAAAGTGGCTCCTTCTGGTATCTGTGGTTCCTGAATTCTCTAGAGTTGCCCTTAGTTTCTTACAGTGGAAATTGGTATCATTAATTTTTCACCTTTCTTTTTTTCTAATTAGTCATTTAGTGCAATAAATTTTCCAATGACACTGTTCAACTGTATCTGTCAAATATCCATCTACTGTATTTTCATTTTCATTGTTTGAAATACTTAAAGAGTTCCTTTTGATGTCTTTTTATTCTTGAGTTATTTGGAAGTTGGTTATGGAGTTTCTGAAGGGATATTGAGAGATTTTCCAGATATTTTTCTCTTACTTTTAATTAATTTTATTCATTGTGGTCAGAGAGCATACTTTGTGTGGTTTTGACCTATATAGAAGTGTTGTATGCATGTGAAAAAGAGAAGTATTTTCTCCTGTTGTTGGGTACAGTTTTCTATAAAATGTTAAATAGGTAAGGTTTCATTGTTTTAGTAGGCTTCTATATTCTTACTGATTTTACTCTCTATGTGTAGTCTGTAGATATTTTAAAGACCTCTTTACCCTTGCCCTTTGATTCCTAGTTCTGTCCTCCTCCCTTCCCTGCCACCCCTATATTTCCCCTATTGGCCTTTTGTGTTTCAGTTGGAAAAAGTGCTGTGTTCTTCTTTGAGTTCGGTGATTCTTTTCTTTGTTATATCCAGTCAATAATCTCATTGATTGTCATTCCCATTGATTAATATTTTTTTCTTTGATATTATGGTTTCATTTCTTGGATTTCCATTTGTTCTTCTTTTTTTTTTTAACTCTGCTGAAATTCCAGTTTGCTCATTTATGTTTTCCATCTTTTCCTTTAAAATGTGAAGGTTATTTTAAAATCTTTGCTTGATAATTCCAAAATAGGGGCCATCCCTGTGTTTTCTTCTGTTGATTACCTTATTGGATGTAGGTCATTTTTTCTTCCTTTGTATGTGTTTGTGATAGTTTTTTATAGGATGCTGGGCATTTTTTTCTATATGAATAATAGATACTGAGGTAAATGTCTTTGTGCTTAGTAATGTGCATACCTCTCCTTTAAGTTTAGTAAACTTCATTTGTGGGAGATGGAATTAGTGGGTGATAATCTGTTCTGTATTTGAAATCGGTTTGTATTGTTAGATGGTAAAGAATCCGTCTGCAATGTGAGAGACCTAGGTTTGATCCCTGGGTTGGGAAGATCCCCTGGAGAAGGCAACAACTATCCACCCCAGTATTCTTGTCTGGAGAATTCCATGGAAAGAGAGGCCTGGGGGGCTACAGTCCTTGGGGTCCCAAAGAGTTGGACAGGACTGAGTGACTTTACCTTTCACTGTGTATTGCTATATAGTTATCTTCAGTGCTCCAAAGACTTCAGATTCCTTAAACAGATGACTTCTGTTACTTGAAAGGCATGGGGTATAAGATGGGTTTTCTCCAGTGTTCCTGCCTCACTTGTAGCTTTCAGTGGACTCTGCTTGCCTATACCATGTAGTGGTCTATTTTTGTGCTCTTGCACTCTCCCTAATATGTAATCTACTGTTTCTTGTCGCTCAATGCCTGACTTGTGGGGACTGTAGCGCTGTAGTGTTTTCTTAACCTCAAGCCTTGGTATTAAGCAGACTCTGGGCACCTGAGTCTCAGGGATGGGTTTTCCATCAGTGGGCTGGCCTTTCCCTCTTGGCAGCTGTTTTGCTTTGCACAGATGGGATGTTTTGGCAGGAGCAAGTTTTCCTGCTTTTTATCAGTGTAATATTCTTGGACCAAGGCTTTTCTAGACCTTTGTGTAGCTGCAGACGATTTTATCCTCAGATGGCCTTTATTTCATATCAGGTTGGGTCTAGGAAGGATTTTATGTCTGTTTTCAACTAAGATGAGGCTTTGTCATCTTTCCTGCTGTGCTACCAGTCTTTCCTGTGAATCCTAATAGAAACCTGAGGAATAGAGCTAGTGAGTAGGTTTGGATTCCTCTTGTGTTCAGGGCTTTCAGGGATTCTAAGCTGTTATACTAACTCACACTTGGTTTTTAAAAATTGATCAAATTTTCAGGTTTTCTTTATACCTGCATTTATGACTTCCAATTTTTCCTCTTACGCTCTTCCAAAAGTGAAAGATGTATTTCATCTTTCTTTGGAGAGCTTGGAATTCAGTTTACTTGGTTTCCTGAAGACCTCAAGTCTGCTAATGGCTTTAACAAAAGCTATGATTTTATGGATTGTCTGCTTTTTGAAAACTTATTGTCAGGTTAGACAAGTTTGACATTGTAAGTAAAAGAGGAACTTTTCCATAAACCAGCTTTATAAAGATAACCTTAAAGATGCTGAACACTTTCAGGAAAATGAAAACAGACTTAAGGGATGGTTGGGAGGGGACTTTTCTAATGTGTTATTCAAGTCAGTACCTGTAGCTTGCGATAACATCTGCAGTGATAGTCTCCTGTGTGAATTGAAGTATGCTATAACTCAGAGACAACAGTGAAAGTAATGGAAACATATTAATATATTAAGTGGCTTAAGTATTGGCTCTAATGATAATGACTCTGGTATATAGAAGATGCTTGTAATGAGTTTGGATAAATTTTATTTCAGAATTTATGACCCCAAAAAAGCAATATTTTAAATTTAATATTATTTTACATATCCGATTTGTAATATGAATAATAAATGAATTATATAATTTTTTATATATATTAATAAAATTTTTATCCCTAAAAAATAATTCCCTCCACCTCAAGAATTTTATCTTCCTTTATGTGTCTTTTATTCATGTAGCACGTGCTACAGTACATTTAAAGTCGGTAAGTTTTAAATGATGGTTGGAGGACGTATGTGGGAAGTTTCAGAAGTCTTTAGGGCATTTGTTTTAGAGAGTCAGAGAGTTTCTTTCATTATTTCCTTATTTTTAATTAAAGTCTAATTGAAATCTGTTCTGAATGAATTTACTTTGTTAGCTGCCTGAGTTGAAGCTGCTGCTGCTGTTGTTGCTGTTCAGTTGCTAAGTCATACCCGATTCTTTGCGACCCCATGAATGCAGCACACCAGACTTTCCTGTCCTTCACTATCTCCCAGAGTTTGCATCATGACCATTGAGTCGATGATGCCATCCAACTATCTCATCCTCTCTGGTCCCCTTCTCCTCTTACCTTCAGTCTTTCCCAGCATCAGGGTCTTTTCCAGTGAGTTGAAGCTAGTTGCTTAATTTCTGATGGCCTCAGTTTCGTTTTCTGGTGAAATGAATAATAATACAAAATTCAAAATTATACACCTCATGAGGAGTTGTGTGTTATGAATTATATATATATATATTTATATACATGCACACACATATATAATATATATATATATTAAGAACAAGGCATAAAGACACTTTATACTATAAAGTATATACTTTATATAAAATATATAAGCTTACTATAAAGTGTTTATATAAAGTATAAAGTGTTTATAGTATAAAGACGTTTATACTATAAAGGTCTTTTAATATATAATAAGTGGTACTGTAAATTATTAAGAAAGAAATAATGTCTAGAGTAATCAACAGGGAGTAAAATGGGTGAAAACAAGGAGTATTTCTTATTTTGACCTAAGAAGTTTCATAGTCCCCTAAATTCTCTGATTCTTAAAAAGTTAGAGTAAAATTAAAAAGGAAGTTACTTCCATTTCTGCAGCAGGTAGCATCTTGTTATTTAGAGTCTTGGCAACATATACTTTATACTTTATCTACATGGATAATCCAATATCTGAATTGGAGAAATATGCTTTAAGAATGGAAAAGCTATGTTTATGTGCCATAAATGATGTACCTGCAGCAAAAGAACAAATTGTTTAACCTTTAAAAAATACTTTTTATAAAGATGATGGTGGCATTTTGTTTTCATTGCTTCATTCCTCAGCAAGATTTGTGCTATGAATTTAATAGGTTACCTTTTCTCACATGATGAAGTACAAGATGTATCAACATTATAATATGCTTCTTTTTCTTATTTGAACCTTTACCCATTAATTAGTTTGTTATAAAAAATCAGTACTTTTAATCCATATTGAATTTTTACTTAGGCAAATTTCCTCCTCACATGGCTAGGTCGTTTAAACCTATGAATGAATTAGAGATTAATTTCACATCTGTCCTGAAATTTTTACCTGTTTTCTGCCAAACTCCAGGTAGTATGGCTCTAAGAGTCCCACTGCAAGCTCCCCACTATCTTAATGTTATAGTAAGAGGAAAGAACAAAACACTATGAGAAAGAAAACACCAAGAGCATTACAGTTGAAAAGAATTGTGGTGAAATATACGTAGCATATAATTGACTGTTTAGCCATGTTTAAGCATACATGTCAGTGACATTAACTACATTCACATTGTTGTTTAACCATCGTTGTCATGTGTTTCCAGATCTTTTTCATCTTTACATACTGAAACTCTGTACCCATCAAACACCAATGCCTCATTTTCCCCTCCCCCTCAGCCTCTCTGATTTCTGTCCCCATGAACTTGACTAAAGAACATTACAGTTTTAAGGAAATGTAAATTATTCAAACTCAAATTGATCTTAAAGCAGTTAGAAAGTAGGATAGCTCTTACTTTTCTTTGCTGAACTGCTCCCAGTTTAGAGAAATTGCGGATTTCAAGGATTGAAATGGCAGAGAAAATGAAGTCACAGTTTGGGAAGAGAATCACAGATCTTGTGATGTGTGAAATATACTGGAAATCTTGGTTATCACTTTTGAAATGTAAATCTCCCTTTCAGTGTAGTGGTTTTAAGAGAATGTGATTACCATGAAAGATTTTGATTGGATAACACACAGCAGATCCAAAATTTTGGTGGACTATATTTGAATCCTAGAGCTCTCCTAAATGTTATGTCATTTGGCAAGACTCTGGGTAACAGTGTTATTACCTGCCTCTGTGAAAGTATCTTCTGTTCTCTTTCCTAAGATGCAGATATCAGTGTTTAGGTCCTCCATCAGGGATGCACACTTGGTTTTTCAGAATAATAAAAGTCTGTGGAAGAGAAGCATTTAAAGCAATTGTTCAGAATTAATTGGGAAGCATTGGGCCTATAACTCTGCTTTTCAGTAGATATGGCTTTGAAAAAACTGTTTTTTTGTATTTCATGGTGTGTATTCTTTGCAGTGCCATTTTTTGCTTGAAAAAATACAATAAAGACAGAAAATGAGGCACAAGTAGGACAGAAAGAAAGGTTAAATTTTCTGCTTGAGGTTTTGCGGAAAACACAGATAATGCATTGTGAAGGTGCAGTTCCCATATGTGAGCTAACTTGTAGTTACAGATTCTCAGAGAATCTTATTCTCACCTATCCCCAAGCAAGATTTTCTGCTCTCTTCCTTTGTGGATACATTTATTTTTATTCCCTTTATTTATTACTTCCCAGAGTTTCTGTAGTCATTTTGGTTTTGGCCTCTCTGTCTTGCTACATTTATGTTGGCTCAGCATGGTGAATTTAAAAATATGTTTTATAACTGGAAGTTGGTGCTTTTTGACCACCTTTGTAAGATAAATGACAGCTAGGGATGTAATGTACAACACAGTAAAGATAGTTAATATTGCTGTATATTACATATGAACGTTGTTAATAATAAATCCTGAATTCTCATCACAAGGAAAAAATACATTTTTATTTTGTATCTACATGAGATGATAGATGTTCACTAAGCTTATTGTGGTAATCATTTCATGATATATGTAAGTCATATCATTATGCTGTACACCTTACAGTTATCCAGTGCTGTATGTCAATTATATCTTAATAAAACTAGAAGAAGGAAAAATATGTTTTGAATATTTTACCATAATTTTGGTTGTTGCAGTTACGACTATTTGAGATATCTAGCCTACCATGGGATGGAAATCTTCATATATTAAAAAAAAAATCTTACAGTATATTTGCCTAGATCCCTCTGGATCACCCTCCATTTTGTATTTCAGTTTTTAAAGCTTATGTATTAAGTTCTTATAAAGGTTAGAAAAAGTTTAAAAACTTTAAAAGTGATTTTTGTGTTGATTATTATATTTCTAAAAATATATATGTTTATTTTATAGCTACTTGAAGGAAATTTTGCCAAAGAAGTCAGCCATGAAATGGATGGACTTATTTTCCAGCCCACTGGAGTAAGTATATTTGTCTGTGTGTGTGTGTATATATGTGTATACATGTACATCTGTATATCCATGTACACACATGCATGTATATATAAAGTACAGTTTTCTTAGATATGTTTACTTAGGATTGATTAGTGCTATAATCAGCTTTTCCTTAAAAGGTTCATTATAAAATAAAGTATTTCTTTTGTATTAAATATATATCATATCAAAACGAATAGTTTGCTTTTGACTTATCTTAGGAAATATAGCTGATCATTTTATTTTTCAAGGAAGTTATTAGTCTTTTATTATAATTAGTTTTCTTACTACTCTTGTAAGATAAACATTAACTTATGTTTCTTTACTAGAAATCTACCAATAACCTTATGTAAATAAATGCTTATTTCTTTCTGTAGCCCAATATATCTTGTACGTATTAATTATTTTTAAAACTTCATTTTGTCAAGGACGAGTAAAATTCAGACTTATCAATATTTGAAGAAAAGCACAGTTCTTTGCATGTTTATTCCATGTCAGATTTCTGAAACTTGCTGAAAACCTTTCACTAATGCAATGGTCAGATCACATATTTGGAGTAAATTCTGTTTTACTCTGTGGTAAGATTTCTCACCCTCTGCATTTTTGACATTTTTGGCACCATAGTTCTTTAGCTGTCCTGTGTGTAGTAGGATGTTTCGTAGCATCTTTGGTCTGTGCATATCAGATGCCAGTGTTACCTCTCCCTCTCACCCCTCCAGGTTGTGACAACCAAAAATATATACATTCACTGCCTCCTTTCCCCTGAAAGGCAAATTTGCCTTCACTTAAGGGGGCTCTTTGGGGCAGTGCTTCTCAAAACTATGACCTGTGAACAAGGTAGCATTACCACCACCCAGGAAGTTGTTATAAATGTCACTTACCCCAGACCTACTGATGAGAAACACTGGGAAATGGAGTCCAGCAATTTGTGCTTTAGCAAGCTCTCCAAGTGACTCTGATGTGTGTTCAAGTATGAAAACCACTGCTCTTCTAGGAAAGAGTTGCATTTTATGTGCTCCACCTTGTCATAAGCTACATTTTGCCTTTACTCTCTCCTTAGAAATAAGGGTGTGAACTAATTGTGAAGTTATGTAGAGAGACATCAAACTAGGTACCTGGGGTAAAGGGAAGGGACTAAATATTTTCAAACATTATGTATTAAATACTATAGTATGTATGCTTTACTGTTTCGGAAAACTACAAATTTGGTGGTATGTGATTGGCTTCTGTCTTCATCCTACTGGTCAAGCAGGTGGAGGGAAAAATCTTATGTCATTGAAGGAGGAGGAGATGGAGGAGAGTTAGAGGCTGGAGACAGAAATAGTAGAAAGTTTTAGGAAGATAGAGCTTAGATCTTTGAGTTCCAGTATTTTCCAAGCCTAATCTCCCTGGACTGAAAGAAGTAAAATCTGACTATAACAGGAATTAGGATGTTTCATTCTGTTAATAAACTCGTGGTTCAGACCCACGCATGAGTTTTACCCAGTCTGTTGCCAGTACCAGATCTCCCTTTTCACCCCCTCGCAACCTTGTCAGTACATATCTATTCCATATGTTATGTAGCCCATTCTGGGGAACCCGACAGGAATTCCTCTGCCTTCCTGTCCTTCCCCTTAGGCACTTCACATTCAGTCTTTATTAATTTCACCTACTTTCTAGTTTTCAAAATGGTTGTTTTCTGCTGTTGTCTGCTCTCCTGTTTTTCCTTTTCTAATGATGTCTCTTTTCTGTAACTCCCATTTTAGCGAAGTTTCAAATCAAAGTGGATATAAATGCACGTGTTTAATCCACCACATTTATCAGAAAGTCCTCCAAGCTTCTCACAATGTGGTATTGCATCTGTTGGGTTCCTTGAGCCAAATATTCAAGTAAATGAAGGAAGGGACTATTTTGAATGACAAACTTAGCTATTTAAGGGAGGCTACATAGAGCAGAGAGAAGGTGCTGGTGGACACCAAGCTGATGGACAAAGTTTGACTTTTATTAATAATCTTCAGTCTGTTCTCTAGTGCTACAGAAATATTCCAGAGGCAAATGAAGAGCAAAAAAATGAAGAGGATTCTTGGTGCTTCTACTTGTGTAAAAACTCCTAGCCTTCATTTGTTTGGTGTTAGTTACTTAAAACTGGGGCCTCCCTGGTGGCTCAGATGGTAAAGAATTTGCCTGCAATACAGGAGACCTGGGTTTGATTCCCTCAGTTGGGAAGATCCCCTGCAGGAGGGCATGACAACTCACTCCAGTATTCTTGCCTGGAGAATCCCCATGGATAGTGGAGCCTGGTGGATTACAGTCCATGAGGGCATAAAGAGTTGGACACGACTGAGTGACTAAGCACACATGCACACTTACAACTTAGCAAGGAGTGAATTCTGCTTCATTATAGTGATTATAGTGAGGGAACTGAAGTCGAATAAAAGATAGAAGATATTACTAGTGCTAAAAAAGCATCCTGGCAAAATATTGAAGAGTAACAAAGGTACTATATTAAAGTGATGATTCTATTGAGGGTGAAACCCCAAGCACCAACTTAGAAGAACGTTCCTTCACGTTTTGATTTAATGTTCTATTTTTCAGAGACATAACCTTGTAACAACACATCCAGTATCACACTTAGTTTATAACTTTTATTAGAAAGAGGACAAGTAAAGCTAACTGATGGTATATTGAGGAAAATAAAGCTTAGGATATTTCTTTTTTTTTTAATTAATTTTTTTTTTAGTGAGGGCTAATTGCTTTACAGAATTTTATTGTTTTCTGTCAAACCTCAATATGAATCAGCCATAGTTACACATACATCCCTTCCCTTTTGAACCTTTCTCCCATCTCCCTCCCCTTCCCACCCCTCTAAGTTGATACAGAGCCCCTATTTGAGTTTCCTGAGCCATACAGCAAATTCCCGTTGGCTGTCTATTTTACATATGGTAATATAAGTTTCCGTGTTACTCTTTTCATTACCTCTCACCCTCTCCTGTCCTCTCCCATGTCTATAAGTCTTTTCTCTGTCTGTTTCTCCATTGTTACCCTGTAAATAAATTCTTCAATACCGTTTTTCTTGATTTCATATATGTGCATTAGAATACAATACTTATCTTTTTCTTTCTGACTCACTTCACTGTATAATAGGTTCTAGGTTCATCCACCTCATCAGAACTGACTCAAACATGTTCCTTTTTATGGCCGAATAGTATTCCATTGTGTATATGCACCACAACTTATTTATCCATTCATCTGTCGATGGACATCTATGTTGTTTCCATGTTCTAGCTGTTGTAAATAGTGCTGCAGTGAACAATGGTTTCAGATTATATTACAAAGCTACAGTCATCAAGACAGTATGGTATTGCCATAAAAACAGAAATATAGACCAATGGAATAAGATAGAAAGCCCAGAAATAAATCCATGTGCCTATGGGTACCTTATTTTTGACAAAGGAAGCAAGAATATACAATGGGGCAAAGACAACCTCTTCAGTAAATGGTGCTGGGAAAACTGGACAGCTCCGTGTAAAAGAATGAAATTAGAGCAGTTTCTAACACCATACATAAAGATAAACTCAAAATGGATTAAAGACCTAAATGTAAGACCAGAAACCATACAATTCTAAGAGGAAAACATAGAACAGTCGATGATATAAATCAAAGCAAGATCCTCTATGACCCACCTCCTAGAGTAATGGAAATAAAAACAGAAGTAAACAAGTGGGACCTGATTAAACTTAAAAGCTTTTGCACAGCAAAGGAAACTGTAAGCAAGGTGAGAAGACAGCCGTCAGAATGGGAGAAAGTAATAGCAAATGAAACAACTGACAAAAGGATTAATTTCCAGAATATTCAGGCAGCTCATACAACTCAATACTAGGATATTTCTTTGTGTTTATAAAGAAGCATATTGGTATCTGGTATTCACTAAAACACAGCAGTCATTAATTATCAGGAAAGCCTCAATTTTTTGAAAAAGTAGGTTAAATTGTATTTATAGAATTATAGAAAATCAAAGCTGAAAAAGTACTTCTAAGATTATCACTTCTAAGCCCACTGGTTTTAATACATGAAGTGCTTAAGTTCTGGGTTTCTGTGAACTGCCTAAGGAACCATATACAGGTATAGGTTACTATGTAAGCATTCTGTTTGCATGTTTTGTTTATATGCATTCTGTTTATATCATGACAGCCCTGATTTATTTCTTTTATATATTGTGCTTCTGGATGATTGTGCTTTAGAAAGGGCTTCATCTATGTAAATACCATTTGAATCAGCTACTTTTTTGAAAGGTCACCAGTGATCTTTCTTCTTTACAAAATCAAGTTGATTTTTAGCCTTTTTCCTGCTGGATTATCTAGTAGTAGTCTGTACCACTGTCCATAACAAAACTCTCTGCCATGGCTTCTGAAACATCACACGCTCCTGATTCCTTTCAGTCTCATGCCATTTCTTCTCCGTCTCACTCAAGGTCTCCGTCTTCTACTAGTTATCAAAGTTTGGAGTTTCTAAAGGCTTTGTATGCTGGACCTTCATTTTTTCTCAAGCTCCACTCTCTCCCTGGAAGTCTCATTTGCACCCATGGCTCGACTATCTCTCGTAAGCCTGGGACTCAGTTTTGATTTCTCTTTAAGCTCCAGATTTGTTTATCTAATTGCTTCCCCTTATATCACCTTTTCAGTTTCTCAAAAACACCAGAAATCCAGCGTACCTTACAGCTGAACTCCATCTCTATTCCCCAAACAACAAACCAACATACAGACTACACAATGATCTTTTCTTGACATTTCCTCTCTCAGTTGCTTAAATGCAGTTACTTGAGTGAGAAATCTAGATGTCATCTTGACACCTTCCCCCCTTTTATCCATCTGATCCATTTCCAAGTCTTGCTTTAGCTCCTAAATCTCTCTTAAGTTATTCCCTTTTCTCTTCATTACCACTGCCGCACTCCAGTCTGGCTTGTCATTCATTACCTCTTTCCTGGACCACTGCAGCAACATTCTAACTGGTCCTGCAGCCTCCACTTTGTCATCCTCCTATCTTTATCATACTGCTTTCAGAGTGATCTTCCTTTATCTCTAGCGATTTTTCCCTTGGTTTTATGTTAAAGACCATACCTAGATTTGAAGCCAGCTTACTCTCTTATCACATGCTGCCGTTTTGTTTCTTTCTGTGTTTTTGCTGATGTGAAAATAACTGATAATTTTATTTAAAGGTGACAGTTATATTACTTTATTCATCAACAGCGTTTTAAATAAATTGAAGTATGTTATTTGCTAAAATATTTAAATATTTTGAGAAAAATGGGTATTTTCTCCAAAGAAAAAATTGACTATTTTAATATAAACCTCTATTCTTTCTAAGTGTTAAGGCTCAAGGTTTGATCATGCAGAGGTGATGATTTTTAAAAAGAAGTATCTTCAAATTGAATTTTCCATCTGGTTATAGTCTACACCATAAACCAGATAGGTTCTATTAGACTCCTACATATAAGGTTTTCAGTTTTATGATTTCAGTGACATTTTGAATTGCTAATCTCTTGTGGTTTGTCACCTAAAAATGAATATTTTAAGGTGGCCATTTGGCATTTTAATATGCTATAGGTAGTAGATCTTTCATTTGACAGATATTAGATCTTTCAAGTTAATTTACAAAGTTGATAATGCTTATTTGTTTAAAGCTTTTGCAAGAGAATTTTAATAATTTATGTAGCATAGTAAATTTTTATTTGTAGTAGTAACTGATTAGTTTATAACCGTTTAAAAATTGTATTTGATTTTACTTTTGTCATCTGGAGACAGGTTTCTAGAAAGAATTTTTGTGCCATTAAAAATCCCTCACTATGAAATAAAAATGGGATTATATGCAATGAATTGCAAAATAGAGATGCTAGTAAAAACTTAAAATCTTTTCTTTGATTATAAAAGACTTTTTCTTGTTTTACTGCCAGCTATATTGTGATTAGTAAAACATATAATTGTTTCTATGTTGAATCTAGAGTATTGATTCTCAAGCGGTAGTGATAGAATTGTTTGTTTTTTGTGTTTTCATCACTATCTTGATTTTATGTATGGTGGGTCAGCTTGATTTTATGTTTCTCACATTACTCAGTTTGCATGTAAATGGAGTCAGCTTTGATTTTAATATTGCTTTCTTGTGAAATATTAATGTTTTTATTAAATCTTTACTACTGCCAGGTATATTGAATGTTATGGATAGATTGTAAAATGAAAATTGGAATTAGTTTAATGTCTTGTCTTGAAGTACATGACGAATTAGAGTGGTTTTCCTCTGTAGCAGAGAAGATGTTACCATGGTGAGAGCTTCTGTTGCCATGACATTTGCTTGCATATTTTGATAGGTCTTCAATTGAAGAAGGACTCTGTTTCCTGGCAGACTGGAAAAGTGTCATTCTATCCTTTCCCCCAATATATTATTTTTTATTGAAAAATATGTAATTTCCAAAGAATTGTAATGGTGAACTGCCAAGGAAGAAAATGCACCTTGGTATTTTTAATTTTTTTTTTTTCTTTTTCAACTTTTGGAACACAGAAAATATTCTTAGCTTGCTTTTTGTTTAAGGAGGAAAAAAAGAGAAAAATATTATTGTTCTAGCTTTCTTAATAAATAAAACATTTGCTTTTCCATTGAATTTTGTTGACAAAATAAACAGCCAAAGGTGAATAATTTGTAATCAGCCTCTGCTAGATATAGATATGTAATGTTACTGTACAACAAAAAGACACTGCTAATGATGATATATTGGTAGCAGAGAAAAGAAGAAGTAAACATAAATAAGGACTTCACAAAAATGAATCAGTGAATTCCAAGAGGGTAACTATATAAAGTGCAAAATCAATTTTCATATAAATGATACATATTAAACACAATAAATTAGGGACAGTTCCTTTTTTAAAATAGTTTATGTTTAATTTTGAAATATTAATGATTTAGTTCAGTTCAGTCGCTCAGTCGTCTCCGACTCTTTGTGACCCCATGAATTGCAGCACACCAGGCCTCCCTGTCCATCACTAACTCCCAGAGTCTACCCAAACCCATGTCCATCGAGTCGGTGATGCCATTCAGCCACCTCATCCTCTGTCGTCCCCTTCTCCTCCTGCTCCCAATCCTTCCCAGCATTGGGATCTTTAATGGTAGATATTTTTAAAATTGTGTTTTACAGTGATATATTTTTAATTTTAACCAGATAATACACTTTAGCATGCAGTAAGAAAAATATGGAGAAGAAAGTCTCCTCACTCTCCTCCCGTCCCTCAGTTATCTTCTGTTGTATTTAACTTATCTTCACATAGTTTCTTTGTGTATTTATTATATTATATTATAATTATGTTATAAATTTGTTAATACATTTTTATTCCCACTCTACTTTTCAAGGAGGGTAGCACATTATTTTGCACTTTGCTTCTCAGAATTTGTCCAGCCATATATTTTAATGTATATTTTGTCAGTGATCTAATTTGAGCATCTTGGGATGTATTGGAATCAGCAGAAGGATAGGACTTGTTACTGACACCCCCATCCCTTATGCTTATGGCAGTTCAGACTTTTAGGAGGAAATACTTAAAAATATAACATTTTGTTGATTTAGAATAAATTTTCCTTTCATCGTCAAAGTTCATTGAGAACTTCAGTGGGGCTTTTTGCTAGTAAACTGGTTCATTTTATAAAAGTGCAAACTGAAGTATGCTATAATGAGTACATCTTTACACCAGCTGTTTCTTCTGCAACAAACTATTTCCTTCCATTCTGTATTACTCCCATTCAGCCTTTGAATATCAAATTAGGTGTGGCTTCCTTGGGGAAGCCTGGCTGACTCGGTGAGTGTGTCTCTCCCTTGTGTTCTTAGAATGCTCTTCCTCGTACCAGTACTAGGAGCAGAGATAATTGTTTTAATGATATGCAGCACAAATAAGCAAAAAAGAAGGGTAACGTACTGGATGTATAAAGTGACTAGGCTGTAGATATTACTCGTATCTAAAGTTTGATCCCCTAAAAGTCAGTAGATGACTTTTATTTGGATTTGTGTCCACCACAGAAGAGGAGAAACACTGCAAGAATCTGCTGACTTACCAGATGGCAGTAGTCTTGGTTATTAAGGCAGAATTAATCCTGAGAAATTTTTGTAATATGTTGGCTCTTGTGTTTAATCAATTAGTTGACTACTGTATTGCTGAGTAAGAAGTAATAAAAATGGATAAAGGCAGGGTTTCTGCCCTCAAAGGGCTTACACTGTATGAAGAAACTTGGCCCAGCAGCAAGGTGAGAAACGTGCAGACTGATGGAGTAGCAGAGGTACTTCGGTGGGTCCAGGGAGTAGGGGCAAGGTGCACTGGGAGATGGGGCCTGTGCTACAGATGGGACAGGACTCTTGGTTCACCGGAGCCTGAGTGGCAGAGATGAGTTCAGTGCTTTAGGTGCTGAGGTTTACTTCGTTGTCTGAGCTCCCTCTTCCCACTAGCCAGGGCATTATTGCCAGTTGTTTGTCCCTCCTACTCACCACTCCACACAAAAAGAGGCTAAAAGTAATTAGAAAACAACTGACTTAAAATTGGTTCCTTTTGAAACAGTTTTATATCATGAGACCTTCCAACCCAGTCTTCCATTATTTGCTTTTGAACAGAATTTTATATATATAATTTTTTTTTTATAAATGAACGATTTCTGTGATTTGGGCATTTTTTTGACAAGTTGAACTATTCTGGTTATTAGTTTCCTTATCTGTAAAACAAAGGGAGTTTGCTGCCTGTATATTAAAAAAAAAAGCAAGAAATTAATTAGACTTGTGAATCAGATAGTAAAAATAGTAATATGAATGTATTTTGAGTAATTTTTCCACCCTGAATAATCCAAGACACTGCATGAATTCTCTTAATATTAAATTTCACCCTCAAATCACAACTTCACTTTCTATAAGGTGGAAAATGTTTATAAGTAAATGAGAAATGGCAACAAGCTTTTGAAAATGCAGTTCTCTTCTTCCCTTGCTTCTTTGTATGATAGCTGTCCCTACTCATCTCTACCAACTTTGTGATTGAATACCAAGTGGTTGTCTTCAGTCATTTTTTTTTTTAGGTGATGGACTCTTCCCTCCACATCAATAAGAACAGCATAGAGTATAAAGCTAATTTAGTCTCAGAAAACTTAAGCAAACTTCCCCTCAGCTCAGGTATATTTGTGGTTTCATTGCCTAGAACTTCCTTCTAACCTTATTCTTCAAAATTCAGTTCATGCACTTTTCTTATTCAAGAAAACTTCCTTTACCCTTGCCCCATGATTTTGGTGTTTCTCTGTTGTTCTTCCTCAGCAGCTTTGTTTATGTTCATTTGAGTGCCTCTGTAATGCTCTTGGAGTTTATATTAAAAGCCTCACTGTGGTTGAACTCAGTCCCTTGAGAGAATTTGTATCTTTCCCATCTAGTAAGGTACTGGGCACATAGTAGGTAGTTAGTGTTAAGGATTTTTCCTCCATACAGGGTATTTATGTGTCTTATTTGCAAAATAGGTATTTGTTATTTGCATCTCAGTGAAACTTGGGCAAAGGATATAACCAAGTTGCTAAATCTAGAGTTGTTTTACTTTTCTGTCCAGTAGAATTACTAAAGAGGATTTTCTTTCTGCTTCCTTTAAAACTAAATGCTAGAACAACAACAAAAATAAAATAATATATGGCAAGATCAGGGCTCTTTCTTAGCTTCAGTGTAGGGCCTGGAATATGTGTTATGATTAAAGAAACTGCTCCCATTTAATGAGTGGAATGAGTAGCATGGACTGCAAAGTATTTAAGGTATCTTTGGTCTACATATGATGTTTTTAGGCAAGCAGAATGCTGTTATTACATTTTTCTAAGCGAGATAGATGAAGCCCAGACTTAGAATTTACTTAAAATCTTGAAGTTAGGGTCCCATATTGAACTCGAGTTGGAAGAGGCGAGTCCGGTCTCAAAATGGAGGTAAAACCGCCGCCCGGTCGCCCCCAGCCCGACTCCGGCCGCCGCCGCCGCCGCCGCCGTGGGGAGGAGGGTCATGATCCCAAGGAACCAGAGCAGTTGAGAAAGCTGTTTATTGGTGGTCTGAGCTTTGAAACTACAGATGATAGCTTAAGAGAACATTTTGAGAAATGGGGCACACTTACAGATTGTGTGGTGATGAGAGACCCCCAAACAAAACGTTCCAGGGGCTTTGGTTTTGTGACTTACTCTTGTGTTGAAGAAGTGGATGCAGCAATGTGTGCTCGACCACACAAGGTTGATGGGCGTGTAGTGGAACCAAAGAGAGCTGTTTCTAGAGAGGATTCGGTAAAGCCTGGTGCCCATCTAACGGTGAAGAAAATTTTTGTTGGTGGTATTAAAGAAGATACAGAAGAATATAATTTGAGAGACTACTTTGAAAAGTACGGCAAGATTGAAACCATAGAAGTTATGGAAGACAGGCAGAGTGGGAAAAAAAGAGGATTTGCTTTTGTAACTTTCGATGATCATGATGCAGTTGATAAAATTGTTGTTCAGAAATACCACACTATTAATGGGCATAATTGTGAAGTGAAAAAGGCCCTTTCTAAACAAGAGATGCAATCTGCTGGATCACAAAGAGGTCGTGGAGGAGGATCTGGCAACTTTATGGGTCGTGGAGGAAACTTTGGAGGTGGTGGAGGTAACTTTGGCCGTGGTGGAAACTTTGGTGGAAGAGGAGGCTATGGTGGTGGAGGTGGTGGCAGCAGAGGGAGCTACGGAGGAGGTGATGGTGGATATAATGGATTTGGAGGTGACGGTGGCAACTATGGCGGTGGTCCTGGTTATAGTAGTAGAGGAGGTTACGGTGGTGGTGGAGGACCAGGATATGGAAACCAAGGTGGTGGACATGGTGGTGGTGGAGGATATGATGGTTACAATGAAGGGGGAAATTTTGGAGGTAACTATGGTGGTGGTGGAAACTATAATGATTTTGGAAATTATAGTGGACAACAGCAATCAAATTATGGACCCATGAAAGGGGGTAGTTTTGGTGGAAGAAGCTCGGGCAGTCCCTATGGTGGTGGTTATGGATCTGGTGGTGGAAGTGGTGGATATGGTAGCAGAAGGTTCTAAAAACTCAGAAGAAAAGGGCTACAGTTCTTAGCAGGAGAGAGAGCGAGGAGTTGTCAGGAAAGCTGCAGGTTACTTTGAGACAGTCGTCCCAAATGCGTTAGAGGAACTGTAAAAATCTGCCACAGAAGGAACGATGATCCATAGTCAGAAAAGTTACTGCAGCTTAAACAGGAAACCCTCCTTGTTCAGGACTGTCATAGCCACAGTTTGCAAAAAGTGCAGCTATTGATTAATGCAATGTAGTGTCAATTAGATGTACATTCCTGAGGTCTTTTTTCTGTTGTAGCTTTGTCTTTTTCTTTTTCTTTTCATTACATCAGGTATATTGCCCTGTAAATTGTGGTAGTGGTACCAGGAATAAAAAATTAAGGAATTTTTAACTTTTCAATATTTGTGTAGTTCAGTTTTTCTACATTTTAGTACAGAAACTTTAACAAAATGCAGTTTTGAAGGTGTTTCCTTGTGAGTTAACAAGTAAAGAAGATCATTGTTAATTACTATTTTGTATGAATTTTGCTAAAGTTAACTGTAAAGAAACACCTGCTGACTTGCAGTTTAAGGGGAATCTATTCTCCCCATTTCCAAACCATGACGTGAATGGCTCTGACATGTGGAGAGAATAGATATTTGTATGTTTGCAATGTGTGTTTTAGATAATAGAATTGGGTATTTAAATTAGCATATTTGTGAATTTAATAGCATTAAGATTTACCTTCAAATGAAAAATCTCAAAATTTCTATTTGGTTTTTGTGCATTTTCTTTCAAAATGTAATCATGATTTTAGTGTATTAGCTTTGCTGAGAGTCCTAGCTGTGTTTAGAACATCTCCATTCTACATTCACCTTGGTCACAAGTGAACTGCTGCCATAGTTTTATTTGGGTGTAAAGAATGTCTACTGCCCTCTGTTTAAATTCTGGGAAGGGGTAGTGAATGTTTCCTCTTTCCTCCTACCTTAGGAAACTTTCTTAAAATCTTGAAAATACAGGACCACTAAGCCTGCTGTACCTGAGCAAATTAGTGGCTACCTTTTTTTCCTTTTTAAAGCACAAGAGGCCCGTAAATCTTCAGTTATTTTCCTTGGTTTAATATATATTTTTTTGATACAAGCTCTCAGAGCAAGGGAATAAAAATCATGCATTGTTGAACGCTTAAAAAAAAAATCTTGAAGTTAGTAGAGGTAAAGAAGAACCAGATACCTTGTCCGCTATGTTGTTATTACTACTGGCTTCCTTTAGATCAGGGTTTCTCAACTTTGGTACAGTTGACATTTTGGGTTGGATAATTCTTTGTTGTGGGCAGCTGCCCTGTGCATTGTAGAATGTTTAGAAACATCCCTGCCCTCTGCCCACTAGATGGCAGTAGCTCACCCTTTCCTCCCCAGTGTGACAACCAAACATGTTAGGCGTTGCCAGACATCCTCTGGGGGATAAAACCTCTAATTGAGAACCACTGCTTTATACAGCAGATATATCACTTATGCCTCCATTTTGTTTGCCTCTCTATTGTAGTTTTAGAGGATTTCTTTGGCATGTGGCCATCCTCTACCTCTATGGCCATCCTCTAACTCTAAGCCAAGTTCTGCTCTCATTTGGTAAACACTTTCCTAAACATCTTACATGTTTGCCTGACATTTGCTTTCATTGCTTTTTTTTTTTATAAAGGTAACAGTGGACATCTTGGGTAATATTGATAATTGCTTTCAGATATAATCTAATTTTTTATTTGACAATTCACCTGGTAAAATCAGATTTGTTTCTATAAAACTAAGTATTATATGTATCAGTTTCAGGTTCAATGCATGAGACAGGGTGCTTAGGGCTGGTGCACTGGGATGACCCAGAGGATTGGGAGGGGGAGGAAGGTGGGAGGGAGGCTCAGGATGGGAAACACATGTACACCCATGGCTGATTCGTGTCAATGTATGGCAAAAACCACTACAATATTGTAAAGTAATTAGCCTCCAATTTAAATAAATTTTAAAAAATGAAAAAAAAAAACCTTTGATAATTATTGTAATCTAGATGCATGCTGGTGAATTTAATGAAATTAACATGCATTATGCCTTAATTACACATGGTAAAATGTAGCTTGGAAGAATGTTTCTGTACCCTTGTTTATGTTCAGCAAGATTCTGTATTTTATGTTTGATAACTCACAAATATTTATTTTTAAAAGTCTTAAATCCCTGTATTATATAATATCTTTTCCCTTATTATTTTGAGGAACTTGAAAGAAGAATGTTTTAATAGTTATGATATGCATAATCTTTTATGAATAGTGATTTGTCATTTCATAATGTAAAATATTCTGTTTAAACATAAATTTAAATATGTGCATGTGCTAAGTTGCTTCAGTCATGTCTGACTCTTTGTGACCCCATGGGTTGTAGCCCACCCAGGCTCCTCTGTCCATGGAATTCTCCAGGCAAGAAGACTACCCACTAGAGTGGGTAGCCGTTCCCTTCTCCAGGGATTCTTCCCAATCCAGGGATCGAACCTGGGTCTCCTGCATTGCAAGCGGATTCTTTACTGTCTGAGTCACCAGGGAAGCCCATATTTAAATATATTTGAGACTAACGTTTTAAAATAAGTTAAAAAAATTTACACCTTATTATTTTTATTATTTATCAAGTATTTATTGAGCATTTTACTAATTGTTTTGCAGGCATATGATTAGATATGATTTTACTGAAGTGGAATTTATATTCTAATAGAAATTTAAATACATTTTACTCATGGAAATTGTTTGGCTTTTGCATTTATTTTCCATAATTGAGAACTGCAATGTTTTAAAAATATAGTTTTCTAAATTTTTTATCAGGCATTTCATTAACTTTCATAAAACTGCTTTGAAATTCTCAGTCATGTCAAATCTAGTATTTCAGATTAACATGAAGTATTTCAGATTAACATGAATGGTTTGGTATAGAGTCAGATGAGGAATGGCTAACATTTCTGAATGATTGCTTTGTAAAAATGGAAGAGTTAGTGTATCTGTTCTCCATTGGATGATTTCCAGAGAGAACAATATAAAGGATCCTTAGTATCTATTTTACAATTAGCATTATGTTAAAATTATTTTTAGAATTAGTTATTAGGTACCCATTATAAAATATTTTGGGATTTTCCAGGTGGTGCTAATGGTAAAGAATCTACCTGCCAGTGCAGGAGACATAATAGACACAGGTTTGATTCCTGGGACGGGAAGATCTCCTGGGGAAGGGCATGGCAACCCACTCCAGTATTCTTGCCTGGAAAATTCCATGGACAGAGGAGCCTGGAAGGCTACAATCTATAGGGTTGCAAAGAGTTGGACATGATTGAAATGACTTAGCAAGCAAGAAATATTGTAAAGCTGTACAATCCTAGCTTTAACATTTCCTAGATTTAAGAACTTAGGTTGGTGTTGGTTTCTAAGTATTCTCATCTAGTCATATGAATAAATAGGGAACAGAAGTAAATGATGGTTGGTTTGTAAGTATGACATTCCCTTGGCAGAGGTTGTAAGTGGGGTTGGTGTGGGATGCTGACACTCCTTTTTGCCCCTCAATCCTTTCTTACCCTTCACCACTATAGGGAACTACTCTTACTACATAAAGATCTGTAATGTTTCTGTCAGATAGACTTTATTAGAAAACAGACTAAATTTTTAAAATTATTTTTATTAATGGAATCATAACTGGAAAATTTAGCAATTTTAACATTTATAAAAATATTTATATTCAGTAAATATAAAGAGATTTATCTGTGATCATTCCGAGGGATATGTGTTACATGAATGAGCCTCAGGGCAAGTAAATGAATGAAAACTTCCACTGAAGTATTATATATTTGATTTTATATTTGTTCAGGTTTAAATACAAGACTTAGGAAAATAGCATGTATTATGTTCTTAAATTTACTACAGAGAAATTATTTTTTCTATCAACTCCAGTGATTGTCTTTCTTTAGCAAAACTTGATGCACTAAATTTGTTATTATATGGACTTCTGTTTCAAATAAGTGATCCTATGACTAGGGTTTTTGCATTTTTTAAATTTCTAAAAATCTGTTAGAATGCAATTTGACTTGTATTTCTAAAAAATATTAGTAGTGAGAACACTTAGGAGTTTTTCCTTCCTATCTTTCTCATAATATGGCCTCAATGAATTGATATACTTTCCTCTCCTTCAGGGGAGTCTATATTTTTCTACCCGAGTGTTTTGCTCATATTTACTTTCTGCTGTAAGTCAGTGTTAGTGAATATTACTCTTTATTTGAAGCTCACAGTGTTTATTCCTCTTTAAATACATACCACCCAAGTAAAAGATTTTTCTTTTACTGTGTTCCTAGAATACATTTAAAACATATTTTCCCCCTATTCTGTAGTCTCTTTAATTACTTGGATAGTATTGTTCAACCTTTCCACAATTTTTACATCACTGCAAACAGAAGTTTTATAACCATTAAGCAATAACTCTCCTTCTGCCCAATCCATCCATCCCTCCTCCCCTACTGCTTCCACCTGCTACTCCTGGTGCCTCAGATCTACTTCCTGTCCCAGCGAATTTGCCTAATGTGGAGATTTCTTTTTTTTTTTTAATTGGAGGCTAATTACTTTACAATATTGTAGTGATTTTTGACATATGTTGACATGAATCAGCCATGGGTGTACATATGTTCCCTATCCTGACCCTTCCTCCAACCTCCTCCCCATTGGATTCCTCAGGGTCATCCCAGTGCACCAGCCCTGAGCACCCTGTCTCATGCATTGAACCTGGACTGGTGATCTGTTTCACATACGATAATATATGTGTTTCAATGCTGTTCTCTCAAATCATCCCACTCGCACCTTCTACCAGAGTTCAGACATCTGTTCTTTACATCTGTGTCTCTTTCGCTGTGTCACATATAGGGTCATCATTACCATCTTTCTAAATTCTGTTTATATGCGTTAATATACTGGATTGGTGTTTTTCTTTCTGACTTACTTCACTCTGTATAATAGGCTCCAGTTTCATCTACCTCATTAGAACTGACTCAAATGCATTCTTTTTAATAGCTGAGTAATATTCCATTGTGTGTATGTACCACAGCTTCCTTATCCATTCATCTGCCTATGGATATCTAGGTTGCTTCCATGTCCTAGCTATTGTAAACAGTGCTGTGATGAACATTGGGGTACAATGTCTCTTTCAGTTCTGGTTTCTTTGGTGTGTATGCCCAGCAGTGGGATTGCTGGGTCGTGTGGCAGTTCTGTTTCCAGTTTTTTAAGGAATCTCCACACTGTTCTCCATAGTGGCTGTACTAGTTTGCATTCCCACCAACAGTGTAAGAGGGTTCCCTTTTCTCCACACCCTCTCCAGCATTTATTGCTTGTAGATTTTTGGATAGCAGCCATTCTGACCTGCATGAGATGATATCTCATTGTGGTTTTAATTTGCATTTCTCTGCTAATGAGTGATGTTGAACATCTTTTCATGTGTTTGTTAGCCATTTTTATGTCTTCTTTGGAGAAATGTCTGCTCAGTTCTTTGGCCCATTTTTTTTATTGGGTCATTTATTTTTCTGGAATTGAGCTGCAGGAGCTGCTTGTATATTTTTTGAGATTAATTCTTTGTCAGGTGCTTCGTTTGTGGTTATTTTCTTTCATTCTGAAGGCTGTCTTCTCACCTTGCTTATAGTTTCCTTTGTTGTGCAAAAGCTTTTAAGTTTAATTAGGTCCCATTTGTTTATTTTTGCTTTTATTTCCATTACTCTGGGAGGTGGGTCATAGAGGATCCTGCTATGAATTACATCAGAGAATGTTTTGCCTATGTTTTCCTCTAGGAGTTTTATAGTTTCTGGTCTTAGGTTTAAATCTGATCCATTTTGAGTTTATTTTTGAGTATGGTATTAGAAAGTGTTCTAGTTTCATTTTTTTTTACAAGTGGCTGCCCAGTTTTCCCAGCACCACTTGTTAAAGAGATTATCTTTTCTCCATTGTATATTCTTGCCTCCTTTGTCAAAGATAAGGTGTCCATAGATTCGTGAATTTATATCTGGGCTTTCTGTTTTGTTCTATTTATCTATATTTCTGTCTTTGTGCCAGTACCATACTGTCTTGATGACAAAGTCTATTTTATCTGATACGAGTATTGCTACTCCTGCTTTCTTTTGGTTTCCATTTGCGTGAAATATCTTTTTCCAGCCCTTCATTTTCAGTATGTATATGTCTCTAGATTTGAGGTGGGTCTCTTGTAGAGAGGATATATAGGGGAATGTTTTTGTATCCAAACCTTTTCTGTATTTCCTGTCTAGAGAAGATCCTTTAGCATTTGTTGAAGAGCTGGTTTGGTGGTGCTGAATTATCTTAGCTTTTGCTTATTTGTAAAGCTTTTGATTTCTCCTTCATATTTGAATGAGATTCTTGCTGGGTACAGTAATCTGGATTGTAGGTTTTTCTCTTTCGTCACTTTAAGTATGTCCTGCCATTCCCTTCCGGCCTGAAGAGTTTCTATTGAAAGATCAGCTGTTATTCTTATGGGAATCCCCTTGTGAGTTATTTGTTGTTTTTCCCTTGCTGTTTTTAATATTTGCTCTTTGTGTTTGATCTTTGTTAATTTGATTAATATGTGTCTTGGGGTGTTTTGCCTTGGGTTTATCCTGTTTGGGACTCTCTGGGTTCCTTGGACTTGGGTGGCTATTTCCTTCCCCATTTTAGGGAAGTTTTCAACTATTACCTCCTCAAGTATTTTCTCATGGCCTTTCTTTTTGTTTTCTTCTGGGACTCCTATGATTCAAATGTTGAGGCATTTAACATTGTCACTGAGGTTGCCCTCATTTCTTTTATTTTATTTCCTCATCCTGCTTCATTTATTTCCACCATTCTGTCTTCCCCCTCACTTATCCTATCTTCTGACTCAGTTATTATACTGTTGGTTCTGTCCAGAGTGCTTTTGATCTCAATTATTGTGTTATTCATTATTGATTGACTCTTTTTTATTTCTTCTAGGTCCTTGTTAAACTTTTCTTGCATCTTCTCAATCTTTGTCTCCAGACTATCTGTAACTCCATTTTGTTTTCAAGATTTTGGATCATTTTTAATATCATTATTCTGAATTCTTTTTCAGGTAGACTTCCTATCTCTTCCTCTTTTGTTTGGTTTGGTGGGCTTTTATCATGTTTCTTTACCTGCTGAATATTTTTCTGCCATTTCATCTTGTTTAGGTTGCTGTGTTTGGGGTGGCCTTTCTGTGTGCTGGAAGTTTGTGGCTCCTCTTTATTGTGGAGGTTCCTCTCTATGGGTGGGGTGGACGAGTGGCTTGTCCAGGTTTTCTGGTTAGGGAAGCTTGCATTGGTGTTCTGGTTGGGGGGGAGGGCGCCGCTGTATCTCTTCTCTGGAGTGCAATGAAGTGTCCAGTAGTGAGTTTTGAGGTGTCTGTTGGTTTGGTGTGACTTTTGGCTGCCTGTATTTTTGTGCTCAGGGTTATGTTTCTGCGTTGGAGAATTAGCTTGGTATGTCTTGCTCTGAAACTTGTTGGATCTTGGGTGGAGTTTCAGTGTAGGTATGGAGGCTTTTGGATGAGGTCTTGTCGATTAATATTCCCTGGAATCAGGAGTTTGCTGTTGTCCTCAACTTTTGGATTTAAGCCCCTTGCCTCTGGCTTTCAGTCTTATTCTTACAGTAGCCTCCACCCATATAGCACCAATGATAAAACATTTACGTTAATGATGAAAAGATTCTCCACAGTTAGGGACACCCAGAGAGGTTTACAGAGTTACATGGAGAAAAGAAGAGGGAGGAGGGAGATAGAGGTGACCAGGAGGAGAAGAAGGGGAATCAAAAGGGGGAGACCAGTCTAACCTGTGATCAGTTCCCTAAGTGTTCTCCACAGCCCAGAACACCCAAAGAGATTCACTGAGTTAAGTAGAGAAGAGAAGGGGGAGGGAGGAGATAGAGCTGACCTGGGGGGAGAAAAAGGAGAGTCAAAAGGGGAGAGAGAAATCAAGCCAGTAATCACACTCCTAAGTAAAAATGGGTATCGAAGATTGGATTCTTAAAGGTACAGAATTGATAACAAATACCAAAAAGCAAAGATTAAAAATCTAGAGTAGAGGTTAGACTCTCAAAAATACAGTATTAAAAAAACAAAACAAAATCTCAAAAGTTATTTAAAAATAGATATGAAATTTGCTTTAAAAATAGAGTCTTTTTTTTTGCAAGGTAATAGTAGGTTTTAAAAATGAAAATTAAAGGAGTAATAAAGAACATAAAAATTTTTTAAAATTTAAAAATTAAAAAATGATAGTAAAATGTATCTAAGAGTTTTTCTGAAGCTGTTGAGGGCAGTGTGGGGTGAATTCAGTTTTTAGATAGTTCCTTGTTCCAGCTTATATTTCTTCTCAAGGTCTAGAGGTCCCTTCCATTGTAGCCAATGCTAACTACAGGGTTTTAATCTGTTGCACCTGTCACTTCCACAGCAGTTCCCTCTTCTTTGTTTATTTTGGATTCCTCTGTTTGCAAGTCTCCTCAGTATCTAACTTCTGCCCTGACACAAGGGGGCAAAAGTGGTCATTTATTTAGGCTCACTTGTTCAGTTGTGCTGTGGGGAGGGAGGAACACTGCAAAGAAGTATCACTGGCATGTGTGGGGAGTGCTCGCAGTGCCTGGGCCACACTGGGTTTGCCATTGCTCACAGCGTGTGTGCTTTCCTGGTCTACACTGCTCAGGCTCCAGGTTGCTCTGCAGGGGAACTGTCCAAGGCGGGCCCTGGGTTGCATGTACTTCCCAGGTCTAAGCTGCTCAGGTTCAGGCTCTAGGGTACTCCACAAAGGCACAGACTCAGTTGGGCCTGCATTTTGTGTCCTTCCCAGGACCGAGCAGCTCATGCGACCAGGTGTTTGGCAAGTGCACTCTCCCAGGTGCCATGTGCCATATCACCTCCCCCATCCGAGCAGCCAGGTTTCCTGGGTGCGCAGTGGGAGTGCCATCTCAGGTGTACCGTGTGTCTCCTCTGGGGAGCTGATCTCTGACTGTGAACCTCCTGGCAGATGTCAACCGTCTAGGATCCCAGGAAGACTTGGTTAGCAACTGAGCCTGCTTGCAGTTTGGTAGAGGATGCCATCCCTGGGGCCAAGTTTGCCCCTCTCCCTCCGGCTCTGGCTCCAGTGGGGGATGGGCTGTTCCGCTCCTGGCTAGCTCTCCTGTGGTATTTGCTCAGTCCTTTGTCTGGATATTTCATGTAGGTAGAATCATGCAATTTTTGTCCTTTTGTGTCTGGCTTATTTCACCTAGCATTGTTTTTGAGGTTTATTCATTTTGTAGCATGTATCAGAAATTCTTTCTTATTTTGTTACTGAATGAAATTCCATTGTATACATATAATGCACTTTGTTTACTTTTATGGTGATGGAAACCTAGGTTGTTTCCACCTTTTGGCAATTTTGAATAATGCTGCCATGAATGTTGACTTGTCCTAGGTTTTTTTTTTTTTATGTAGATGGAATTGATTTCTTAGTTTCCTTCTTGAATTGTTCATTGCTGTTGTATAGAAACAACTGATCCTTTGTATTGATAATACCACCAAAATATTACTTTAAAAAGAATAAATTTAACAAAACTTATGTAAGACCAATATACCAAAAACTACAAAACACTACTGAGAGAAATTTAGAAGACCTAACTAAAGAGATTGGCAGTGTTTGTGAATCAAAAGATTCAGTATTGTTAAGATTTTTTCCCCTTTAATTGATCTATTGATTCACTGTATTCTTGCTTAAAAGCCTAATAAACTTATTTTCATCAAAATTGACCAGGTAATTTTAAAATATATGTGGAAATAAAAATCTGCATTAGCTAAGAGACTTTGGAAAAAGAAGAACAAAGTTTGAGGACCTGTATACTCTGGTTTTAATATATAGAGCTATAGTAATCAAGACAGCATGGTATAAGGAGGAAGAAAGGTGTACTTATCAATGTAACAGATTAGCAAGAATCAAAATATATCTATATATATAAGCAATTGATTTTTGGCAAAGATACCAGGGCAGTTCAGTGAGGGAAGGATAGTCTTTTAACAAATGATGCTGTATCACTTTGATATCCATCTGTCAAATAGTGAACAGTCCTTACTTCACACCACATAAATAAATTAACCTCAAATGGATCATAAAAATAAAATAATGGAAACTTCTGTAAGGAAATGTAGTGGAAAATTTCATTAACCTTAGGCTAGGCAAAGATTCCTTAAAAGGGGCACAAAAAGCACAAATTATAAGTTTAAAATTGATGATTTTGAAAAAATGCTCAGCATCACTAATCATCAGGTAAATGCAAGTCAAAAGCACACTGGTATATTACCTACCACCAGTTAGGGTGGCCATTATCAAAAAGTGAAAAGATAACCTGCTGGTGAGAAAGTGGAGGAAGGGGAATTGATAAGCTCTTATGAAAAATAGCATGAAGGTTCCTCAAAAAATTAATAATAGAGCTGCCATGTCATTCAGCAGCCCCACCTTTGGATATGTATTCAAAAGAAAGAAAATCAACATCCTGAAGAGATACCTGCATTTCCATCTTTACTGCAGCAATATTCACAGTAGCCAAGATGTGGAAATAACTTGTCTGTCAGAGGATGAATGGATAAAGAAAATAATGGTATACATGTACAATGGACTGTTATTCAGCCTTAAGAAAGAAGGAACTTCAGCCAATTATGACAACATGAATGAGCCTGGAATACATTATGCTAAGTGAAAAAAGCTCTCACTATATTTGCAATCTTTAAAACAACAAAAAAAAGTCAGAGTGTGGAATGGTGGTTACCAGAAGCAGTGGATAGGTGATAAATGGAGATATTAATCAAAGAGTAGAAACTTTGAGTTATAAGATGAGTAAGTTTTGGAGACCTAATGTACCTGTGGTTAATAATAAAATATACTTGAAATTTCCTAAGGGAATAAATCTTAACTGGTTTTACACACAAAGAAGTAACTGTGAGATGATGAATATGTTTACTAGCTTGATTGTGGCAATCATTTCACAGTGTATACATATATCAAAACATGTTGTAGACCTTAAATTTTGTATTTCTCAATCATACCTCAGTAAAGCTGGAAAAAAATAGATGATTTTGAGTTCATTAAAATATATTCAAAAGGAATATATCTTGTTAAGAAAATGAAAAGGCAAGACAAAAACTGGTAGAAAATATTTGCAGAACATCTATCCAAACAAGGCTATTTATCCAGAATATATAAACAACTATTACAGGTCCATTATAAGGAGATAATCCAGTAAAAACAACAATACAATTTTGAACAGTTACCACACCAAAGAAGATACACAGATAGCAGCCAGTAAGCAAATTAAAAGGTCTTCAGCATCTTTTGTCATTATAGAAATGCAAATCAGAATTATGAGACATACTTTAGAATTATAATTTTAGAATTAAAAAGACCAACAATATCTAGTCCTGGGGTAGATGCAGAGGAAATTGATCTCTCATATGTTACAGCTGTGAATGGACGATGGCGCTGCCACTTTGGAGAACAATTTGACAGTTTCTTATAAAGTTAAGCATACTTTTACTGTATGACAGACCCATTCTACTCCTAGGTAGATATTTGCCCAAAAGTTATGAAAACAGATGTCCACACCTATGTTCAGACCAGCATCATTCATGATAGCCTAAAAATAGGAAGAACCCAGATATCCATCAACTTGTAAACGTGCATTTTGTGGTATATACGTAGAATGGAATCCTACTCAGTTTAATAAAAAGGAGCAAGCCATGAATATGTATGTCAATGTATTGCAAAATGTCGTGTTATGAATTTCTCATGCATTCCAGAAAAGACACAACTATAGTGATAGAAAGAAGGTCACTGTTGCTGGAGAGTTGGTGAGAGAACTGACTGCAGATGTCAAGAGGAAACTTTTGGATAGTTGATTGAAATGCTGTATATTGTGATTCTGGTGATGCTTACATGATTGTATCCAGTTGTCAAATTCATTAGTTAATTTTATTCATTGTGAATTGAATCATCCCACAGTAAAGCTGAATAACAAGGCACAATTATCTTTTTTTAAATTAATTTATTTTTTATAACTGGAGAATAATTTCCTCACAGTATTTTGGTGGTTTTTGCCATGCATTGACATGAATCAGCCATGGGTGCACCTGTGTAACCCCATCTTGAACCCCACTCCCACCTCTGTCCCCTCTGGGTTGTCCCAGAGCACCAACTTTGAGTGCCCTGCTTCATGCATCGAACTTGCACTGGTCATCTATTTTACATATGGTAATATACATGTTTCAGTGCTATTTTCGCAAATCATTCCACCTTTGCCTTCTCCCACATAGTCCAAAAGTCTGTTCTTTGCATCTGTGTCTCTTTTGCTGTCTTGCATATAGGATTGTTGTTACTATCTTTCTAAATTCCATATATATGCTTTAATATACTGTATTGGTGTTTCTCTTTCTGACTTACTTCGCTCTGTATAATAAGCTCGTTTCACCCACCTCATTAGAACTGATTCAAATGCTTTCTTTATTAATAGCTGAGTAATATTCCATTGTATATAAGTACCACAGCTTCCTTATCCATTCTTCTGCCAATGGACATCAAAGTTGCTTCCATATCCTGGCTACTGTAAACAGTGCTGTAGTTAACGTTGGGGTACATGTGTCGCTTTTAGTTCTGGTTTCCTTGGTGTGTATGCCCAGCAATGGGATTGCTAGGTTGTATGGCAGTTCTGTTTACAGTTTTTTTAAGTAATCTCCACACTGTTCTCCATACAGTGGCTGTACCAGTTTGCATTCCCACCAACAGTGTAAGAGGGTTCTCTTTTTTTCACACCCTCTCCAGCATTTATTGTTTGTAGACTTTTTGGTGGCGGCCATCCTGAGCAGCATGAGATGATACCTTATTGTGGTTTTGATTTTCATTTCTCTAATAATGAGTGATGCTGAGCATCTCTTCATGTGTTTATTAGCCATCTATGTGTCTTCTTTGGAGAAATGTCTTAGAAAAGTATAACCTTCCAAAAGTGAACCAGGAAGAAACAGAAAATCTTAACAGACCTATCACAAGCATGGAAGTTGAAGCTGTAATCAAAAATCTTCCAATAAACAAAAGCCCAGGACCAGATGGCTTCATAGATGAATTCTACCAAAAATTTAGAGACGAGCTAACACCTATCCTACTCAAACTCTTCCAGAAAATTGCAAAGAAAGGTAAACTCCCAAATTCATTCTATGAGGCCACCATCACCTTAATACCAAGACCAGACAAAGATGCCACAAAAAACAAAAGTAGAGGCCAATATCACTGATGAACATAGATGCAAAAATCCTCAACAAAATTCTAGCAAACAGAATCCAACAACATATTAAAAAGTTCATACATCATGACCAAGTGGGCTTTATTCCAGGGATGCAAGGATTCTTTAATATTTGCAAATTAACCATGGGATACACCATATTAACAAATTGAAAGATAAAAGCCATATGATTATCTCAATAGATGCAGAGAAAGCCTTTGACAAAATTCAGTACCCATTTATGATAAAAAAAAAAGAGACACCTCTCCAGAAAGCATAGAAGGAACATACCTCAACATAATAAAAGCCATATAGACAAACTGATAGCAAACATTATCCTCAATGGCGAAAAATTGAAAGCATTTCCTCTAAAATCAGGAACAAGACAAGGGTGCCCACTCTGACCACTGCTGTTCAACATAGTTTTGGAAGTCCTAGCCACAGTAATCAGAGAAGAAAAAGAAATAAAAGGAATCCAGTTTGGAAAAGAAGAAGTAAAACTCTCACTGTTTGTAGATGACATGATCATCTACATAGAAAACCCTAAGGATGCCACCAGAAAATTACTGGAGCTAATCAGTGAATGTAGTAAAGTTACAGGATATAAAATTAATACACAGAAATCCCTTGCATTCCTACACTAACAGTGAAAAAACAGAGGAAGCAATCCCATTCACTATTGCAACAAAAAAAATAAAATACTTAGGAATAAGTCTACCTAAAGAAACAAAGGACCTATATAAGATGCAAGAAATCAAAGATGACACAAATAGATGGAGAAATATACCATGTTCATGGATGGGAAAAATCAATATAATGGAAACGCATATACTGCCCAAAGCAATCTATAGATTCAGTGCAATCCCTATCAAGCTACCAGTGGTGTTTTTCAGAGCTAGAACAAATAATTTCACAGTTTGTATGGAAACCCCACAAACCTTGAATAGCCAAAGCAATCTTAAGAAATGCAGATGCAGAGGAAATTGATATTAATTTTAAGAAAGAAAAACGGAACTGGAGGAATCAACCTACCTGACTTCAGACTGTACTACAAAGCTACAGTCATCAAGGCAGTATGGCACTGGCACAGAGACAGAAATATAAATCAGTGGAACAAAATAGAAAGCCCCAAAATAAATTCATGCACCTATGGACACCTTATCTTTGACAAAGGTGGCAAGAATATACAATGGAGAAAAGATAATCTCTTTAATAAGTGGTGCTGGGGAAACTGATCAACCACATGTTAAAGAGTGAAACTAGAACACTTTCTAACACCATACACAAAAGTAAACTCAAATGGATTAAAGATCTGAATGTAAGACCAGAAACTATAAAACTTTTAAGAGGAAAACATAGGCAGAACACTCTCTGACATAAATCACAGCAAGATCCTCTGTAATCCACTTGCCAGAACAATGGAAATAAAAACAAATATAAACAAGTGGGACCTAATTAAATGTAAAAACTTTTGCACAATGAAGGAAATGGTAAGCAAGGTGAAAAGGCAGCGTTCAGAATGGGAGAAAATAATAGCAAATGAAACAACTGACAAAAAATTAATCTCCAAGATGTACAAATAGCTCATGAGGCTCAATACCAGAAAAATGAACAACCCAATCAAAAAGTGGGCCAAGGAACTAAATAGGCACGATTATTTTTAAATGACCAAATGTCCTTTAAGTTGTAGTGAATTGGAGGGAGTAACATGTTTCATTATTTTTCGAAACTTTCACAAGTATCCGTGTGTTTTTGCAGGGAAGAGAGAAAGGCTATCCATAATATGGTGGATATCTAACAAATAGTGTGTGTGCATGCTAAGTTGCTTTAGTCGTGTTTGGCTCTTTGTTACCCTGTGGACTTTAGCCCACCAGGCTCCTCTGTCCATGGAATTCTCCAGGCAAGAATAATGGAGTAGGTTGCCATGCCCTTCTCCAGGGGATCTTCCCATCTAATTCATGAGTGATGATATCTAACTTCACTTATCAGTTGATGACAACAAAGATTATATTAAAATAAGTGATTTTGCTTAATAAAAAGTAATTGTTATTATATTTAGTATATCAGATGTATAATTTTTTAGCTTCTTAACTATTATCCTCATTGTCATTCACTTTAGAAATACAGACCTGGTCGATGTGATGATATTTTGAAATGGAAGCCTCCCAGTCTGAATTCTGTGGATTTTCGCCTAAAAATAACAAGAATGGGAGGAGAAGGGTAAGTATGCACCTTCAATTCCCCATCATTTTTATATTCAATAATACTTTTACTATTCCTAGATATTTACCTAGAAGTTATGAAAACAGATGTCCACATAAATGTTTGTATTATATAAAGCTTCACTGTTTATCTGGTATTTATATATACCTTCAAAATAAAGTAAAATACTTTTCCAGTGTACTTTATATATGTATACTATAAATCTATCTCATTTTCCTAGATTACTTCTTTGATATATTTCAGCTCATATTTTGTTGCATCCTTTAAAACTGACCAATTTTAGTCTTAAAAAAATTATTTCTAATATTAACACAATGAACTTTGTTAAAATGTAAAAATGAAAATAGATTTTACTTGAAAATAATCCAGTCAAGTGAATTATAAATGTAAGATATTGTTATTATTATTGAATGTTTTTAAACAAGCCATTTTTCCTTTGAAGGAAACTGCTTCATGTTTGCATTTGCATAGCAAAAACTTATTTATACTTTATCGGGGTAGAGTTTTAATTGTAGAATTTCATTAAAATTTTTCATAATGTCTATTAAGTGTTAATTTATTTCATGTATTGGTTAATCTTCATACATGACTTCATTGGTTGGTTGTTGTTGTTGTTGTTAGTTACTAAGTCATGTCCGACTCTTTTGCAACCCCAGGTTCCTCTGTCCATGGGGTTTCCCAGGCAGGAATACTGGAGTGGGTTGCCATTTCCTTCTCCATCATTGGTTGCTACTTTAGAATTAATAAAAAAAGAAACATGCTTTAGCGTTAATAAATATTTTCATTGTTTTTCCAAAGCCTTGTTTTATTTTACCTGTTCCACAATTTTTTATGACATCTTATGTAAGTAAGTGCATAATGACAAAACAAGAAATGTTTAATCAAGGAAATCCTAAAGAGAAAGTATATAAGATAACATTGACAGAAAGCTTACAAGTGTACCAGTGCATGCATGCACTTTTTATTTGCCAAAAATAAACCACAGCTTTGTTTTTTTGTAGCTAATGGAATGAAGGGTAGACGAGTTATGTGAATACAGATTCCAGAAGATTAAGTCTCTTAAGAGATTGTACATTTTCAAATAATGATACTATGTAGTGTGATAAATCCTAACTAAAAAGAGAGAGTTTATTAAGTCATATATCAGTTTTTAAAACATAGAGTAGTTAATATTTTATGTCCTTAAATAAGCAGAGTAACAGAGTACAGTTTAGCCAGAACAACAATCAGGGACCTCAAATAATGTTATTTAGATACTTTACTCTCTATTGATCTGGTTTAATCCAAAGATAGATGAATAACTTTTGACTGTAGAATTGGATAGAATATATATATTCTATAGAATAATGTAGAAGATTAGATAAAAGAAATAATATTGGTTATCTAGGATATCTGTATGCTGGATATCTGTCAGGAAGAAAAATCTTTAGTTTACTATTTATCAGTACTTATCTTTGCTATGTATTGATATTGATATTAATATCAATTAACCATTTATTATTAACCAGTATTCTCAATATAATGTTATTATAACACTTAATTACTAATAAGATGAGTAAATATTATTAATATTTTCTGGAAACTGCCCCCAAACACATTCTACCTTCCCTTGTATATATAAAATAACACTCTCATTGGATAACTATTGCTGAATAGTAAGCTCAAGACTGTTAGTCTTCCTGATGAAGTCTTGGGGGTACAGGTATTCTGGGTTGCAAGTTAGCTTTAGAACCTCCGCATCAGTAGTCATGCAAGCTGATGCTTGTATGTCTTTCTGGAAGTGCCTTGGAGAATACCACCTCTCTTCTAAACAGTGGTGGCTGAAGGATTATTTCTGATGGGACTGCATGCATCTTTTTTTCCCTTAAAAGACACAAGTGAATATGGTTTTCTGGAAATAAGACTTCAAAGATAAAGTGAAGTTTGTGAAATTTCTTCATTACTAAATCCTCTATTTTACTTAAATCTGTTTATAATATTTAGTTAAGTATAAACCCTTGTGTGATTTTGTTGATTGTTTCATTGAGGTTTGAAAGATCATTTTGTTTGCTTTTCTGAGACTGCAGTTCTTAGCAGTACCTAAAAGTTACATGAGGCTACATGTGGAATGACCATTTTTCTAAGTATTAAAAATGATATTAATTTTTTCCTCTATTTGTCTATTGTAATTAAATATGACAAAGTATAACTTAGTAGTTTGTCATTTTCTTCTATTCTTAGTATGTTTTAATATATATATATTTAATTTTACCTATTTGGAATGTCTTCTTATTAAAAAAAATGAATTATCTCTTATTCTAGTACCTCTTTAAAACATACCAAAATGTTAGCATTTAAGATGATTTTTCTTATAGGATTAAGCAAGTTACATTGGTGTTGGTACATGATTTATTTATGTAACATGAGCATCAGTTTTCAAAAGGGGAGTGTTTAATACGAAATATAAAGTGATAAATATTATATTAGATATGTATTATTCAGTTAGCTGGAGTAATATGCTTTTTTTCCATGGAGAGAATATTATGTGTGATATCAGTTTTCACAAAGTAAATGAGTTTGTACCTAATGCTTATGTTAGATGCGAAATGTCATAGAGCATTATGGAAAATATGCCTGTAATAGTTTGAGAGGAGTGTAGCCATGTCTCTGAATCATAAGAATGATAACATGTGACTAGTGAAGCAGGACTAAAATATTAAAATATCATAAGGCAAGCTAATTTCTTTTCTTTGTTCTGCTCCTAAATATTTCTACAAAATTAAGTATGGAGTAGAATGTCTTAACAGGTATAATATAAATACCAATCTTTGAAAATGTCTGCAATGTTTTTTTTTCCCCAGACATTTGGTCTTTTTACTCCTTGTAGCATCATTTCTGAAAATTTGTACGTATTAAGTTAATGTTGATTTATCATGGCCTAAAATACTTGTGTACATCTTAGCAGTTTACATTGTATTGACATATAATACAGATTTTCATCTGAAAGCTACTGCATTGCTTTAAAATTGTTGTGAGTTTAAACAATCTACAACCAAAAAATGTAGTCATCATCAAAAGCTAGGATTATGAAGGTTGTCTGTATTCTGGAGAGTGTAAACATTTGAGTACAGCAATGTCAGTTAGAGTGAGCAGAGTAACCTTATTATTTGTTTAGCAGAGTTTAGAGCACAGATTCTAGAGCCAGGGTGCCTGACCTTAAATCTTATTAACTGTGTGCTTTGTGCATACTCTTTATTTCTGTGTCTCAAATTCCTCATTAGTAAAACAGAAATTTTACTAAAGAGGAATCACCTCACTGATGCAGTGGACTTCAGTCAGTTCAGTCACTCAGTCATGTCCGACTCTTTGAGACCCCATGGACTGCAGCACTCCAGGCTTCCCTGTCCATCAACAACTCCGGAGCTTACTCAAACTCATGTCCATCAAGTTGATGATGCCTTCCAACCATCTCATCCTCTATTGTCCCCTTCTCGTCTCACCTTCAATCTTTCCCAGCATCAGGGTCTTTCCAATAAGTCAGTTCTTGGCCTGATGTGACCAAAGTATTGGAGCACCAGCTTCAACATCAGTTCTTCCAATAAATATTCAGGACTGATTTCCTTTAGGTTGTACTGGTTGGATCTCCTTGCAGTCCAAGGGACTCTCAAGAGTCTTCTCCAACACCACAGTTCAAAAGCATCAATTCTTTGGCACTCAGCTTTCTTTATAGTCCAACTCTCACATCCATACATGAATACTGGAAAAACCATAGCTTTGACTAGATGGACCTTTATTGGCAAAGTAATGTCTGCTTTTTAATATGCTGTCTATCTTGTTCATAACTTTTCTTCCAAGGAGCAAGCATCTTTTAGTTTCATGGCTGTAGTCACTATCTGCAGTGATTTTGGAAGGCCCCAAAGTAAAGTCTATCACTGTTTCCCCATCTATTTGCCATGAAGTTATGGGACCAGATGCCATGATCTTAGTTTTCTGAATATTGAGTTTTAAGCCAACTTTTTCACTCTCCTCTTTCATTTTCATCAAGAGGCTCTTTAGTTCTCCTTCGCTTTCAACACCTTTTCTCCTTTGCCATAAGGGTGGTGTCATCTGCATATCTGAGGTTATTGATATTTCTCCCAGCAATCTTGATTCCAGCTTGTGCTTCATCCAGCCTGGGTGCTTGCATGATATACTCTGCATATAAGTTAAATAAGCAGGGTGACAGTATACAGCCTTGACATACTCCTTTCCCAATTCGGATCCAGTCTCTTGTTCCATGTCCGGTTCTAACTGTTGCTTCTTGATCTGCATACAGATTTCTCAGGAGGCAGGTAAAGTGGTCTGGTATTCTCATCTCTTGAAGAATTTTCCACAGTTTGTTGTGATCCACATAGTCAATAAAGCAGAAATAGATGTTTTTCTGGAATTCTCTTGCTTTTCCCATGATCCAGTGGATGTTGGCAATTTGATCTCTAGTTCCTCTGCCTTTTCTAAATCAAGCTTAGACATCTGGAAGTTCACAGTTTGTGTACTGTTGAAACCTGGCTTGGAGAATTTTGAGCATTATTTTGCTAGTGTGTGAGATGAGTAGTACAATTGTGCAGTAGTTTGAGCATTCTTTGGCATTGCCTTTTTTTGGGATTGGAATGAAAACTGACCTTTTTCAGCCCTGTGGCCACTGCTGAATTTTCCAAATTTGCTGACATATTGAGTGCAGCACTTTCACAGCATCATCTTTTAGTATTTGAAATAGCGTAACTGGCATTCCATCACCTCCACTAGCTTTGTTCATAGTGATGCTTCGTTAGCTCACTTGACTTCACATTCCAGGACGTCTGGCTCAAGGTGAGTGATCCACCTATCGTGGATCCACTAACCATTGTGGTTACCACTAACCATCGTGGTTATCTGGGTCATGAAGATCTTTTTTTGTATAGTTCTTCTGTGTATTGTTGCCATCTCTTCTTAATATTTTCTGTTTCTGTTAGGTCCATACCATTTCTGTCCTTTATTGTGTCCATCTTTGCATGAAATGTTCCGTTGGTATCTCTGATTTTCTTGAAGAGATCTCTAGTCTTTCCCATTCTATTGTTTTCCTGTATTTCTTTGCATTGATCACTGAGGAAGGCTTTCTTATCTCTCCTGGCTATTCTTTGGAACTCTGCATTCAAATGGGTATATCTTTCCTTTTTTCCTTTGCCTTTAGCTTCTCTTCTTTTCTCAGCTATTTGTAAGGCCTCCTCAGACAACCATTTTGCCTTTTTGCACTCTGTCTATCAGATCTAATCCCTTTGTCTATTTGTCACTTCCACTGTATATTTGTAAGGGATTTGATTGAGGTCATGCCTTAATGGGCTAGTGGTTTTCCTTACTTTCTTCAATTTAAGTCTGAATTTGGCAATAAGGAGTTTATGATCTGAGCCACAGTCCACTCCAAGTCTTGGTTTTGCTGACTGTATAGAGCTTCTCCATCTTTGGCTACAAAGACTATAATCAGTCTGATTTCAGTATCGACCATCTGGTGATGTCCAGGTGTAGAGTCTTCTCTTGTGTTGTTTGAAGAGAGTGTTTGCTATGACCAGTGTGTTCTCTTGGCAAAACTCTTGTTAGCTTTTGACCTGCTTCGTTTTGTACTCCTATGCCAAGTTTGCCCTTTACTCCAGGTATATCTTGACTTCCTACTTTTGCATTTTAGTTCCCTATAATGAAAAGGACATCTCTTTTGGATGTTAGTTCTAGAAGGTCTTGGAGGTCTTCATAGAACCAACCAGCTTTAGCTTATTCAGAGTTACTGGTCGGGGCATACTGTGATATTCAATAGTTTGCCTTGGAAACAGACAGAGACCATTCTGTCATTTTTGAAATTGGATCCAAGTACTGCAGTTTGGACTCTTGTTGACTGTGATGGCTATTCTATTTCTTCTAAGGGATTTTTGCCCACAGTAGTAGATATAATGGTCATCTGAGTTTAGATTCACCCATTTCAGTTCATTTTGGTTCACTGATTCCTAAAATGTCAATGTTCCCTCTTGCTATCTCCTGTTTGACCACTTGCAATTTGCCTTGTTTCATGGACCTAGCATTCCAGGTTCCCATGCAGTATTGCTCTTATAGCATCAGAGTTTCCTTCCGTCATCAGTCACATCCACAACTGGGTGTTGTTTTTACGTTAGTTCTGTCTCTTCATTCTTCCTGGGGTTATTTCAATGCCCGTAGCATATTGGGCACCTACCTACCTAGAGAGTTCATCTTTCAGTGTCCTATCTTTTTGCCTTTTCATGCTGTTCATGGGGTTCTCAAGGCAGGAATACTGAAGTGGTTTGCCATTCTCTTCTCCAGTGGATCACATTTTGCAAACTCCAGGAGATGGTGAGGGGCTGGGAGGCCTGGAGTGCTGCAGTCCATGGGGTCTCAGAGAACTGGACACTATGCGGCGACTTAACAACAGCAACAGCACAAAATAGGAATTGGCCTCGTAAAACTTTTGTGAGAATTAAGTGAACTAATATATGTAAACTGTTTTAGAACAGGTGGCACTTGGTAAGCATTTTTCTATTTGTTATTGTTTGTGTTGTTTTCAGTTAAGGCATCCATATTCATCCATAAAAATCCATATTCCCTTTTTGCCAGTCCTATAGTTCTGTTGTTTGCTGAACTATCTGAATTCAGTTTTCTATGTGCATTACTTCCTGTTTGATTCCATTTTATGTTAATTTTCCCTTTTAAAGTGCATATATTTTCAGTGTATTTGTATAGTTTATTACATAAATTGTTGAACATCTGGAGAGCAAGAGCATAACAAAAATCAGAAAAGTTTTTACAGAAATTTTTGATAGTGAATGTTTTAAAATAACTTTGGTGATGTGTATAGTGGGTAAGAACATGAGTTTTTGGCCAGGACTGCCCAGAACCAAATCCTAGCTCCACTATTAACTTGCTTTTGTTTCTTAATCTTTTTAAACTTCTTCATATGTAAAATGTCCCCAATAATAGTGCTTAGCTCATAGATTTATTATGAAGATTTATTCATACTCTTTATTTAATTGTATGAGTAGACTGAGTAAATTCGAGTTCTGCCTGTATAGACTTTACAATTATAAGCTAGTAGGCTAAAATGCAAAAATAATTTTGCATTATGAGGTTTTGTAGAATGAAAAAAATGATGCATCTTATTAACCGAGCTCAGGTCTGGGCATTTCAAAGTGAGGAGAGCTAATAGCTTCATAACAAGTACAATCAGGTAAATGGAATCAACTACATGATTCTACTTTACTTGAAAATGGATGAAAAATCCTCTTACTCTGACTAAAGTGATCTTTTCCTTTTGTTCACATTTATTTAATGAAAAGAATGATTAATTCTATTAATATTTCTCATACTTACTTGAACTAGTATTAGGATTTTAAGAAAGAAATTATAGTGATAAAATATTCAGACTGTTGAAAAATGTTATTGTGTAAGAAAGGATTAAGTCAGCAAGAATATAATAAAAAATTCTTATTTCTCTGCTGAGCAGAGTTCCCCACCTCCAGTCCCCCTCCCCACTCTATTTCGGAATGAAATGTTTAACTCTTTTATTTATATTTCATTGAAGAATTATTTTAAGTAAGTGAAATTAGAGATAGAAGCACTAATATAATCAGTATTGTTACCGAGTACACCTAGTGACTGTATTTGGCATATAGCCGATCATACTTTGGGGGGTATAATAGTGGCTACTTTTATCTTTTAACAAGTGGCCCGTAGTAACTGCTTTGGTTATCCTATTTGAACATATTCTTATCACGCAAACATTTTTAAAGAAAATTAGGTTTCAGTCCTTTGAATGGTTACTCTATCAAATTCTTAATTATGGTGTATTTCCAAGGGGGCTGGGAGAGCAATGGAGAAGCTGTGACCGAGCTTTCAGTGTCTGTTTTTGAGGTATTAGTAATTCCTGTTAACTTTTTTTGTTGGATCTCCCCTACTTCCTACAGAAAACCGATCTCAGGCCACCTACCAAAAATAAATACCACAGTCAAAGTGCCTAGGAGAAAGGGAGATATGGTTTCAAAACATGTGTTTATAGCTTCACTGGAGTCAAAATACTCTTTCACTTGTTAATTTGCTAAAGGGAAAGTGGCATCACATTTATTTTATCATTTGGTTCTTTGGAATTTAACTTTTATATTTACTCATTGAAAATTATACTTTATAACAAGAGCCTTTTGCTTGTATTATTTGTTCTAATTTAATATAATTTTCCTTAATGACATATTTTTCTAAGTTAGCTTTTATGTTATGAGGTGCTTGTTACTTGGTAAATATCTGTGGGGAATATTGTATAGATAGAATACTAGTGTAGTTCCTACTTTGAATCACATTGGAGAGAATGTGATTCAAACTAATTCAAGTAGCCTGTGAAAACAGTATTTTATTATAGACCTTCTTGAATTTGTGTTAACATAAAGGAGAGTTTTTCTATATGCCATCATACTAATCTACTGCAGAAGCAGTAGTATTCATAACAAAAATATTATCAAGCCTTAGTAAAATGAACCATCTCATCCTCTGAGGTTGAGATGATTAGATAGTATCACTAACTCAATGGTAATGAATTTGAGCAAACTCCAGGAGATAAGATAGTAGAGGACAGAGGAGCCTGGTATGCTATAGTCCATGGGGTTACAAAGAGTCAGATATGGACAACAATTGAACAACAACAACATTAAAATGAGACACTTATAGTATTGTCTCATAATGACTTATATTTGATATAATTATGGATGGAGTTTTTAAAAATTAGTAATTTGTTACCACTTGCTGTATTAGGATTTGGCTTAAAGTATTTATGATACATTTATTGCTAAACATCCTAAGTTCAAATTCTTGTTTGTGTTTTAAGGGTATAAGGAGGAGAAAAAATTGAACTTTTAGTCACTGTGCATTTCTCTGTCAAAATCAATTATGGAATAAATTAAATACCTCTGGTTATTAAAATAATTAGTGTTAGAATTATTTTCTTTTAACTTTCACAGTCTGTTTTGAACCAAGTCATTTAATTCAGTTTAAAGAGTTAATTATGACAAGAGGATATTTAATATCCTGTAGCATATGACAGCTTCAAAATATAAATATGGTAATTTATTGTAAAAAGAATAAAGCTAGGGCACATCATTGTTAATGCAGTCCTTTTATCTCTGGAAAATGGAACTCATATTAAGCTTTGAATCTCAGGGGAAAAGATATGGGGGAAGGGTATGGAGCTCATTTTGTTCTTTGTGTTCATCAGAGAACTATCTTAGTTTTCAAGTATTGAATAATGTTGAATAATAGTATGGTAAGAACAATTATGATCCATGATTTTTGCAAAACTTCATGAAGTGGTGTTGCTAATGGTTGTTCTCAGTATCTTAATTTTATTATATTGATACTTGTTATATATGACTTTTTAAAAAAATTATAATTGTAAGAAACATATTTCATTGTCTAATAATAATCTAAGCTTTGGCTGTTCTAAATGCCCATAAATGTACCAGCATTATTCAGCGTAAACACTACAGATTTAACAATTGTATTTATAGTAAATTACCACCTTGTAATGTTTTAATTGGAAACCTCTTTCAACTGGAAATTTTCTGTATCTGCAGCTTAAGGATAGTTCATGTTGATAAACAGAAGTCATTGCAGATTTCATAAGCATGTTTTCAATTATCAAAGGAAGTCTGTAGATTATGCAGCTTTTTAAGAAAGTGTATTCTGTTTTTACTTAATTGTTTGAAAATGGATCTAAATTGTATGTCCATTAAACATGCTAATATCAAAAGTATTTTTCCTGACCATTGTACAGTGATATGAGTTCCTCAGATATCATCCAATTTACCTCTTTTGAGTAATGTCTTTAACTTTCATAACTAGAGCAGGAGTATGTATTATTTAGATTTTTAAATTGCTTTGGCATTTAAATTTGGATTTATTGTAGAAAGTATAGACCATATTATCTAGTCTCAAGGGAGTTTAGAATACATTAACTGTAAATTACATGAATTCATTACTAAGAAACAAAGACCTTTATTCATCTTTTTCAGAATCTAATTTATAAAAATGAAAAAAGAATCACTATCCTTTGTCTTCCATTTAGTTTTGGACTTTCATCATAGTAAGTAGCAGTGCTAGTTAAAACTGATTAATCACTATTCAGTAACCATTCCTTGAAAACCATCTGTGTGCAAACCACATTGTTAGGAGATGAGAATAAAAAGATAGATAAACCCTATCCTGAAGGTATGAGTAGCTTGGCTGGAGGGATAGGTATAGATAAGTATTAGTGTTACAAAAGCTGTACTGTCAGTGTGAGGAAAGCACTACAGAAGACCAGTCTTATAAATAAAATATTTTAATTGTCAGTGAAGTTTCCATAGAAGAAGGTTCTGTGAGTAAAACTTTGTAAATACATAGAAATGGCATTCAAGATATATAGTCTGGAAAAAAGTCATGAAATTAATGTGAAGTGTTTATTGAATCACTAGAACTTATGAATTACGAAAGTGGACACTTGAATAAAGTAGACTAGGACCAGATTGTGCAAGACTAAGAAAGCCAGAGTAGAGAATTAGTACTCACCTTGAACAGTTAGTTATCAATTAAAAGAACTGACATTATCTGTGCTTTAGGAAGTACTGGCTAGAAGACAGAGATTGCTTACATTTTCTAATCAGTTTTACAAGCCAGAAACCTATATATTGTCTTTGTCTCCCTTACCTGGTTATCCAGGGAAGTCCTGTTAGTTTTACTTCTCAGCAGTTGCTTAAGTCTGTTGACTTTGTTTTGTCCCATAGTTATGATCTTCATTCAGGGTAGCTTGTATTACCTGGGCTACCGCAGTAGTCTCTAACTGATCTTACTGCTCTTGTTCTCACGTAATACACCATTATACACCATCTGACATTAGTAAACATTACCAGACCTCTTGTCAGCCCTTTTCTTTCGACCTTCTTTCTCTTTGGTGTGGTGGGTTGAAATGTGTCCTTCAGAAAGGTGTGTTGCATGCCCTGTTACTTGTGAATGTGACTATGCTTGGAAACAGAATCTGTAGATGTAGTCAAGGTATAAGTGAAGATTGAGGTCATAGGAGAGTAGGGTGGGCCCTTAATCCAATATGACTAGTGTTGTTTGAGAGAGATAAAAAGAGAAGAGGAGGAGGAGGGAATGCCATGTGATGAGGGAGGCAGAGATTGAAGTGTTGTAGCTGTAAGCCAGGGTTTGTCAGCAAACCGTGGGAAGCTAGGAAGAGGCAAGACAAGATTTCTTTCCTGTGGATTTCAGAGGGAGCATGGCTGTGTCAACATCTTGATTTCAAAATTCTAGCCTCCAGAACTGTGAGACGATAAATTGTTGATTTAACCCACCCAGCTTTGTGGTACTTTCTTATGGAGGCTCTAGGAAACAAATGCATCTTGTATATATTGTTTTACCCTTTAACATTAATTATTCTTTTTTTCCTTATATTTTAGATTCATCTTTTGTAAACAGCATTTAGCTGGACTTTTTATCTTTTGGATTTCCCTGATAGCTCAGTTGGTAAAGAATCTGCCTGCAATTCAGGAGACCTCAGTTTGATTCCTGGGTCAGGAGGATCTGCTGGAGAAGGGATAGGTTACCTGCTCCAGCATTCTTGGGCTTCCCTTGTGGCTCAGCCTGCAATGCGGGAGGCCTGGGTTATAGTCCTGTGTTGGGAAGATCCCCCCTGGAGAAAGGAAAGGCTACCCACTCCAGTATTCTGGCCTAGAGAATTCTATGAATTGTATAGTTCATGGGGTTGCCAAGATTTTGGTTAGATTTTTCTCTCTTAAATGGCACATTTTGTTTTTTATACTTACTTAACTTAATCTTAAATATGAAATATTTTCACTGTCTTATTTTGTGTTATTTGTCCTACCTTTTCTGTATTTATTTTCTTTCTTGCCTTTTTTTTTATTTTGACAGTTTTCCCCCTCATTTTTTCTTGCTAAATTTGAAATTATATTCTAGAAATTTTACTCCAGAAATTTTACTGTGAGTACTTAACTCAGTAAGTCTAAAGCTGACAATTTTACCTTTCCAAATAAGATACTTTAATTCTGATACTTCTTTCCAACTTATGAAAATTATTAGCATTTTTGTTTTTATTAAAACCCATAGCACACTATTATTTTTATTTTGTACAATCAGTATTTGATTGCTTTTCCTATTTATTTACAAATTCTTTTGTTGTGCACCCCTTCTATTATCTCATACTCTCTATGTGGAATTATTATACTTCTGTCAGTAGCTATATTCTTTAACATTTCTTTTAGGCTCTACTAGTAGATAATTCCATTGTTTTTATGACAGTGTTTAGTTTACCCTTATTCATTGAACACTGATTTTGAAGTAAAACAGTTATTTTCCTTTAGCATATCTGTGATTTCATTCCAGTGTCTCCTGATTCTCAATGTTACTCTTGAGAAATCAGCTGTCAGTACAAAGGTTGTCTCCTTTGAAGATAACCTTTATTTCTTTCTGTTTCACTTTCAAGAACCAATCTTTGTGTTTAGTGTAGTTCAAATTCACTTTGATGAGTCTAGGTGAGAATTTTTGTTTTTCTAGATGAAATTTATTTGGCTTTTGGAAAATAAGCTATATTGTTTTTCATCGGTTTTGAAAATTCCTATTATTTATTCAAATTTAGAATTGCCTTATTTCTTATCTCCTTCTAGAACTTAAGTGGATTCGTTTGATAAACAAATAAATATTTGCTAGTTACTGTTTTTGGAACTTGTGTTACATTCTTTTCTTCCCACCTCTGCCTTGCTGTCATTATTTTCAGGCCCTCATCAAACATAGAGGCAACAGGTTTCCACAGACATCTTCACAGGTGCCCCTGAATGGTCCCCCGTTAGTGATTTTTCTCTGATCTTCCAGTCATCTCTTTGTGATCTTTATTGCTTAGCTTTTCCTACACTGGTCTGGAGTTTCCCCAGTTGTGCTAGTTGTAAAGAGCCTGCCTGCCAGTGCAGGAGATGGAAGAAATGCAAGTTTAATCCCTGAGTCAGAAAGATCCCCTGGAGGAGGGCATGGCAGCCCTATCCAGTATTCTTGCCTGGGAAATCCCATGGACAGAGGAGCCTGGCAGGCTACAGTCCATAGAGTTGCAAAGAGTTGAACATGAATGAAGTGACTTAGCATTCATGTACAGTGGTATAAGGTCTAATTGTTACATTAAAGTCCTAGTGCCGTATCACTGGATGGTTCTGATCCTCAGGGTAAACCATAATTGCTGTATAGCACTGACAGATGTGAGAGGAAGAGAAAAAGAGTAGTCAGAGAATCTAGGATTTTTGCTTCAGCAGTAGGATGAAGTTACCATCATCTGACAATGAAGAAAAATGTGGAAGAGTAGGTTTAGGAAGAAAATTCGGTTTTGAGTATGTTGAGTTCGATATTGTAATAGTTAGCTATTTGTATATAGTCAAGTAGATGATGACTAATGAATTTATAATTATAGAAGTATATTTTGGACATTGTCAGTATATGGATAGAATGTAAAATTATAAGACTGAGTGATATAGCCAAAGGAATAAATGTGGATAAAGAGGATGAAGGATTGAGCTTTGGGGCCTGTCAACATTTGGAGGCTAGGAGAAGGTGAATCAGCAAAGAAGGTTGTTGGGAAAAGCTTAGTTGGAAAAAGCTTAGCATGGAATTGAAAGTAATGACTTTAGTCAAAATAATGCCCCAGAGTCAAAGTAATGTGGATTGAGAATCATCTTTTTAAAAAATATATATTCAGCTTGTTTTTAGAACTTGTATTATGAATTTATATTTTGTAATACATTTTTATATATCCTGACTTCTGTCCAGAAGTTATTTTGTTCCACTGATCTTTTTGCATTGAGAAATATGTTGTACTTTAAAATTTTGATACTAGCAGGTTACCAATTATTCTTGTTAGAAAATAATGAGCATTTCACTAAATTCCTTTTCATTTGCCAGATTTACTCTTTTTAAGTGAATTATCATCACCCATCCCTTTTGGTATCACTTAGTCAAACTCTGGTCCATCGAGTAGTTCTTTATCCTTTTTCCCCCCCATCTTGTGGTCTTTGGCTCTTTCTATCGTTCTTTATGTAGTTAATTCAGATATACATTAGAAAAGAAAAATATCAGAGATCATCATTCAGTTTTGAAGTTTAGTTGCTAGATTTCCTAATAATACAGTGTTTTGAACCTGGTCCCTTGGACAGCAAGGAGATCAAATCAGTCAATCCTAAAGGAAACCAATCCTGATTTTTCATTGGAAGGACTGATGCTGAAGCTGGAGCTCCAGTACTTTGTCCACCTGATGCAAAGAGGTGACTCATTGGAAAAGACTCTGATGCTGCAAAAGATTGAGGGCAGGAAGAGAAAGAGGTGACAGAGGATGAAATGGTTGGATGGCATCACTGACTCAATGGATGGACATCAGTCTGAGGGAAGCCTGGTGTCCTGCAGTCCATGGCAGTGCAAAGTGTTGAACAAAACTTAGCAACACAAGTACAACAACAACTAGAACCTATACCTCAGTTTGCTAGTTATCATCCCTTGTCTTAACTTTGACAGGGTCAAACTGAAGTTTCATGGCAGGGCAATTTCTAGACTTTCTGCTCAGCCACTGATTCTGAAGAGTAGGCTACAGTGGTTTTCCTTATCAGGGACTTTTGTCCTGATACATGCAACATTGTGCATCTCCTCTGAGGAAAATTGGAAAATATTCTTCATTCTCTGAAATGCCATGTTTTTGGTTTGGGGACTTTCATTAATTAGGTTCTGACCTTGCCTATATCATGTAGCTCTTCCACCCCTTTTCTCATGGTAAAAATGAGAACATTGGAAAGATGATCTCCAAAGTAACTTTCTGCTTTAAATTTTCATGATTGATTATGTGCAGTTGATCCATATTACTCAGAGATTCTGCAGTTGCAGGTTTACCTACTAGCTAAAATTTATTTTTTAACCTCAGAATTCATGCTTGCAGTGCTTTCACGGTCATTCATGAATATGCACAGAGTGACAGACATTAAGAGTCATCTGATGTATGTAGGTCTAACAAGGCAATGCTCTGCTTTCTTGTTTTAACTCTCATACTATAAACAAGTCTCTCCTGTGGTGCCATGTTTTTCACATTTCGGTGCTTTATTTTTTGGTGATTTCATTGGACTTCCAAGTGTAATCCTGAAGTGCTATCTAATGTTCCTAAGTGCAGGAAAGCTGTGATTTTCCTTTCAGAGAAAGTAAGTGTATTAAATAAGCTTCATTCAGGTATGAGTTAAAGTGTTGGCCGTGAGCTCAGTGTTAATGAATCAACAGTTATATATTAAATAATACGTCTTAAAACAAACTGAGAACACAGTTATGTGTTGTTTGGTTAACAAAATATGATCAGGGAATTGCAGGAACCTAATGCTGAATTTACCCAAGGAGCAGTGGTTTAGCATTCCCTAATTTAGTGTTCTTGGTGACTTTATAGAACCTGACTACTGTGAACGACAAGAATGGACTGAATATTTTTTCTTTTATCTTGTTTTTGTGCTCCTTGGAATAATAAGCTCTTGTCCTTTTCCCCCTAGAATCTATCATTCTGCATATTGGCAACTTTTAATAAATACCCATTCAATGAATAAATGAATCAGTGTGTCTTTCATGTAGTAGATGACTAGTACAGTTGGCTCTGTGTATCCATGGCTTCCCCAGTTCTGCCTCCTGAGGAAGACCAACTGTATTATGCCATAAATAGTATATGAGGGTCTTGAGCACCTCAGATTTTGGTATCTGCGGGGGGATATCTTGAAATTAGTACCCCATGAATACCAAGGCAGAACTGTACATTTTTGTTGAATAATGAACACTGAATAAATTGACTACAAAAGATACTACACTGGAATGTTACTTTAATTTTAGAATTGTGTCATATTGAAAAAATAAGATTAGACTTCCTTAGGATTTTGGAGATATATACAGATACAGATGTTTCTGATGAAGGGATTTTTTTTTTCTCTAATGCCCCAGAATATTGTCATGATTCAGTGAAACCAAAGATATCATTTTGAAAATACCTTAGATTTGGAATCTTTATGCTTATAAAAAGTCCTAGATGTATTTTTGAAATAATACCATTAGAAACATTCTGGCAAAATTCCCTGTAATGATATTTGTCTGACAAAACTTCACAGGCTAATTTATGGTTGTGTAAGTTGCTCTTTGGAACCTTTGCAGACAAAGTATACCTGTCATTTTTTTTAAGTCTATTTTTCATGTGTATCCTGTGTTATACATACTAGAATTTTTGATACATTATGTGTTTATGCTCATTGGAAACTCTAAGAAACTAGAGTTATATGAAGCTCACTGTGCAGTCTAGCACAGGTACAGATATTAATCCTGTTAACAACTAACTATACTTAAGTTAACTAGATAAGTCAGTGGTTTGTTTGTCATTCAACACGTAGACTTGTCCCCTGACACCTCTCCACTGGTGGAAGGGAGGTGCTGCCTTGTTACTGCTGGGTGGGAGTAGAAGTCCAGGTTCTCCACTTGGCCTCTGTAGAATGGTGGGGAGATGAGGGTAACTGGAAGATGCCCCTTGTTTCTGCTGGGCAGGGAGGGTTGTAAGTTCAGAATCCCCTCATGGCTTTCATTGACTCTGTATTTTAGAGAAGGGATAGCCTTCTTATCACTGGGTTTGGTAAAAGACCTGATCTCCTAGACAGCCCCAGTGAGAGGTGGGGTGAGAGTGGACATGTCGGTTCTTCCATGGTTCTTTCATGGTTCTTCCATGGTCTTCACCATCATTGTAGTTACTGGAGAATGTCTCCTTAGCCTGTGGCTCCCCAGTCAGCTTTCCCTGTCCACCTCCTGTCAGAGGTTTGGGTCTCCTTTTTGTAGTCTGGTGAGGATGGACACCTAGGCTCCCTACTTGATCTTTGCTGTTAGGGTTGGGGATGGTATGAAGTATTTTCGTTGGTGTTGCACTAGTGGTAATTATCTAAAAATTTCTTGCTAGGCTCCCCATTGGATGGAGAGAGGAGACTTTTCTTGGGACCAGTTTTTGGGGAAGGAGTCTTTTCCCATTGGCTTGCTGGCTTCTCTGGTTTCCAGTCTGAAATACATGAAGCAAAAACCAGACACATAGGGCATTCATTACCATGTAGTTCCTTGAGTCTTGAGCTCCCTGCTTGGACTACCTTCTTCTCTTCATCCTTTAGTGTCTTATGTTTGTGTTGTATGCAGTGTCCTTGTTTTTTAATTGTACTTAGTGAGAGGTATAGGGGAAAGTTTGCTGTATCTTCCTGGAAACAGTAGTCCTAGCATACAATTTAATTTATAAAGTTTAATTACTCATAACCTTTTAAGAACAGTTGATACTATAGTTACTCACTCGTTGAACTGGTACATATTTTTTTGGGAAGGCTGTTTGTCTCCATCCAGGAGCTTTGTGAACTGAGAAAAGGAAGATGCAGACAAGCACTTACAGCATTTCTACCAAGTTAGTTTTCAGATATGTCAATTTCCACACCTTTTGTAATCGTAACTTATGATTTAGATGAAAGATAGAATGCATTGTATTGACAATAACTTCTATCTTTTCCTATCATTTCCATTGCTAACTGGTTCTGTTACACTCAGTTTATCTTGGATGATCATATATCTTTTAATTGTGCTGTGGATTGTTAAACAAGCCTGGGCTTTTATTACAGAACCACAGATCACCTCTAGAGCTAGTGAGCTGGTCAAGATATCCATTCTAAATTATAAGCTGTCATTCACTTTGATGCTACTCCACAGCCTTTGAAAGATGAAAGTGCAGATGAGTCTGGTGATTTTCAACAAATGCTGTTATTCAGTTTAGATTTAAAAAAAAATACATTTTAAGACTCTCAGTTTGAATAAAGACTTAAGTTTAAATTTTAATTGGACTGAACATTTTCATTGTTTAATTTTCACAATATTTTATCCAGAAAATTAAAGTAAATAATGTCTTTATGAGTTAGGAGAGATATCTCCATTTTACAGATGGGAAAATTGAAAAGTGCCAATTTTGTATGACTTATCCAAGAGCATTCAGTGAACTGAGATTAAAACTGAAACAACAGACCAAGAATGGAATTCTCAGTATTTTTTTTATCCACCATCTTGTGCTCAGTCCAATAGACCATGCCACTAACTAAATTAAATTTATGTATCTTTCAAAATAAGAGCAAGGGGAGAGAAGGGACTACCCAGTTAGAACTTTAGCTTCAGACATGGTCTGTAAGTGTCTAATTTTTCAGCCTGATGCATCAGGATTGTTTCATCATTATCATAGCCCCTTTTTCATATGCAGCATAATAAAAAGTCCATAATACTAGGCAGTAATTTAAAAAAAATATGAATTTCTCCTTAACAAGAAATGAGTTATTTGAATTTTTTTGTAATTTAAAGGAAAACTGAACAATGTGTTATGTATAAACAAACATAGTATATATACATTGTTGTTATGATTCAGTCGCCTAGTCGTGTCTGACTCCTTGCGACCCCGTGAACTGCAGCACATACTTGCCATTAAATATATTACATATCTATATGTTATATATTGCACAAATACATTATAAAACTTCTGAAAATTATGGTAGGTTTCCAAGCTATCAGTGCTTATCATATTATAGACTACTAACTGTAAAGTAAGTTGGAACTTGGAAATTGGTTTATTAAAATTAAATTTCATTCCATATTATTCTTCTATTAGTTTGAAATATTTATATAGAATATTTTAGAGTAGTTTGTTATAATATGTTAGGAAGAATTTATTACTAAAATTTGAGAGTCTGGGTTCTAGGTTGAGCTCTTATTCTGCTAAATATATTGATCATGGAACCACATTTACAGGTTTGTCTTTGGAAATTAGAATCCTCATATAGCAGTTTTTTATTGATAATATAGCACCTTGGAGATTTCTTCTTTTCACCTTTTCTTTTGTTCCTAAGAGTTTCCTTTTGTTAAAATTCTAATCAATGTCAGGTAAAACTATATAACAATGTATTGCTTTTCAATTCAATGCTTCTATTTTGCACAGTGGGTGTTTTATTTAAAATGACTCAGTTTGAGATGATACTATGTTATGATTCTACTGCTCAGTCCTGTCCAACTCTTTCTGACCCTAGGGACTGTAGCTAGCCAGATTCTTCTGTCCATGGTATTTTTTCAGGCAAGAATACTGGTGTGGGTTGTCATTTCCTCTTCAAGGGGATCTTGAAATCCAACGATTAAACATGTGGCTTCTGCAGCTTCTGCATTGCAGGCGGATTCTTTAACCAGTGAGCCATCGGAGAAGCCCAAGGTGATACTAAACAAGTTAAAAGTTACAGTCCATATCTCAGTTGTCCAAGATTAGGAATGCCTATAACAAGACTAACTTATTATAAACTTTATTCATCACTCCAAACTAGTTCTTCTCTACCTTCAAGAGCCTGTAATTTTTTGCTATTAAAGTCAGTTGTATTTTCCCTTACATTATAGTGAGCTGTTAACCTGACCTCTGAAGAACCTAATAAATTGTTTTATACTACCTATTTTCAGGTACATGTTTTGAATCAAATTCAGTTCCCTGAAGACAAGATAAACTCATGACCCCTTCCTGATACCTGATTTTTAATATGGATGGATTGATATTGTTTCTATTCAGCTTATTCCTCATTTGGCTGTCAAATTAGTTTTATTGTTTAATCATAGTTTTCTTCACCTGGTTAAAATTATTAAGATTTTGTTTCCTCAGTAATCTTCTAATTTACGTGATGAAAAATCAGATGATCACTGATCAATTATTTTAAAATGTATTCCATTTTAATGTATGCCATTTAGGTGATCATTCTAACCAGAACAGTGCCTACCACATAGTAGTGCTCAAAAATTAATAAATGAGAGAACTACCACTGGTGGCTCAGATGGTAAAGAATCTGCCTGCAATGTGGGAAGGCCTGGGTTTGATCCCTGGGTTGGGAAGATCCCCTGGAGAAGAGCATGGCAACCCACTCTAGTATTCTTGCTTGGAGAATCCCCATGGGTAGAGGAGCCTGGCAGGCTATGGTCCTTGAGGTCGCAAAGAGTTGGACATGACTGAATGACTAAGCACACACACACACAGCGAAAGATTCTAATAGCCTTTCTGTTTAATAGTTTATATACTTAGATATTTATAGGTAAGATCACTGTGTTCAAAGATTTGTTAAAAATCCTTAATTTTAGTTTAAACTCTTTAGTGCTAAAACCTGCTTCTCTGCATGAACGTGTTGCATGAAGCCTGTTAACTTTGTTAAGATGTACTAAATTAATAGTTATCCAAAGTGAATTGATAGGTTAGGGCTCATTGAACAGAATTGCATGGAATTGTTAATGAGATTTAATGTGTGAAGGGAGTCTTTGGACTGGGAACTACTACTCAAAAGTTAATTTGTTCAGAAACATGACTAGATTTCTTTTTATTTAAAGTTGGAAATGATGAAGGAAACAAGTAAAATGGTAGATGAAAATGTATTGTGTCATTGAAAAAGATTTCCGTTTTCACCCAAGAAAAGATTTAAGCATATTAGTAATATCTGACTTTTTTACCTTAAGCCCGAAAAAATTCACTAGCATAATCTGATTTTTAAAAAATTACTGTGAAGTATGTTTCTTAGGTTATCATTTTGGAACCTTTGGAAACCTGTATAATTTTTTTCTTAACTTGTGCACGAAGAGGAAGTATAACATTTTCTATAAAAATTTCCTTTCACTCATGTTATTTTGTTGTCCTCTTTACTTTTGTGTATAATAGGATAGTACACAGTGCCTTGGACTTCTTATTCAGTGGAAACGTCCTTTCAGAGATCATTTGCTGTCTAGACCTCTGTTTACCAGCAGTCATGAACAGATTGTACTTTTCTATTGAGATTAATATGGTTGCAAAGCAGCATTTTACACAAGAGTTTTAAATATTGTGCTTAGAAAATATTAAGGACAATTAAAATCTGATGTCTAATACATAAGGTAGCCATTTTATGCAAACATAATCTTTTATTTATATTTCATTCCCTTTTTCATAATAAATCTATTAGTCATTTTTTTGATAGTTTAAAACTTTTCATGTGTAGTTAGGAAAATAAAGATCCAGAGAAAAAGTCTTTTCTTGACACATAAAAAAATACCTTAACTTTGGTACCCCAAACTTAGAATTGTGCTTCTGTTCTATAATGCTCTCCTTTCAGGATTTTCTATACCGTGTTTGAATCCTAGCTCCTGTGTAATTTCTGTTGGTCATTTTTTAAATTAAAAAAAAACCTAACAGCCTTAACCTTTAGGCCACATATAGTTCATTTAAATACTTGAGTGTAACAAAACCTTGTTATTTTAGATTAGACTCTTTGGGAATTCTGGATATAGTTACCACACAGGTTGAGTAGAGGTTCACTTTTATTGATTAACAAATTCATATTATTAATCCATTTTACAAAGTACATTTAATATTGCTGAGGGTGTCTTAGTTAAGGCTGCTATAACAGGTACCACAGACTGGATAACTTAAACAAAACTTGTTTTTGTTCAGTCACTAAGTCGCATCTGACTCCACGATCCCATGGTCTGCAACATGCCATGCTTCCCTGTCCTTCACCATCTCTCAGAGTTTGCTCAAACTCATGTCCATTGAGTCGGTGATGCCATCCACCTATCCTATCCTCTGTTGCCTCCTTCTCCTCCTGCCCTCAGTCTTTTCCAGCGTCAGAGTCTTTTTCAGTGAATCTGCTCTTTGTATCAGGTGGCCAAAGTATTGGAGCTTCAGCGTCAGCATCAGTTGTTCCAATGAATTTTTAAGGTTGATTTCCATTAGGACTGACTGATTTGATCTCCTTGCTGTCCAAGGGACTCTCTTATAAAGAACACTTATTTTATTTATTTAACTTTTTATCTTATATTGGAGTTTAGCCCATTAACAGTGTTGTGATAGTTTCAGGTGGATAGCCAAGGAACTCAGCCACACATACACATGTATCCCTTCTCCCTGAGACTCCCTTCCCATTTTGTAATAGTTCTGGGGGTTAAAAGTCTGAGATCAGGGTGCCAGCATGGTCGGGTTCTTGGTGAGGGCCCTCTTCCAGGCTGTGTCCTCACATGGCCTTCCTTGGTTTGTGCCCTGGAAAACAGGGCTGTTTCCCTGGGGACGGTGGTCAGTGAGGTAACCAGATGACTAGGGTGAACTGTACTGGTTGCAGAAACCCTCTAGGACTCATTGATGCAGAACAGGGATTAGAAAGAAACAGCTTGTCACGGTTGTATGGGAGACAGAGCTCTTGGAGAGTATAATCTGAAAGGCTGCCTCCTTCCCCTAGTCCTTCCTTCACTGGAACCTTCTGCCTGGTCCAGGAAAATCTTAAGCTCTTAACCTAAATTACAAAATGCATAGGTATGGTATCAATTCAAATACACTATTGAAAAAAAGAAAAGAAAACAACATGAGAAAGACAAGGAAACCATAAGGCAGGGGAATTCTTAACTTGGTGGACCTCTTGAGCCTGAGTCCATTGGTCATTCTGCAGTGTATTCAACATATTGTGTTGAATTATGGAGCTTGCTTTTTTTTTTTTTGGTGTCTTTCATTAAAAAAATAATATTCTTGAGGGTAGAGTCTATTGTTCCAAGGTAAAACAGAGTGCCTAGAACTTTGAAGGCCTTTTGTACTTTGGAGAGGGTATAAATGCTTTAGAAATATTATTTGCCATGGTTTGAAAGGGTTGCCATCAAAGTCTTAAGATAAAGTGATACCGGCTAGGACTTCACCTGGTTTGTAGCTCCATATTTCAGAGGACTGCTTAACTATCTTCTGAGAAACAGTTCTTATCCATTTCCTTGCCTAAAAAAATGAAGACCCTCAGACTTATTCACTTGCCTGCTGCCTCGCCCTTTCCACCCATTTTTCTCTCCCCCTGAAAAGTCATAAAGAGCCCACTATATTCTTAATCCTTTGATGATATCATTCTTGTTTTTGCATCTGTTATGTCCTACATGTCAGTTGTAATTCCTAAGGTTTTTCATAGCTGTGACTAACGTAATATTTTAGAAATATTTTTCATCAGTCATAACATTTGACCAGGGGCTTCCCTGGTGGCTCAGATGGTAAAGAATCTGCCTTCAGTGTAGGAGACCTGGGTTCGATCCCTGGGTTGGAAAGATCCCCTGGAGAAAGGAATGGCTACCCACTCCAGTATTCTTGCCTGCAGAATTCCATAGACAGAAAAGCCTGGCAGGCTACGGTCCGTGGGGTTGCAAAGGGTCGGACACGACTGAACAACTTAGCGTTTGACAGGATGGGAAAATATCTGATTCATACTTTGAGCTAGAAGAATCTAATTCATAGGATCACTGGGTTCTCTTTCCTAAATGGATTTCTACCTCAAAAGTTTAGAGAGAGTGGGAGAATAGCAGAGTCAATACCTGTTCTATTTATGGAGGGCAGTCTTTTTCCTTCTGTTACTGATTGTATAATTGTATCCTTTATGAGATCATAATAGGAAAGAACCATGTTTGATATCCTCTACTTCGGCTGTAGTATTGGCAGCAACATTTGGGAACACTTGTCACCTGGTTCTATACACACAGCATGTATATCCCTTGATGTTAGAAATTAAGAAGCCTTTAAGGATTACATTCTTATCCTGGCATCTTTTATCCTTTCGCAAAGGCCTACTGTGCTACTAGACTTCTATTTTATTTTATTTTATTGGCTTTAATTTATTTATTTATTTTTTTCTTTACATTATTGTGTTGGTTTTATCATACATAGACATGAATCTGCCATGGGTATACATGTGTTCCCCTTCCAGAACCCCCGTCCCACCTCCCTCCCAATAATTTTCAGTTTTCACAAATCATAAGAGGGAATCATTGATTTTTGTACAAGTATTTTTTTAAAAATTGACTGAAAATTTTATTTCCATAGAAAAAATAATTACTCAAAACTGAACCCCATTCTTACTCTTTAAAATAAATTGTAGCTGGGGGAAAAAACGTTTAGTCTTAGAAGGCAGTTTTGTCTCTTGGGTCTAACCGTTTACAAATGCAGAATAGCAAACTTTCATGAAGAAAATCTTCAATGTAAAATATGTTTCTTGATCCCATGGGATTTTGATAAATCAGCCATACTGCTAGGCAGTCTATTATCTTTCCTATTCTTAGAACAACGATTGTGAAATGATTGATGGAAACAGAATCTGGATGTGTGGGATCAGTCACAGTCTTTCTGTCTTGTTCAAGGCTCTTTAGATAGTATTTTTGTGGTCATTACTTTTGAGCTAGATGTTTTAAATTTGTTTAATCTTTATTTATAATTGTTTTCTGCATAACATCCTGTCTTTTGATATACCAAGTGTTTTATTATAGGATTAGTCATCCACAGATTAGTCTAAACCTGCTATTGAAGAGGATTCAGGGAGAGAAAAGGTAAATTTGGATTATTAGCTTCAAAAGTGATCTTGTATGTATCTGATTTGGTAACAGGGTTTATCTCTTTATATTATAGATATATTATGTACGTGTATGTGTGTGCTAAGTCATTTTCATCATGTCCAACTCTTCGTGACCTTATGGACTGTAGCCTGCTAGGTCCTTCTCTCTGTGGGATTTCCCAGGCAAGAATACTGGAGTGGGTTGCCATGCCCTCCTCCAAGGGATCTTCCTGACCCAGGGATTGAACCCACTCTTTTTATGTTTCCTGCACTGGCAGACAGGTTCTTTACCACTACAGCCACCTGGGAAGCCCTATTAACTGGGTAGTTAGCCATAAAGGACAGAAATGGTAAGACCTAACAGAAGCAGAAGGTATTAAGAAGAGGTGGCAAGAATACACAGAAGAACTGTACAGAAAAGATCTTCATGACCCATATAATCACGATGGTGTGATCACTCACCTAGAGCCAGGCATCTTGGAATGTGAAGTCAAATGGGCCTTAGAAAGCATCACTACAATCATAGCTAGTGGAGGGGATGGAATTCCAGTTGAGCTATTTCAAATCCTGAAAGATGAAGCTTTGAAAGTCCTGCACTCAATATGCCAGCAAATTTGGAAAACTCAGCAATGGCCACAGGACTGGAAAAGGTCAGTTTTCATTCCAATCCCAAAGGCAATGCCAGAGAATGCTCAAACTACCACATAATTGCACTCATCTCACACGCTAGTAAAGTAATGCTCAAAATTCTCCAAGCCAGGCTTCAGCAATACGTGAACTGTGAACTTCCAGATGTTCAAGCTGGTTTTAGAAAAGGCAGAAGAACCAGAGATCAAATTGCCAACATCTGCTGGATTATGGAAAAGGAAAGAGAGTTCCAGAAAAACACCTATTTCTGCTTTGCTGATTATGCCAAAGCCTTTGACTGTGTGGATCACTATAAACTGTGGAAAATTCTGAAAGAGATGGGAATACCAGACCACCTGACCTGTCTCTTGAGAAACCCATATGCAGGTCAGGAAGCAACAGTTAGAACTGGATATGGAACAACAGACTGGTCCCAAATAGGAAAAGGAGTACGTCAAGACTGTATATTGTCACCCTGCTTATTTAACTTACATGCAGAGTATATCGCGAGAAACGCTGGGCTGGAGGAAGCTCAAGCTGTAATCAAGATTGCCAGAAGAAATATCAATAACCTCAGATATGCAGACGATACCACCCTTATGGCAGAAAGTGAAGAGGAACCAAAAAGCCTTTTGATGAAAGTAAAAGAGCCTAGAGGAAAAGTTGGCTTAAAGCTCAACATTCAGAAAACTAAGATCATAGCATCTGGTCCCATCACTTCATGGGGAAACAGTGTCAAACTTTATTTTTCTGGGCTCCAAAATCACTGCAGATGGTGATTGCAGCCATGAAATTAAAAGACACTTATTCCTTGGAAGGAAAGTTATAACCAACCTAGACAGCATATTAAAAAGCAGAGACATTACTTTGCCAGCAAAGGTCCATCTCGTCAAGGCTATGGTTTTTCCAGTAGTCATGTATGGATGTGAGAGTTGGATGTGAAGAAAGCTGAGTGCCGAAGAATTGATGCTTTTCAACTGTGGTGTTGGAGAAGACTCTTGAGAGTCCCTTGGACTGCAAGGAGATCCAACCATTCCATCCTAAAGGAGATCAGTCCTGGTGTTCGTTGGTAGGACTGATGTTGAAGCTGAAGCTCCAAACTTTGGCCACTTCATGTGAAGAGTTGACTCATTGGAAAAGACCCTTATGCTGGGAAGGATTGAGGGCATGAGGAGAAGGGGACAACAGAGGATGAGGTGGCTGGATGACATCTCCAGCTCGATGGACATAAGTTTGGATAAACTCCGGGAGTTGGTGATGGACAGGGAGGCCTGGCGTGCTGCGATTAATGGAGTCACAGAGTCGGACACGACTGAGCGACTCAACTGAACCCTTTTACTTATGACACTTTTCATAGACTGAAAGTACAAAGTCCCAGTTATATTAGTTTTAATATCTTTTCTGGGTAGCATGTTTCTTCAAGATGAACACTCACCTCTATGATCCTGTTTGTTACTAAGCTTTAGCTTTTCTCGTAAATAAAATGGAGTTAACATTAATATCAGTAATATGGATTATAACCCACCTCAGAGTTATTTCCTGGAAAATTAGTCTGAGAGCACAGTGTCTGATACATATAACTTAATAAATATTGGCTGTTATATAATTATTATTACAATTTGTTTTAGAAATGCCTATTGAATAGCTTCCTGATTACCTGGGACAGTGATAGGCAATGCATTGGGTATAGAAGAAATGCTAAGTGTTTTCCCACAGGGAACTCTAAGATAGTTATGGTAAGACAGACACAAAACCATCGCATGAAATAACAGTGACAGTATGTAAGTGAGGTTCAAACTGCAGCCCCTGATTGTTGATACTGCAGGAAACTTTGGAGCAGTGATGAGCTAGTGCAGGTGGGGCCATCAAGGTGGGCTTCATACAGGAGATAGCACTGGAGCTGTGTCTGGAAAAATGCGTATGTGTGCAAAAAGAAGGATATTTCAGGTTGCGATGCCTGGATGGCACATTCTCAAGACAATAAAGAAGCCTCCAACTGCTAAGTGGTAAGGAAATGGGAGAATAGGATCTAAGTCCTTGTCTTAGATTTTAGCTTTTCAATAGCAAAGTTTTATATTGGAACTTTTTTAGCTCTTCTCTTACACATCTAACTATGTAGTCTTGTTGCCACAATGTTCCCATAGGAATGCTGACATGTAAGCTTCTCTGTGGCAAGACATTGTAAGCATCAAGGTCTTTTTGTGCATTTATTTCTACATGAAAAGTTCTTGTCAACCTAATTAATTGTGGTTGCTCACTGATACGATCAGCAGCAGTTATCTTTCTTTATTCTTGCCTCTTTGTTGTTGTTATATCATGATCATGTTGTTCTAGCATGATCATGTTGTTATATCAGTTTCCTCAGATATTTCTGCAAAACACCCTGTTGGGGAATAGCAGTAAGAAGAAAAAGCTATGAAATATTAATTAAAAGGAAAGAAAAGTTAAACTAAAATATTAAATACTCCTATAAAGGAATTATATATAATGCTATTCCTTACAAAGAGTCCCTGATATGTATAAATGGGTTCTTTTCCTTTCATAGTGCCCCTAGCACCCAGCAACTCTCTTCCCTGCTTTAAGAGAGATGTATGAAGAATCCATAGCTTAAAGTGAACCATACTATTTGTAGTCAGTTATTTGTATCAACATACGGTTGATCCATTAGAATTTTCACTTCAATCTGTATTATGTGTGTGAGGTTGTTTTTATAAGTGTTTTTCATAGCCTGAAATGGTTAGAATTCAAAGTACTGTGCTCATCATCATTGTAAGTAACTACATAGTTTGAGTTTCACTTTGTCAGATTGCTTTTAAACTATGGATAAAACTTTCAATAAATGCAAATTTTGTAGGGACTTTATAAGCAACACTGGTAGGTAGTTTATAAACAATATTATATGTACTCTATTTGCGCTAGTGTTAAAGAACCCGCCTGCCAATGCAGGAGACGCAGTACGTGGAGAGGAGACAGAGGAATCTGGCGGGCTACAGTCCCTGAAGTAGCAAAAGAGTTGGACACGGCTTAGCAACTGAAAAACAACATGTGCTCTATGAAAAAAAGAAAGCAAAGTATCCTGGATAGTTTTAGATATGGCAGTAGCATCTAAAAAGGATCTAGTTGCCATTTCTCTTCCGTGTGTCTTCACTTTAGACTGCCATACATAATTTTTTGAGTACCTCTCTAATGAATGGCAAAATGTTGAAACTTAACCTGTTAGTAAGTACTTATGAAACAGTTAATTTCCTGCAGTAACTGTGCACCTTTAGATTTTACTTTTATTTGTGTCATGCACACATACGGAGTTGTTTCGCTTTATTTTAAGCTACCTTGATTTTACCTTACTAAATTTAATTTACCTTGTGAAATAGTTGAACTGTGCTTGCTATTTTCAGGTATTGTAGTAGAATTCTATTTTAAAACAGTACTAGTTGAAAGTTTTTTTAGTTTTCACTTTGCTGCTTGTAACCATTTAAATTACAGAATCCTATTAATAGGCCCTTCTTACCTGCCATCTGGCAGGAAATCTTATCAGTGCTATTGTTCAGATATAGTAATAAATATTGGCAGTTAGTATAATAGCCGTGTTCTTTGCAGCAATTTTTAGATTCCTTATATATAATAGATTTATTCACAATGTCTTTTCCTTCTCATTTGCTCTGTGTTTTTTCTGATGGTAGAGATTGTTATTCTTATAAGCACTGTACCTTGTAATATAAAATGTAAAGACAGCTTCACGTTCTTGTAAAATTAATCTGATTTCAGAGAGGCAACCCATTGCTTTACCTCATTGAGTCACCCAAAGCATACTTACTGTTCCTATCCCTCCCTATGTAAAAGGGCATCTCACTGCATTTATGACATATTCAATGTTCATATCGATTCTAAGACTTGCCTCATGCTACTTGCCTGCCACTTCTGCCTTGTTCTTTTTAATTAAGGAAAAAAGTCACAAAAACAACTTTTATGCTTTTGGAGACAAGGAACATTAGCGGATTAAATCTCTCTTGGCCATTTAACTGCAGTCTCTCTGTTGTTGTTGTCTCATATTGTTCTCCCAATTCCTCCTTCCTCCTCTGCTCTCCCATTTTTCCCATTCTTATCCCAGTAATTCAGTATCAAATCACCCTCCTGATGCAGAAATTCTAGTCTCAGAAAGAGGCTGCTTTAAAATAAATTAAAATTGTTAGGAGTAACACTTGATGGAAAGTGAAAAGGAGGCTGAACTTGTGAATTCTATAATATTAATATAATAGAACTTCAGGAAATAAAATGGAATATTTGTTTGATCTCAGAAACAAATTACCTTGGGCCCTACTACTCATAATCAGAGCATTTATAAGACAATGTTTGTTGACAGTCATGCCACAGGTGCTTTCAGATGTTTTAGGTTCTAGTAAGGATGTAATACAGCAACATTTTAAAATTTTGCATAAATATCTCAGGTTTATTTTTCTAAAACTAGACTGAAGAAAAATTTTCAGAACCTGTTAAGCTTCTTCCTTATTTCTGTTATGCTTCATTTGTCATCCCATTTGTGGAAATCCTATTCTGAATTCCCCCAAACCATGTAATCTTATCTTGTTTAGATCATACGAGAACTTCAGCTGTCAGTTTTGGTTGTTCATATCAAAACATTTTATGCAAAGTGATCTACATATAACTTTACTTCATATTCATTTATTTAAAAATCTACATTATATTTATCAGTATTTTTTTTTAAGTAACTTAATTTCAGTGGTTGGTTCTTCCCTAAGGACATATGGGTTGTTCTTTGTTTGTTTTGTTTTTTTCTTCTGTTTAATTTTTTTTTCCCGCTTACCAAGCAACCATTGATCATGCTCCTTGTGTCAGGGCACTGTACTGGTGATCTGAGATTATAGTATAAAATGTTATATGATGACACTTCATGGCATTTGATGAGTCTTAAAATGTGAAAACTCTTATCAGTGGTTCCAGTGTTGGGTCTTACGTTGAGGGTATGCACCTAAAGGAAGTCCCTGAAAACCAGTGTGTGAGTTCACACTTAATCTGCAAGCTGCTACTTTCAGAGTTTAGAAGTCTTAAGTAGTCAGAAGATTACTGCACTACATAGTTTCCATGGGCCTGTTAGAGAATTTGCCAGTTTATCTCAGTTTATTATAGTTTGAATATTTCAAACCTGCTGCCTCTTTTGAAGAGTAAGAGTTCCCAAGGCAAGGATCATCTTTGTGTCTCTGATACCTGGCCTAGAGTATGAAATATACCATAGGTAGATGATACATAATAAATGGTTCAACTTCATAAAGAGAAGGAAGATGGGGAAGAGCCAAGATTGAATAGAGGGTTGACCTGATTTTCCTCCCTTGTTGACTTTTCTTTTTTACCCTTTGTTTCTCCTCTTAAAGAAGAAAACCATGTTGACTGAGGAGGAGGTACTCCACACATCTGAAGGTGCTGGCTAGTGCTTTGCAAACCCCAAAATGATTTTATCCCTCAGCATTGATCATGTTGTGGGGAATTAATTATCCTTAACCAAACTTCTTAATTATTAAAGAACAGTGCCCGTACAGTGTGAGAATTAAGAACAAAGAGCCAGAGGAAAGGCAGTTTGATCCCCAGTTTGACCTCTTACAAGTTGTGTGCTCCTAGGCAACACATGGCTTTCGCATCTATTAAATGGGGGTAATAATGGTACCTAACTCATGGGATTCTTTGACAAAATCAAATGATACGTCTAAATTCCTAGCACTAAAAGAGTATTCAAATTGAAATTCATACCAGAGAAGACCATGTAATGTAAAATTAAGCTTAGCAAAGGGCCTTGTACAATGAGGTTCTCAGTTAAGTAACAACTATAATTATTATAGTTTTTGTGACTTTGTAACTGTCAGTACTAATACACTTGACCCTTGAACAAGGCAGGTTTGAACTGCTCAGATCCACTTATATGTGTATTTCTTTTTTTAAAGAGAAAATACAATCCAACAGGATCCATGATAGTTTGAGTCGGTGGATGAGGAATTCTGTGTAGGGAGTGTAGACTGTGAGTTATATTCAGCTTTTTTACTTTGCTGATGGCTGGTGTCCCAAAACTGTGTTGTTCAAGGGTCCACTGTATATCATTACGTGTAGATGTGTGTGTACACACCTGCAGTATAAACACATGTACACGTGTGTGTGTGCACTCACTTGTGTTCTATTCTTTGTGACCCCATGGATTGTAGCCCACCAGGCTCCTCTGTCCATGGGATTCTCCGGGAAGGACTACTAGAGTGTCCATGGAATTCTCCAGGCAGGAATACTGGAGTGGGTTGCCATTTTCTTCTCCAGCAGATCTTCCAAACCCAGAGATTGAACCTGTATCTCCTGAATTGCAGGCAGATTCTTTACCACTGAGCCACTGCGGAAGCCCATATACGTACATACTCAGGTATCTGTTTACAGCATCTCATTTCTAACTACTCAGATACTTATTCAGTCCTCAGAAGAGATTCTTGTGACTGTGTGATCAAAGAAAAAGAGTTAGGCTATCTTGAAGGATATTTCATCCAGAGCTTAGAAAATTAGGTCTCTTCCACATTAGGATATGCATTTCTAGCATCCAGACAGTTCATCTCTGCTAGTTGTGTCAGCCAGTCTCTATTCTCCCTTCTGTTTGACTCTCTGCCTCTTTCTTTTTCTCCCTCTTTCCTTACATATAGACGTGTGGATCATATTCATTCTGACAGATTGTTTCATCCAAGTCAATTCATTTTTTCTTCTTTTTAAAACATCCTCTATTTTGAAAACATACTTTGGGTCATTTAATGTATTCTGCTAATTTAGGTTAGATTGTATGAATATTAAATACATGCATTATTTCATTTAATCCTCAAAACATTTCTGTGAATTTAAGTCATAATGTAAATTTGCCGAACAAAATACTGAGCCTACAAACGAGTTAAATGAGTTGCCTGAAGTTATATGGCTAATAAGCACCAACGTTGGGACTCAGACATACAGTGTAATTTTTCAGCCACCCTTTCCACAGCATTATAACACTCTGAACAAACAGGACCTAGAAATCTTCATCTGTGAGTCATCTGTCTCAGGATAGATTACTTCCACAAATGTTATCCATTCCATATAGTGATTTTTAGTTGACTCAACTTCAGAATGGCCATTCCTGCCCGTGTAACCCTCCTTGTTAATTGGCAGAGTGGGAGAAAATAGAAGATTACAGATCTTTGAGAAGAAAATAATAAGTGTTGAAGTTGGGAAGGTAAGTCAGTGGAGGGCTGGGCAGCTTAAGCAAGGGGATGAGAAGGAAGGCTAAGAATGTATGTATAGAAATACAGATGAATTGGAAAATAGATAAACTGGTACTTTAAGACTGAGGCTTCTCCACTCAGTGACAAATGAGAGTTTTTTAGGAATGAGAGGAGAAAGGGATGATCTAAGGAGATTTAGAGATGGGAGGAGGTCTGGAACAATCTCTTTGGGAATCATGAAGAGAAAAATGTTTGAAGTTGTTGATAGACTTGTATTTTAGGAATGGTATTTTGGGACTTTCTAAAATTGTTATAAAATTTACATAACATGAAACATACCTCTGTAACCATTTTTTAAGTCTACAAATCAGTGATCTTAAGTACTCAGTGCTGTACAACCATTACTATTGTCAGTTTCCAGAACTTTTTGGTCATTTCAAACAGAAACTCTGTAACAGTAACTGTCTGTTCCTTTCTCACCTTGGTCTTGGTAACTGCTCTTCTCTTTTCTGTCTCTATGAATTTGACTGTCCTGTGCACCTCATATAAGTGGAATATACAATATTTGTCCTTTTGTGACTGGCTTCTTTCACTTAGCATAATGTTTTCAGACTTCTATCTTGTTTTGGGGGAATAATCAAATTGATTTCACTGTAAAGGCATGAGGGTCTTTCAGTCATTTGTAAAATATGGTCCTAGCAGCTGGGTAACATGGTGTCATGTTATCTGGGTATCATGCTTTATAGGATCGCCAACACTATCCAGTGATGTCTTACTTATGAATATGTCATAATTTCCTGTTGTCAGCCCAGCATATGATATTCTGGAACTTCATCTTAAATAGACTAGATTATGGTTGTTACATTACTGAAGTTTAATGCTCTCACACATTATGTTGAGACCTTTCTTAGTTGCTCAAAGTATATATCAAGGATAATCATTGATTTATAAGCAAATAATTGATGTGCAGTATAGTATTCTTGTTACTTTTAAATTTGAATTAAAAATAGTTCATTAGTTATCAATGTGTTTTGAACAGATATCAAAATAAAGGTTAAAGTGAATTGTTATAGTTTAAATTCTTTTACATGAGCTATTCAGCTAGGTAAAAAGTTCCTTCAAGGGCTTTATAAACTAAGCCAATCAGAAGTTACTCTGTTTGAACAAAAGAATACACTGAATTAAGCAGGAACTGTCCGTTAACTCAAAATAGGCACTTTCATAAGAAATGATAAAGAATTAATTACTTAATAAAGATAGCTAATACATGCCTTAGTAATGAAAAAATACTAATTCAATATTTACCATCATTTATATTTTAAGAAAAGGGATGCATATGTAATATTTAGAAGAGTATTCAAATTGAAGTTAATAGTAAAGAGAAAATCAATATAATGTATATTCTATCAATGGAGACATTTAGGCAGTTTGTGATAGTTTTTACAGTGCATGTGTCAGTCAGCATTTTGTGGAGAGTTCTATGAAGCTGAAATTCAGATTTGCAGTAATTCTTTTCAGTGTAGAATACAACAGTCTCAGTCATTCTGGGTTCTGTGATTTTAAAAAAACGGCATTTCTCTCTTTGACTGATCACAGCTATTATTTAAATAGCTGTTAATATGTGACATGGTGCTATAATTTAGACAGAAAAAAATGGAATTGTGAATTATATCCACTCAGCTTAAATGTCTCTGCTTCTTGTCTCCATGGCATCTTTTGTACTTTTCTGCAAAAATGGCCCCTTAGCATAATATTCCTACTTTTTCCCAGGGGAAAACGGAGGGCTGATGGTCAAAGTCTTATGCAGAATATTCAAGGGAAACTTGTACAACAAAAATAGAGGGAGAAAATAAAATAAGATTCAGAATTTCCCAATACAGGAAATGAAAATTTTAGTCACTTATTTTTCTTTTAACAAATGTGCTTTACATATACATCTTGGAGTCAGTTTTCAAAAAGGTGAAAATTTATGGATATGGTGATGTTCACATAATTTCAGATGTTTAGAGTTGAGGCTAATCACTATATAAATCGCTATCCTTTCTCTTCTTTTGTAGGTAGAAGTAAACTATAGCATAATTCTTAATGATCAATAGATAATAAAGCATGTGGGGAACTATAGGTATTAAATGATTTCCCTGTTAAAATCCACTTTTCAGACTATTCTGCTTCCTGTTTCCACAGGCAGTTCTTCAGAAAAAACCAACTTGCCATTTAGAATGATCAGTGTGGATTGATTAAGAATTATTCATAGACTAAGTTTGCAATGCGGTCTGTGAACATTTATAGACTTTCTTTTTAAAATATATTTAGTAAAATTTGGAAAGTGAAGTTTTTACATTACTTTTTACAACTTTATTGAGGAGTAATTGATATACGATAAACTGTACATAGTTTAAGTGTGCAATTAGATTTTTGAGTGTAAAATGACCACTCCTGGAATAAGATGATGGACATATCCATCACCCTCCACAGTTTCCTCCTGCCCTTTGTTAATCCCTCTCTCCCTCTCTCTTCCAACACCCTTCATTCCCTTTTCTGGCAGCCACTGCTATTGGGTATTCATTTTCTAGAATCTTAAATAAATGGAAACACACAATATGTGTGTCCCCTCTCCCCCTGCTTCTTTTAACTTTAGATTCATCCATATTGTTACATGTATTAATAGTCAATTTCTTTTTATTCCTGACTGGCCTGTTGTATAGCTGTGTCACAATTTACTTATCTTTTCACCTGTGTGTGGATGGACATTTGAGATATTTTCAGTCTTGGCTATTACGAATAAAGCTGCTGTGAGACTTGAGTACAAGTCTTCTTATAGATGTGTGCTTTCATTTGTCTTGACAGTTTTTTTCTGTGGAGACTCAGTAAGTGTGTTAGGCTTTATGGACACTGATCTGAAAGCTCCAGGTGGTAAGCTAGGGCAGTGGTAGGACTCACTTATTTGTTTCCTTTCTATGGGTACCACTGACCTGTGCTACCTTTTGACCAATTTCTGAAAACCATTGTACAACATTGTGTTTTTAGTTGGTTAGAGGGAGTAGGATCTAGTTCAGTTCTTATTACCCATATCCTTGGCTGGAAGTAGAAATTTTATCTATACATTTTTAATACACTTGTGTTTCTTTTTTAAAAAAATTATAATGTTGTTCTATTTAAAACCATTATACCATCATGCCCAGATATGTGAGTTCTCTGTTTTCATATTATATTTATTCCATAGAATTTGTAGCTCCAGTACTAAGCAGGGGTTGGGAAGATCCCCTGGAAGAGGGCATGGTAACCCACTTCAGTATTCTTGCCTGGAGAATGCCGTGGACAGAGGAGGAGCCTGGCGGGCTACAGTGCATGTGGTCACAAAGAGTTGGACATGACTGAAGCAACTTAGCACACATGCATACACTAAGAAGGGGATAGAGTGACTTGTGGATTCCCTAGAAGCTCATCTCTTAAAGCATTCATCTATTTATACAGGAATATTAAAATATGTTGATATACTAATTAGTACTGTACCCCTCATTTAAGAGTCAGCATTATTCTCTTACTGATTGCTTGTGTTGTTTTTTTTTCTTTGTGCTTTTTATATGAAGACCTTTTATAGTATTATACATTTAATACTATAAATATGTATATATATATGTAGTATATATATAAAGAAAAGTAAATAAAACATAAATGTACAGCTTAATGGAATTTCATGTAACCAACACACATTTAACCATTACTTAGAACAAGAAGGAAAATGTTGCCAGCACCCTAGATGCCTCCAGTATGCTATTTCTCATTCACAAGCTTCTCTCTCCCACTGAAGATGACTGTTGTCTGTACATCTGTGCTTCCTTGCTCTTTTTTATACTTTTATTACATAGGTAATAAACACTGGTGTTTGGTTTTGCCTGATTTTGAAACTTACATAAATGCAACCCTATCTTCTTTTATGTTTGGCTTCATGTCTCCTTAATATAATCTGTGACAGTAACCTCACTTGTGCTTTTCATGCTCTTGACACTTTTTGAAGAATATTAGTTGGTTATTATATAGAATGCCCCTTCATTCAGTTCAGCTCAGTCGTGTCCGATTCTTTGCAACCCAATGAACTGCAGCATGCCAGGCCTCCTTGTCCAACACCAGCTTCTGGAGTTTACTCAAACTCATGTCCATTCAGTCAGTGATGCCATCCAACCATCTCATCCTCCGTCATCACCTTCTCCTCCTGCCCTCAATCTTTTCCAGCATCAAGGTCTTTTCAAATGAGTTAGCTCTTCGCATTAGGCGGCCACAGTATTGGAGTTTCAGCTTCAACATCAGTCCTACCAATGAACACCAGGACTGATCTCCTTTAGGATGGACTGGTTGGATCTCCTTGCAGTCCAAGGGACTCTCAAGAGTCTTCTCCAACAACACAGTTGAAAAGCATCAATTCTTTGGCGCTCAGCTTTCTTTATAGTCCAACTCTCACATCCATACATAACTACCGGGAAAACCATAGCCTTGACTAGATGGATTTTGTTGGCAAAGTAATGTCTCTGTTTTTTAATATGCTGTCTAGGTTGGTTATAACTTTCCTTCCAAGGAGTAAGCGTCTTTTAATTTCATGGCTGCAGTTACCAGCTGCAGTGATTTTGGAGCCCAGAAAAATAAAAGTCGGCCACTGTTCCCCATCTATTTGCCATGAAGTGATCGGACTGGATGCCATGATCTTAGTTTTCTGAATGTTGAACTAAAGGCTTTGGCATAGTTAATAAAGCAGAAAGAATGCCCCTTAGGTTGATCTTTTTGGGGGGATACTTTTAGGGAAGAACACCATGGAAGTGATAGAGTGTTCTAAGTGCTTTGTGTTGGGGGGAGGCAGGGCAGGTAAGGCGGTCGTGTTGGTAATTTTAATTATTTGGTTAGTTTCCTGAATTTCTGTACCCTGAAGTTACTGTGTGTGTGTGTGTGTGTGTGTGTGTGTGTGTGTGTGTGTGTGTGT
>ML662442.1:56961225-57317865 GCA_007570785.1 Antilocapra americana
TGTGTGTGTGTGTGTGTGTGTGTGTGTGTGTGTGTGTGTGTGTGTGTTGTAACTAATAAGTGTTTTCTGGGGAGGGACTTTGAGACTAGGCAAGTGTCATGTTTCTCATCCTACCTTCATTTTCTAGTTTTAGTATCTTTCAGTGGTTTTTGCCTGCAGCAATAGTTATCATGACTTTTTTTCAATTTCATTTGGGCAAATATTTCCAGTATGGTGAATTTCAGTTTCCTTCTTTCTTTCTCAGTGCATTAATAGGGATTGAAATGTAAAGAACCACTGTCCCTTCTTCCTGATATACTTATTCATATTACTGAGGACTTAGGAACAATTCACTCCGTGGGTTATAAGCCAGCACTCTGATTTGATTTTGCTGTTTTGGCTTTGGCCGTTCGGAACACCTTCAGTTCGGCTTCTGTGAGTTTTTGATGCACTGCCATCACTTCTCCGTACCTTATGACTTCCTGGTACCACAAGATGTTCTAGGCTCTTATAATTTTCCTTTCTCAGTCCAGAAAGCAACCTTTTCTCTAGAGCCAAATGTTTTTGTTTTAATTGGTGAAGATTGATGGTTGGAAACACAGATCGAGGTCCTCAGCAGGGTCGTTGCTGCTGGGTGTCATTACAGACCCCATCAGTTGTCAGAGTCAGGAATATGTTGTATACTGACATGCACCCACACACACACACTTATATTTATATCTTTATCTGTGAATTTATTAAAAGCCAGGAGCTCCAGTTGATACCTCTTGATTCTAATCTAATATCATCATGTTCACTCTACCTCTCCCCTTTTCTTATTTATAACTTTGCAGAGGGAGCAATCTGCATCTCCTTATCCATGGAATATTTGTTTGTTTCTTAAATTCTTATATACATATGATGTATTTTCATAATTAGTAACCTATACCCCTGTGCGAAACAAGTTTATGAACTCAAGGACTTATATTTATATACAGGTCATTTTATTTGTAGTCTTACAGAGTATGCCAAAATTCTCTTTTCTGAAGTTGCTCCCTTAATGTGGTATATTATTCATCTGTATATGCTTATACATTATGTTGGTATTTATTTTCTGAATATTGGTAGCTTAACAGCATTTCTTCATATATACCTTTGCAAAATGATTCAACTTTCTTTTGTTTACTTCAGCATCTTATTTATCCTTCCCCAGTCTTAATTATTTCTGTTATTTCTGTCAGTGTATATTTCACAAAGATCATGTTCAGGTAATTTATTTCTAACGGCACACAGATTCTTTATTTAAACATGGTGGTGGTGGTTTTCTGTTTTTTCATGAAGCACTCGAGCATTTTGTTACTCTGGTACCAGGATTTAGAAAGCAAACCAGAAAAGTCTAGGCAATAGGATAATAATAAACTCATTCATTTGCTCATTAATGTTTTATCTGTGCCTAATGGCATATGCTGCTTTTACTTACATTATATTACAAGTCTCAAAGAATCATGTAGGCTTTCTCAATAACGTACATTTTCTCAAACTCAGAAGGGCCCTATTGATCCTATTCCAAGTGCATTGGCTTTCTCTTCTTTCCTAGTACTAAATGTATTGGATATAGTCTGCTCTTTGGAGAACTTGCTCTTAGAAGTGGGATTTTATTTAAGTCAGTCAGTATTCAATGTACTGTAAGTTTTTTCAAAGTATTTTATTGCAGCTGAAAAGTGTATCAGTTAGTGGGTAATGTAATTAGGGCTTGTAGACAGAACAGTTAATTTTGAGTTATTTAGCTTATTTTTAGAAAGATCCCCTTTGTCTTTTTTAAACTTTTAATTTGAAATAATTATAGACTCAATTTCCTTTCAAAACAGTTTTCTCTAAGCCTGATATAATATCACTGAATGATGATGAATGAGGTTCTTTTAAATGAGGTTCTTTCTATTACCTGCCAAGTTTTATTTTTCCTTTATGTGAGAAAATTTTCTGGAAATAATTTTGCTTTCCAGAATAGATATTTGTTAATATTTGTATTTGGGAAATTGAAGCAAAATGAACATCAGTCTTGCCTATCTTTTTGCAAAAGCTTTAATAGATTTTCTTTCTTTTTCCCAATAATGCCTTCTTATTCCAAAAATTTCTTTGGTAGCCACGTTGTAGAAGCATTTGGTTATAAGTAAATATTTTGGGAGTTATTAGCATTTGTATAAGCTTATGTTAATATTCACCTAACAGAAGTTGCAGAACAATTACCTGGTACTAAATGAGTCAGGGTTTTTACTTTAACACATACTTTTTAACATATACATTTAAGTGCATCTATCAGTGTTGAATTAATGCCTTTACTCTGGGATTTAAAATGTGATTGCTATATGAGTACCCTGTCATAATGAAATGGTGCCTATTATTTGACGATAATTATGCATACAATCTGGCAAAATAATTTTTTGGAAGGTAAAAGCATTTTAAGAAATGTTCCATCTTATAAGTTGAAATTTTTGTTCTCAGAGTATTAATTATTTTACACATAGCAAACCTTTAAATTATGGTACATATTAAAACCCACTCAAATGAAGGTGGTAGTATAATTTATGGTAAGGAATAATATGTACATGAATGAGAAAGAACAAGATTTAAAAAGCAAAATATATATATGCTTTGTAACTAACATATTTAAGGTATTTCTTGTTTAGAAGGTAGTTATTAGATAGGTAAGTTGGAGGAAGAGGGGGACACTAAATTGTATATTGGCATGCTTCCTGAAATGCATATGCATAGTAATTAGAGATACTGATTTTTAAATGTCAGCCAGCTTTTATTCTCTTCCTTTTCTAGCATCTATTTGTATGAAGTGACTGTTCTTCTAAAAGGAGTTTATCAAGCTTTTTGTAAGCATTTGTTATATAGGAAATAAATTGCCACTGCCAAATAGAACTAACATTAAATTTCTGATACTAGCAATTTGTGAGTGATTTAAAGTTTTGTTGATTTGATTAATTTCTTATTTGTCAAATGATGATGAAGAAATTCTCCATTTCCCAGTTGAGACATTTGGGGACATTTCTCATGCTTTCTACTTGCATCCAGTAAACAAATATGCCTTTAGTTGTTTATAACCTTCAACAACAAGTTAAAAATGTATTACTGTGAGATTCACATTCCAAACTTAAGTAGCTTTTTGCTAAACTGGTTTAATTTGTTATTGTGTTTATCTGCTATTAGCATTCTTAAATGGCAGCCCACTCCAGTATTCTTGCCTGGAGAATCCCATGGGCAGAAGAGCCTGGTGAGCCCTAGTCCATGGGGTCGCAAAGAGTTGGGCACAACTAAACAGCTAACATTTAGTGGCCCTTAATACTCGATAGATTGCATATTGAAAAGCAGAGACATTACTTTGCCAACAAAGATCTGTCTAGTCAAGGCTATGGTTTTTCCAGTAGTCATGCACAGATGTGAGAGTTGGACGGTGTAGGAAATTGAGCACCGAAGAATTGATGCTTTTCAACTGTGTTGTTGGAGAAGACTCTTGAGAATCTCTTGGACTGCAAGGAGATCCAACCAGTCCATCCTAAAGGAGATCAGTCCTGGGTGTTCATTGGAAGGACTGATGTTGAAACTGAAACTCCAATACTTTGGCTACCTCATGTGAAGAGTTGACTCATTGGAAATGACCCTGATGCTGGGAAGGATTGGGGGCAGGAGGAGAAGGGGACGACAGAGGATGAGATGGCTGGATGGCATCACTGACTCGATGGGCATGGGTTTGGATGGACTCCGGGAGTTGGTGATGGACAGGGAGGCCTGGCGTGCTGCGATTCCTGGGGTCGCAAAGCATTGGACAGGACTGAGCGACTGAACTGAACTGAACTGAATACTTTATAGGCTTTTAAAGATATTCCTCAGAGATGGCATATCTGTTTACCTAATTCATAAAATCAAAGATGCTTTAAAAGTGTGCTCTGTTAGTCTTACTAGACTAAGTCAGTGGAAAGTTAATATAGAGGTGGAAAATTTTTCCCTTCTCTTCTAGGTTCTTTGAACCTAGATCCTGGGTTGGCAAGATCCACTGGAGGAGGGCATGGCAACCCACTCCAGTATTCTTGCCTGGAGAATCCCCATGGACAGAGGAGCCTGACAGGCTGCAGTCCGTGGGGTCACAAAGAGTTGGACACAGCTTAGCAACTCAGCACAGCACTAGGTTCTTTGGTCTAATAATTAAATTGACATAAGACCAATTAGCAGGAGAAAACATAATATAAGTTGGTATGTACAGGATCCCCTGTAATAAGAGACTCAAGAGCAAGTTGGACAGTTGAGGCTTATATGCCATCCTTATGCTAAAAAGTGGAAGTAGGACCTGGGTCTTCAAAGGGGAGAAGAGTGACTCATAGGATGATAAGAACAAATGTGTGGTATTAAGAAGTTTGCCCTGCCATGCATGTAGGACTTGGAAATAACATTATGGTAATAGCTGTTTTTCTGGGCCAGGCCCTCTGTCTAAATTCTTTTAGGTAGTTAAGGGATAGGTAAAAGTTTTTCCTGAGTCTGCTGGGTCTTGATTGCTGTCACCTGAAAATAATCCACATGTCAAAGTAGCATATTTTAGGGCGGCATGTTCTCCCCTTAGGTAATAACACAACTACTCACACTGTCACCCAGTGACAATGATTATAAGACACCATAGAGTAGTTACTTTAATTATGAGCTTCTCATACCGTGCATGACTACATGCTCCACAAGTATAGTTCTTTTTTTTTAATGGTTTTTTTTTTTTTTAATATTTTTGGCTCTTCTGGGTCTCTGTTGCTGCACAAGGTTTTTTTCTCTAGTTGCAGTGAACAGGGGCTACTCTCTAGTTGCAGTGCGTGGCCTTCTCATTGCGGTGGCTTCTCTCATTCAGAACACAGGCTCTAGGGCACATGGGCTTCAGCAGTTGCAGCTCACAGGCTCTAGAGCGTAGGCTCAATAGTTATGGTACACAGGCTTAGTCGCTTTACAGCATGTGGGATCTTCCTGGATCAGGGATCACATTTACGTGTTGTGCATTGACAGGTGGATTCTTGACCACTGAGCCACTAGGGAAGCCCTGATACAGCATGGTTATAATGATGGTATTTCCTTATTCATAATGTTTCATGTAGTCAAGAATGATGTGTGTGTGCACAGTTGCTAGAGTTGTGTCTGACTCTTTGCGACCCCAGGGACTGTAGTCCACCAGGCTCCTCTGTCCATGGGAATCTCCAGGCAAGAATACTGGAGTGGGTTGCCATGCCCTCCTCCAGGGGATCTTCCCCACTCAGGGATCGAACCCACATCTCCTATATTGCAGGCAGATTCTTTACTGCTGAGCCAGCAGGGAAGCCCCTAGAAGTCAAGAATGGTAGACCTCTTTAAATAGGAAGGAAGGAGGCAGGCAAGGTAACCAGTTAATCCCCGCCCTCCAGATGGTTTTTCACTCTTATGTGCACTTATTGTTTGTACAAAAAAATAAATATTGCTTATGAAATAAGGGTATGAAGTCTGACATTCTTCATGGCCCATTTTAAGCTTTCTTTGGGTTTTCATCTCCAGCTGACTTATCCCATACTCGAGCCATACTTGTTTCCTTTTTGTCTCAAATCTTCTGCATTCTCAGGATTTAACTTATAAAACGTTCCCTTTGCCTTACCCACCCATCAGAGTTAAGCCTTAATTCCACCTATTCAGGCTTCTTTAGCTCCCTCCATAGCAAGTACCTCTCACTCCACTACTTTGCAATGATAAATACCTCTTTAATAGCATTTATCAGAGACTACCTTTTGTTATAGTTAATTGTTTGTGTGTCTGGTTTTCCTGTTAGATTTTGGGAATAAACTGTTTAGGTTTGTTTTAATATTGTCTCTATAGTCCATGGTATAGAAACACAGAGTGTTTCTTGAATTGAACTCATAGATTTTTAAATCTATGCATTTCTTAATTCTCTTCTATGGAGTGGTTTTGCTAGAATTACTAATTTGTTGGATTGCTTTACATTTAAGTTGCCATTTTCGATCTTTACCTACCATTTCTGAAGTATAAGAATTATTCCTTTGCTGGTTATGGTTCCATCATGCAAAAGAAAAAATAGTTGCATAGATAACTAATTTTTTCATATTAAGTATCTATTATGCAAATTTTGATAGTTATACAACCTTATATTTAAGGAGGAATATTTTATAAATAGTGCTTTTCTTTTCCTTTGTAGGTTGCTTCCTCAGAACATTGGCCTTCTCTATGTTGGAGGTTATGAAAGACCCTTTGCGCAAATCAAGGTTTGATTGTTCACTTTCTAACATTTTTTCCTGGATACAGTTCGTTCATCCAGAACCCACTAAAATCCTTTAAGTAACTATCACACATATCGGGGAATGTGAATTATTAATTTTGTTTGCTTTTACATATCTCTGCTGAAATAGTACTTCAGCTTTTCAGTGAATCAGTTAGTTTAATAATCTTGCCCATATATATTTGACCAGTACAATTTAGTGATTAGTTAAGAAGAGTACAATTTAGAGCTTCATTGCCTCATTTGCCAATAGAGTTTTTTGACAGCTTTACTGAGGTATAATAAACATGTAAGAAAATATATATATTTAAGGTGTACAGTTTGACATTGAGTTATGCTTACCCTTGTGAAACCATCACCACAGTCAAGACAAATAACATATCCATCACCCCTAAATGTTTCTTTATGCCCCATTGAATTCCCCCACCTCCTCCTCTTCCTTTTTCTCCTCCAGTTCCTGGGTGACCACTGATCTAATCGCTGTGGATTAATTTGCACTTGCCAGAATTTTATCTAAATGGAATCATAATGTATTTCTTTCTTTTGGCTTCTTTGATTCAGTTATTATTTTGAAATTCACCTGTGTTGTTACACTTCAGTAATTCATTCCTTTTTATTGTTGAGTAATATTTCATTATATGGTTTAGCACAATTTCTCCATCCTTTTACATACTGAGGGACATTTGGGTTGTTTCTACTTTTTGGCTGCCATAAATAAAGCTGCTGTGAACATTTGTATACAAGTTTCTGTAGGGATATATATTTTCATTTCTCTTGGGTAAATACGTAACACCAAAATGAGTTAAATGGTGAAAGTGAAAGTGGCTCAGACATGTCTGACTCTTTGCAACTCCATGGACTATATAATCCATGGAATTCTCTAGGCCAGAATACTGGAGTAGTTAGCCTTTCCCTTCTCCAGGGGATCTTCCCAACCCAGGGATCGAACCCAGGTCTACCCACATTGTGGGCGGATTCTTTCCCAGCAGAGAGCCACAAGGGAAGCCCAAGAGTTCTGGAGTGGGTAGCCTATCCCTTCTCCAGCGGATCTTCCTGACCCAGGAATCGAACTGGGGTCTCCTGCGCTACAGGCAGATTCTTTACCAACTGAGCTATGAGGGAAGCCCGAGTTAAATAGTAGTTGTGTTTTAACTTTTTAAGAAACTACCAAACTATTTTCCCACCATCAGGGTGAGTGCCAGTTCCTCCATTTCATCATCAACATTTGGTATGGTCAGTCTTTTTAAGTTTAGGCATTCTTGTAAATATATAGTATTTCATTGTAGTTTTAATTTGCTCTTCTGTAATGACTAATAATGTTGAGCATCTTCTCATGTACTATTTGCCACTTATATATCTCTAGTGAGGTGTGTGTTCAAAAACTTGCCATTTTTTGTTTTCTTACGGTTGAGTTTTGAGCATTCTTTGTGTCTTCTGAATGTAAGTCTTTTATCAAATATGGGATTTCTCTTTAACAAGATCCTCAAAGAGCAAAAATTCTTAATATTGATGGAATTCAATTTATTACTCTTTTTTCATGGCTCCTGCTTTTAGTATTGATCTAAGAAATGTTTGCCTAGCCCAGAGGCAGAAAGATTTTTCTTCTGTGTATCATTCTGGGATCTTTATAGTTCTGGGTTTTACATTTAGGTTTATTATCTAATTGAAATAATTTTTGTATGTGATGCAAGGTTCAAGGTAAAGAGGAATATCATCCCTCCTATACCCCAACCCTTTTTGGCACGAGAATATCCAGTTGTTCTAAAACCATTCATTAAAAAAGACTATCCTTTCCACCACTGAAATGTCTTTGCATCTCAGTTGAAAATCAGTTCACCATATGTGTGTGTGTGAATCTCTATTTCAGAACTCTTTATTCTGTTTCTTTGACCTATGTGTCTATACTGTGCTGTGCTTAGTCATGTTCAGCTCTTTGCAACCCCATGGACTATAGCCCGCCAGACTCCTCTGTCCATGCAATTCTCCAGGCCAGAATACTGGAGTGGGTTGCCATGCCCTCCTCCAGGGGATCTTCCCAACCCAGGAGTCAAACCAGCATTTCCTGCATTGCAGGCAGATTCTTTACCAGTTGAGCTACAAGGGAAGCCCCATGTGTCTATACTATATGCCTTCACTAATATCACAGTCTTGATTTTTGTGGCTTTAGAATAAGTCATGAAATCAGGTAGTGTAAATCCAAGTTTGTTCTTTTCAAAGCCCTTTTTCCCTGTGTATATGACATAGTTTTATGCTTTGAAAAACAAAGGTTTTTTTCAGAGTATACCGAGCCTGAATAGGATATACAAGATATATAATACTGAGGAAGTTAGTCACATTATTGACATTATTAAATTAAATACCTTAGCTACCATAGCATCAGCATTTCTTTAAGTACCTTCCTTAATTTAACTTAAGACACTCTCAAAAGTCCGTGTTAAGATCTCAAGTTTTGAACCTACTTCAGTGTTTCTGATTCCCTAAGTAATGACAGGAATTCAGGTACTTTGTTTCTTTTTTTTTTTTTTTTCCTTTTTTTTACATCCCTGGAACACAAGTGGAGTTGGCAAGAGTCTCTTCATAAACCTCCTTCACTATCCTGTTCACCAAATTCTACAGTAAAGCCAAGAATCCTGATAAGTTTCAGCAGAAACATTTCTAAAAGCCCAACTTTTTTTCCTATCCAGTGGTTTGGAAAATCCTCTTTCCCCTTATTAGAACTGAAATAATGAAAAAGTGAGAGACTTATCTGATACATTTAAGAAAGGGTAGAATTTGTGTGTGTTTGTCTCTGTGTATGTTACATGTCATCTCAAAACCATAAGTATGTATGAGGATGATTCCTCCATCACTCACCTGATCCATTAACATATCATTTTCTTTATTCAGGCCATTTCTATCAAGCCCAGTGACAGAGGTCAATCCTTTGTCAACCCTTCATGCCTGGATAATCAACTAAATAGAAAAAAGTCCATTATTTTAGGGCATGTTTTTCCTTTGATGTTTCCATGGGAAAGGTTTCTTTCATATGCTATGAAAGGATTTCTTATCTTCATTAATTATTGAGGTTCTTTTATAATTCCTGTGGTTCTTATGAAAATGCTATATAGATCCTATCTAATTAGAATGCTTACAAGTTGATTGGCAAACAATAAAAAAAATAATCATAGTTTAAATGCTTGAGATTAGGCTAGAAATTTAAGTTTCTTTCTCTGCCCCTTGCCTTGCATCTGACTTCTTTTGGTCATGAAGTACCAGTATTTTTCTCTCTTTAAACTAAATGTAATGATACTATATTATATGACATGGATATCAGATATAACCTTTAATAAATGGAAATGGTTTTGCTTTTTTTAAGAGAATATTGGTTGAAATTTTGTTTTTATTAGTTTTGCCATACAATGACATAATATCACCATGGGTTTACATATGCTCCCCCTCCAGAACCCCCCCCCCCCCCCCCCCCCTCCCCCCTCCCCCCCGGAAATCTCGGTGCACCAGCCCCAAGCATCAATCCTGGGCTGGCGATTGATTACACATATGATAATTAACATGTTTCAATGCCATTCTCCCATATCATCCCACCCTTGCCCTCATCCGCAGAGTCCATGAGTCTGTTCTGTATATCTGAGTTCCTTTTGATGTCTCGCATGCTGGGTTCTCGTTACCTTACCGTCTTTCTAAATTCCATATATATGCGTTAGTATACTGTATTGTTGTTTTTCCTCTGGCTTACTTCACTCTGGATAATGGGCTCCAGTTCCGTCCACCTGAGTAGAACTGATTCAAATGATGAAATTTTTATAAATCGAGATAGGAATTTGTTCATTTGAATATTTAAGGAAAGGAATTCTCATTTCATTAACATCACAAGACTAAATGTGAGTGGCTTGGTGTTAGAGGTTACATTTGTTAAAGAGACATTTCATGGTTATATTTCTAAAAAGGAGCTCCAGTTTATAAAGATCAGAAAGAAAATGAAAAACACAAAAAAGGTGATAGATATTTGGACAAGTATTAAATGAGATCAGAAATTTGCTATAGGGTGACAGTAGATGTGTGTACTATTAGTGTATAATGTGAATTGTTACGACCGTCTTTCTCTCCCACCCTCCTTCACACCCTAGATATAGATGTGTACAAACATGGGACTTCATTATAGTTTTAGACTGGAACCTCTATATGCTAGTTTTAGGTTTCATTATTTTTAGAGGAAGTTATTCCAGCTTTGCCTTTGTATCTCCTAACATCTTCTTTAAGTCATTGGAAGGTTCTTTTTTCAAAGAAGCTCAGTCCTAAAGTTTTAATGGGAAGCTTGTCATCCGAAGAACTTGAATTTAAACACGCGTGATTATTCTCTTATTTTATCCTAAAATATGATAAACTAAATAAAACACTGATCATCTTATAATGAGTTGTAATACAGTGTAAGAAAAGAATTGTCTCACATATCCATAGCTGCTGTTGAGTGCTGTAAATGAAGCACATTTCACCTTCATTCAATACTAACTTCTGTCACCATCATTGAGATTAAGTTTCTAAATGTACTGGGTTGTGTGTGACTTAGGGTTTTCTTAAGTAAGAAATAGATTTCATTATATCTTTATATTCAGTCTTTGAAATTCAAAAGAAGCATTTTGATTAAAGTAAAATTTTACTTAATTCCTGTTCACATGCTTTCAGGTTGTCAGAAACTTTTTGGGGTGGTTATTTCTCTATGTCTTTGCATAATACCTTTATCTTAGTTCAGTGTGTATATAATCCTGTTATTCATAGGTTATATTTGTAGACATGGTCAAGTTTAAATTATAGTTTACATTTTACACCTATTATTCAGTGTTGTTTTCTAAAGTATTTTATAGTCTGATAAAAATCTCAGTGCTATTCTCATAGAGTTCTAGTCCTGGAGGCTCTACTTAGCAACCAGAATCCATAAAACAAAGAAAGATTGAAGCTTGTCAGCATCACTTTTAATCAGCTCAGTGGTTGTTATGGGGAGTCTCAAGGCCACAGGGCTGTCCCTCCCCACCAGGCTTGATATTAATTGCCTCTTGCAGTCCTATCCCAAGAAGTGTGTGAAGCTGTGAGGCTGAGTCACGTACAGTTTTCACTTCGACACTGCAGAACAGCTGAAAGATGTCTTGTGCATTTTAACTATGAATTCCATGCAGCAGCCATATGTGAAAAGTAAGGAATATAAACATTATCCTGAAGCAGTTATTTTTAATCAGTACAGCTGAATTATTCCCTGCCTCATGCCCGGTTCCGTACCTGCTGAGGGACTGGGTGCCATTAGTCACAGTCTCATACTCTTAAGCTTTCTGAGCTTCAATTTTTAAAAGTCTCTTTACATCCCAGGAAATACAGGATTGATGTTTGTATCCAAATGCATATACAGCAGGTGCAAAAAAGACCCCAGAAGAGATGGGGTCTGTCTTAGAGAATACTGAGAAAGCTAAGAAAATTGATTCTGTTTGTTCACTGACTGATGGTGTTTAGGAAATGTGTGGCTCATTAGATCAGTCAGCTCAGTTCAATCACTTAGTCATGTCTGACTCTTTGCAACCCCATGGATGGCAGCGTGCCAGGCTTCCCTGTCCATCATCAACTCCTGGAACTTGCTCACACTCAGGTCCATCGAGTCAGTGATGCCATCAAACCATCTCATCATCTGTTGTCCCCTTCTATTCCTGCCTTCAGTCTTTCCCAGCATCAGGGTCTTTTCCAGTGAGTCAGTTCTTAGCATCAGGTGGCCAAAGTATTGGAGTTTCAGCTTCAGCATCAGTCCTTCCAATGAATATTCAGGACTGATTTCCTTTAGGATTGACCGGTTTGATCTTGCAGTCAAAGGGACTCTCAAAAGTATTTTCCAACAACACAGTTCAAAAACATCAATTCTTCAGCGCTCAGCTTTCTTTATGGTCCAACTCTCACATCCATACTTGACTGCTGGAAAAACCATAGTTTTAACTATGTGGACCTGTGTCGGTAAAGTAATGTCTCTGCTTTTTAATATGCTGTCTAGATTTGTCATAGCTTTTCTTCCAAGAAGCAAGCACCTTTTAATTTCATGGCTGCAGTCATCATCTGCAGTGATTTTAGAGCCCAAGACAATAAAATCTGTTACTGTTTCCATTGTTTTTCCATCTATTTGCCATGAAATGATGGCACCAGATGCCATAATCTTCGTTTTTTGAATGTTGAATTTTAAGCCAGCTTTTTCAGTCTCCTCTTTCACTTTCATCAAGAGATTCTTTAGTTCCTCTTCACTTTCTGCTATAAAGGTTGTGTCATGTGCATATCTGAGGTTATTGATATTTTTCCCTGCAATCTTGATTCTAACTTGTACTTCATCCAGTCCTGCATTTCGCATGATGTGCTCTGCATATAATTTAAATAAGCAGGGTGACAATATACAGCCTTGACGTACTCCCTTCTCAATTTGGAACCAGTCTGTTGTTCCGTGTCCTTTTCTAACTGTTGCTTGACTTGCATACAGATTTCTCAGGAGGCAGATCAGGTGGTCTGGTATTCCCATCTCTTGAAGAATTTCCTACAGTTTTGTGATCCACACAGTCGAAGGCTTTAGCATAGTCAGTGAAGCAGAAGTAGCTGTTTTTCTGGAATTCTCTTTCATTTTCTATGATCCAGTGGATGTTGGCAATTTGATCTCTGGTTCCTCTGCCTTTTCTAAATGCAGCTTGAGCATCTGATAGTTTACGGTTCACATACTGTTGATGCCTAGCTTGGAGAATTTTAAGGACTACTTTGCTGGTGTGTAAGATGAGTGCAATTGTGCAATAGTTTGAACATTCTTTAGCATTGCCTTTCTTTGGGATTAGAATGAAAACTGATATTTTCCAGTCCTGTGACCACTGCTGAGTTTTCCAAATTTGCTGGCATACTGAATGGAACACTTTCACAGCATCATCTTTTAGGATTTGAAGTAGCTCAACTGGAATTCCATCATCTCCACTAGCTTTGTTAGATAAATGTTTTTTTACTAAAGGGAATTATTCAATATTGACCCTTTTCAATCTCTAAGGTAGGTAAAGTATTATATCAGATAAAGATGCACGCTGTAGAACTGAGTATTCTGGAATGTTCAGTGGCTTCCATACTGATCACTATAAACCTGTAGGACTGTAATTTTCACTGAGTTCTATTACACATACACATGCACACATTTATATACACACAACGTAAACCAAAGTTCCAAAAGAAGTGTGATATAACCTCTGTATTTTCCATTCTGTTCTGTTTATTTTTCTGTTGACTTAGTTTTTAAATGTGGGTCTCAGCACAGTCAGTTAACTTCTCTCCTTAGAAAATGGGTCATGACTCACCAGCACTTCTGGGTGGTAGAACTTGTCCAGCTAATGCTGCCATCTGCCCCATTGATGCAGTACAGAAGAGTGGAGGAAGTTTACCTGCCCCTGAGTTGATTGTAGCCCTTGGCCTGGCTTTGGAGGGGACATCATGGTTGCTGGGGAGAGGGAGGAAGAGAGCATAGGAGTAGATTATTGAGAATGGAGTTAAGGTATTTTATGGAGCCAATCAAAGCTTCTTTCTGTTTCAGCAAAACCCTAATTCTCAAGAACAAAAGAGAACCTTCCACAACTACTCCTTCTTTCAAATGATTTCATGTATTTTGAAGATAAAGAAATTAAGTTAAGCTCCTCCTAGATTAACAAACAGAAAGAAACAGATGAGTGAGAAATTGAGAGAAAGCAGTGGAAGCATATCTAGATTTGTGGATTTCTGTGCCATATTCATTGAAGAAGTTTTCTGTGGTACTGTGAGCAGAGAGGTAAATTTTCAGTGTCTCATATGGCAGTAATCAGAGCAGGCATGAATATTTCTTTGTTGAAAGCAGATTCAAAAAGTGAAAGAAGCTCTAAAAAAAAAAAACCCACTAACTGTTGTAAAAGCCAAAATTCTATCTACTTCTGTGCAATAGCTATTAAGTCGCTGACAGCATTTTATCTTGTATACTTGCTACCAGATTGCTTCAGGGCCCTTGCTGGGCTCTCTAGTGAGTCCATATTATAAATTTCTGGACGTTTAAAATCATGCATTGTTACCAACAAGTCATATAGAAACTGCAGACTTAGGGTTCCAAAATGTATTCAATAGCAATAGTTTTCCTGCCATTTTCACCAAGGCCCTTTTGGCTATGTTATTGCCAGAACTGAGGAACACTTCAGGCTTCTAGTCATACATGTCTTAGTTTCAGTATTCTTACCTTCATGTCCTTAAAAAACTTACCTATAAGAATTTGGATTCCATAGGGCTAGACTGTGTCTTGAGTACTTCTGTATCCTCAATAGTTAGCTTTGTGCCTAAAATGTAAAAGCACTAAGTAAATATTTGTTAACAGTATTATTGAAGAATGCCTAGGAAACCAAGTATTTTTTTATGTTATTACTAAGGTAGAGTTGATATATAATATTAGTTTCAGATATGCAGTGTAATGATCTGATATTGTATACATGGCAAATGATCATTACAGTCAGTCTACTAAATATACATCACTTTGTGTGTGTATGTTTAGTCACTCCATTGTGTCCGGCTCTTTTGTGACCTCATGGACTAGCTTGTCAGCCTCCTCTGTCTGTGGGATTTCTCAGGCAAGAATACTGGGGTGAGTTGCCGTTTCCTTCCTCCAGGGGATCTTCGTAATCCAGGGATCAAATCCTTATGTCCTGCGTCTCCTGCATTGGCAGGTGGATTCTTCACCACTGAGCCACCTGGGAAGCCCTTACTGTTTAGCAACTTTCAAGTAATATACAATATGGTGTAACTTTCAAATATGCAATATGATATTATTAACTGTGGGCTTCCCAGGTGGTGCTAGTAGTAAAGAATCTGCCTGCCAGTGCAAAAGAGGTAGGTTCAATCCCTGGGTTGGGAAGATCCCCTGGAGAAGGACATGGCAAGCCACTCCAGTATTTTTGCCCAGAGAATCCCATGGACGGAGGAGCTTGGCAGGCTGCAGTCCATAGGGTCACAGAGTCAGACACAACTGACGCTACTTAGCACACATGCATACACATTATTAACTGTAGTCACCATGCTATAATGGACAAGGAAGCCTGGCATGCTATAGTCCATGGGGTCGCGGAGAGTCGGACACAGCTGAGCAGCTGAACTGACTGACCACACTGTTAGATTACATCCCCAAAACTTATCTCCCTGATCATTGGAGGTTTGTACCTTTCGTCTGTTTTTCCCAACTCACCCACTGCCTGAGGCAATGACTAATTTCTTCTCTGTATCTATGAACTTGTGGTTTTTTTGGTTGTTATGTAATTTTTTTTGTTTTGTAGTCACCTGGTGTTTACCATGAAGTTCAAAGTATTTATAACTCTGGTTCTAATTGCATATATATTTACTGCCTTAAAACTTTATTTTCTGATCTTTGTTGTATCTTGAGTTGGGATGTCTTTGAGGCAATATAAATTAATTTTTCTAATTTAAGATTGTGGTTGTAAATTATTATTAATATAGTAGCTTTATTTGAAATGTAGATTTCATGAATACATTATTCTGAGAGCATTTTAAAAATAGTGCTCAAATTATTTTCCAATTAAGAAAGTTAGCATTTTTCTTAACTGGAAATCCAGTTGCTTTCAATCTCTCTTGAGTTAGACACTTGATAGAAAAATATTAGAAGTCATTTTGGCGTATTCTAGTTTTGTTTTTTTTTTTTTAAACCAGATCTATCATATCAGTGTGACTCTTTTTATAAATGTGGTTTAGAGAGAAAAAGACTAAGCAGGTTTTTTTTTTGAATTTTGAAATGTTCTCAGAAAAGAAAATGGTATCGTGTATTTAGGTATTCATAATGCAGCAGACATCCTATTTTGGTGAAAGAAAATAACACAGTGTTTCTTAACCTGTTGGGTTTTTTTCCCTTACGAATATTTTACTTCTAAAAAGAATTTCAAAGGCACTGATGACCATATAAATAAAAGATCATATCTAAAGTGACTATTGCTGAGGTCGTATTTCTGACAAATGCCATGGTTTCTGATCGAGATCATCTGTTAGACTTCTGGAAGTTATATATTTAATTTTCTTCCCACAAAAATAGAAAAAGAATTTCTCCAGTAAGTAGCCAATTGGAAAGGCATATTTACTTGCCCTCTTGCCTAATAAAGTTTCACTAACCCTCTATCCCCCCCTGCCAAGGCAGAGGTAGCAATAGAGACCATTTCAAGAGTTACTTGGCAATGATTCAGGCAGTTAGGAGCACTCCAGATTAGTGTTCTCTTCGTTGACTCTTCAAGTAGCAAACTATGAAGCTCTGGGCCTAGGTAATACAAATCCATTAATGTTGCCAATGATTTGTAATCAGCACTATTAAAGTTACTACCTTGAGCATCTTCAGGAATTTGAGATTACTGTAGTAAATGATATTTTGTCGAAAATAGATATTATAAGGTGTGGGTAGGAGGGTTTTCTTTGTCTTAAACAGGTATTTTAAAATAAAGTCAAATCAAGTATCTCTTTAAATAGTTTTTTCTAAATAGTTAGCGTCATATTTGTTTTCTTCACATCTCCAGATTTCATTTGCTTATAGAATTATTTGCCAGTAAGTAAAAATGACAAGCTTGTAGTTCAGAAAATTCACAAACTGTACTAAATGAAAGGTAAGGTTTAGAGAAACTATTAAAAATTTAACATTGCAAGTACAAGATACCATTTGGATTCTTTCAACACTGTCACCAGATCATAACATTAATGCTACAAGGAACTAGCTTCACGGGTAATATCTCATCTGCTGAAATATGTTCTTTCTAGTACTAAAGTACTTTTAATTGTTTTCTGCTAACATTCAAGTCTGATAATAGTCACAATATCAGAATAATACTGTGATACTGTTCTGCTGTGTGTTCACAATATAGAACACACATCATATATCTTTTAAAAAGTTAATCTATATAGAGTCTTTGTAGATAGACACATAAAATGACATTTTAGATTATTTAGCTATCCAAAATTTCTTCTCAATAGATTGCAATATTTTAGAATCAGATTTGACTTTCTAGGTTTTAACTAATAAAAGTGGTTGTCTAGTGGAAAATTCAGTTTGTATAAAACATTTTTTTAGACAAAGGAGGCTGAAACTTAGAAAAACAAATAGTATAGAAGAATATTTAAATTAAATGTACCTCTAATGTATCTTTTTCTTTTTTTTGCATTTTATCAAATGGTACAACTATGTTTCTCTCTTTGGATATCTAATCTTTTTTTTTTTTTTAATGCTTTGTCAGTATTTGAAAACTTTCTAACACAAAGAAGGAAAACAGGGCAATATATTTGTTTAAAACCAAAAGCATAAACAATTAGTTCAGTTAGTACTGTTATCAAACAAAAATCATAACCAACATTTATTGAGCACCAAATGTCAGGCACTATTCCAATTAATTCTCAGAGAGCCTGTAAAGTGTAGGTACTTTTAGCATTTTCAGTTTTACAGATCAGGAAGACATAAAAGACAACAGATAGTTTATATGCTAATTACTCTTTATGTTGCATTATATATAGTATATTATTGTATTTCTTGAAACCCTTCTGAGTTTTGCTTGTACAGCAGGTCAGAATTATCCCTGTAATTGGTATAGTACCAGTTAAGACCCAGATTAGACTAAATTACTTGACCAGAGGAAATGGCATTCAACCACAAGGATCAAGATGGAGTCATTATGGTTTATTTCCGTATAAAGAGATGGGAGTATAAAGAGCACAAAGTTATAATCTTACCTCTGTTACCTATTTAGTCATTGTTAAGTGTTTATGCTCATTAGTTGTAAATAGTAAAAGCTGAGAGTCATGTATTGAGAACATTTGTGAATTGCTAAGATATTAAAAGGCTTCTAATTACAATATCTTCTGATCTAGTTGTGGAGTATTTTCCTTTTTGTTCCCAAAGCATCTGTTTTGGAGTTTATTGTGTCATACATTTCTCCTCAGCCATGATTTTTTGAAAAGGCTTTAGAGAGGCTCACCCTCCTTGTTGTTTTCCTTTTGTAGTAAATGCTTTTTGTCTTTATTACTTAATATCCAAGAGATTTGGGTGAAAGTATTATACGGTTATTAATTTGAAATAATCTCTAGAAATCTATTTCTTTACGAACCAGCTGGGAAGATTTCAGGGATATAAACAAATCACGTGAGCATTTTTTGTGCTTTGATTAGCTCAGAAAGGAAAAGTACCTTCTTTGCAAGATTTTTTTTTCCACCAGGTATGACAGTTTTGCTAAATACAGTGAAAAACAGTTTCTGATTTTCTGACTCAAAGTTGAATATGCTTTGTGAGCATAGCTGGAATTAAAGCATTTTAATGTTTTTCAAGATCAGTGTTATCTTGGAGGAATTTTGATGACTCAGGGATGATTTTAGCCACAGAAGGAACTAGAGCAGAATTGCAGAGAAGGAACAGATGTTTTCTAAGTTTCAGGATGAGTAGGTTGGTTGCATAGCACGAGGGTAATTGGATGATGTAGAAAGCAGTGACAATGAAAATAAGCAGAGAGATGTTCTCAGGGTGGTTATGATTTAGCAAAAGGCTGAATGAAATAAGGCAGCATGCATATGATATAGGTAATGAGATGTCACAACGTGGAGTTTCCTGGAGTGATATGGGGCCACGCAAGGAAAAGGTAGACATTGTATTGGTGGAGTAAGTTACCACCAGTGATGAATTATTCCATTCTCTTTATCCTATTAAAAGAATTTAGACTTCCATGCCCTCATTGGGCTTCTTATCCATAATGAATAACATCTTGAGTCTGTGAAGGATTTTCAAAATGCCTTTATGATTTATTAAATCAGTTCAATTATGGAAAATGGGAGAAAAAAGTGAAGACATATCTATTCTTTTGAATTCTCATTCTTGGTGGAGTCACAAATGTCCTTAGTAGATCTGCCTCCTTCAGGTCCAGGCCTCTGCTTCACTCAGTCAAGTTGGCAGTTAACTAATGGTCACCTCTTTCTGAGTGACTTGAGGTAGAGCCATGTCACTTCCTTCCTCCAAACCTCCTACTCCTTGATAGTTTCTATTTTAGGCATCTTGACGCTCTCTGGCATAAATTCAGTGGCCTGTTTTGGACCTTGAGAACCTTACATACTAGTTTTCTTTTTTTGTTGTTTGTTTTTAAATCATCAAGAATGACTTCCTGTTGCCCACTGTAGCAAAGGTAAATTCCATCGGGCTTTCCCATGCTCTTGTCCCCTCATTTCTGCTACCTTCACATCCCTCTAATGCTGACAGTCCTCTATCCCTTTGACTATACATACCATTTTCTTATCCATTCTGTATCACAGAATTTACCTACTAATCAAAAAGCAGCATTGATTAGGTATATATGTACAAGTATTTTGGTGAAGACAGGGCTATAAAGATTAATATTTTCTCAATGTTTTGTAATAGCCTATAAAGGAAAAGAATCTGGAAAAACTATATATATGAATCACTTTGCTGTACACCTGAAACTAGTACAACATTGTAAGTCAACCATACTTCAATTAAAAAATTCAGTAAAACTTAAAAAATATTTTGTCTGCCCCCAACTTATCAATAGTCTGGTTGGTGAAATGGAAAGGAATCTCTTTGTAAAAAGATAAATAATGAAAGGTAGGAAGTGATGTGTGTGCTTAGACTTAGCTATAAATGTCAAAAGTTGAGGAAAAACTGTGGGCTGGGGCAGTTGAAGTGGGATTTATAAAGTAAATAAGAACTGTGTTGTCCTACCAATTAGGTGTATAATAGTGTGTGTGTGAGAGAGAGACAGAGACTGAGACTTTGTCTTTCTCTGTTTACTATAAGAATAGGAGGATGACAGGTGTTTTAGGGAAACAGAAGACACAAAACTTGGAGTGGAGCTATAAAATTTTGCCTTGAGTATAAGAGCAGAAGTTTATTTAAGAAAGTAATCCGAGATAGGGTTGAAGAGGTAAATCAGTGTTAAGAGAATTAAAAAAACAGAAACAACAGCCACACTATACAGACCATTTTAAGAAGTTTTAATTTGGAACTGGGCTGGGGGACTTAATACTTTTTTAGAGAAACATGAAATTTTTAGGTAGAATCAACCTCACCATCAAGAACTGTCATTTTCTTGGTAATTCATATGAGTATTTCAGATGGCTTCTTTAGGCCCAGCTAAAGTAACTAGCAATAATGCTCACTGCCATGGACAGTGACAGAAGGGTCTTGGATTCCTAAAGTCATAACTGTCAGGTAGTAAAATATTTTTATATCTTCTTCACATTATTTGAAGTGAAACTAATACAAAAATAGTTCAAATTAATGTTTCTATTTGTTTTTTTTCCGTCATTCTCTTCCTGCTCAAGTGAAACTATTATCTGTAACAGGTAGTGAATGAACTAGAGAACCTTTCTTAATGTGACTGATTATACTTTTGAATCTGACTGTTCAAGTCACAGAAGATCTTGCCTTTCCATAGTTGTTTTTTCAGTTATTTTCATCTCCTTTTGTGTGTCTTGAGAAGTTAAGATTAAACCTGAGTCTGTTAGACATAGTTTCCACAGGGGGAATTGTATTCTGGAAAAAGAATACAAAAACCAACAGATTGATTGGTTCAGGTTTGTTCACTGCAGATTTTTATTGGGAGAAGGAAATCAGTTCATAATACCTTTTTCCCCACAGAAGGTGATAATTACCCTTTGTTGTTGCATTCACACCTTATTTAGAGAGTTATCTTTAAGATTTTGACTTTAAAAACATAGCATCAACACTGTTATTGAGTTAAATAATTGTTTACAAATAATACACAAATAAGTCTAAAAATCTAGCTCCTCTAGTGTACCATTTTCATTAAACATTTCCTTCAATGTTTCTACACAGTAATCTTGAAGCAGAAATCTGAACTCTAGTGTTATACTACCCAGTAGTAGAATTTGCATCTTTCTAATTATATATATTCCTTTGGAAATAAAAACCTTTGACATTACTTTTAAAATTAAATGTTTTTGTGAAGATCAGTGATAATATACAAAAACAGCTCTGGCATAAATGGAATGTTAGCGTATGCTTGTACTAGGAATAGGAAAAAATAAGGTATTTTTATGAAGAGCAAAAGAAATCATTTTTATTCAGTGCATAATATTATATGCTCAGGATGTATTATACCTCCTAATGTTTATAAAGTCTTATAAAGTGAGTACTATTTCTATTTACAGATGAGAAAATCAAGACACAGAGAGGTTAAATAACCTGTGGTCATGCAACCAGTAAATGATACATTGTAATTGGGATCAGAACTCAGGTTCTCCTGACTTCCTAAGCCCAGTCTCTTTGTTCTTTACAGCACTGTTTTTGTGAAAATATTGCTAATTTAAATTTTCCATTGGAGATGTTGATCATGTATTCCAAGGGAGTCAACTCACACAACCGTGCATTGAATAGGAGCAAGCTCTATAGAAATGCAAGACAATGAAGAGTGCAGTTACCCAATATCTTCATTATTTGATGAAAATTTTCCCATGTAGCTTTTTTAAGCAGCATTTATGTTAATTTTTTCCCTTTGATACATTGAAAGTATCTCTACCTCCTTAAAGTGTTCTATAATTGACATAACTTTTATTTTGAGTTATCATCTTGGGCTGTTTGCCTGTACTTTAATAAAGCAATAGCCTCAGGGATTGTTAATCCCTCTTAAACCAGTTGTGTGTGCTGCGTGCTAAGTCGCTTTAGTTGTGTCTGACTCTTTGTGACCCTATGGACCGTAGCCAGCCAGGCTCCTCTGTCCATGGGATTCTTTAGGCAAAAGAGAATATTGGAGTGGGTTGCCATGCCTTCCTTCAGGGATCTTCCTGAACCAGGGATTGAACCTGCATCTCTTATGTCTACTGCTTTGGCAGGTGAATTCTTTATCACTAGTGCCACCTGTGAAGCCCAAACCACCTTAAACCAAGTATTGCTTCAGAAAGTGGCCCCAGATGATTGTGCTTTGAGGTTGGTAATTTGCTGTGAACTATTATTTTTCAGAGTCAAATTCTGGCAGTTCCTTTCTTGCTGCCTTTTTTTTTTTCCCCCCTGTCAGTGACTTAAAAAGTGCCAAAATTTTTAGGGAATATTAGGAACTAAATTTGTTAAATCAATAACCTTAATTTGCACCCAATTATATACATCCATAAGCTTTGATCAGTGGGGCTAAAGGTGTCTATGTATCCTCCTAGAAATGTGTGGTACTTTCATTCATTGTTATTGCATTCATATTTTTTCTTTTTTTAATAAGATGTTAATTCTTTTGTGTTTGCCTCAAGACAGTACTGCACTACTGTAATGTTTTGTTTGCTAGAACGGCCTGCAAACTGACTCTTTTTTCCTTTTAATTATGTACACCACTCTCATGATCCTAAGTATTTGATTGTAGTTCTGCTTACTGGTTGTATAAGTGTGAATGCAGCCAAGAAGTCAGAAAGCGTAAGCAGCTCTGCTCAGAAATGATATTCTTTCATCTGCAGTGGTTTCTTTTCTTCAGTGAGCCCACTGCTGCCTTTTCTCGTCGTCTCTTTTCCTCACCGTGGCAGTCGTTGATGTCTCTGTCACCGCTACTCACAGCCACCCCAAGTGATGTAAAACAGGTTTGGAACTTAACAATACGTTTCCCAAAACACATGTGTGTCTTCAAGTTTCTCAAGCAAAGTGACTGAACCAGTTCTGCTTTCTCTTCTCCTGTCAGTCAGTGCTTTGCAGGAGTTTTCATGTTTGTTGCTGCGGCAGTAGTGCAGTGTGGTTTATGATCCACACACCTCTTTTAGGTACATCTGCAGATTTAGATGCTTTCCTCATCTCTACAATGCAAAGCTCATCTCTGCTGCCTGAGTGCTTCTGGTATATAATCATGGTGTCAAGTGTAATTCAGCTTCACCGTGGTCGTTTCAAAGAAAACACATAGGATAGCTTCAATATAAACTGGAAGCTTTTCTACCAAACTAGAAATATGCTAATGGCAGGTTCCAGGCCCTTATAATGACACTATGTTCTTATTAAGAGGAACCTCTTAAGGGATGATTTCTTCTTACTTAATTTTACAATTGATAAGGCCCCTTTCTGATCTTTCTTTTGGGGGCTTACAACTTAAACATAAGATGCTGTGTTCTCCTGAATATACAAATAGTATGTATTCAGAAATGGGTCATCCATAATGCCACAGTTTTATGTGGTTATTTATAGCCGTGGAGCACTAGCCTCCTGATGAGTCTCATTCTTCTCTTAAACCACAGTTTTGAATCTTCAGATGCCTCCTGGACAGTTATATTGACTCTTTCAAATCATCTCAGATTTGCTTATTTTTTGTTACTTTTTTTTTTATTAGTTTTGCCATACAATGACATGATATCACCATGGGTTTACATATGCTCCCCCTCCAGAACCCCCATCCCTCCTCCCTCCCCCCGGGAAATGTCGTTGCACCAGCCCCGAGCATCAATCCTGGGCTGGCGATTGATTAGGCATATGATAATTAACATGTTTCAATGCCATTCTCCCATATCATCCCACCCTTTCCCTCATCCACAGAGTCCACGAGTCTGTTCTATACATCTGCGTTCCTTTTGCTGTCTCGCATGCTGGGTTCTCGTTACTGTCTTTAACTTCCATATATATGCGTTAATATACTGTATTGTTGTTTTTGCTTCTGGCTTACTTCACTCTGGATAATGGGCTCCAGTTTCGTCCATCTGAGTAGAACTGATTCAAATGAATTTTTTTTTAATGTTGAGTAATATTCCATTGTGTATATGTTAATATGAACATTTAATGACTACCTGCATCACTCAGTCATTAAACTTAAATTTATTCGGTACTCATTATGTGCTGAGTTCTTGGAGAGACAGTGGGATCAGAGCAGTGAATAAGACTGACTTGGTCTCTGCCTTGGTAGGGTTCACTGTGTAATATAGCAGACTGCTGACTGAATCAGGTCTTCAGGAGTGATGACTATAATGATAGGAAAGATAAGGGGTTATTTAGATAGAGGGCAAGGGTTTGTATCCTTTTCTAGTGAGTTAGGAATACCTCCCTAGAGAAGTCAAATTTAAGCCCACAATTGAAGGGCATGAAGGAGTTAGATGAGCGGGGGCAAGCTGGTTTCTCAATGGTAATACCAAGAGAAAACTAACAGTAAATTAGTTAATGCATGCAAGGTACCTAGAACATTGCCTGGCCCTGAGTGTGGCTGTTGTCTTCACCACCTTTGTCATTGTCATCAGTCATTGATTTATTCAGGTGTTCAAATAAACATCGATTGAGCATGTGCCAAGTGCTGGGTATCTTTCAGTACTGTGATGGGATTCAGCAAAAAAAAAAAATTAAAAATCTGCCTTTTCAAGAACTTAAGGTGTGTATATGTGCTGTGCTCAGTCACTCGGTCATGTCCGACTCTCTGTGACCCTTATGGACTGTAGCCTGCCAGGCTCCTCTGTCCATGGGATTTTCCAGACAGGTGTACTCGAGTGGGTTGCCATTTCCTCCTCCATGGGTAAGATATGTATACAAATGACTAAAAAGCAAAGAATATACGGTGAAAGCAGTAAGGGAGGTATAAGCCCATTTCTGGTAAGGAACAGTCCTTTCTTTCTGGGAATGATATATGGTCTGTGTCATGTACTTGGCAAATAATCTTATACTGTCTATGAAATCTTTTTTTTTTCCTGTGTTTTTATTTAACTTATAAGATTTTGCATATGTAGATCTTTACTTGCCATTGAAGCTTTCCATGTTTGAATTGAGAAAGCATGTATTCCACCCACTGAAGTAGATAAATAGTAGGTGGTCTGAATGTTAATGAATGGTCCTGGAAACCTATTAAACTTTTTAGGGTTACTTATACAAAACCCTCATAACTGCTAGAGGCCTTTATAATGATGGTATCACGTGCTTTAGAGGGACTCAATATAAAGAAATAGATGTCACCTCTTCTAAAAAAAAAAGTTCTCCATATTATTATTCTTCAGGGGTGCACCATACATCGATAACACCAACTGTCTATTTTAATATTTTGCTGTAGTAAAGAGACATCCCTGACATCATTTTTTGAAAGTGTATTACTGCATGCAGCTAAAAAAAAATTAGAACAAGAGTCAAAATTGGTAATCATTTAAATAGTTTTTTGTTTGACAGTAGCAAAAGTGGTATATTTCACTTTTGCTGGTACAAAATAAGAAGCTCAGCCGACGGGAATATATTTCAACAAGATGAAGTTTGCAAAATGTTGCTTATATTTCTCTCTTGAGATAAAACAGTCATTGTGTAGTAAATAGCATATTGTAGCTTTTGGTATATAAGATTAGTAAGCATTTTATTGGCTGGAATCTCTTGTCTTTATGTCAATGTAGTACATTTATTAAGTGGTAAACTTTTTTTTTTTAATTTAAACTTTTAAGCATAAAGCTGTTATTTTTAATAAACAGATATTTCCCCTTACAATTAGATGGAACATTGAGCTGACCATAGCAGTCTCGTAGATTATATCATCCACAAGGAGGCAGATTAATGGATTTTTGAATTAAGGATAGTCTTCAGAAATTCCCTGGTAATTGGTCTTTGCAGTGGTTTTTAATCTCTTAAAACAAGAGGCTTGCATGGGATGAGACATGAATTAATCTCCCAGCTATTGACAAAATTGAGTCCTAAACCATCCACATACATATGACAATCACTTTTAGAGAGTAATTAGCTTGCTATAAATACAAGAGATTTCCTGTGAGAAAATTGCTTATGCTGTGTAACCAATAGAGAAATCTGGAAGATTAGGAAGAAGGTATATCTTATCAAAAAGAATAGAACCCTTCAGCTTTTTAGCTTGTTTTGGCTCTTGTGCTTTTTTTATTTTTTAGCTGAGATTTAATGGTGAGAAATGTGACAGGCTGGTGTGTGAGACATGTTTATGCCATTTATGGGGTATGGGATTAATTTTCATTATTAGGTTTTAGAAATCTTTATGGAAATTTTTTCATGAATCTATTGAAATGCACAAAGATGATTTGCCATTCAATTGAAAAGCAAACCACTCCCTGAACCGGAGAATAGACTCAAGAACTAGACGAACCTGGTGGGATTCTCATCCAGTGTATGTACCTTGGTTTCTCATCTATCAGATGAGAATGACAGTATCTCCTCCTTAGAGTCATTGCCTAATTCTGTAGAATAGTGTGGATAAAGCATCTTTCATCAGGCTTATAAAAGTCATTTTAGAAAATGATGTTCCCTTCTATCTCCTCCTCACTTCATCTCTAAAGCTTGTAGCAAGTCATTACAAATAGGAGCTTTAGTCTTTTATCAACTTTGGGATCCAGATCATTAGGGTCTTCTGATATACTTTCTTTTGACTTTTTCCTTCATGTGATGAACTTTGACATGAGAAACTGCCTGAGTACATAACTGATACCACAGGTCGGTTTCTTGGATATTGGAAACCTGATACACCCCTCCTATAAAACTAGAGCATGTGACTGTGCTTAGGAGTTCCTGTCTGTGCTACAGGGTCTAACTTCAGGAGACGTTTTGATTTTGAGCTCAGGGTGTTGGTTCAAAGCCAGTTATGACTTCGGTTTTAATTTATAAATAACCTCATGGAAAAGCCAGCCTTTTCCAATTCAGATTGACAATAGAATAAAAGTAAACCTAATAGTCTAGTATTTGCCTTCCTCCAGTTCCATCAATATTTTTATACTATATAAAAGTGAATATATATGCTATGAGGGGGCTTCCCTGGTGGCTAGGCAGTGGAGAAAATACTTGTGATGGAGGAGACCACCTTCAATGCAGAGCAGATTTGATTCCTGGATCAGAAAGATCCTGTTTAGGAGGGAATGGCTACCCACTCCAGTATTCTTGCCTGGGAAATTCCATGGCCAGAGGAGCCTGGTAGGCTACAGTCCATGGGGTCACAAAGAGTCAAACATGACTTAGCAACTCTACCACCACCACATATATATGCTATATAAAGCATATTCAGTGAGGCATATATTGAATAAGTCAGGGTGAACTGCATGGGGTTTAGTTTCTTCAGTTTATTTACTTTTATTTTCCTATTTAACATGGAAGTTAACATAAATAGAATGGAAGAAGACTTCTTCTGTTTATGTAATACATGATCATATTTTCCTCACATAAACTGAGTGCAGAATAACCCCAGAAAATAACAGGAAAGCAGGCAAACAGAATCGCGGTCCTTGATGTCTGTATAGGCGGTTTACATAGGTTAACTCATTCAGACCAACAGCAACCATCTGGCAGATTCTAAGCACTGTGCTCCAGGTTATGTGGCTTACAAACTGATCAGCATAGAGGAACATAGCATAGAACCTAATGCTTGTGCAGTGCATCGCACAACACCCATGTATCAAAAGCACCAGAATCCAAGTGTTTCTTGTAGTTCTACCTAATCCACAGTTCCTTATATTCTTTTGTAGCACTCTTTCCTAAGTTGTCTCAAATATCTAGCAAGGTGAGGAAAATACTGTACCAAACTGTCCTTAAATTGCATGCTATATGGTTAACTAAAGAAGTAAAAAGTAGTGTGGTGTGTTGGAAGGAACTCAGGATTAAGTATGAGATTTGGTGTTCTTGTCTTTGTCTTAAAACAGCTTTTTAAATTAAAAATATGTTTTTTCAGTAAATCATGTCTGGTTTTCTAGTTTCTTTTTAACCAAAATTAAAAGGCAGTCATTTATGAGTTTTTTTTTACTTTAAGGATTTATAAAAGGAAGGTGAACACATTCAAAGGCATATAAAATAAATACTTCGAGAATTCTATTCAGATCACATGGTTAAGAGCTTTGGAGTCAGGAGAAAGTAAGCTTGAAACCTTCCATGACTAGCTCTCTGAATTTTGTAAACACAGTCTGTGGCCTCTTGGTAGCATATGTCTGCTCTTCGTTCTGAATTTGGTCTAGTTTACGAAGGGGTGATGTATTCATTGGAGATAATAAACTGGAATTTCTTTAGAACAGCCTTCCTTAAAGAGCTGAATTCAGAATAAGGCAGATCTAGGAGATGCTGCAACCATACTGTCTTTCTTGAAAGCATTGGATCTGCTCCGAGAAGCTCAGCAATGCTCGTGTGACAGACAGTGGTCTGTTGAGATGTTCCTCCTCATTCTGCAGGGCAGGTGCTAGATGTGGCCCCAGACATAGAGGAATTGAGGACTGAGATTTGTTCATCTTTAGGCCTTGGAAGGTTCAAAAATGACAGAGGAGCCTTCTGTTCCTAGCCTCAATTGCAAGGTTTGATTTATTACCCTGTCTCAGTTGTAGTTGTTGTTTTTAATATCCAAATATCAGTTACATGCTTTCTAAAAACTCTGGGTTTGATATTTAAAATCTGAAAAAAAGAAAAGTACACATACATCATAAGTATACCTATCATGTACATAAAATGTACATGTACACACACACACCCCAAACAGAAAAAAATAGTGTCCATAAATCTGTTCTCTATAGGAAATTTTTATGGAGATCTTAAGATATATTATGGAAAATTATTTTAAGAAAGAAATGTAGGCTCAGTTTTGAGTGGCAGACAGGAAGGCAAAAACTATTTTGAATTTATCCTTACTTACATGGGTCCTAAGTCACTGTTTAAAATAGGAATCTTGTAAAACTAGCTCATGAGAATGTGAAAGGCTAACATTTATAAAGATGTTTGAGTTCCTGTCAGTTGTTGTTGTTCAGTCGCTAAGTTGTGTCTGCCTCTTTGAGACTCCATGGACTGCAGCATGCTGGGCTTTCATGTCCTTCACTATCTCCCAGAGTTTGCTCATACTCCTGTCCATTGAGTTGATGATACCATCCAACCATCTCGTCCTCTGTTGTCCCCTTCTCCTCCTGCCCTCAGTCTTTCCCAGCGTCAGGGTCTTTTTCAATGAGTCATGTGGCCAATGTATTGGAGCTTCAGCTTCAGCACCAATCCTTCCAATGAATATTCAAGATTGATTTCCTTTTGGATTGACTGTTTTAATCTCCTTCCAGTCCAAGGGACTCTCAGGAGTCTTCTCCAACACCACAGTTCAAAAGCATCAATTCTTTGGAACTCAGCTTTCTTTATAGTCCAACTTTCACATCCATACATGACTGCTGGAAAAACCATAGCTTTGACTATATGGACCTTTGTTGGCAAAAGTGATGTCCCTGCTTTTTAATACACTGTCTAGGTTTGTCATAGCTTTTCTTCCAAGGAGCAAGCATCTTTTAATTTCATGGCTGCAGTTACCATCTTCAGTGATTTTGGAGAGCAAGAAAATAAAGCCTATTACTGTTTCCACTGTTTTCCCATCTATTTGCCATGAAGTGATGGTACTGGATACCATAATCATAGTTTTTTGAATGTTGAGTTTTAAACTAGCTTTTTGACTCTCCTCTTTAGCTATGTAAATGAATCACTTTTTTAAAATTTGCATATTTACACTGTGTATTTTTCTAGTGCTTCTCCTACTTGTATACTTGATATAAAAAGGAATGATAATTCATCTTTTTTCCTACTGTAAACAATATTGATAAATACTGGGTGGATGCATAATCATCTTTCATATTTTAGGAAGCAGAAAACTCTTTGGTTTATAATGAATATGGTACAGTGGGATGCTTTAACTATTTTGTATGTTTGTTTTCCACCTGACATGAAAATGCATGGTGGATATTGTGTTTGCTTATTTTCTCCTTCCTGTTTCCCCCTTCGGTTCTCCTCAATAGATGACATCCTATTTTTTCTTTCACTGGAAATTGTACCCACAGCCACAAAGGAGAAGCCTAGTTTTATGTGGCAGCGTGGTTTAAAGGAACTTCTACTCAGAAGCATGGTTTAAAGGAACTTCTACTCAGAAAGCCATGATTGATCCGTATACTTAATTACCCGTAGGATCGGGTCATTAGGTTGGATTTATAAAATTTTGGTTTGGTTTGGTTTTCAGCTCAGAAGTACAGAACTTTTCATGCATGTTTGCAGGCAAAATTTTTAATGAAGGACATACTGCATGAGAGGCATTGTATTAAAGCACCATCCTGATGGAGCTTACTCTCAAGTCTTACATGTAGAGAATTCAGTAGGCTATTTTTCTAAGATAAGGGGAAGAATAAGGTACTGTGAGAGCATATCAATGAAGCAGAGGGTCTGTGGAGTCAGAGCAGGCTTCCCAGAGAAAGTAATTCTGATTAAAGAGTGGTGGTTAGCCAGAGGGGAAGCAAAGATGATGTGAGAGCCTGATCAGTCCAAGAGATGAAAATCATTTTATAACAGCTGGAATATTTCAAAATCTGATGTCATTTCTGTAAATTCTTTGTATAATGCATATCAACTTTCTTCTTCTTCTTTTTTTTTTTCTTAACATTTATCGAGCACTTTTTATGTGTGCAGTGAGCTCTGAACGAAACAAGGACCCTTGTTTCGTTTGCTCAAGGAGCTTACCATCTAATGAAGGGGAACATAAATAGAAGGAAGAAATTACATTCTGAAATAATAAATCACATGATATTTCAAGATTTGACAGAATAAACTCAATTCTCTAAGGAAATGTCATCTGAAATTATTAAAGTCAAGCCTCAGCTCTTCTATGCCAGCATGTTGTGCCGAGGGGCCATGGGAGAGATGGGTGAGAGCATTTGTCTGGTGCAGGGCAGCCTCTCCAAGGGGTATCACTCTGGGAAAGGTAGGGAAGGTGGAGGAGCCGTAACGTGGGGTCCAACTTGCTGCCTTGAGAGTTGTCGGCCTCCATTTTTCATATACTTCAAGACCAGAAATGGCAAAATGCCTCCCTTAACTTCCTTGTTAGTTGTTTGAAATTAATTTATTATTTTCTTAATATACTCTGTGAAGTTTTTTCCTAACTTTGATGCTTGGTTGTGAGGGCAGTTACATGGACCTCAACCAGTTTTGTTTTTGATTTTCGTGAAATGGAATGAAATAGAAGGAAAACACTAAAGTGTACCACGTCAGGATATAAATTGTTTTATGAGATGTGTTTGTGTGTTTGTATCCATAGTAGGTTGGGATATAAATTATTTTTTATTATATTAGATAAACTGGGTCAGACATTTTCCTCCTCTTTGGTGAAACTTGTGTGACTGCAAGTAAAAATTTGACCTGCTAAGTTACCCAGTTTACTGGTGAAGGATTGCCTCGTAGACCACAGGGTCAGTGGGCATGACTGAAATGCAGGGAGTCCAGACCCTCATACAGAACCATATGCTTTGGACAAATTGCAGGCTTTCTGTGACCCTCATTGTTTTCAGTCTAAAAAGAGAAGAGGCCTACATGAGCTCTTATGCTCCCTTCTAGCCAAGATTCTGGACTTGGTACTCTTTCTAAAGCACTCGGCTGTAAAAAGTGAATTGTCTTAAGGTAGATTAAGCATGTGCACAGCCCTGTTATTAATTCAGAGAGGTGGTCCTAGCAGGAGAAACAAGAGTGAAGCAAAAAATAATATATGGCTTATTTCCATGTGATCCTACTTTCTGCCAGTACATGGCTGCTCCTCCCTCTAGAAAGTAGATGATCCACTTCATGTGGACGCATCTTATGAATGAAATAATGAGCGTAAAGGCTTCCCAGGTGGTGCTAGTAGTAAAGAACTCGCCTGCCAATGTAGGAAATGTAAGAGACAAGGGTTCAATCCCAGGGTCGAGAAGATCCCCTGGAGGAGGACATGGCAACCCACTCCAGTATTATGGCCTGAAAGATCCCATGGACAGAGGAGCCTGGTGGGTACAGTCCATAGGATCACACAGAGTTGGACACGACTAAAGTGACTTAGCATACATGCAAAGAGCATAAAAGCACTTGGCCTAGTACCTGTTTAATAGAGCCTCAAAAGATGCTGAATTGAAAAACTTGCTTGAGATTGCAACCCCTAGAACTAGGCAGTTATATGGGCTACTTGTCACAAAAGTGAGGAAGGGGTGAGTGTGCTAAGAAACCAATTCTTGGAAAGCGAGGGGCCCCTCTGGACCCATTTTCTGTTTTCAGTTCTTGGATCTGCATATCTTATAAGTGTTCTCTTACTCCTTTATGAGATGCCTGGGTGACAAAAACTATCTTCCACATAGCTTTTCATCACTGTGTGCAGTAGGGGAACATCAAGTACAGAAAAATTCTCCAGTCCATCACCTCTGGCCCTTGAAGGTGGCTCAGAAAGAGACTCCAAGCATAAAATAAAAGTAACTGAACCCATTTATCCCATCATGTGTGGGTATTTAGGGTCAGTTTTCTTGTTGGAACTCACCTGTTTTCTGAGATCATAATAGTTAAACTGAGCTAAGGGTAGCAAAAGAGTTTATGTTACAAACTCAGTTAAAATAGTCAAATAGCTCTCTGCTTGTAGCAGTTTTTTAATGTCCTGGAGCACAGAACTGTGTCTGTTGGAAACACAGTCTTGCAAACAACCCCATTTGGGGCATTGTTAGGCAGGGCTGTTGACACATGAATAGATTTCATATGATTATCATAAAATTGTGGCCTAGAAAATGAGCAGCCATGGTGCTGCATCTGAGACTCACATTTATAATAAGCTGTAAGAGAGGAAACATTTTAAATGGATATAAGAACAGGCATTACTTGTGATCACAAATGTAAGTTGAAGTGCTTTTGAAGCCCAATTTAACAAAGCAAACAAATTTCCCGGCATTATTAACATAATTGTTCTCTGCTGGATTTTGATTTCTAAGTTATTTAAGGAAAATGAAACGGAATGGGGGGATGGAGGAGTGGGCAAAAAGAAATAAAACTAAGAACGAGTTACTTTTCCTTTTAATGTCAGATTAAAAATAAAAAATCCCAGAAGTTCACTCTGCCACTTTCCCTAATTTACCAAATTGCTTCCAACCCGTTTAACCTAGCGTTTGTATTTCATGGTTAATTTGGGGTCAAATTCAGCTGTTTGCTCTGCAGTCAGCAGACATTGGAGTGGGGCTACACAGCATTCATCTGCTGGGGAAACTCCAGACTCGGCTGTGCGAGTGGTAAAACGGACTTAACATCCCCACCCCCACGCTTTCCTAAGGACAGAAGAGGACAGGACTGTCCACTGAACACCTTAGTGGGGGAGCATGACTGTACTTTGGCACCAATTAGGTGGATGAGGTTCTGTTATTCCTGGAACGTTTCAAAAGCAAATATGGAAGAGAAGTGGTAACACCTGAAGTGTGGTGGCAGGACAGTTAAAGCGGTGGTAATTTGGAGCCTCCAGTCACAGACAGGATCAGGAGGCCATCACCCTTCTTCTGTGGCAACTGGAAGCCGGCATGCAAAGCAAGCGATGGGGTATTCTCAGCCTGTTACTTTCCAACACTCCAGTTACGAATAAACCCCCAGCTAGGCATCCTTCCTGTATTGTCATTTGGCCAGGGCAGACCCTCGAGTAGCAAGTGTGCGTCTGGCACAATGAAACACCACAGTGGAAGCCATGGGCACTCAGGGTGGCAGGTGTCCTGGCCTAAAAGTTGGCACCGGCACAGGTGGGAGGAGCATTGTCAGAGACTTGCTTGTTGATTTCTGTAGTCGCAGGGCTGCGCTGACTTAGAATTGGAGGGAGGCAACTACTGTAAGGATGTCTTATAACATGATTTAAAAGTGTTCCTGCCAAGCATGCCACATACCTGATGTGTTATTTTTATTAAGCACCAAGATTGTGCTAGATACCTGTTAGAGGAAAGGTAAACGCCACCAACCTTATATCTTCATACTTAATTCCAGGTAATTTAGTGCTACAGCCCAGAGAATAATTTCCTTCCTAGCAGGCAATCACAGCCACCTTATTCAGAATAGACTCTCTGGAGGCTTGATAAGAGCGGTTGAGTGGTGAATGTGCAAAGACAAGTGTGCATGCATGGGGTAGGGGGAGGATGTCCTGTGTAATTTTTATTTTTGTCCTTTATTCCCACGAGGAGACATTGCTACTGTCCTCATCAGGACCAGATGAGAACAAAAACCTAAGGGAATGTGGGAGTAGAGGAGGGAGGAAACTAAATGAGAACTTGAATCTGGTTCCAAATGTAACCTTCAGGAGTTGTGAATGCTGATCTCCCCAAAATCAGGCAATCAGATCCTTCTAAATGTAGAAATCTTTACATAATAGTATTTTTGTGCATTTTACATACATGCATAATTCTTAGGACACTGAGAACTTCCTTTGTCTCCTTCTCCACGTCTTCCCCCACCACTTTAGAGATATTCCTGGTAACTTGTTTCCAGGCCTCTTTTCTCCACACTACTTTTAGCCAGCCTGTGGCACTGGAGACTGGTGAGTTTTTTGTCTGTTTGCTCATTTTTGTTTGTTTTTCTCACATGTAGCCTGTGTTTTTTTATCATACCTATTTTAGAAGCTTCTATTATAGTAAACATAATGTGACCTAAAGGAATCCACTGTTCCCTGTAGTTTATGATGACTGCAAAGTATACTCCATTAGCTCTTTGGTTTAGTTGTTCAGTAATTTCTTGATTTGGAGTGAACAACAATAAAATTTTCCTTTTCCTCCAGCATGTTGAATTTTCTAGATATTTACAAGAGACAGTATGATGTAGAGCTCCAGATCTCAAAACAGCCTTGAGAGAATTAGCTTAACTTTCTTATCCTTGTTGTCTAGTCACTAAGTTGTGTCCGACTCTCTGATGCCATGGACTGCAGCCTGCCAGACTCCTCTGTCCATGGGATTTCCCAGGCAAGAATACTGGAGTGGTAGGGAGCCAGAGAGCCAGGTGGAGATTGTACCTCTCAGGTGTTGGGGGTTTTATTTTTCAGGGCTAGGTTTGCCTCTGATGAGAGTACAGTTCCAGAAAAGACTGGGCTGTGTGTTGATTTCCTAGAAGGTGGACGTTCGGATAGTTCAGACTGACTTGTGAAAATCAGTGCTGGTTCCAGAGCTCTGTCTCAAGAACACAAAACACAGGAGACCTTGAGCACGTGATTGCTTTTATGAGTGGAGTTCTCAGGCTCAGGTCTCAACCTTGTGAGTACAGTTGTGCTGTTTGGTGTAACGTGAATTCAGAAACCACTCTACAATTTGACGTTCTTTCTGATTCTAGCAGAGGCCTCTGGATGCTCTTCAGGTCTGTATTTTGAGGCTAGGTGGACAGAGTATATCATCAGGATTCTGTTGTTGCTTTTCACATTCTTCCCCACTTTCATTTCACATCATTCCAGAGTTCTTTTCTGTCTGCCAGGCTTTTTTGTAGTCCCTTCTTCTTTCCCAGTAATTATTTGCTGGTTTCCTTATGTTTGGAAAATGCATAGTAAGTAATTGAAGGGGAAAAGGTGTAGTTATTAACTCTCCACCCCACCCCCATCCTGATCTTTAAAAAGGTTTGCATTTACAAAGATTCAGATGAAATTTTCAACTCTTCTGAAACCAGTAGGACATACCTGACTTTAATAATTTTCTTAGCTGAAACTGTAGATGTTTTTCTTCAGTTTAACTTGGGAGAAAAGATTATCTGAGGCATTTTGTGTTCAATTTCCCCCTTAGTGGTTTATTTTTGTCTTCTTCTGCCCATCTGTCTGCTAATAAAATGTGAAATAAAATATACCTGTATTGCTAAAAAAAAAATATTGGAATGGGTCACCATTTCCTTCTAATGTACATGAAATGCTGACTGCAAAGTCAGGTATTCAAAAACTATTTGTTCTCTCCCTTTCCTTTCTTCGTAAAGGAAAACAAGCTGTCAATAATTTTAAAAGTAAATATCTCTGAATGAAAATAAATATCTTAGTTGCTATACTGCAGAAACTGCTGTTGCTTAGTCACTTTAGTTATGTCTGACTCTATGCCACCCTATGGACTGCAGCCTGCCAGGCTTTTCTGTCTATGTGATTCTCTAGGCAAGAGTACTGGAGTGGGTTGCCACGCCATCCTCCAGGGTACCTTCCTGACCCAGGGATCGAACCTGGATCTCCTGCATTTCAGGCAGATTCTTTACCACTGAGCCAAGAGGGAAGCCACAACTATACTCAAATAAAAATTAATTAAAAAAATAATATCTTGGGCAAGAGTATTAAATTATTCTTGAGTGTAAGTTACCAAAGTAATGAATTTCCTTTTTGTGCTGGTTTTATAACCACCTCAAAGCATTAATGTTCACACTCATAAAAATACATTAATTCATAGAGATAGTGAGGGATGCACTTTAGTACTTGGATATTTCAGAATAAGTGTTTTATCTCCAAGTTTCCTATTGACTCCAAAATACTGGATTTTATGAAAGATATTTGTAGTATATTTTAGAGGGAAGACAAAGATTTTTTTTTTTGAGGAAGGTGTTTAAGGACTGTGACAACTGATAAAGATAATTTATATTAACTGCTTTCAAACTTTCAACTTCTGAGTGGTTTCTTATGTTTCCAATACCTGGAGCTGATGAAGCAGATTTAAATAAATTCATTGTGAATGTCATTCAGAGGGTATATAGAGATACAAAATAGAACTCTAGGGTTCAGAGCAGTATATTGTCATTCTGTGTTTGTATAATCTATTTGTCAATAACTCCAGGATTTCTTTCTCAAAGAAAAAGAAATACAGTTGTTGAGAAAGCATAGATTAAAGCAGAATGCATGGCGAAGTTACAGTTACTGTGGTCGGAGAGTCTCAGTGAGGGTCTGCCCTGACTTGAGGTACCAACTTGTAAGAACGGAATTCTAGAAAACTTCTTTTGCTCAGATGGGTCCCAGTCACCACAGAGCATTATCACTAAACTAAGGAGTTCTGTGTCCCCAAACTAAAGATTCACAGGCATCATGGGTCTGTGGACTCTGGTGCCTATTAGTGCTGCTAGAGCAAATCAGGCCATTTTAAAACAAGAGTTTATTCTGGAAGATAGTCAGAAGGGAAGAATGTCAGCCTTTTTTTTTTCTCTCTCTAATTGGTAAGCAGAACAGGAAGGAAGTTTTTACTTATTATGGTAGCATTTTGGTTTATTGCCACATGCTACATTGATCTAAGCTGGAGGACATTTCTCATGAGGTCTCATAAAAAGGACAGAGTTGAATAGTTGGGTTTAAAAATGGGTGAGAGGAAAGAGAGAAAGTTATATGTAATCAGCCTGTATTACTAAAGAATAAAAAGTGAACATTATTGGGTCTAAATCATTAGCAAGTCCTTGGAAAGTAAATGGAAGTAAATTGGATTTAGCATTGACATTTTAGTGACTTTCCTAGCTCAAACGTAAGATCCAGTGTATTGTAAACTTTGTTAAGCATGGATATTTAATGACCATTAACATGATTTTAAGTTAGGTTTTTGTTACTGCCAGTGGATGGACCATTAATCAAACTTAGTCTGACCAAATATATTTTATTCATCATTTGCACTGGCTGTGAGAAAGACATCTTAAAAAACAAGCACCTTCAGTTAAGTCTGTCATCATACTTATAACTGTTTAGTAAGAAAAAATGTTAGACATGCATATTGCATTTTAGTCTCCTCAGATTAATGATCCAGGCAGACCTTGGAGATATTGGTGTTTGGTTCCAGACCACCGAAATAATCGCAATAAAGCAAGTCACATGAATTTTTTGGTTGCTTAGTGTATATAAAAGTTATGTTTACTCTAAACTATAGTCTGTTAAGTGTTCAGTAGGCTTCCCTGATAGCTCAGTTGGTAAAGAATCCGCCTGCAATGCAGGAGACCTCGGTTCGATTGCTGGGTCAGGAAGATCCGCTGGGGAAGGGATAGGCTACCCACTCCGGGATTCTTGGGCTTCCTTTGTGGCTCAGCTGGTAAAGAATCTCCTACAATGTGGGAGACGTGGGTTCAATCCCTGGGTTGGGAAGATCCCCTGGAGAAGGGAAAGGCTCCTCACTCCTATATTCTGGCCTGGAGAATTCCATGGACTTGCAAAGAGTAGGACACGACTGAGTGACTTCCACTTACACTAAGTGTTCAGTAATAGCATTATGTCCAAAAACATATACACACCTTAATTTAAAAATACTTTGTTAAAAAATGCTAACCAGCATCTGACAAAACAGTGTTGCTACAAACCTTTAATTTGTTTGAAAAAAAAATGAAGTGAAATAAAGCGAAGTGCAGTAAACTGAGATATGCCAGTCGCTTGTAAAGCTTTTCCTTGATTTTGTATCATTTTTACTATCCCAAGCATGCACTGAACCCATGATCTACTTATAAATTCTCATCATGCCTGGTACTAAACAGAGTGATACATTGTGCCATAGAATGTGGCTCTTTGTTTAGTGAACCGTTACCATTACCTCACCTTACCTGGCAGAACTGCCTGTTCCACACACATGACCTTTTCCTTTGACTGGCCATGCCCATGGAAAGGTCTTCAGTCCAATAATGGCTTCTCATTTGGTCGCAAAATCAGACAAAAGCTTTGCAGCTGTGAAGTGCAGCCCATTTTAAAATTAACCTATTGTAAATTCTTAATGATTGAGAAATTCTGCAATTTGCTATGATTTGTGGTTCGTATTCATGCAACCAGAATAGCAAACAGCAGAGATTGATGCAGGTCAACGTGGCGGGCGTTTGGAAAGTGCAGGAAAAAGAAACTTGATTGACATCATGATTGGTTCAAACCAGCATGTTATATTCTCCTGCCCTTTGTCTGTCACACATCACTTTGCCTCCCACCCACGGGCTCTCCCAAGTGGAATGTAATCCTTGGAAATGGCTACTTAAATTACAGTTTATCTCACAAGAAGTAAAATCTCTCTCAAGTATAGTCTACCTTTGCCTCCTGTAATACATTTTCAATCCAGAGACTAGATTCTTAGGGGAAAGGAAGGCACGGGTTTTGACTCACAGAGGCCTAGAATTTGAATTTCGATACAACTTGTGTCCTTATAGAAGTTACTTAAATATTCTGGCTTCAATGTCTACATCTGAAACCTAATTAGATTCATGTTCAGATTATAAAACCTAATCAGTTCAGTTGCTCAGTTGTGTCTGATTCTTTGTGACCCCATGAATTGCAGCACGCCAAGCTTCCTTGTCCATCACTGTCTCCCAGAGCTTGCTCAAACTCATGTCCATCGAGTTGGTGATGCCATCAGACCATCTCATTCTCTGTCCTCCCTTTCTCCCCCTGCCTTCGATCTTTCCCAGCATTAGGGTCTTTTCCAGTGAGTCAGCTCTTTGCATCAGGTGGCCAATGTATTGGAGCTTCAACTTCAGCATCAGTTCTTCCAGTGAATATTCAGGGTTGATTTCCTTTAGGATGGACTGGTTTGATCTCCTTGCAGTCCACAGGACTCTCAAAGAGTCTTATCCAGCACCACAGTTCAATAACATCACTTCTTCGGCACTCCGATATCTTTATGGTCCAACTCTCACATTCATACATGACTACTGGAAAAACCATAGCTTTGACTATACAGACCTTTGTTGGCAAAGTAATGTCTCTGCTTTTTAAAATGCTGTCTAGGTTAGTCATAGCTTTTCTTCTAGGGAGCAAGTGTCTTTTGATTTTATGGCTGCAGTCACCAGCTGCAGTGATTTTGGAGCCCCCCAAAATAAAGTCTGTCACTGTTTCCACTGTTTTCCCATCTATTTGCCATGAAGTGATGGGACAGGATGCCGTGATCTTCATTTTTTGAATGTTGAGTTTTAGGCCAGCTTTTTCACTCTTCTCTTTCACTTTCATCAAGAGGCTCTTTAGTTCCTCTTTACTTTCTGCTATAAGGGTGGTGTTATCTGCGTATCTGAGATTATTGATAATTCTCCCTGCAGTCTTGATTCCAGCTTGTGCTTCATCCAGTCCAGCATTTCACATGATATTCTCTGCATATAAGTTAAATAAGCTAGGTGACAATATACAGCCTTGACATACTCCTTCTCCAATTTGGAACCAGTCTTGTTCCATGTCTGGTTCTAACTGTTGCTTCTTGACTTGCATACAGATTTCTCAGGAGGCAGGTCAGGTGGTCTGATATTCCCATCTCTTGAAGAATTTTCCAGTTTGTTGTGATCCACACAGTCAAGGGCTTTAGTGTAGTCAATGAAGCTACTTTTTCTGTGATCCAGTGGATGTTGGTAATTTGATCTCTGGTTCCTCTGCCTTTTCTGGATCCAGCTTGAACAAACTGTTGAAGCCACATTTGAAGAATTTTGAGCATTACTTAGCTACCATGTGAGATGAGTGCAATTGTGCAGTAATTTGAACATTCTTTGGCATTGCCTTTCTTTGGGATTGGGCTGAAAACCTAACAGGGATGGAATAAAAACCTTTTGAGATTAGAATAAAACCTAATAGGCATGCAGTGTTTCTCTGCTTCTTACTGACTGTGAGTCTCTAATCAAATTACTTAACTCCTCTCTGCTTCTGCTTACCTATCTTTAAAAACAGGGGGGATACTTCCTAGAGTTGTTGTGAGGGTTAAATAAATGAATCCATGTAAAGCATTTAAAAAGTACTCCACACCTAGTAAGTATACAGTAATTATTAACCATTGTGGTGGACAGATGTTAAACAAATAATCAGATAATGATAAACAAGGTAGAGGAAAAGTTGTGGGATGCTCTAAGATAATTTATGAGAGCTAGAAAGATAAACAGGAGCTGTGTCATTTAGTGCTCTGTAATGGGAAGCCCCTGATAAGGGGGTGACATAATTTGATTTACTTTGTTTTTTAATTGACATTTTTTCTCCATTAAAAACAATCTCATGTTTACCATCTTTATGAAACATAGTTTATTTTAGGAATTTTTCATGAAAAATTATGAAAGTTAAGCATGCATTATGTAGAAAGTTTGGACAATACAGAGAAGAAAATAAAGTCATTCCTAACTCCAACATCTACTAATAATCACTACTAACATGCTGTTTTATCTGCCCAGTTATTTTATATGAAGATTTATTATATTTTGAATAGTAACTGTAACTAATTTTATAAAGAGGTAGTAATCTGTAGTTTAGTGGTGATTTCATACCCTGGAGTTGTCTGCCTGAGGGATAAATAAGATGGAGTAATAGCTGCTTTCTCTTTATTGGCTACTTTCATTAGTTGAACTCCAGATTGGAGGGCTTGAAGACCCTACTATTCATGAGAGAGAGACTTCCTGTTACTGTGTTTCTAACTTAGCAAATGTGAGGTGTGTTATTTACCCAGTAGTTCTTCATTATAAAAGTACAAACACAAATTGATTTTAATGGAGGAATTTTTTTGTTGTTAAGTGAGTAAATGTAGCATATTTTTAGAAAGGGTAACTTTCAAGGGTTTTATTTCCTCCGATAGATGGATGCACTTTCTTTCTTTCTTTTTTTTTTTTATGGAACGCTTCACGAATTTGCGTGTCATCCTTGCGCAGGGGCCATGCTAATCTTCTCTGTATCGTTCCAATTTTAGTATATGTGCTGCCGAAGCAAGCACGGATGCACTTTCTAAAAGTAATATATCAAAGCCCTACTATAAGGTAATAGTTCTAAAAGGTTGTCTATAATTCCATTTCAGTTTCTTTGTTGTTTTATTTTCTCTGCCTTTGTTCATAAGTATTAGATACCAAAGTTGCATACATGGAAATCAGATCTTTGATTTCATCTCCTTGAAATATGTTTTAAAAATTCACCTTGTGTCACACTACAGAGTTAGAGCTTGAGTAGAATTTTAAGTGTAGAAAAGAAACAGTGGTCAACTTAGTTTAGCTCCAGCTAGCAGTTCACAAAAGATGAGGTGGAAACGTCTAAATATAAACATATATTCATATTTAGAGCCTCACTGTTACTCTTTTTCTCTCACACTCACTCCTCTTTTCCCCCTGCCTCTCTTTTTCTCAGTAATTTTAAATTCTGACCAAAGCAAGTGGTGTGTGTTAATACTTTTTTAGCATAGTCTGGACTATTGAAGAGTAAATTTTTTTTTTATAAAGTTCTGGTAGAAGATGACTTAGAGCTAACTGATTCATGGCTGACTCTAGAGCTAAAGCAAAAAAAATAAAAGATGAGACTTGAGTGGTATCTTGTGTTGCCAGGGACTAAACACTAAAACAGTGTAAGTAAGTTAAAGTGGAAGCAAGTTAAAAGGATACAGCGGCCAACTTGACAGAGTTCCCAGTGGCCAAAACCAGAATGATTTGAACAAGAAAATGAAATGAAAATAGTTTATGTTAAGCCAAAGAATAAAATAAATATCTATGAGTTTTTACTGATACCAATAAGCAAATAAATAAATAAATGAGGGAGAAGAGCAAATCTTCCTTACAGAAGACATCCAGATAATAAATGTATAAGGAATGGAGAAAGTAGAAAATTCTGTTAGAATACCACAGTAATAATTGCCATAGGCAAGATTCACGGATGAATGCTACAATTAATGAGTGAAACTTTTAAGGAGAAAAGGGATCTTTGTATAGCCTCAAAGTCTCTCTCCCAGGAAATGTATTGATTTGTGTGATTCTTTTAATAAATGTCCACAAATTCTTAGACACTGTTCCTTCAAGCAAGTGGCTGAATTCCCTTTTCTTTGATCAGGGCTAGACATAGTGCCTCATAAGTAATAGAGTATGCTAGCTTTACAGTAAAGAAACCTGGCTGGTACCTTCTTCACCAAGTGATCAGGGTTTACATCACCAGTAAGAAATCATGTTGTGATCCCATGGACTATAGCCCACCAGACTCCTCCATCCATGAAATTTCCCAAGCAAAGAATACTAGAGTGGGTTGCTACTTCCTACTCCAGGGGATCTTCCCAACCCAGGGATCGAACGTTTGTCTCTTGCATCTCCTGTGCTGGCGGGCAGATTTTTTACTACTGCACCTCTTGGGAAGCCCAAGATCTTATCTATCCCCTAGATATTGTATAATGAGAAGAGTACGTCATCTCTCTGGCATTCTTTCCCAAAATTTATAACCTGAGTCTGATCATAAGAAAACATCAAAAACTCCCAAACTGAGGAACATTCTCCAAAGTATCTGACTAGCAGTCTTCAAGTATGTCAAGGAAGGTCTGAGAAGCTGTCATAGCTCAGAAGAAACTAAGCAGACATAACAACTAAGTATAATGTAGTTTACTGGATTGGATCCTGGAGCAGATAAAGACATTAGTGGAAAAACTGATCAAGTCTGAATCAAGTTTAGCTGATTGTGTTGTATCATTGTTAACCTCTCAGAGTTGATAACTATTCTGTGATATGCAAAATATCATTAGAGGAAGCAGGGTGACGGGAATCCTGGAACTCTTGGTACAATCTTTACAACTTTTCTGTAGATCTAAAATTATCTCAGAATTAAAAGTTAAAACCCAACTTACTGGTGTCTTCTCAATCTAAGGATATTTGTTATTTTATAGTGTCTCTAGAGCAAATTAGTGCAGAGAAATCCCTCTCCCCTTTGTAGTCTCTCTAGAAAAGAAACATGAGCTCTTGATAACAAAACAGCTCTCACAGAGCAGGGACAGTAAATTTTAGAGGCTTGCGCTCCACTATTAGAGACAGAAACTCATCTGCTTGCTCTGTGCAGATTGGTTCAGCCAACACTGATGGTTCGCCTTTTGTGACGTGGTACCATGGCCAGCATTTAGGTTACAAAAAGTATTCTCTTAAAAAAACAGAGGTATAATTTACATGCAGTACAAATGCATAAATTTTGCTAAATAATTTGATGAGTTTTGGAAAAATATATTCATCTTTGTAACAACTACTCTAATGATGCTCTAGAACATTTCCAACACACTTAAAATGTCCTACATGCTGCTATGATGCTGTCAGTCCCGTTACCACTTGGATCTGTACTCCAGGCAACCATTATTCTTATTTACATCCGTTTAGATTAGGTTTGTCTCTTCTTGAAATTTGCATAAAGGAGTCACACAGTATATATTCCTTTGTGTCAGGCTCTTTTTGCTCAGCATAATGTTTTTGAGATTAAAACTATGTTGCATCTTTAAAAAAAGAAAAAAATACAGAGAAGAACAGCTGTGGTTCTGTCTTTTTCTGTCTTGGGCCCTTTGTCCCAAGTCTTACCATTGACCTACTAATCTGAAATCTTTGGAGGTACTAGATCTGGTTTCATCTGACTGTCTCTTAACACCAGATTATTGGTGGATTAAAATAGTATCAAAAGTGTGGTACTCAATAAGATGGACAAGAAGAAAGAAAAACAATTATTTTCTTCAATATAAAATACACTGTATTTTCTCCCCCCACAAAAAAACCCCCAATAAATCTCATTAATCCAATGTAATTATGGGTACAGATGTGAAATCTTGATTTATAAATATTTTGTTCTTATTATTTGCAAGCTCTCATTAACTCAAAACAGGATAGCAGAGCTGATTATAAAAGGCCTAACCAGATCCTGTTTTAGTAAATAATAATGTGTGATTGGCTGAGATTGATTATTGTCATAGTAACAAATTAGAATTTAGATACTAAACTCCTTCCCTGTATGCCAATCATTCTTTTGATCTGACCATTAGTGAAAATTGTCATTATACACATATGGGATGTATTGTGTTTATCACTTAGATATATTTTATTATCTGATCAAATGAGTACAGTATGTCTATCTTGGGAATATTATTGGTGTGGTGAATGAACAGCAATGTACTGTTTGTGAACATGGAAATACATTTAGGTTGGCATAGTGGCAGGTGGGTGCATTTTCTGGAAAGCCCTGTTTCCCACAGTGTTAATTCAGACAGATACAAACAGATACTTAATAATACAGCCCAACTGCTATAGTCAGATTGAGCAACACGTAATTTATAGCAAATCTGATACTAGGAACACAAGAATGATAAGCTATTTGATAAAGATGTACTATGATCAGTAGTGAGTAAAAGTACAGACTGCATGTTGATAACAAGCCATTCTAGTAAATGTGTATGATAGAATTTTCTTGACAAGTGCTTTCAAAGTGTATCTTTTCATGTCATCTTGGTTTCTTTAGTGAATTTGCTTAGTTTTTTTTTTAAATGCTTACAAGTAATGTTTAATTTCCTGACTTTATATTCAATTAAGAATTTTACTGGTAGGCTACTGAGTGTTGGACACTTTCATTTATTATTGCTCTAGTGTCCCAGTGTCTTAGAAACTCCATTGCCCATTTAAGAAATTAGAAAATGAAGAATCTGAAAGTTCTAGCAACCTACCTGTTAGACCCTACTTCTGGTGTAATGTAAGTGGTTCCCATACCTGAGTAAGTTGCCTAGGTTGGATCTAGATCATGTATCAACAATAAAAGGAGGTAGATCCCTCGGAAGGGAGGGAGGGTAGTTGAGATTAGAATAAGAATATTTGAGAATAAATTATCAAGTTTACTAAGTAGAACATAATTTTCTTGGGCAGGTCTTGTTCCAGCATACTGAAATGTGTTCGTCCTGTCAGATTTGTTAAAAATGCAAGTAGTCCAATCAGCTGTAATACTAAAGAAGGGAAAAGGACTACATTTTGAAAGTTTTTATGAAAATATGCACTGCCTATTCTGTAAATTGACAGCATCTTTTAAAAATTTGCTTCCCTTCATATTCTTAGGTGGTAGTGAATACGTGGGTAGAAAAAGGAGAGCATTTCAAATAATGCTAATGAAGTTAACTGATTGCAATCTTCCATATTGTGAGGAAAAGTTGTTAGCTGTGAAAGATGAGGACAGAATTAAAATATTACTATGACTGGCATTTGATTTGAAAACTGCAAAGATAAGCTTAGATTCCTATTTATGAAAACCATCCTCACAGCCCGATGAAATATCTTTTAAAAGGTTCTACAGTTGCCATGGATACTTGTTAGCTTTGATAGAGTAAGTTGTAATCCATATTCAATCATCTGAGGTGAAGTAGCCAAAAAAACCCACCAGCTAATATCAAAAGCAACTTTATCTCTAAATTATATCACTTTGGAGGTAAAAAGGGTAAATAAACAGCCTAAAGACGAGCTTTTTGGTTAATTATCACTGCTTGAGAAGCAAAATATTTAGGATGTACATTGCCTGAATCAGATCCTAATGTCTACTCTCTGTGGTAACTTTTTATCTTAACCAGTAAAGGGGATTTCTTAGGTTCTCATGTAGGAATTTAGCTGGCAGGACCTTTCTGAAAGTTTTTGAAACCTTTGCAGATACTCAGTTTCTGAAAGCCAGAGGGACATAGACAGTATTGAAGGCACTGGTCCCTATGGTTAACGTATTTGCATCTGGCCCAGGAGTGGCTGGTTTCTGCATAGCTTCCCTTAACTGCTATATATTGACAGCCGTTTTCACTACTATTTATAAGATGTTAGGTTAATCAGCAAGTGTACAAGGGAGTGAGCACCACATCCTTGGGCTCAGTTAGATGCTTCAGATGACAAAGAGCTCCATGTGACGAGCCACTGAGGTGTGTTTGGCATCCCCTCATGCGTCTGTCACGTAATGGAGGCAAGACGCCTGTCAAGTGACTTAAATAGTTTCCTTGATTCTCTTTTAAAACAGGTGACAAAAGAGCTAAAACAGTATGACAACAAAATTATAGAATGCAAATTTGAGAACAACAGCTGGGTCTTTATGAGACAGAGAACAGATAAAAGTTTTCCTAATGCCTACAACACTGCCATGGGTGAGTATGACAGCCTCCCAGTGGATGGTACATGAACCCCCTCAAAAGAGGTAAGGTGTTAGAACTAACTTCTTTCGCAGTTCAGCTCAGAGGGGAGGTCATCCAGACCCAAGAGGGTCAGGTCTGTGCCCTGTGGCTCCAGTCCCCTTTCAACCAGTGGGCTCCTGCCAGGCGCCCAGGGGAACAGTTTAGAGGGCAGGGAGGTGAGCTGTGAACAAGATGCATTTGTTGAGCAACAACCACAACAAGAACCACGGTAATTGCAGATCTGTTCAAAACGCTAAAAACCATCGTTCGCCAGATGGTAAAAGACATAATTAGCAGGGGAAAATGTAATTTCCAGCCCTAAAATAGCTTTACAAACAATGGAGAACAAAGTCAATGAAAACCTTAAAAAAAAAATCTAAAATTTGGTATGCTATCTTCAGGATGTGCTCTGGGTACAGTGTGATTGCTTTGGGAATTCAGAGTAGTAAGCTTGTTTCATAAGGAGCAGCATGCATTAATTATTTTTACAAGGTAAACTACTGCTTCCAGCAATTCTGGATTGAGCATTTAGCGGAATTGGGGGGAAAAAAAGCAACAGAATTAAAGGTTAATGGGACTCTGAACTTTAAGAGTGCTCAGTCAATGAAGATGCTGATGGTCATATGATAATCTTAAGAGATAATAAAGAAATTGCCAGTTTGAGTTTTGCAACTTAAAAGTTACTTTTGTACACTCAAAAGATTCTTGTTAGAGCTGTTTGTGTTCAGACAGGATGAGTTCATTTCAAAAAAGAGTAGTTAAGCCCATGTCTTTTTTCCTAAAACCAAGTAAGTAAATACAGTTTTGATTACATAAGAAAAGGTGCTTTATTTAAGTCATTTTGTTATAATATCTTACTTCAAATAAGTTACTAAAATAAAGAAAAATATGCTTTCCCAGCTACAACAAAGCCTTAGTGTGCTGTGTCACACACGTCACAGCGTGCACTTCTCTCTGAGAGAAAGGTTAAAGGACACAGGGTGTGTATTCTTTAGAAACTGTATGAACATGGACTGTAATGTGATGCACTGTGTGAGATCAATATGCAGTACAAACTGTTTGGAAGGAACGAAAACTGTGGTGAAGACAGGCTTAAACCGCGATACTTAAACGTTTTGGTCTAGAATTAATAGTAAAGAGTAACCACCAGAGGGACTTCCCCAAGGGTCCAGTGGTTCCAACGCAGGGGGCGTGGGATAGATCCCTGCTCTGGGAACTATGGCTGTGCCGAAAAAGGAAAAGTATGGCCACCAGCAGTGCACTCATTTCAGGGGTTGGGGAGAGAGGAGTACAGTTTAGTTCTCAGCAAGTCACCCACGTCGGCCAGATGCCAGATGGAATGTGCTAGCCTGCTGGGATGGACACCTCCGCTGTCCTCGCCTCGCTGGGGCGAGTCAGCCCCCCATGAGCCCCACACGAAACACGTGTCCCCTTTTTCCACAGCTGTATGCAACAGCATCTCCAACCCTGTCACCAAGGAGATGCTCTTCGAGTTCATCGACAGATGTGCAGTGGCCGCTCAAGGGCAGAAGCGGAGGCATCATCTGGACCCAGACACAGAGCTCATGCCTCCACCACCTCCCAAGAGACCTTTGACCTAAAGACCTGCCTCTCGCTTCAGGGTTAAGAGGAAAGATGAGTGAGAAAAAATGCTGTTGTCCCATTTTTTGCAACCAGAGAAATTTTTTAAAAAAAGAAAAAGAGTGTGGCTTGTTGTTGATACACATTTGACTTTTTTTTTTAAAGAAGTATTGTAGCCGATCTGTAAATATTTGATGTTTTTGTTTCCTCAGTGCTACAGTACATCATGGACTTAAACATTTTATTTATATCTGATAAACTCAGCCTTACCTTGTGGAATCTGAAGATTGAAATATCTAAAGGTTTAAACGAGATCAAATCAATGAAAAAGAGGCCTTGTTTATATATGAATAACTTTTGCTTTAATTTATAAAGTTAGCAATGTGGAACTGTGAGTGCATAGAACATTGTCTTTTTTAGAAGTTGTATTTCAACTATGATAGATTTTCCTTTTAAAACATTTAGGCAGTGGCATTTAACATTCTTGCTATTATTTATCATGGATTTCCTACATCTCTGAAATTCTTGTATTTAAAACCAAATGACAAGGTTGTTAAATATTGTACTGTATTAAACAACTTGGTCTGGCTTATATCATTTTAAGAAATTGTTTTGAAACTGTACAAGTAAAAAAGTAAAGCTCCATTTTGTGAATATCATCCTTTCTAAAGGAAGTATATCGAGTCGTTTCATCTGTTTCTCTTGTTTGAACTACAGTATCAGACAGATATCCAGTCTGTCCACTCTGGCTGTGGTCTTGAGTCACTTCATAAAACATAGAGATACACCAGTCCTGTGTGTGTTGTTCTTCTGGGAGACCTTTTTTTAATGCCAGGGCTACTTCTCCCTTACCTCGGTGGTATCAGCACATTGTAAATTACATTAAAACACACAACTCACTGTGATGATGGGAGTGATACCAGATATATACACAATGTTGTATTAGTTCCTTTACACAAAACTGCAAAGGAAATGCCAGCTGACTCCTTTGATTAGAAGGTAATGTCAGTGGAAGAGAACGCTGTCACTGGAAAATGCTCTCCCACTGCTAGATAAATGCAGAGGCAAAGACTAGACATCTGTAGGAACTAAGCATGAAGGAAGCCAAGACATTTATTTTCAAAGCCAGAATTTTCTCTCATCTTCTATTCTGGGAATGCTATTTCGGTTGTACATCTGAATTTTAACACATTTACTGATAGATAATGGATTTAAAGAGTGGCTAATCGGTCACATGCCATTGTTGAAAAACTGTGTTCTGATTGGTTTGTCAAGGAACTCTTGAGAATTAGCCTACTAGAGGCCAATGTATTTATTTTTAGGGTACAGGTTTTAAGTATGTGTATTTAAAACAAATTTTCATGATCTGAATTTTATATATGTAAATGGATATATATGTGAGTATAGGCAGCAGTATATATTCTTCTACTAAGACAGTGAGACATTTAAATCCAAACGAGTCACCTAGTAGATTGAATATCTGATGTTTCTATATGAAACAGCACAGATTAACCAAAAGTATATTTCTATTCATTCAAGTTTTAATGTTTTTAAACAAAGTTTTCTCCTGCAGTGCTTTTCTATATGAAATACTAGAGTCATGCTTGGGCTTCTCCCTTTATTGTTCCCAAGTTATGTAATGTGAATTTATTCAAAATGCCATTTTAGTGTTTCTTTCCTAGAGTACTTTTGTGTGTTTGAGTGCTATAGGGATAAAAACATCTGATTGCCACTACAACTATTGAAAGGTGGAAATTGGTCAAGGTTTCACGGTGTCTTGTACAAAATGGGTCTGAAAAGCCTGTGTAACCCCTGATAGTCTGACACCTGCTTCACCAGTATTAGTGGCTCTTTTCACACAGTGTGAATCTTTCTTCCAAGCCCATGTAAAAGCAGAAGCCTTTTGCTGATATGAGAGCAAGCCTTTGTCAGCGATCTTTAATGGAGTTAAAATGTTTATGGTAATTGTAACCTTTTAAATGAGTTACATGGAAAGAGCATCTCATCCTCAGTACACCCAGATATTTTCTCTTTGCCTTTGGTGCATTTTCCAGGACTGAATTTGCTTACTTTATCTTTCCCTTTCAGTTGTAGTGATGTATAGTAAGTAGATCTCATTTAGCCCCTGAACACATTACCATCCATAGTGGCATAAAAAGTCATCCAGAAAATCATCAGGGGTGGAAGTCTGGAGGCACGGTTTGGGACATCATGAAGAAGATACTTCCTGTCTCAGCCCACTTCCTAATAACTGTTTTCTGACACTGAAGTTTTGTAGACAAGAATAAGAAAACTTTACTATCCTGAGTTATCACAGATAAAAGATTTTGCTTTATGTTTGGAAAAGATGTGGAAGACTTGACTGCCTGGCTGGTTACATTTGCTTTCTGTGAAATGCTCAGAAAATGTCAGGACATTCCTTCTCTAATTGTGTGTCAGTGCAAATTGTAATAAAACTACTGATTTAAAATAACAAAAAATATATCTGCTTTGTTTTACTGGTGATGCTTTTGTGTCCCTTTTATTGCTTTTATCAGATCCTGCTGCTGTCAACGATGCCCCTCAACATCCACCTAGTTTTGTTGCATTCTTGAGATTAGCATAAAAACTTGGAAAATCCTCTGTTTTTCCTCCTGAGAAATCAAGAAACTTGAAAATTATGAATCAAATACTTCCAGGTAGGAAAAACTAATGTGTTAGAGAAAACCCTGGGCTAGACCCAGAGACCAAGTCTAGGCTCTGCCTCCCATTTGGTCTCTGTCTGCTCTAGGACTCGTTTCTCTCCATCCCTATCTATAAAGTGCCAAGATTGGGCCAGATGATCCAAAAGAAACTTCTCAGGTCTGATGTGATTCTTGTATAAAAGCCAGTGTTTTGTGAATATCCTGTATTCACGATAATAGCAATATCACCCTTGTGGAATATTCACCAAACCCCAAACACAACCACTTTGTTCAGGGAGATACCGTCTCAACTTCATTTTGCTGTTGAGAAAGCTTTGACCCAAGGTTACGCAGCTAGTGAGTTGGAAGCTGAGAACCAAACATAAGTCTTTTGCCTCCTTCATCTAATTTGTTTAGTCGCTCAATGGTGTCCAACTCTTTGCGACCCCATGGACTGCAGCACACCAAGCTCTGCTGTCCTAATTTATTGTGTAATAAGTATTCGCTGAAAGGCTCTGGTACAGCTCTTGTGGGGAGGGCTGCTTTCGTGCCAGGGTCCCAAACTGTTGTTTCTTCAGTGCTAGCAGATAATAGGTTATGAGCACCTCTTTCTAAAGTAAGATGAAGTTGGGAGCAGGAAAGTAAATACATTTTTAGGAACTTACGAAGTTACATTTAAATTAAAAAATGTTTAAATGTGAGTGACACAGAGGCCATGAAAAGGAGTTTAATAATCCTCATTAAGATGCTTAATTCCAAAGATGCAATTAAGAGGAAATAAGTGATTAAGTCATACACTGGGCCAATGTTTTCTGACTGTTGCATAGTTTGCTGTCAACTCTGACACTTCGGCAGGTCAGTATCAGCCTTGGTCAACCTAGATGTGCCAGTTTTCTCCCCAGACTCGGCTGTCAGGTGACTACTCGGCCTCCCAGACTTCTAAGACAATTTCACATTTCAAAAAAATCACTGCACAGATCTGGCATTGCCAACTGTTTTGCCATGAAAGGATGTTTACAAAAAAAAACTGTTGCCATTGTTTCATAAAGTGAAGGGAATCTTAATTCCCAAAAAGGAAGTAGGACATAATTTCCAAGAAAAGACATGTGATTACATAGAACAGAGTTTGTTTTATGGATGTCTCACCACGCTGTCCATTACGTCTACATTTAACCCCAAACTGGTGAAAACTTTTTCATAGACCAGTGTTGGGAACTATTCCATCAGTGAAATTCCAGGCAGGGGCTTGTAACAGCAGGGGAAGAAGCCGTCCCAGTTCCATGGCTGAAGGTCATTTTCATAATAACTACCATCCACTTACATCACCATGATTGATTACTTGGTGCTCTTGTGATCTGAGCTGCATAGGTGAACAAGGAAATTGTCTGAATGTTTAAAAATACTCAAGTAGAATGAAACCCTCACCTCTTGGAGGTACAAAAATAAGCATAGCTGAATATAACAGAAAAACAGACTTTGGCTTTAACAGCACATCACACCAATAAGAGTCACTAATTTTCACAGCTTTGAAGCTGGCACATGGTCTATTTTCCCTTTAGATCGCTGCCACCAGAATGATTTTTTGAAACTGCAAACCTGCCTCTGTTATTCCCCCCATCAGAACTCCCTGGCATCAAAGGCCCTCTGTGACCTGGTCTCTGCCTGTCTGTCCAGGTTTGTGTCTCACCATGGTGTGGCTCCTGGCTGTCTCAGCTCTCTACCTCTCTCCACCCAGGAACCTCTGCTCATGGTGCTTTCTGTCAGAAAGCCCCAAGCTCCCTTACTTCCAGGATCAGGGAGGCCTTGCTACCACAGGTGGCCTCTTGGCTGTCACCCTGTGTTGTTATGGTCTCCCCTGGGCTTCGTGAGCGGAGGGACTTGGCAACAGTGAGCACTGGCAGTAATTAATTAGGGGCCCGAGGTTCACATGCCTTTCTGTTCGTGCTACTGAGACTCAGTCCAAACGTGTTTGGTATAGCACAGGGAACTATACTGAGTATTTAGTAATAATCCATAAGGGAAGAGAATTTGTAGAGGAATATATGTATATATACAATATTGTGTTAGTTTCATGTGTATAGCACAGTGATTCAGTTGAAACTAACACAACATTGAAAATCAACTTACAATCCAGTTAAAAAAAAAAGGTTTTGTTTACTCTTCTCTCCCTCAGTTTAGCTGTATAGAAACAAAAACATTGTTTGTCCCTCTAGCCTTCTCATCATCACAGAAGCATTGATAACATCTCTTGTTTCTTAAGAATTTCTTCACAGTCCATCTCTGATGCATCATGTATTTAATCCTGATTAGAAGTGTCTTGTCTGTTCTTGCCTTTTACACTGAAAATGAATACTCCTGAGGGAAACTTCCCAGCAGGAAGAATCTTAAGAACTGGTGCCCTGGTCTCCTCACTGTGATACACTCTGAGGGAGGTGTGAGCGAAGCAGTGTTTTTCATCACATCTTATTTTTCAGTGCAGTTTCATGGAGCTTGCCACATCTGAAACTAGAAGGCTCCTTCTCCCCACCCACCTACTCCCTCCCAACTTCTGATGTTTTCAAAGAGAAGTCCTTGGGTAACAGCTGAGGCTTTTCAGTTAGTTTCAAAAATAAATACCAGTCCATGATCTGTTAGTATGAACCGTGCTTCTAGCCATGTCTTTTAGAGTGAGAAAGGCAACTGGAAGGTACTCTTCTCCTTGCTACTCTCGAATGCTGTTCTCCAGGATCTAAAGGAATAAGAAACTTCCCCGTTTGTGCAGAAGTTCTGCTTCCCCTCTGAAGGCTGTCAGGGGAGTGTTGTGTAGTTTGAATCTACAGCATAAACACACAGTGTGCTCAGACACACACTAAAGCTGAGGGCTACTGAGACTCCAACTGCACACACAGCAAAGCTTTCCCATAATGAATTCTTAAAAATTCTGCCTGTGGGTAGAAACGTGTACCTGGTCACATCACATAACAATTAGGATGATGCCAGAGGTGGGAACTGGTCCAGGCCTTGGCGGATGGGATGAGTGGAGGGGTGAGGGGGACAGAGAATGTGGGGGGAAGGATGCTTTCCGGGCGGAAGTCTAGAGCTTTCGTGCAGGACAGTGGTAGGAAATACGGCTATAATCACTCCATCCTGAGCTCTCCTACCCCCACACCCACCTCTGCCCCCTTGATCTCCTTCAAGCTAGTGACCCACTTTGTTTCCCTTTCCCACAGAATTCCCAGAAGGAGATGATGGTCCTCGCTCACTCCTTTCCACCCCATCTCTCTTGAACCCTCTACCAGTAGGCTCCCCTCCCTGCTGAGATTGCTCTCGTCACCAGCACCACTGCCTGTACAGGTCCCATCCACTCCTAACTGACCCATCAGTGCCATCAACATTTCAGTTTCTCTCTCCCTGTTTTGTTTCATTGCCTCTTTTTAATGGGAAATTTCAAACTGATACACAAATATGGAAAATGATAACATGAACTCCCATCTACCCAGATTCAGCAATCTGGCAGTTTCTGCTTATGAATAGAGTGCACAAGCTAGCCTCCCATCCTCCATTACACACGTGTGCATACACAACACACACATATACACACACAGTTATTTTTAAACAAACCACAAGCTACTCCCTCCTTAGGACTTCCCTGGTGGTCCAATGGTTAAGACTCTGTGTGCTTCCACTGCAGGGGATGTGGTTTGATGCCTAAACTACTCCCTGCTTATTGAACCCTTTCTGCCCTTGGTTTCCAGGCCATCGTAGTCTCTTTGTTTGCTTTCCTTTGACCTTCCTGATCCCTCTTTACTTTCTCAGCCTCTGCATGTGGTAGTGACCCAGGCTCAGTCCACTGGCCACTGTCTATAGTCTGTAAGAGATCACTCCCACTTGCTGAACACAAGTGCCATCTACACACAAACAACTTCCACGTTTATCTCTAGCCCGATCTCCTGTCAATTTTAGGCTCTGATATCCAACTGACAATCTGATGTCTTCATGTGGCTATCTGATAGTCACCTCAGACTTATATACCCCAGACCGAACATTCCTCCTCCTGTCAACTTCTGTTCCCACCTGCTTCTCGTGGAGCCCAGTTCATGGCAACTGTGTCTTTCCAGTTGCTTCAGAGTCATCCTGGATTCTTTTCTTCCTCTGATACGTTACTTGCCAGCACTACTTTCTTAACTATAGCCAGAATTAAATGATGTCTCCTATCTTTGGGAGACGTGGATGGTTCAGTGGTAAAGAACCTGCCTGCCAATGGGTTGGGAAGATCCCTGGAGCAGGGCATGGCTACCCATTCCAGTATTATTGCCTGGGAAATCCCATGGACAGAGGAGCCTGGCGGGCTACAGCCCATGGGGTTGCAAAGAATTGGACACAGCGACCAAATACCACCACCCTCCCTAAACCTCTCATCTCTTGCCTGGATGACTGCAGTAGCCTCCTAACTGGTCATTCAGTTTTCACTCTCCCTCATCCCCTCCCCGATCCAGTCTCCCCACAGCTATCTGTAGTATTACTTAGAACATGTCACTTTACTACTCATAACCTTCCAGTCTCTTCCACCTCATTCGGGATTAAATCCTAAATGCACACCGTCATCCCCAGGCCTATATAACCTGACCCTCAGCCCCACTCTCTCATGTCTTCTCTTCCTCCTGTTCACTCTGCTCATCCATTCTGCCACCTCTGCTGTTTCTCCAATTTGCCAAGAGTGCTCTGACTTTAAGGACTTGGAACTTTCTTTTCCTTCTACCTGAAGTGGCCTTCCCCTCTGTGTCTTTAAGGCTCATGCTCGCTTCATTCAAGTCTCTACAGAAAAATGCCACCTCATCCAGAAGGCCTTCCTGACCATCCCATCTATAATGCCTCTCCTGGACTTCCCTGGTGGTCCAAGGTTTAAGACTCCATGCTTTCAATCCAAGGAATGTGGGTTCAACCCCTGGTTGGGGAACTAAGATCCCATGTGCCTCATGATGTGGCCAAAAAAATAAAAAATAAGAAAATAAAATGCCTCTCCCATCACCGTGTACCTCCTTACCTGAATTAATTTTTTTTACAAGCAGTTCTAATCTAACATATATGCTTGCTTGTCCAGCCCCTCGACCACTTTGGCACAAAGTATAGGAGTTCAATAAGTATTTCTAGAACCTATAAATAAATTCAGGTTATATAGATAGGCCGGGGACAGATTATGAAGGGATTTGAAAGTCAGGCTAAGAAGTTAAGCTAAATTTGATTGACAATAAAGAGCTATTGAAAGCTTTTAAACAGGAAGTTTAAAAAAAAATTTAAAAATAAGCAAGTGAGTTTTTGCTGAAATTAGCTGGTTATAATCTGTCAAAAGTGGCAGAAGATAGAAAAAACAAGATAGTAGGCCAGTTGGGAGGCTACTGTAGTAATCCAGGTGAGAGGTAAAGAACACAGAATAGGGTGGCATCTACCGAAATCAAGGAGATGGATGTGACAGGCATTCAAGAGGGAGATCGTCAGGATTCAGCAACAGTTGAGAAGTCAAGTTTACCTTCAAACGTTCAAGCCTAGTTGGGAGATAGTGGTGCCCTTAACAAAAGCAGGGAAGTGAGAAGGAAGAGATGAGTTGGACCTGGAATGCAGAAGGAGCCTTTAGGCTTGAGCGGGAGGTACCATGAGGAGATTTAGATGGAATTGTCCAAAGAAAAGGCAGAAATGTAGAACTGGAACTTGGACAAGCAGACCACTAGCAAGATTTTAAATTCATCCACACAGTAGTAATGGTAGAAACAGTGGAGTAGAAGGTTTGGAGTACCAGAGGGTCAGAGCCCCCTATGTTAGTAGGTAGAAGAAAAAGAAACTCAAGAAGGTACAACCCACAGGAGCCGAGAGAGATGTTTTGTTTTGTTTTTCCTTTGCCAAAAATATTTTTATTGAGCCTTCAAAGGTGAAAAATGCTAAAAGCCAAAGTAGTAGCCTTGGCTTTTTAACGTGATTACAAATACTGCTTCTTTGAAACCTGGCCCTACTCCATTTAGCCCAGTCTGTGTGTGTGTGAACATGTGTGGTGTTTTCTTAGAGCCTTCAGAGCTCTACAAGGAAGGTATGACGACCCACTCTAGTATCCTTGCCTGAAGAATCCCACAAACAGAGGAGCCACACTCAAGTCTCCCTAACAAGTCACACAAAACCTCCTGGTCCTGGCCTGGGAGAGAAATGTTTCTTGCTGGAAGAGGCAGAAGATAGTTCTGATTGCTCCAGGAAAGTCAAGAAGAGTCAAAGACTGAGAAAAAGTCCTTGAATTGGGTTTCTAGGTGACCTTCAGAAGGATGATGGTGATGGCTGGGATCAAGGGAAAAGCAAGAGAAAATAGGAGATGGAGGGGTTTGGGGTTTAATCTGTATCAACAGATGGGCTTCCCTAGTGGCTCAGACTGTAAAGAATCTGCCTGCAATGTGGGAGGCCTGGGTTCGATCCCTGGGATGGGAAGATCCCTGGAGAAAGGAACGGTTACCCACACCAGTATTCTAGCCTGGAGGATCCTCATGGACAAAGGAGCGTGGAGGGCTACCATCCATGGAGGTCGCAAAGAGTCAGACGCAACTGAGCAACTTTCACTCTATATCTACAGATAAATTACCATTCCAAGGTTACACAAGGTGCTTTCAGTTTGTGATGATACGTCTAGTGGACTCAAGCATCTGACATACATAAAGGCAGACACTTAGTGCCACATGCTAAAGACCCCCCAGGAGCCCCCTTTGATTAGTTAGCCACAGCGGCTGTGTGCTTGGTAACACCATGGGCTCTCTGTCCAGGCTGAGCAGTCATGCTGCGTAGCCGGTCTCTCCCAGTCTCTATAATAAAGCATCGTACATCACAGTCCTTGATGTTGATCATTGTACTTTTGCCCTCAGGAGCCCAGAAGCAACTCTCATCTGAAGACTATAGTCCAGGTCGCACCTGGTCATCCTCGGGGCCAAGAGAGTCCACACTGCCATAGCACACTTAGAACCCTCCCTGGCCACACAGCAGGGTGTCTTGAAACAGTGGTTGGGAAGCTGTCACCATGACTGATGATCTATTGTGATAGTCTTCATTTTAGGTACAAGGAGATAGCTTTAAAAATACACGCACATTCTGTACATTAGGACTTCTCATTATTTGGAAATAATTGATTTTAAAATAATCCTATTGGATTCAAAGTTCATTTGTTTTATCATAAGAGATAGCAGCAAGAAATCATAAGACATTTATATGTAGAACTGAAAAGAGAAAATACTATTTGGTTCTTTAAATATAATTTCAGCAGTTGACATTTTGAAAGGTTCCCAAAAAATGGTTATAATTTTTTAATTTCTAACATGTGCAGTTTCTCTTTGATAGGGACTCCCAAAAAAGTTGAAGAAATTACCATTAAAAAAGTTTTGATCAGGATTTGAGGACAGCATTCATAGTGTAAAAACCAATATAGAAAAGTCATGTCCGTGGAAGAAAGCTCCAATTTCTTGTTTAACATTTTGAAAAGATTTTATTTTGAAGTTTAATACAAATCTCCATTTTCCCTGGGACTTTGTGTTCTACTTTTCTTTAACTCACAATTTCATAATATAAAAAATATAATAGATTTTTCCCCCCAAGGCCCATAAAGACACCCTAAATCTCTAGTTTACCCCAGGATGTCCTTCAAAGATTGTTATTTTCTGAGTTTGCCATGATAGGAAAAGAGCTAAGGAGTGTTGTTCTGATGGCCCAGGGTTAGAGATTAACAAGGTTAAAAGGGTGAAGAATTTTACCCCAGACTGGGTAGGAAATCAAGTAAAAGTCAGAAGGGGTTGATGGTCTGGGAAATGACAAAGAGGAAAGGGACTGACTGAATTCCAGGATTGTGGAGAGCTGGCTCCAAAAAGCTAAGAAAGAAGGGAACTGAGAATGACAGGGCACTGTTTTCCATATCTCTTACTCTATTTCCTTTGCTGCCTCATCCCAGTATCAGGACTTTTTCTGTTATACAGTAACAGAAAGTCAAACTTACCTACTCTAGATAACTGAAGTCTCCAAAGCATGCTTGACTTCAGGAATGGCTTGATCTAGGAGCTTCCCATTACTCAACTCCTAGCTTCATATGGTAGCCCATGGTTTCTCAAAAATCACATCTTAGTTCACATCCATCATAAAGAACAAATATCTCTCTACCAACAGTCCCAGCCAAAGTTTTGTTACATCCCATTTAATCTGGTTGGTCATTTGCTCATTCCGTAGCTGGTCTCCGTGACCAGGGAATGTAATGCCCTCCTTTGGCTGGTGCCCATCACTGTAGTTGAGAATGGAACCAACTTCCCCAATATTTTTCTTTTTTCATTTTTCTTTTTATTGTTATTATTTGGCAGTTACCTGAGCTTTACTCATTCAGTAGAGATAGTTCAAATGTTAACTAACTGGTTAGTTAGGCAAAGTGCTGACCAATCAGATCAGCTCTGCTGCAGCGTACCTGAGGCTCCCTGCCAAGCCTCAGATGTTAACCCTCCCTGGTTGCTAGGTTTAGGTGAGGTCTGGGGATTCCAACCCACTCCATTATTTCTGCCTGGAGAATTCCATGGACGGAGGAGCCTGGTGGGCCTACAGTGCATGGAGTCACAAAGAGTCGGCCATGACTGAGTGACTAACACTTGGGGATTCCAAGCAAGAGGTAGGATAGCTGGAAGGGGAAAGATGCTTACAGGGGGTAGTTAGGGAAGTGGCTATTTCCCAGCTAGTATTCAAGTAGTATTAGCTTTCAATATTTACAGGTGGTGTTACCATACCATGAATATTGACACTGCTTGTATTCCAACTATTTCTGTATGTGTTTAATCCTTTCCACTGCCATAGATAGACCATCCTCCTAAAGGCTGGGGAGAGAGCTTATTTCTGAATCTCCTGTAGCACCCAGCAAGGTACATTTATCCATTCATTTATTCACTCAACAAGCTTTTCTTGAGACCAACAAATAGTAGGTCCTGAATAATTTCATTTGAATGAATGCAATGGTCTCCTTTAAAAGGGTTGCATAGAATGTATTACATTTGGGGAAAGATCACGTTTCATATAAGGAGAACAAGTAAGTGGAAAATTTGAGGAAACTAAGAGTTTATGATAATAAGCACAATCAACTTTCCTAGGAACAGTAACAGAGGTTTTCCCAAAGCTTGTCCTGGTTACAAATATATTACCCCAGATATATTGTTGATGGGATCCAGTGGAGGGGGCTGGTGGTGGGGTGGCCAGGGCTGGAGGGAGCCCATGGAGGTGTGGGCAGAAAGGAAGACACTGCCCTGGGGTGAGAACCCAGATGCTGTTCACGTGGTAGGAAAAAAGCAATGACATGCAGGAGTCTGGCTGGATGACATTTGACTAGGGGGAAGTGACTACCTGGACTCTGAGCACTTCCTGGGATCTTCCCAGGAAAAAGGCAAGAACCTGAAAGTGAGCTGGAAGTTGCGTTCAAACATATCTGGTCCCATTTTAGAAATAAGCAAAGTGAGACCCAAAGTCCAACATGACTTTAACAAGGTTACAGAGCTGGCTCCCTGACTTCTTAATTCCCAGCTCACTTGACATTTCTCCCCGTGGAGATAAAAACAGGCATGAAAGAAAGTTGCTTCCAATTAGGCAGATGATGTGACCTTTCACAAAGCCTATACATAGCCCAGAGGTGACTGTCCTTTACCCTCTTCTCATCCTGGAGCTTGAGCAACCTGGGGTACCCGTGTGCCAGTAGGCAGCTTTGATGCACACACCCGCCTCCGAGGCTTAGCTGTTCATCCAAGGTCAAGCCAGAGACCGCAGGCACTGCTGACAGGAGTTGTGTAACCCACACGCACACGTCTACTTACAAAAGTTTGATTTTGATTGCCATAGAAGGCAAAACATCTTAAAATGAAGTTGAGCTATCTTTGGGTAGGATGCAAAACCGCCCATGGGTATATCACATCAGAAACGATGTGTGATTTCTTCCAGTCCTTCAACTCAAAAAAGATTAACAGATTTAACTGATGCGTTCTAAAAATAAATAAATAAATCAAATCTGCTTTCAGCTTGAAACCAAGTGTGGAAGTTTCAGGGTCTCTTTGGTGGGGGCAAAGAGGAGCATTCAGGGGACAGTGAGGTAAAGGACAGTGGGAAAAAAAAAATTTTTTCAGTATAAAGACTAAGTTATAATGAGATTGTTTTAGCTCTGAGCTTTTCCTGCTGGGAATAACAAGATTACTAAAGGTCACAGAAACAAGGTTGGCTTGGAAAAAATTATGAATGGTGGTTAGATCATCACACATATGCCCGAGGAGATTTTTTTCTTTTGAATTGAGAAGCAATACTCCTTTTCTAAACCTGTCATTTAAATAGCAAAACAAGTCAAACCAAGAGCTGACCTGACTCAGGACCCAGACTTGGAGGCCTAACATCTGCCTTGGGAGGTAACCGCCTATGGATGCAAACCGCGGGGTTGGGGGGGCGCGGCTTGGACCCAGGTGGGCAGTTTCAAGGCTCCCCCACCAGCCCCCAGTTTCCAGAGCCTCGGGCAGAGGAGGTGGCCCTGTTGTCTGTGTCACGCAATGTCACTGTGGTAGCCAGTGACATGTCAACTCCCCCTTGTTTGGGACCACAGCTGAGCTTTATTACATAACAGGGTTTTCTGTATAGAAGTGGAAATGTCCTTCACAGGTCATCCACTATAAAAATAGGCAAAATTAATACTAAATTAATTTTGTTATATAAGTACCCCTTTATCCCCCCACTCTTTGGAGTGAAAGTTTATTCTTATAGTTCTCTTTTGTCTTTTGCTGAAAAGATATTTAATGTGTTACTGTGGTGCAGAAAATCAATGCTTTGAAATCAATGGTAATTTTTCAGGCTGTTTAAAATTATTCACATGACTGGCTAAGCCTGCTGCTGATAGAAAAACGGAGTTTTGTTGCAGAGGAAATCTTCAAGTTTGAAACATCGCCACTGTGTGTTTTGGTGTGACTTTCTTCTTAGAATTTGAATATTTATTCCACGGCAGTAAATGATTCCGTTCAGGCAGTGGTCCTTTAATCCTTTATGCACTGGAGGCTCTGGTGTGTGTAAATCTGAACTAGAGGTCCTCTTGGCCCTGAGAAGCTAACAAAAATGCATGGCGAGGACATGGAGAAAAGGAACGCTCGTGCGCTGTTAGTGGGAATGTAAATTGGTGCCGCCGCAGTGGTAGAAAACAGTATGGAGTTTCCTCAGAAGAACTAAGAATAGAAAAACCATATGATCCAGTAATTTCACTCCTGGGCATATATCCGAAAATAACAAAAAATAAGTAAAAAAGATATATGTATCCCAACCCCACAGTGCACAGAAGCACTATTTACAGTAGCCAAGACACAGAAGCAACCTAAGTGTCTATTAACAGATGAAGGGATAAAGAAGATGTGTTATCTATATACAATGGAACACTACTCAGCCATAAAAAAGAATGAAATGTTGCCATCTGCAACACTGTCGATGGATTTGGAGAGTATTATGATACGTGAAATAAGCTAGCAGAGAAAGACAAATACTGTATGTTATCACTTATATGTGAAATCTTAAAGCAGACTAGTGAAAATTACAAAAAGTAACAAACTCACAGATATAGAGAATTCTTGGTTACCAGTGGAGAGAGAGAAGGAGGGTAGGGCATTCAGAGGTACCTAGTACTATGTATAAAATAGGTCAGTTATAAAGATATAATATGGGGAGTATAGCCAATATTTTATAATAATTATAAATGGAATACATCCTTTAACAATTGTGTACCACTGTGTAGAACACTTGAAACTCATATACTATTATAAATTGGCTTTACCTTACTAAGGAAAATAACAAATTTTATTTAAAAAGTGAATGTGTCTTCGGGTTGAGGGTTGGGGTCGGGGTAGACAGCTACTATATATTGCACAGTTGAGTGATTACACAGGCAGAAGAAGTGTGAGCTATGAGGGTACACATTGCTGTGGAGGTCTAAGAGAGGCTGAGGGTCTCTGGGTTGGCTTTGGGAAGCTGCTTCCTGGTGGAAAGGCGATAATCTAGAGTGAATACTGATGACAAGTTTCTAGTGAGTTTTGGGCTTCCCAGGTAGAGAATCCTCCTGCCAATGCAGGAGACATGGGTTCGCTCCCTGGGTTGGCAAGATCCCCTGGAGAAGGAAATGGCAATTCACTCCAGTATTCTTGCCTGAAGAATCCCGTGGACAGAGGACCTGGCAGGCTACAGTCCATGGGGTGACAAAAGAGTCGGACACAATTTGGCAACTAAACAACAACAAAACCCACATCTAACCCATGATGGAACCCCGACAGCAGCTGTGGGAAATTGTCATCATTGCTCCCATTGCTCAAGGGAGTAGACAGAGAAACTGAGTGACTTGTCCAGGGTCATGTGATCCAGAGGAGGTCTAGCTGGGACTTGACCCCTCATTCTTTTTGTCCACATGACCTTGTGGTGGCATTCAATGTGGGTCTTCACAGTGGGGTGTACTCTGTCACTTCAGATTTCGCTGGTGAACAGAGGTGCATTTTAGGGGGACTCGTGACTGCATGAGTGAAGGCATGTGGCCAGAGAACCTGAATTCCACAAGTTCAGGGCTAGCCTTGGAGCCGCAGTAGAGGTGAGAGTGTTAGCCGCTGTCACATCCTACTCTTTGCCATCCCAGGGACTCTGTCCATGGAGCCGTAGGTGGACCTTAAAAAACAAAAGACACGGCTCTCCTTCTGGAACTTACCCCGCCACTGAGAAGACAAGGTGCCCAACAGGAAATCCCTGGAAAATGATTTGTGGCAACTTGTAAGCAGAAAGAGTATTGATTTACATCTGCCACCAACTCCAGTAGTCCCGGAGGGAAGCAGGGCTTTCCCCTGAGAGGCCAGAGTCCTGTTGATGCTCCAGCAAATCTCTGTCCCAAATACCAGTGCCGAGCAGATGGTGGGACCCTGTCCTGTCTGTCTACACACTGGCTCCTCAGGCCTGGGCAGCTGTCAGACAGGGATCCACTCCCAGGACCTCCTCCTCCACTCTGACCTGGGCCCACCATCATACCCATCAGGAGGGGTTCATTTCTAGGACCCTGCTCACCCATTCGGTGCCTCTGTGGACATTAGGAAGACTGCCTCCTAGGACTTCTCTAGCAGTTCCAGTTAAGGCACTGTGCTTCCAGTGTAGGGGGCGTGAGTGCAGTATCTGGTTGGAGAACTAAGATCACACATGTCACATGGCATGGCCAAAAATAAAATATAAATAAAATATTTTTAAAATTTTAATTTCTTCACTCTGGAGCCTATTATACAGAGTGAAGTAAGCCAGAAGGAAAAACAAAAATACAGTATGCTAACGCATATATATGGAATTTAGAAAGATGGTAACAAGAACCCTGTATGCAAGACAGCCAAAGAAACGCAGATGTATAGAACAGTCTTTCAGACTCTATGGGAGAGGGCAAGGTGGGGATGATATGGGAGAACGGCATTGAAACATATTAATTATCATATGTGAAATCAATCGCCAGCCCAGGTTTGATGCTCAGGGCTGGGGCACTGGGATGACCCAGAGAGAGGGAATCGGGAGGGAGATGGGAGGGGGGTTCTGGAAGGGGAACATATGTATGCATACCCATGGCAGATTCATGTCAATGTATGGCAAAACCAACATGATAATGTGAAAAAAAAAAAAACCAGGCTAAAATAAATCATATGGTAAGATAAAAAATAACATAAATTAAAATTTTATTTTATTTTATTTTTTATCTTTTGGTGAAACAGTAAGGTATGTAAAATCTTAGTTCCCTGACCAGGGATTGACCCAACACTCCCTGCATTGGAAGCACAGTCTTAGCCACTGGCCCACTAGGGAAGTCCCTAAATAAAATATTTTAAAAAGAAAAGAAAAACTGCCTTCCTGTAGAGTTTGCGAAGCCAAGAGTGCACTGGCTGTCAGCGTCTCTCCCACTCCGGCAGACTACCAACTGCCCACCAATGGGGTGGCCTGGTTCCCCCCTTCTCAGCTCTCCCTGGAGCCAGCCAATACCCTGGAAATCAGCTTGCTGTTTTAGCTGCCCTGGGAAAAATGAGAAAACCCAGCCCTTCCACATCCCAGCTAAGAATTTGGATTAGACTGTGATTCCTAAAACCTCCAGTTCTGGTGACCACCCTGAAGAGTGCATCTGGGGTGTTGGGGAAGGAAAAGGTGGCAACCAAACAGATGGAGACCAGGAGCCAGCTCCCACTCACCCCCAGAATCATTTCAGCTGCACCAAATCACATCGCAGCCGGTGGGCAATAAATCACACCTGGGTGAATGAACCTGCACGAAATCCGTCACCAACACTGTCACTAAACACACCCTCAATGCACGCTGCTCAGATAAATTATCAGAAGCTGATGAGACACCCAAGAAAACATCAGTGATGCACTCCAGCTCAAACAGTCTCTGGAGGCAACTGGGACTGTGAGTTTTAGAGAAAAATAGTTCCTTCCAGCCTGCTCCCTGGAGACCACCTTCCTCCTTCATGCCCCAGGTATATCTTACTTTATCAGCAGAGACGTTTCTGAGAAGTCAATAATTTAAATTTTAATAAAACCAATCATTTATAATGTGTTTATAACGTTTTCAGAGAGAACTCAATATTTAGCCAGTTTCAGTGAAGAGTCTTCTCCTTGGAGGGACTTTTTTAAACTCCTAAGCCAGGATCTTAACCTGGAGTCTATAAATGAGCTCCAAAGATCCCTGGTTTCCAGGGAAATTATAGGAAAAATTATAGCAAAATTTGTATATAGGTACATTATTTCTGGAACGAGTGTTCAGAGATTCTACCTAATTAATCTCAGAGAGTTCTACAATCCGAAAAGCTCAAGGACTGAAGAAGTCTGGGGATAGGTTTGGGGTATTCGTGCATACCTGTCCCGGCGGTCATGTAACTGTCCCTTACATGGGTGATTGACACAAAATATCCTCCCTTATGCTTGGCACCTAACAAGTTGTCAGACCTGTTTGTGTTTATTTGAAAAGATGACGGAGAAGCAATCCTGGATACAAAGCTGGCTCTGTCTCCTGTTTCCAAATGGAAGAGCAACCCACACACATCAATTAGGGTTATACCACTCAGCTTCCCTCTTGGATGTGGAGGTGATGCGTCTGTCAGTACAAAGCTACAGTGTGGCTGATTTAAAACTGCTATCCTGGAAGCAACCAGTGACGTGGTCTTCCTAGAGGACACAGTCCAGGATCGCCCTGTGCTGAAGAGTCTGCTTTAGACTCCAGCTTGGCTAATCCTGTTGCAGGGCTCCAGCCTCTTTTCTTCCTCCTTTTTGCTTCTTCTGTGCAAGGGAGAGCATATTCAGCAAGACGGAAGGCATTCCGTGATTGGCATCTTTGCTGGGGGTTGTTGGACTAGTTAGTGCATGTGGACCATTAGACTATGGCATCACACTGGCTCCTAAAGAAGTATTAACTGGGCAGCAAACGTTGAGTCTGATATCGTGATGGCTGTCATGTAGAAAATGGGGAAGGAGGGTGATTTATTTACAGGTGTCTAAATGATTCCTCACTGGGACTTCGGGGTTATTGTTCCTTTGCCTTCCAGGCCAAGTGCTAGTTCATGAGCTTTGTCCGTTGAGTCACCACCCCAAGGAGCAGGGGATGTGAGGAGCAGAGCCAAAGTCTCCAGGAACCCCCGGGGTTGCTGGACTCTATTCCCAGTGCATGAAAAATGAAGGCTCCTTCATTTACCGCGAAGGTTGGGTTCAGTCCGTGACAGCATTCTGCACCTGGAAGATCCCATTGCTGTCCCTTCCCGTCCATCCCAAGAGGGACAGACAAGATGAGCCTGATATACTGGCCACATCTGCAGTGACTTGTGAGGAAGCACTTGGTCCTCACCACCCACCCCAACCCCCTTCTACATGATTCAGATGCCACCCAGAAAGCTATAAGCAATGTCTCGGTGACCCAGAAACTCAGAGAGCAGTCTTGACGAAGCTAACCAGGCTCCGTTGGTATCTTCCAGACAACCCCACACACAAAGCCTTTCCCTTGCCTACGCACATGCTATGGTGTTTTGTGATGATGTCGGAGATTTAAAAATGTCAAAGAGATACAGGCTGTAAATGTCCCTACAGTGATTTTGTCATTTTGTAGAGAAAAGAAAGCCAGCTTCAGGGCCACCCCTTTCAGAATAGACCAAGCTGCAGGCCCCAGCCCCCTCCTTTCACAACCCCTTCCTACCACACCCCCATCCTATTCATATTCTGATCTTCCACACACTTGAAAAGATGTTATTTCAAATGTTCCTACCAAAGAGAATATCTTCCTCGGGCTTTCAGAGCCTGCCGTCAAAGGACTTAATCTGCATTGAGGGCCGGTGGCTGCAGATGTGAGTGATGGAGGCGACAAAATCATGCACACTGTGACAGAGCTGGGGGAGGGGAGCCAGGAAGACAGGCTCTGGCTTCAGCTCCAAAGCCACCCGGGCCGGCCAGGGGGGGTTAGTCAGGTGGGCCGGTTGGTCCTAGGTGTCAGCCCTAGAGAGGGGAAGATCCCACCCACCTTACCCTGAACAGGGCCCTGGCCCTCATCCCACCCAGCTTCCCAGAGCGGTGCGTGTACCTGCGGAGGGGCGAGAGGAGGGGGTCAGGGTGGCAGCGGCAGTTAGACTAGATATAAGAGCTTGCTCCAGCTTTGCTAATTCAGGGCTCTAGGTCAATCAAACAAGATTAAGACAAAGGTTTCCCTTGCATGTAGGGAGTGGGAGTCAGTTTGCTGGCAAAATAATCAAATAACAAGAATTGATGGAGAAATTTAAAAAATAATCTGAGAACACTAACTCAGTCATTCTTTTGAGAGTATTTTCTGATGATCTCCTTTGTGTTAGTATCAACTAACACATCCCTGTTCCTAAGAAGAGAGCAGACAAATGAACAAGCAAACACCTTGCTGAGTACTTAAACACTACAGGGGGATAGTCTGGGATGTTGAGGAGGCTGGTGTGGCAGGGTGTTTACATTAGACTTGGGGAGTTGGGAATCTTGGCATCTCCCCAGGGGATGCTGAGTTGAAACCTCAGACCTGAAAGCTGTAAAGAGGTGATTTGGAAAAATCATGCTTGGCCGCAACTTGGGAAACGAATGGAACTATCGAGAAAGGAGGTAGGGAGACCGTGGAAAGACACGGTGGCCCTTTCCACCCCCTCTCTCCCCAACCACCCCCTCAGTGCCCCCCCCCCCGCCCCCGGCAGCGGTGAGGTCAGAGAAGGCCTGTGTTTCTGGGGAAGGGACTCCCGATGGGGGGAGCCTGCTGGGTGGGATGACTGTGAGGGGAAGACAATGGCTGTGACCCAGGACTGGTCTTAGAAAGGGATGCAAGGTTAGGGAGGGAACAGAACTTGAGTTAAGTGATGGACTAATTCAAGATGCTTCCGGAATACAGAGAGGAGGGCCTGGCAGGCAGCTGGACATGGGGAGGGGAGCCTGGTGGAGGAGGCTGGGCTGGAGATGAGGTCTGGGAGGTCCTCCCACAAGTGGCTGGAGACTTTGTAGATTACAGACTTTCCTAAGTATTGTATTGGCCAAAAATTTCATTTGGTTTTTTTCTGTAAGCTGCACAGAAAAACCCAAACGAAATTTTGGTCAACACAATATTTTGGCAGCATCCTTCCCTGTCAAGAATTTGGTGCTAATTACAGATACCAGCAGGCCTCATTTACATATTAACAACTAAATGTACTAATTACAAATGAGCTTTATCTATTCATTAAAACAAGCCCAGGAGGCTTTTTCACCTAGAAAGTCTATGATAGCATTCAGTTAAATTACCATGTGTGCACCTGGAAAAAAATGCCAGCAGCATATGTTCTATGCCCTTACAGCAATCAGACTGGCAGAGCAGAGGCTTTAGTGGATTTAAAACCAAAGAGGGGATTCCATTTTGCAGCCTCAGAAAGCCAAGGCATGTGTGTGGCTAAGAGTAGTTTCCAGTGTAGTTACAGGGGGAATCCAAAATTGTTCTAGTTTTAAAAAAAAGTTTTGTGTAGCTTCTTCTACAAGAGGAAGCATCCTGTAATTGTCTCCAAGAGGCCCTCTGAAGGCAAAGGGATTTTTCAGGCGGAGAATGAATGAGAAGCCCCCACGTCCCACCAGGGCAGCCGCCTAGAGAGCAGTGTCTCCCACCCTAGCAGGAGAGGGAGGGTCCAGCCAGAGGGAGGGCTTGGCAGAAAGGGTCCCACAGAAGGCTTGCTTTGCTTGAAGGTACTAAGGAAACTGATGTTCAGCTTAAGAGGCTGGGGATGAATCAGTGATTTAATAGTACACATGTATAGGAATGCAAGGGATTTCTGTGTGTTGATTTTATATCCTGCAACTTTACTATATTCATTGATTAGCTCTAGTAATTTTCTGGTGGAGTCTTTAGGGTTTTCTATGTAGAGGATCATGTCGTCTGCAAACAGTGAGAGTTTTACTTCTTCTTTTCCAATCTGGATTCCTTTAATTTCTTTTTCTGCTCTGAATGCTGTGGCCAAGACTCCCAAAACTATGTTGAATAGTAGTGGTGAGAGTGGGCCCCCTTGCCTTGTTCCTGACTTTTGGGGAAATGCTTTCAGTTTTTCACCATTGAGGATAATGTTTGCTATGGGTTTGTCATATATAGCTTTTAATCAACACACAGAAATCCCTTGCATTCCTATACATTAACAATGAGAAAACAGAAAGAGAAATTAAGGAAACAATTCCATTCACCATCAAAACACAAAGAATAAAATACTTAGGAATCTATCTACCTAAAGAAACAAAAGACCTATATATAGAAAACTATAAAACACTGATGAAAGAAATCAAAGACGACACAGATAGATGGAGAAATATACCATGTTTATGGATTGGAAGAATCAATATAGTGAAAATGAGTATACTACCCAGAGCAATCTATAGATTCAATGCAATTCCTATCAAACTACCAGCCGTACAATTTAGAGAACTAGAACAAATAATTTCACAATTTGTATGGAATACAAAAAACCTCGAATAGCCAAGGCAATCTTGAGAAAGGAAAATGGAACTGGAGGAATCAACTTGCCTGACTTTAGGCTATACTACAAAGCCACAGTCATCAAGACAGTATGGTACTGGCACAAAGACAGAAATATAGATCAATGGAACAAAATAGAAAGCCCAGAGATAAATCCACGCATCTATGGACACCTTATCTTTGACAAAGGAGGCAAGAGTATACAGTGGAAGAAAGACAATCTCTTTAACAAGTGGTGCTGAGAAAACTGGTTAACCACTTGTAAAAGAATGAAACTAGAACACTTTCTAACACCATACACAAAAATGAACTCAAAATGGATTAAAGATCTAAATGTAAGATCAGAAACTATAAAACTCCTAGAGGAAAGCATAAGCCAAACACTCTCTGACATAAACCAAAGCAGGATCCTCTATGACCCACCTCCCAGAATATTGGAAATAAAAGCAAAAATAAACAAATGGGACCTAATTAAAATTAAGAGCATCTGCACAACAAAGGAAACTAAAAGCAAAGTGAAAAGGCAGCCTTCAGAATGGGAGAAAATAATAGCAAACGAAGCAACGAACAAACAATTAATCTCAAAAATATACAAGCAACTCCTGCAGCTCAATTCCAGAAAAATAAACGACCCAATCAAAAAGTGGGCCAAAGAACTAAACAGACTTTTCTCCAAAGAAGACATACAAATGGCTAACACACACATGAAAAGATGCTCAACATCACTCATTATCAGAGAAATGCAAATCAAAACCACAATGAGGTACTACTTCACACCAGTCAGAATGGCTGCCATCCAAAAGTCTATAAGCAATAAACGTTGGAGAGGATGTGGAGAAAAGGGAATCCTCTTACACTGTTGGTGGGAATGCAAACTAGTATAGCCACTATGCAGAACAGTGTGGAGAGTCCTTAAAAAATTCCAAATAGAACTGCCATATGACCTAGCAATCCCACTGCTGGGCATATGCACCGAGGAAACCAGAATTGAAAGAGACATGTGTACCCCAGTGTTCATCGCTGCACTGTTTACAATAGCCAGGACCTGGAAGCAACCTAGATGTCCATCAGCAGACAAATGGATAAGAAAGCTGTGGTACATACACACAATGGAATATTACTCAGCCATTAAGAAGAATACATTTGAATCAGTTCTACTGCGGTGGACAAAACTGGAGCCTATTACACAGAGTGAAGTAAGCCAGAAGGAAAAACAACAATACAGTATGCTAATGCATATATATGGAATTTAGAAAAATAGTAACGATAACCCTGTATGCGAGACAGCAAAAGAGATGCAGATGTATAGAACAGTCTTTTGGACTCTATGGGAGAGGGATGATATTGGAGAACGGCACTGAAACATGTAAATTATCATATGTGAAATGAATTGCCAGCCCAGGATTGATGCTTGATACAGGGTGCTCAGGGCTGGTGCACCGGGATGACCCAGAGGGATGGAATCGGGAAGGAGGTGGGAGGGGGGTTCTGGAAGGGGAACACATGTATACTCATGGCGGATTCATGTCAGTGTATGGCAAAATCAACACAATAATGTAAAGAAAATAAATAAATTAATTAATTAATTAATTAAAATAAAAAAATAATAGTACATATGTGCTCAGTCGTGTCTGACTCTTTGCGACCCCCTGGACTGTGGCCCACCAGGCTCCTCTGTCCATGGGATTCTCCAGGCAAGAATAGTAGAGCAGATAACCATCTCCTACTCTAGGGGATCTTCTGACCCGGGGATGAAACCTGCCTCTCTTACATTTCCTGTATTGGCAGGTGAATTCTTTAGTTAACCGGGAAAACCAAGCCAACTGGCAATGACTAACTCCAGGAAAACAAAAAGCGAAACAAAACAAAATGCTGTTCTAGTTTACAAAGTGGCTCAGCTGTGCTGGAAACACTAAACTAGTCACTGATTTAGCTAAAAGCGTGATATCACTATATTGAGGAAATGGAGAGGAGGCAGATTATGTGTTTGGGTGGAATGGTGTTACTTACCAGGGTTCTTGGCATCCTTAATCAATAGACAAAGAGGCCAGACATGAAATTCAGGCAAGTCTTTTGGGGGGCCCTGCTGCAACACGGGGTTGGGGGGACTAGTTCCTTACATAGGGTGAGGGTAAGGGTGTGTCCAGGGGTTGGGCTGGAGGGGTGGCTTGGGTAGGTTGCCCAACGCTTTGGTGGTGGTGTGTGCAGAGCCATTTGCAAAACCCTCTTCTTGCTCTAGGTTTTTCAAAGTAACAGTTGGGGTTTTTTGGTCTCTTTGTCTATAATTTGCCCCAACAGTGCATGCCTATGCAAGCAGTTATTTTTGATCCCTTATAGTTTCTTTGTATTTTGTTGCTCAAGGACATGTTTGTCCAGGTGCAAGCACTGCCTCAAAGGGTCCCAGGTCCTGGGTCCCAAGCTGTCTCAATGGACAACCTTCCACAATGAATCTAAAATTGAAGAAAATGAAAAAATAGACTTCCCTGGTGGTCCAGTAGCCAAGACACCGCACTCCTAAAGCAGGGTGCCTGGGTTCAGTCATTGGTCGAGAACTAACTCCCACATACTCTGTAACTAAGACCCAACGCAGTCAAATAAAATAAATATGATTAAAGAAAAGAAAAAGCATTCTATATATGCTGCCTGCAAACAGGGAGGTGGAGAGCAGAAGAAGGAGGAATTGTATTTGTTGCATTTGAGGAATGAGAACTGGGAGGGAGGCAGAGAGAGCAGGACAGCTGTTTTCTATCACACACCTTGTGTCCATGTTCGGCTTCCCTAATCTATGGAGATGTGCCACTTTGATTAAAAATAAAATTGCATTTTAAAGGTCCCCGGATCACATGGAAGACGAGTCTGTTTTGCTTCCATTGCTAAGGAAAGGCATGAACAGCAACAAAAAATGTTGCCTCGAGTCTCCTCAATTCTGTGAGGCAGAGACATGGCAGCAGGTGTGTGAGCACAGAGGCCCCGGTGGGCATCCTGGGAGGAAGACAGCAGCGTTAGTGGGTCTGAAAGGCAATCCCGCTGTGGCGCTCCCTGGGCTCAACATATTGTGGGGCTTCCCACTGCCTTCTTGAGAAAACCCCAATTCTGGTCCAGACCTCGCCTTCTCCTGAGGCTTTTACTGACCCCTCTTTCCATGGGGTCCCAGCACAGCCTGTGTCCATCTCTCTCATTAACTAGAACCCCCTTCTCCCCTCTTCATGGGCCCCTCTTGGCAGGAACTGTGCCCTATACAAGTTGCACAAAAGAATTCTACCCCTCCGGGAGCCCTCTAAAGGCTGAACACAAATCTCCAGCATCTTCCTTTCTCTCCCTCTGTCAAGTTCCTTTCAACACCCAGGCCCCTGTCCTCACCAGAAGCTCACTAACCCTCTGCCCTGCCCTCCCCTGCAGGAAAGAGAGAAACCCAGGGACTGATGGAGAGTCAGAGGCATCTCAAGGAGGATGGAGGGAAAGTTGAAATTGGGTTTGGTCATGAGTTTTGAGCCCGACACCAGCCTAGAGCGGACTCTGAAGGCCTGGCTGTGCGTCCCCTGCTCAGGAGTCTCTCATGTTGCAGGCCCTTGTGGTCCCTGAGCTCTTCCAGGAAGTCGCAAGCCTTATCCTCACTCAGCAGCGTCTCCGTCCAAGGGACAAGCCAGAGATGAATTCTATCCCCCACCCCCAGCCCTGCCTACAGCACTTGGGGAAAGCTTTGTCTTTCCCTTCATCTGGCCTAGAGGGCCCATGCATGGGATGGGGTCTCCTTCTCCTCACAGTAGGAACACCCACCCTGACCCTATCTCTCAGTTTCCCAATGGGGACCAAGCCTTCAGAAGAGCAGTCTCCCAAAGATGGGGGAAATCATTAGCAGAAAGGAGCCTAGAGGCTCTATGACCACCGGAATAAATATAATGATGGCAAATGGTTTCTGAACCCTGACTTTGTGCCAGTCAAACGCCTTCCACACATCATCTCATTATCCTGTCCACACACTCTGAAATCAAGAACATCATTGCCTGGCACTGAGCAGCCATAGGTGGAGGCTCAGAGAGAACTTACTTGACATGTGAAGAGAGAGGTCACCCCAAGACTGTTTAACCTCAAAGATTCTGAACTTTTAACTTGGATGTTGTATTTCCATGGCCCAAGTTAACAAAGGAACAGAGATGTAGGGGAAGGAAAAGAGGTGATAGCATGGTTCTGTTTTTTTTTGTTTGTTTTTGTTTCTTTCTGTTTTAAGGTTAAGGGAAGCTCGGTACATTTTGAAGAATGAAATTGTAAGGGAAATCTAGCTTTTGACTGGAGTGTCTCCCACCAGCATCCCTACCCTCTCATTCCTCCCAAACCCACAACCAGCAACTCGATACTCCAGGAGTTCCGGGGTCACTTTTTCTTCTTTGGTTGCAAAATGAAATCAACTGTAAACAAGCAAGTGCTTTAAATAATGCTGCCTGAAGTGTGCCCTTAATCTGCATGCCGTCTAGACTTTCTAATGCCCCTGCAGGAGCACGTGGATCTTATCAGTGTCTACATCTTGACAAGCCATAAGCCCACACTGATCCAGGCTGATGGCTCCCGGTGCCTTCCACAGCTAGTTAGTGATTTCAGATGTTGTGGGAGGGAGTTGTTGGTGGAAGAATCACACTTTCAATCCAAAATTAAAGCTCAATTTGGTCTAATTGTCCTTGATTTTATCAGTTGCATAAAATGGCTGATTCTGTATGCAAAAATAAATAAATAGCCACGCAGCTTCGAAATCCCTTCTTCTCCAGGACAGAGCCCATCAAGTTCATTGCTGTCTCTCCTGCTATTTTCATCCGCCAAACAGTGCTGATCTTTCTTTATCTTTTTCTATTTTCTCTCCCTACCCTGCACTTACCAAAAAAAGAAAAGCCTAGTGTCTCTCTGTGTGTGTCTATCTTCTCTGTCTGTGTCTTGTATAATTTTAGAACGGAAGTTCCTTAAGAGCAAGAATAGTTTTTTCATGAGATGATGACAACCAGAAATCTGGCAATGCCTATTTAAATGGTAAATTGAAATTAAGAAAATAATAAAAGTGGCCATTTATTTCTCTAGCAACAATTTGTTTGCAAAAATCCAGCAATAGAGACTGTATTTGGGGCCTTGCAATAAAGAGGCAGAGAGACTCTGTCCCAGGCCTCTGGGGGGAGAATGTCTTCCAAGAACATCCAGAGATTTACCCTCCAGGCTGTGAGGGCAGGGAAGGTGCCCAGCCCCAGGGGCCAATAGTCCTGGGTTCTAGCCTGCCTTTGCCTCCAAGGCCCCACGGTAAGTGAAGGGCCATGGTACGGTCTGAGTTGTAGTCCAATGGTGGCCTCCGTACTCCAGGGAAGGAGGAAAGGGGTTGGCAGTGATCCAGAAGCAGCGGCAAGAGGGACAAAGAGGAACTGAGGCATCTGAAAGAAATTTGAGGGGCTGAGTCAACAGGGCCTGGTGCCAGGTGGGTGTGAGGTGAACAGGGTCTTGACAGATGCTCTCATCTCTGCCTTGAGGACCCAGGAGAGGTTCTCAAGGATGTAGATCTAGGTGGCGGTAGGCATTGTCAAGAAATCTACAAATGACAAATGCCTGAGAGGGTGTAGAGAAAAGGGAACCTTCCTACACTGTCAGGGGGAATGCAAATTGGTACAGGTGGAAAATAGTGCAGAGGTTCCTCAAAAAAACTAAAAATAGAGCCACCATATGACCCAGCAATCCTACTCCTGTGCATATATCAGGAGAAAACCATAATCTGAAAAGACACATGTACCCCAAAGTTCATTGCAGCACTGTTTACAGTAACCAGGACATGGAAGCAATGATGGAGGAATGGATAAAGAAGATTTAGTACATATACACAATGGAATATTACTCAGCCATAAAAAAGAATGAAATGATGCCATTTGCAGCAACATGAATGGACCTAGAGATTGTCATACTAAATGAAGTAAGTCAGACAAAGACAAATAGCATATGATATTGCTTGTATGTAGGATCTAAAAAAGGTACAAATGGACTTACTTACAAAACAGAAGTAGAGTCATAGATACAGAAAACAAACTATGGTTACTGGAGGGGTAAGGAGGAGGGATAAATTGGGAGATTGGGATTGAGATTACACATTACTATATATAAAATAGGTAACTAATAAGGACCCCTATAGGGAACTCAGTATTCTGTAATAACCTATATGGAAAAGGAATCTTAAAAAAAATGTGTGGATATATGTATATGTATAACTGATTCAGTTTGCTGTACACCTAAAATTAACACAACATTGTAAATCAACTATACTCCAATAAAAATTGAAACAAAACAAAAGATCATAGCAGGAGTAGAAGATGTCAGATTCTGTGTATTGGCCCTGCCAGAGTTACCTTTTGTGCAGATTTTAAAACATGCCCACCAATTCTTGAACACTAGTCCCGTCTTGAATACAGACTTGCCTGGGTGACTAACTTCTAATGAATACAGTGCAACAGAGGTCAGTCCAATTCAGTTTCTCGCCTGGCCTCCACAGGCTACATACCTGCCTCCTAGGACTGTTTGGGAGAAACTTCCTCTGCTGATGAAATGCTTTTCTGTACCATCCCATATCGTAGCCACCAGCCACACATAGCTATTGGGTAGCTGACAACGGTAGCACGACTGAAATATGGAATTTAAAAACAAAAATTTTTTCTATTGAAGTATTGTTGATTTACAATGTTTCAAGTATATAGCAAAGTGATTCAGTTATATATGTGTGTGTGTATGTGTGTGTGTGTATTCTTTTTCAGATTATTTGAAATACAGACGGATGTCTCCCCTGGTGAATTCTACCAAATATTTCAAGAAGGAATGTTCCAGAAAAGAAGCAAACCATTTTTAATTCATTTTGTGAGTTCAAACTATAGAATGGACAGTAAAACACACTTCAGATGTCTCTTGGCGAAGGTGCAAAAATACTCAACAAAATATTAAATCAAATCCAAAGTACATCATCACAACTAAGTGGTTTTATCCTGCAAATGCAAGACTGGCTTAACATTTGCCAGCCAATCAGTGTAATTGATCACATTAAGACCAAAGAAGAAAACTATACAGTCTTTTCAGTAATTATGGTAAATTTATTGATACAAATTAATGCACATTTGTGACAGAATTCCTCAGCAAAGTCAGAATTTAAAAAACAATTTTTTTCTTCCCCTAAAGAATCACAGTTCTCTTCAGCATTATATTGGAAAACCCAACCAGGCCAATAATGTAAGTTAAAGAAATAAAGGGGAAATCTTCCACCTCCCCGCCTCCCATAGTCATAGCCCAACACTTCCATGCACTGGTGCGGAGGGGCACTGGCTGCAGAAGCATGCCTGCAGTAGCACAGGCCTCACGCTCAGCGGCGGGGCATCTGGCTGGGAACTACTTCTGCATAGCCTGTCTCAACCAGAGGCTGCAGAGTACTGGCGTATCACGGCTCCAAGAATACAGCATGAATGATATCCCAAATCCACGAGATCTGTATAGTATTTCAGCCATCAGATTTTGTAGCTCTTGAGAACTGCAAGATACTCCAATCAAGCTTACTAGAGACCACAAGAAAGAACCAATAGAACACAGTTATTTCCCCGAAAACCTCAATAAGTTTGTTTTGTCAGATGAGGAAGTGAGCTTGGGAAGTGAATCAACAACTGAAGGCATAAGGAAAAGCATTCTTAAATAAGAAAATTTGGAGCACCTCCGTTTTCTAACTCTGAAAATGTTGCAGAAGATTTACCAGTGGATCATCAAAAAAAAGATGATTTTGAGAAGAAGGAGTTCTCATTTCTAAATAACCTCTTAAATCCTGGTTGTTGGAGTGCTAGTGAATTTCCCAAGGAATGACAGGCCGTCTTTGGGAGGCCCAAGGCTAGTTTCCCATTCCAGGAGCCTTCTGGAGGATCTAAGCCTCTTGCTCACTCCTCAGGATTCTTTCCTTCACAAATCTTTGACCTTGGCCTTCACAGTGCTGGAGCTTTCAACAACTGGGCTTCCCAAGGAGGAATTAGAACTTTGTGTTTCACACTTTGATAAGGAGCCAGTGCTATCACAGAGGCCAAATAAATTATTTCAGCTGGTGAAAAAAATTAAAAAAAAAATGAAATACAGAATGTTAAGTTTTATGTCAATTTAATTACTTTAAATGAGAATGTCCAGAGCTGGTGGCTGGTGGCTCCTGTGGGTGGAGCTAGATGGTGCAGCCAGGGCTATAGCTGAGTGGATGGTTCTGTTTCCAGTCGGGGGTCTCCATGGGACCCAGAAGGGGTTAGGAGCACGATCTCTGCTCTGAGGATCTGTGGAAGAACATACTACCCACCCTTTAAAAGAACATGTCAGGGCTGGGAGGAAGCTCAGACAGCATCTGGCCCAGTCACTTCTTTGCAGAGGAGGAAGCTGGGCCCAGCAGTGGAGTGATGGGAGCATGGGAGGGCAGGCAAGGAAGTTTCACAGGGAAGATTGGCCCCATTCCCACCATCCAGCAGATGCTGTAAAGAGGGAAGGAGTTAAGACAGAGCATAAGATTGGGGAAATAATGGAAAGAGGAAGAAGGAAAAGGAAATGCATGGGAGCTCCTCCCCAGAAGACCCCGCAGGACACAGTGGTCAGCCCCCTAGGAACACGAGCCCACCTCACCTACCAACTCATAACCTGGAAGAAGTCTAGGAGGAGAGCTGATCTGAAGCTCCAAGGGCTCCCTGGTGAGCTGGGGTGAGGCCAACAGGCCCTGCCATCCAGCTCTTTCCTGCATGGCTCTGATCCCATCAGGATCCTGCTGGCTGATGCCCCAGAACCACTGACCTCGGGTTGGGGGCCTGGGAACAGACCCCAGATCCCAGCCTGGCTCCTGTCCCCTGGGAAGCCCAGCAGGTGCCAGGGTGTGAGAAGAGAGCGAAGATGCTGTCCTGTGACAGGAAGGGGCTCTGCTTGACACGCAGTTCTGTCACCTGAGTTCTGCCCTTGCTGGGCTTGACATGTGGATCTGTCACTGGAGTTCTGTCCTTGCTGGGCACTGGGAGATATGCTGCAGGGCCAGTACACAGAATTTCTTTCTATTCTGATGAATTACTTTTGAAGTAAGAATAGGGATAGTTGGTTGATGTTGGCTTTGAAACTGAATAGCTCTGTGTCTTTAATCAGCTGAGGGCCTTTTCCTATCACTGTCTTCCTTTCTTGGGAGAGATCATGCTCTTGCCAAGGGAGAGACACAGATGTCAGTGTGGGCAAGGATGGTCCAAACTCGGGTGTCACTTGTGCATCGTGTCCAGGGCCAGGGAGGAACCAGATTTTCCTACAGGAGACTGGAGACAGAAAAGCTCATCGGTCTCCCCCACCCCACTCACTGGACAGGGCCATGGAGCTTGCTGTGGCTCTCTTTTTACTTCATCCACCCATCCATCCACCCACCTACCCATTCATCCATCTACTCACCTACCCAATCACCCATCCATTCACTCATCTATCCATCCATCTACCACCCACACAGCTATCAAATCTGTCCACTCATCCATCCACCCATCCACTCACCCACCCATCCATTCATTCATGCATGCATTCATCCATCCACCCACTCAGCTATCTATCCACCCAGTCATTCATCTCCCCATCTATCCAACCAGATGGGTAGGTACCATCTATCTACCCTTTTTGAGTAAAAATCCCCCAGTACCCTGAGTCCAAGCCTTTACTCATGGGAATGTAATCACCAAATATCACACAAAAGTTCATTTGCAGCTTATGCACGCCAATTATATTTCTTTCACTACTGTGTGTGTGTCCTTTTAAGCTTACTGCCTAACCCTCAGGAAAACATTCTAAAGCCAGGAAGATGGAAGAAGGGAAGGGGAGAGGCACCAGGAGTGTGTGGGAGGAGCTGAACCTCTCCCAGGGTAACTAAAACAAGAAGCGCACCCACATATTTTGCACAGTTTAGACTCCTTTGGATCTGGCTCAGAAAAAGGCCATTTTCTGCCCTTCCACTCTTGGCTGGAGCAGGAGCAGAAAGGCCTTTTGGGGAGCAGGCAGAGGGTGAAGGGGCATGTGTGTGAGCGGTAGTCATCCTAAGCCTCACCCCCGCCTGGGCGCAGACGTGGGTGGAGCCTGGGGAACAGGGAAGCAGGTGGGTGTTCTCTGCCAGCTTTCCCTCTCACCAGGCGCTGAGACTGGTTCTCACGTTCCTGAGAAAGTTTGTCAGTTTACTCCTGTTCTGTTCCCCAGCAGCCAAGTAACGTGTGGTCTTCGGTAACAAAACCGTACAAACGGCAGTTCAGTCAAGGAGGAAATGCTTCGCTGAGAAATAATCTCATCGTGCCAATTGTGGGCTGATCATTTTCCACACTCAAAACACACTGAACATGTTGGCTTTCAAGACACATAAACAGTAGAAATGCGAATCCACTTGCTAATGCAGAGGAGAGGAGAGAAACCACCTCTCCTTCGAACAGCAAGTCAGGCCGCTCAGCTGCCGCCCTGTGTTTGGTCTGTAGGGTGTGCCTGGCTGTTCAGGAAGGCGGCTGTGCTTTGTCTCCTGAGGGCTGGGTGTCTTTACCCAGATACCCCCATTAAGAGCTGGCTTTGCGGCGATGGTCAGTCCTGGGCCGAGCTGTTCAAACCACTCTCCTTCCCCACAAATCTGCAGGGATGAAGGGACTCACTTCCTCCACTTTCTGCTCTTGTTGATTTAGTTTTGCTCACCACCGCCTTTTCAGCTTGTTCCTTGTTTGCATATACAAATGCAACTGATTTTGTGTGCTGCCTTTGCATCCTGCTGCTTTGATGAATTCATTTATTAGTTCTAACAGTGAGTGTGTGTGCACGTGGAATCTTTACAGGGTTTTCTACATAAAAATCATATCTGCAAACAGAGATAATTTTACTTTCTACTTTCTAATTTGAATGTCTTTTTTTCCTTTTTATTGCCTAATTGGTCTGACTAGCACTACTATTACTAGGCTGGATAAAAGTGGTGAATGTGGGCATATGTTTGCAAATTCTATATCTGACAGAGAACTTACAATTTAGAATATATCAAGAACTCATTTACCTTGACAGTAAAACAATGTAGAGGTCTTCCTCAACTTATGACTGGGCTATATCCAGATTAAACCCATCAAAGCTGAAAATCTAAGTAAAAAAATGTGTTTAATGCACCTAATTTACTGAATATCATGGCTTAGCCTCGCTCCCCTTAAATGCGCTCAGAATGCTCTCGTTAGGCTCCAGCTGGAGAAAACTATCTGATGCAAAGCCTATTTTTACAATAAAAGTGTTGACTATCACATGTATTAATGACATTGAGCACTGTACTGAAAGAGAAAAGCAGAATTGTCTGAGTACAGGGTGGTTGTAAGTGTATCAGGTGTTGATCCTCCTGTGGTATGGCTGACTGGGAGGGCAGCTCATTGCCCCTGTCCAGTATCATGAGAAAGTATATGTTATGAGGTGATTTCTCTTGTGTTATGATTCCTCTTCATCTTGCGTGAAACGTCTAGGATTTAAGCTATTTTGAATTGTTTTTTTTTTCTTTATGCATCACCTTTATTAGTTGCAACCCCAAGTTTTCCTTAAAACAGTAATGTTTCACTTTTACTATTTTATATCCATTAAAGGCATCCCACCGTACTGCATTATTACCCACATGCAATTAAGTACTGCATCCATGCACTTGGATTTTGTTAACATGGATAGGAACGATTAGATCATCTCATTGAGAAAAGATTTTCCTCTGACATCTTGTTCCACCTTGGTTTTCTTGACCAGAGTTTGGGTGAAGGGCTATTTCAAAGGTTGATTCTTTCTCCTTTCATGACGCACCCTCGAAATGTCCAAACATCCTTCAGAGTGATGTCTTTAAATCCATGCTTTTTCCTGACCACGTTGACAACTTCCTTTTCAATGTTCTCTTGACTGGTGCCCTCGACATCTATGTAGTGACAGTTGGCATCCGCAAAATGGCAGGAAATTGCCTTCCGGAATCCTTGACTTTTGTTCCGACCAGATCCATGGATGAGCAAAGGGTGAAAGAAAACGGTGTCTCCCTTCTCCATCACCAAGTGCACCCGGGCGTTGTTTCTGTCATAGTCCTGGATCCCGTGGAACATGATATTGACTCCTCCCTCCCACTGGGGATAATCGTGGGGCTGCAAGGGGCCTTTGTGTGTCCCGGCAGCACAACCAGACAGCCATTGTTCCGGTCAATGTGCTCCATGGCTGTCCAGGCACACACGATGCTATCGCTGGGCCTGAACGGGAAATAGTGCAGATCCTGGTGCAAGGGGTGACGGGATGTCTTCTTGCCAGAATCTGGAGGTTTGTTTATCAGCATTGTATGCATGGCCATAATATTGGGTCCAGTGAAGCACTCCACATATTTCAGAATCTCAGGGAGGGTGCAGTATCTGAAGAGTTCCTCATCTTCTTGGAAATCCTGGACCTTGGAAACCACTTTCTCACTTGGCACATATTCTGATTTTGCGATGGTGACATCTCTCATCACTCACAATCCCTGTGGTTTCACCTCCTCTCTGCAGATTCTTTCAAACTCATTCCTAAAGCGTTGAATATCAGCATCAGACACCAAATTTTTAATGACAAGAAATCCATTTTCTTCATAAAATTTTCTTTGCTCTAGGCTTAAAACATTATTCTCCCGAGTATACTGGAATTGTTGAGGATGGGAACTGGCAAGAGAACCAACCCCCGAAGTGTGGTGAGCTATAACGGTCCCGGCCGAGCGGCAGCCGAGGTGTCGCAGCAAGACGCACAAGCGGGGAAGCTCGGTCTCGGTCCATGGCCGGAGGGCAATACTCAGCGCCCTGCCTCCGGGCGCTTAACTCTGTTGGGGTCCCCGCCTCCGCTTCTATTTTGAATTGTGTTAAGTATTTCAAAGTGGAGTCACAGTGGCCAATGTAAATTTCCATATTAGTTGTTCTGAAATGTCTGACGTAGGACTGTGAGAACCTTAGAGGGATAAATGAAGGGTGTTACTTTACATATTTGTTTGCCAACATGAATCACAGGAATGGAAGGAGTAACTTACAGAGTCATGACCGCAGGGGTATAATACCATAGTGACAGGCTCCTTAAAAGGAGACCACCAAGATGAGCGACTTGAAGGCTCTTCCCTGGATGACTGGACTCCAAGCTGCTGAGAGATGTTCCAAGTGGACTTGCTCTAGAGGCAAATGTTCTGTCTTCTGGAGAACTGCAGCCAAGCCATTGTTAACATCTGCAATCAGGCTGGGTCTTGTGATGGTCTCTAGACTTCCATCCCAGCTGGCATAGTCACAACATACTTTGAGAGGCTGCTTAGACAGAATCCACCCAGACTGTCTGGTCACCGAGTCCCACTGTTACCACTTCAACTGTAGAACCTCATAGGAAGACTTGTCAGCTGGTAAGGTGAAATCCAGATGCTGTCCATGGTGGCAGAGGCTGCTAATGCCAGCCCAAATCCTTTCACGTTTCTTTGCAAAAGCAACCCTGTTGATATAGGAGGTGGCAATGTGCTTGACTAACAGACCACATGTCCCAGCTTCCTATGTATCTAGGTAGAGTGATGTGACTAAGTTTTAGCCAATGAGATATACAGAAGGGTTATTGAATGAGACTTCTGGGAAAACTTATAAAACAGGCAATTGTGAAATACCTTTTGAAAAAAGACAATAGCCCTTTCCTCTTTCTTCAGCCCCTAGGCTGGGGGCAGAATTCAAATGTAATCATTGGTGTTCCAGTATCAATGTTTGCTCATGAGAGGACCTTCAGGAATGGAAGCCAGAGGGTAAAGATGCAGAACCAAGCATTTGCAGCAACATGGATGGACCTAGAGATGATGTTGCTGCTGTTGTTGTTTAGTCGCTCAGTCATGTCTGACTCTTCCGCAGCCTCATGGACTGTAGCTTGCCAGGCTCCTCTGTCCATGGGATTTCCCACACAAGAATCCTGTAGTGGGTTGCCATTTACTTCTCCAGGGGATCTTCCTGACCCAGGGATTGAACCCTCACCTCCTACATTGCAGGCATGTTCTTTACTGCTGAGCTATCAGGAAAGCCAGAGATGATCATACTAAGTAAAATAAACTGGGCAGAGAAAGACAAATATTATATGATATTGTTTATATGTAGAATCTAAAAATATAATACAAATCAATTTATTTGCAAACAGAAACAGATTCACAGACACAGAAAACAAACTTATGGCTACCAATGGGAAAGGGGAGGGGGCACAGAATAAATTAGGAGTATGGGATTAACAGATACACACCACTATCTATAGAATGGATAAATGCTAAGGATTTACTTATAGCACAGGGAACTATATTCAATATTTTGTGATATCCTATAATAGAAAAGAACTTGAAGTTGTGCACTTGAAAGTAACAATGATATTGTAAAATTCAACTATAGTTTAATTAAAAAAAAGATACAGAACCAAGAAATTGAAGGAGTCTTCGTTCCTGATGTGCATGGCCATGCCAGCCCAGGACTGCCATCTGTGAACTTTAATGTGAGAGAAAAAAATACATTGCTAGTTGTCAAGCACAATTTCTAAATGATGCCCTTTTGTGTGAAGCACTGCTCTGGCCTGTCAGTCTTGGGACCTATTACAAAAGGGAATGAGATTGCTGTGGCAGGTCCCCTGTCCCCACTGAACATGTGTTGATTTCAAGAGAACAGGGGCTGATGTGTTTGAAGAGCAAAATTAAGAAGTATAACTGAGAGGAGCAAGGAGCAGGGGGAGAGGATAGATTTTGCCCTGGGAAACATGAAGTCATGAGGATTGAATGGGGAACGTGAAGCCGTACTATCAGCATCAGTGAGCAGGGGGCCGCATGCTCCTCCAACACAGTGCTTTCTTTCTGTCTAATAGGTCCTGGGGACAGAGCTCGTAGCACACCCATGGACCCAGTCCATGGGGAAGGCTTCTCCAGCCCCCATGAAATGAAGTGTGGGAGCAGGGTGGCCAGGGTAAGACTCCTCAAAGGACAAACCTTCAGAGACCCATGGTTTGACTTCCTGAGGCTATGGCAGAGAGTTAGGCAGCAGCCAGCTTTTTGCCTGATGTGAAGACGAGGTTCAGTTTTAAAGGGAGATGGAATGTGCAGGGAGGGGAGTCTGTTGGGGGTTGGGGGTTCACAGGTGGACGTGCAAGGCTGAGCATAGCTCAAGGCGGAGGAAGACGTGTGTGTAGGTTACAGAGTTGATGCACCAAGAAACAGTGAGAAGAGACTGGGTGTCACCACAGCCCTGATTGGTGACATTTCCCTGGAATGAACCCTTCTCCTTGCCAGGCCTTTTGCCCCCTTGCTTTGGGGCCCCTGCCCTCTGCTCTGATGGGGCGACCACAGTGGATGCGCTTCTGGCCATGATGAGTTTTATGGCTTCTGAGTGCAGCGAAGCTTGTTCTGTTTCTGCGAGAGAAGAAATGACACCTCATCTCCTTCCTCTTGCCCTCCCTCTCTCTCTCCCCCTCGACAGTTGGCTTGGGTTTACAGCTTAGTCTCATGGGGGCCATCACACCCCAAGGCGGCCGGGGGCAAGCTCCCGTCGAAGCGGATCTGGCCCGGGCCTTGCTGCTACTAATACAACTGGAAGGCACAATCACGCTCCTCTCTCGGCTCGAGATAGGAATTTAAATTAAACCTCATTTAGCCGGGCGCTCCCTTTTGATTTATCGGCAGATGCCTCTTGCTGTTTGAGCCTTGTTAAATTGCTAGCAAACACTTCACTGACCAGCTGTTCCTATTAAGCAGAAAGCGCACTGCGGAGCGGGGTCAATCCCCTTGCACTTTGGATGGTTCTTAGATGTCATCCCTGCGGAGCCGCCACAGGGAGGGGATTACCCCCTGCCCCCTGGGAGCCTGCTGCTTAACGGCAGGGGGCGATTCTTATGCCTATGGGTGGGGAGAGAAGGGGGCGGGCTGCCCTGGTCAGGAAAACGTTGCTCTCTTCTGCAGGCACTGGTCCTGCCCAGCAAGACTGGGAGGAAGGCGAGGATCTGACGCCCAGCCCCATCCGGTGGGTGCCTTCCCTGTGGATAAGAAGCCCAGCACGTGGAAGATGCTCTCCCCCATGACCAGCCAAGGATGTGGCTTTGCAGAGCCAGTGCTGGGCCAGTGAAACCCAGGCAGAGGTGCAGCTTATTGTGTCTTACCCCGTGTTCCCCAGAGGAAGGAGAGGGCGTGTGCTTTCATCAGCTGTTTGACAGTGGCTCCTGTGACATGTCCTGAGTGTCCTTTTAGTGAGAAGCCCAGGGCTGTCCATCTGTGTTTGCTGCATCTTTGTGTGAATACGAACAGGTCCCTATCTTCCTGGTGGACACAGTACTGGGTAGGGTGGAGGGCAGAGGCCCAGGCAAGCAGCCTCTGCAGCTCCACCTCCACCCCAGCCTCTGGGGGAGGGGGCGCCTTTGTGCAGTGCGGGAGTTGCATGACTGCTGGGCCCCCCATCAAGTCACTACAAGCACTAAGGGAGCTTGACTGGCTGCCTAGACCTTTTTCCTCCACAATATGCTTTCCCTACTCCCTAGTAGGCCCTCATGTTCTCCTACCTCTTCACTCCCCTCTTTCCCCAAAATGGAGTCCCCTTCCCCCCAACACCGTCCTGCCCAGGTCAAGAGCAACCCCTTACCTGGGAGCTGAGTACAGGTCAGAGTGGTCCTTGGGTGCCTGGAGTGAGGTCACCCAACACCGAGCTTGGGGCCTGGGCCTGGATCAGGGCTATGCGGGGTTCCTGTGCCAGATCTGGGGGCCAGAGAAGCCCTGCTTCTGAGCACTTGGTTGTGGTCCTGACACATGGACCCAGTGAAACCCAGATCACAGGTTCCATCACTCTCCTTACCTGATATTCTTGTTTCAGGAGACAGAGGCATCACTTTGATTTTAGAAATTCCAGTAAAAATATCTCAAATGCCAGATCCTGAGAGTGACCCCCTTCCGCATTGCCCAGAGCTCAGTCTAGGACCTCTCACCCAGCAGCTGTGGACCCATGAGCTAGGGCCAGGTCTGGCTAGAACGGCTTGTGGGGTTTAATATATCTTGGGAGTCCAGCCACATCCTGACCCAAGTGTCAGGGAGAAACTCCACAAAGATTCTCTAAGACCTAAGAGCAGAGGTCAAAGTGTCTACTTGCATCCTCTCCCTTTCCTGTGCCCTTATGACACAAAGACAAACAAGATAAAGCAAACCTAGGGCAGGGGCCTCCTGGATGTAACCCATCCAGAGCCAATGTTGTCTTCCCTCATCTCATGCTCAGAGCTTCCAGGAGGGAGTTGGGCTGAGAAAAACCCAGGCTTCTAAATTCATTTCCTCGTTGTCAACAGAGATCCTGGCCTTCTAGACATTCTGTCAGCTGGTCCTGTCAAGGGAGAACCTGGCCTTCTTGCCCTTTTTTCTGTTGTTTGCATTTTCTCCTTGGCCTCTTTGGCCAAACCTCCTTTCCTGCACCCTCGTCACATCCACGCTGCTTGGCTGCGATGACACATGGAGCACACGTCACAGCCCAGGGGTGAGCCAGGGGGTCGCTCTGATGATACTCAGGATTTTACTGATTATTTTGGTGCCTGCACAGGCAGCCCTGAAAGTTTCAAAGAAAAACTATCCTTGCCCCTCTATACCCAACAACAAATGGGATGTATTCATTCACCTAATGCAAGCCTTATTTTCTACCTGGGTAAGGGTTGTTATTGATGTCTTTTTCAAAGATGTTGGTAGTTTTTGCTCCCTTCCGCTGCCAAACAGTTGGGCAGCTCAGCCTGCATGCACCTGGACCTGGGCTGGAGTTACACTCCTCTCTCAGAATAACCCTCTAGTAGTCTGTTCTGCCTAAGTTAAAAGAAACAGGAAGACCAGAGGTGTGCTGTGAGGAGAAAATGCAAAAACAAAAAGGGCAAGTAGGCCAGTCCAGGCTCTCTCTTGGTGGGACCAGCTGAAAGAATGTCTAGAGGGCCAGGATCTCTGCTGACAAGCTAGGACGTGTTCCTGTCCACGCCTTAGACCAGGGAAAACAGACTCTTCCAGCAACTTCCAGCCAATGCAGACACCCTACAGCTCTGTTTATTTCCTTTGTTAGAATACTCCCCGATGTTGATGGTGCTAACAGTGTGGAATGATATTCTGGAGTCATGCTGGGGCTTCCCTCTGTCCTCCCCAGGCCTTCCCCTTATTTCTGTGGACAAACCACCACAGTGAACATTACTCCTGTCAAGGCTCTGTCACAGAAATCTCTGTGAAAAGAGATACGGCCAGAGAGAGATGAATAATTGATTCCTTGGAGTCAGCAGATTTCAGGGAAGGATGTGAAGGCCCAACCCTGAGAGGCAGGCCTTGCTCCCGGGGCAGGACAATGCCCTGGGAGGGGTTGGAGAGGGTGGCTAGCCAGTACTTTGTGCAGCCCAGTTTGTTGCCTGGGACAAGGCAGAGGGAGACAGGCTGCGGGAGGCACAGGCCTGAAAACAAATGTCCACGCCAGGCTGTCACCCTGTCAGAATGGGGGAGGTGGCCCTGAGTGATGTTCTTGACATCGTGGAGAGTTTCACATTTATCTAATTCTCTAAAAGACAATTTTATACTGAGAGATGATTATCACTTTGTCCCCATGGAAGTTATCGATGCCCTGACTTCAGAGCTGACAAAGTCATGTGCAGTTTTTGGCATCTGTCAGTTGGACGGAAGGGAAAGCCATTTCTTGCTAGTCAGCGGACTGGGGGAATTTGGAAGATTAGAACCAGTGATTGCATCACTCTGAGGTGAAGGGTGTCAGCTTGTTAAGAAAGGGAAAAGAACATTATAAATCTCGACCCTAAAATGGACTGAGTTTGACTTGTAAACATGTCTGGTATTATTAAGATTTCACCAAGCATCTGGGAAGCCCAAGAGAGCAGAAAGAAAACAGATCTTTAGGCTAGAAGTCTGCTTCAATTCTGGTCAAAATCTGTCACCATTCTGGAAAGTCTCCCCAAGGACCCCAGTGTAGAGCTCTCACCATTCTTTTTGATGGCGCCCACAGATCAAGGTTTTGAACTTTTAACTGACATCTGAAATAGACACACTTATTATTGGTAACGTTACATAAGTTCAGTGTAGGTCTCAAATGTCGTTGGTTGACGTTTATGTTCCAATGCGATTTATAATTCTTCACAGAAAGGTTAACATTTAATTAAAGTACTGCTGGAAATTGCCTTTTTGATAAACCTGAGCTGGTGCTTCTTTTTTTGTTTTTTTGCTTGGAGTGTAGGAAAAAACCATCTACTGTGATATGTAAGTCTCTGGTTAAACAGTCATTTCAGGACCCAGAGGGAAGCCCAAGGCAGGAGGAAAACAGTTTTGTTGCTCGAAATTTACATCTCTTGGCCTTCAGAGAGTGGCCATACCTGTTGAAAACTCTCCTGGCAAGGGACATTGGCCACACATTGGATTCTTCTCCTTTTGTTTTCAGCTGGAAACCAGCAAAGTTCAACTAAAGGCAGATTGCTGGTTTCTCCTTGGATTAATGACTCTGAGGAGAAACAGTACCAGTTATGAGAAGAAAACTTGGAAGGCTATAGGCTAAGGACCCAGAAAGATGTTTTACATATTGCTTGTAAGTTTTTAAGGTGGAAAACATTCTGGGACCTAAAAATTACAGTGAATTAACTCACTATTAAAAGGAAGGGGATATATGTATACCTATGGCTGATTCATGTTGAGGTTTGACAGAAAACAACAAAATTCTGTAAAACAATTATCCATCAATAAAAAAATATATTAAAAAAAACCCCAAACTACTATGAATTCTGGGTTTGATCCCTGGGTTGGGAAGATCCCTTCGAAAAGGGAATGGTTACATACTCCATTATTCTGAGAATTTCATGGGCTATAGTTCATGGGGTCGCAAAGAGTAGGACACAACTGAGCGACTTTCTCTTCACGATGAATTCAACCCAGAGTGATGCTGTTCTTCACTCAGAGGGGAGGTCTTCCTGAGCTCCCCCTTCCTCTGGATCAGATTTTGAGCTGGGGGGTCAGTGGGTGGGTGGGCATCAGCCAGGCCAGGGGTTTACTGACTGCAGGAGGACAGGGACTGTGATGGGGACACGCATCCAGGAAAACACGAGGAACAGAAATCTGCATCCCTTTTTGTATTTTCTAGTGCTTTAGTTATCAAATTGAATATAGAGAAAAGTTGCCTGTGACAATTTTATTTTTTATACAAGGGAAGCATTTTCATATTGTTGAATATTGTTCAGTGCCAAATTCTATTTTCAGCTCCTTGTCTTTTACAGAGCTTGCTGAAGGCATTAAAAATGAGGGCATAAGTATGTTTTTTTTTTTTTAATCAGGATAAAACTCATGGTTACTGAGAGGGGAAGAATGTGGGAGGAAGGGACAGTTAGGGAGTTTGGGATAGACATGTACACACTGCTATGTTTAAAATGGATAACCAACAAGGACCTACTGTATAGTACAGGGAACTCTGCTCAATGTCATGTGGCAGCATGGATGGGAAGGGAGTTTGGGGAAAATGGATACATGTATATATATAACTGAGTCCCTTCACTGTCCACCTGAAACTGTCACAATATTATTAGTCGCTACTTTCCAATATAAAATAAAAAGTAAAAAGGAATAAAACAAATTTTAAATTTAGCTTTTGTTTGAAATACAAACAGAACTGTAACAAACAATTATTCATCAGATCATTAAAAGGGCTAAGAGTTTTTGCAAACTAACTTTGAATGATAAAGAGATTTATATACAGATTAATGAAAAAAGTCAGTAATATATGGTATATGGAGATGGGTCAAATCACAAGAGATTGAAGTACATGGCAGCAAGGCTTATCTAGCTGCCTTCCTGCTTGCTACATTGCACAGTTCATGGAAGATTACCAATGAGCCTTAGACTTGGTGACTATGGTTGACAAATGCCTGATGGCGATAAATATAATGTGATGGGCTCTTGTGTGCTACTTGTTACTTCTTTAGACATGCAATCTGATAATGAGCTTGTCTGTGTAATACATGTGCTCTATTGTAAACTGACTCAGAGACTTCTCAGTGAATCTGGAAGAATCTATGTTGGACCAGAGCCCAAGAGTTTTTTTTTTTTTTTTAGCACTTCTTCTTTAGAAGTTAGAATTCAGCCAAGCCATAAATGAGCTAAATTATAGAGGAGGCATAAGGGGATCATGGGTCTTAAGGAATAGGGAGAAGCCAGGATGGCCCTTTCTTAGCCTTGTGGTCCTTGATACCAACTGGAGGACAGTGGTTCAGCCTGTGCTGTGCTGTGCTTGTCCGGCTCTTTGTGACCCCACAGACTGTAGCCCACCAGGCTCCTCTGTTCATGAGGTTTCTCCAGGAAAGAATACTGAGGTGGAGTGCCATCCTCTCTTCCAGGGGATCTTCCCAACCCAGGAATTGAACTGGGATCTCCTGCATTTCAGGTGGATTCTTTACCAGCTGAGCTACCTGGGAAGCCCATGGGTCAGCCTACATCACCTTAAAATATAAAACAGCATCCATCCAGAGGTGCAGTTGGACCATAAAGAACGCTGAATGCTGAAGAATTGATGCTTTCGAACTGTGGTGCTGGAGAAGAGTCTTGAGAGTCCCTTGGACAGCATGGAGATCAAACCAGTCAATCCTAAAGGATATCAACCCTGAATATTCATTGGAAGGACTGATGCTGAAGCTGAAGCTCTTTGACTATCTGATGCAAAGAGCCAATTCATTGTAAAAGACCCTGTTGCAGGGAAAGATTGAAGGCAGGAGGAGAAGCTGGGACAGAGGATGAGATGGTTGGATGTTATCATCGACACAAGAGACATGAGTTTGAGCAAACTCCAAGAGATAGTGAAGGACAGGGAAGCCTGGCATGCTACAGTCCATGGGATCACAAAGAGTTGGACATGACTTAGTGATGGAGCAACAACAGCAAGAGCAGTGTCTCTAGAGCAGTACCTTGGCCAGCTGTGTGACCTCAGGTGAGTTATTTAGCTCTTCTGTATCTCAGTGTCCACCCTGTAGAAGGAAATGGCAACCCCTTCAAACATTCTTGCCTGGGAAATCTCATGGACAGAGGAGCCTGGAGGGCGACAGTCCGTGGGGGTTACAAAAGAGTTGGACACGACTGAGCGACTGAAATAAGAAAAATCTCACTGTCCACAAGGATGAATGGGGATTGAAACGGGATCTACCTCACAGGGTCATTGTGAAGATTAAATGAGTTGACATGTGTAAAGGACTCAACAGTGCCTGACAACCGGCTCATCAGCAAATGTTAGCGTTCATCATCATTATGTGTTAATTTGGTTTGTGTATTGGGGGAGGAGGGGCTGGTCTTTGGTTTAATCTCCTCCTAAACAAAAATTGCCAGACGTTGACGCTCGGCAGGGCAAGCGAGAAAGAGGTTAATGGTTTGAGCCTTTCTGAAAGAGCTCTGATGGGAAACATCAACCTTGGCAAATGAACTAGGAACAGATGAATATCCTGAATGCTCTGGTCACATCCTCTATTATTAGTAAGAAGCACATTTCCTTTTGGGGTGAACAGTAGGACAAAAATAGGGCTCTTGAGATTACCACCCCTTTATTAATGCTGTTGAGGCACTTGGGCTTGCATTGAAGCCGACTGGCAAATGTAGCCTCACAAAAAAGCAAATGTGGAGCATTTGGAATCCTCTCTGAGGAGGAGACAAGGGGGATTTGGGTGCTGGGAATTCAGTGCATGATCTCGGCAGTGGTTATCAACATTCTTAGATGGTAGGGGGGAGTGATTCAGGTCACGGCTTTTAGGGGTCATGAGGTAGGGAGCAGTTGAATGTTATTTTGAGACTTCCAGAAGATTCTGCAGGCAGATAAATGCACTTCTGCTGTCTATGTACAAGCAGGTTTACCTTTAATAGCAAATGATTTCACCAGAGCCTATTTCTCAACTTAAGCAAGTAGATATTATATCTCTCAGAGAGTTTCACTTTCATTTGGAACCAGTGAAAGAACAGGAAAAAGAAAAATCAAAAGCATTGCCTAATGGCACGATTCTCCCCAGATCCTTTAAATCAGTCTTTCCTTTCCCAGAATTACCACGCTTTGTGACTCCTTGCATTAGGGGAGTTCACAAAACTAAAAAGAATTTTCCTGAGTACTCAGAGCTTTCATCTGAAGAGAAGCCTGCCACACTCTGGGTGCTGGGGAAATGTGTTGGTTTCAGACTTCCAGCCATGCTCCAGGAACAGGGGACAGTGGGATGCCATGTGGTACAAGGAATTCTCAAACAACTTTGCAAATTGGAAGGAGGTAAGTCTTCTCCATAACTTCCTCTATCACCCGGATACATTGCTGCCATGGGCAGAGGGTTAGTGGATGCAGGTGAGATGAAGCGAGGTGGATGTTGGCCAAGTGCCTCAGGAGAAAGATCAGCTACATTCAAAAGAATTTTCTTTAAAACTTCACATGGAAAACCTAATATAGATGGTTTCTGGCTAAAAACATAGGTATAACAAAGTTGGTCCATTATGCTCCAAGAAACTAACAGTGAACTTAGCACTGCCATGGTGATCTTAGAACTCCTGAGTTCAGTTTGGGAACACACAAGACTTGGATGTTTTAGAGTGTGGTACACTGAAATGAAGATCCAAAGAGAGACTGTGACTTCCCTTTCCTTGAAGACTTTGAGAAGGCCTGAGACTCCTTGGGGAGCAGATACTGGGAGCTGGGGAGAATTGCTAACTTCATTCTTTTCTGATTCCATAAACTTCAGCCAGAAACTTGCTTTTGTAAATACTTGTTACATTTAACAGAAACCCAGTGACTAGAGGGCTGATTCAGTATTTAAATTGTTCTGGAAAAACTTTTTAAAAACTGCTTTTGCGTTGATATTTTACCGAGTAAGAAAAGACAATCACGGAAAAGCACAACCAACTGTGACTGATACAAGTGGAAAGAAAAACCCTGAGCATAACAATGAGTGGCCTCATGGGTGGAATTGCAAGAAGATGGCCCAGGCGCTCCTCATCTGCATGTGCAATTATGTATGGATGAAAAATTACAGGGGCTAATAATTACAGCAGCAATTGTCCACTTGCCGAACAATTAGCCCTTTGCTCCTCATTCCGAGAAAGTGACTAATTGTACCCACAGCAAGCCAACTATTGGTACATTTGTTTTGGAATGGAATTTGATGCTTGTCAGAAAGTTCCACTGAGAGGAGCTTGGGATCTAGGGCTGCCATGAGCCCCAGTGCCCAGCGACTCAAGGCTTTGAAATATCCACTGTCTAGCCCAGGACAGGCCAGGTATGCAGGCAAGTGAGTAAGGATGCTAACCCTGGTGTACTTGTGGACCATGTCATGCCATCTCTAAATATAAAATATGAGGAAAGTAAAAATAGACTCAGATAATGATAACAATTATACTTAATGAGTACCTTTAATCGGAAGTCATAGATTTCTTCTAGTTAAATTTCACAGCCTCCTTTGAGATGGAAGAGAAAAGTATTTGTAAGCTCTGCTTTACTTTTTAGTCAGAGAAACAGAAGCACTTTAGGCAGTGGTGAATAGCATTATGTTTGAAACAGCTAGAGGGTAAATCAGAGAGATTTCTAACTTCTTTCTCCAGAAATTACAGTCATTTTGCTCAGGTAACATTTTTTAAGGGAACATATATAATGTTTCAAGAGAACTAGAGTTGGGCTAAAGAGATCCCTCACCCAACACACTCACATTCACAGTGAGGTTCCAGGAGCTTCCTGGTTTGATTAGCCAAGAATACAAAGTCTTAAGTGATGGGAGGGGACACAGGGCAGAAGAAATGGCCCATCTCTGGGTGGCTCTCTGTGGCCCCAGGTTTCCTTGTGGGACACGCAGCTGCTGGTGACACCATCCACACACCCATCAATTCCTGCTGCTGCATAAACCTCAGACCTGAGCTCACATCACGGTTCCAGAAGGTGTGACTCAAGCAGCCATGCATTTCCACTTGAGGAATAGTCGCATTTACTCTGGAAGACCGCTGTCTTCTAGAACAGAGTCAGGGCCTTGGGGCCCCTGAACGTTCTTCTTGCTTCCAGTCTTTTAGGGTCATGGGGTGGGCCACCCTCTGACTCTGAGTATATTCTTGTTTTCTTTGGGGTGTTTTAATACTTTGATCTGGAAACTTGATTACACATCTATTTGACTGAAGTGCACCCCTCGATCCTAGGTAGCTAGCCAGTTATTTGTTTTTGCCTTTGTTGTTATAGACAATGTGTACCAGAAAATGCATCAGTGAACCAGCATATGGAGCCCTTTAAAGTGTGGGCCCACATGGGCTCATTTCACCTAGGTTTGAGAGCAGTATAGTGGAAGCATGCAGTTTTGTTCCCCACCCTCTCTGTTCAAAAACTGAGGAGTTCTTCATCTTCTAGTCAAGTCTCAGTGGACTTCATTTCATCTTCCTGCTTGGCTTCTCCAGTTTGTATAGGTCAAGGCTGGGTGTGAGCTGCCATCTTGATTTCTCTGGGATGGGGAGTTGGGTGGGTAGGGGTTCTCCTGGAGCAACTGGCCAGGGCTTCTCCCCACCCGCTACCCCCTGTTGCCCTGTCTGTCTGGCTCTGTCCCTCTTGCTAGTGTTCCAAGTAGCCATACACGACCTTTCCAGTGGGTCTCTAAGCCCCAACTCCTTTTGGTTAGTCTCTCCAAAAAAAGACATGTTTTCTAATAAAGACACTGGTGTTTTTCTCTTCCAGTGCTCAGTTGTGTCCATGTCCCACCTCCCACCCCAGCAACTTTTACACTATTCAGTTCCCACTGCATTTCCCTACATTTTACTGAAGGAAGAAGAGAGAAGCCCTTGTACATCCCCCCTTTAGGTTCCAAAGAGACTGTTGCCTCAAGCCAAGATTCTAAGGTGACCCCAAAGGAAGGAAAAACACTTCTAAGATTTCCCTCTTTGGAGATTCTAGGCACAGTGCCAGATTCCCCTTTTATCTCCTTTGACTCTGGTCCAGCAAGTTCACTTATGACCCAAAGGACTGTGTTCTGTTTAGTCATGTCCAATTCTTTGCCATCCTATGGACTTCTTCCTCCAGGAGACCTTCCTACTCAAGGGTTGAACTCACATCTCATGAGTCTCCTGCATTACAGGCATATTCTTTACCACTGAGCCACCAAGGAAGCCCAACCCAAATGGAAAACATAGCAGTTGTACTTAATGCTTTAGCTGAATTGTCTTGGTGGTGTTGGGGTTTAGTCACTAAGTCGTGTCAACTCTTGTGACCCCATGGACTATAGCCCGCCAGGCTCCTCTACCCATGGGATTCTCCAGGCCAGAATACTGGAGTGGGTTTCTATTTCCTTCCCCAGGGGATCTTACTGACCCAGGAATTGAACCCAGGTCTCCTGCATTGCTGGCAGATTATTTATCAACTCAGCTACAAGGGAAGGTCTAAAGTGAAAGTCATTCAGTCATGCCTGACTCTTAGCGACCCCATGGAGTATACAGTTCATGGAATTCTCCAGGGCAGAATATTGGAGTGGGTAGCCTTTCCCGTCTCCAGGGGATCTTCCCAACCCAAGGATTGAACCCATGTCTCCCGCATTGCAGGCAGATTCTTTACCAGCAGAGCCACAAGGGAAGCCCTTGAAACCATGTAAATTAAGTATTCTTGGAAAGCATGAACATCCCGAAAATGAGGCTTTCTATCCCTTTTTTCTCCTATGTTTCCCCAGACACACAAATATGTCACTGCATCAGGTTACATGTGCATCCTCATTTCAAGTACAAGTTTCCGGAAGCAGCAGCTCACTTTTTCACTACTAAAAATGCTGTGTCCTTGTTTAAGAAAAATGTGAAACTTTGTAATACAAAATTTAACCCAATCAGTTCCCAGGACATTTGTTCAAATCTGGCCTGAGGTAGATTTGCATGCTGGGGGGGCTAGCTGCAAACACTTGAAGAAGCTTACAGTTAAGATTTTAAAATCAGAGACAGTGATTTCCTTGACCATTTTTTCTTTTTTTTGGTGGGGGAGAAGGTCAGTAAAGATGTTTTTTAAACATTTAAAAAATAAATTTTATTTATTTTTGTCTGTGCTTCATCTTCATTGCTGCAGGTGGGCTTTCTCTAGTTGCAGGGAATTGGGGGTACTCCTGTTTAGGTACTCAGGTTTCTCAACGTGGAGGCTTCTCTTGTTGTGGAGCACTGGCTTAGTTGCCTCTCTGCATGTGGAATCTTGCAGAACTAGAGATTCAAGCTATGACCCCTGCATTGGTAGACAGATTCTTAACCTTTGGACCACCCAGGGAAGTCTTTTTTGAAATGTTTTGAATCGTCTTAATCTGCCCTGGTTTTGGCACTGCCCCCGCCCCCCATGGTAGCAGTTAAGTGAGCTAACGTACCTTTCAGTCCCATGCTCTCCCTTTCACACTTCCAAAACCAGTTTCCAATGTCTGCTTAGTTGGAATGAGGATCCTTCAGGCTATGTTCCGAGATGACCAAGTTGAGAAACCCTCCAGGTTCATAGTCTTTCCTTACTCTTGGGGATCTTTACTCCTCCCCAATGCCAGGACTTGCATATTTAGGAGAAGCCAGAGAATGATGCTCTGGGTTATCTTGCCCTTAGAAATGACTTTTAAAATGATCCACTGGGGCTGTCCTGTTGAATGTAAAGAAATGGATGGATTTAATAATACACCTCTTCTTCGAAATATCCCTCAAAAATTCTTATTAAAGACTAGGCAGTCTGTATCCAGGTATTTTTGCTCTGATTTCCTTTCTTTAACCTCTCAGTATCCCTTCCAATGACCAATATGGGAACAGGAGAGTCTCTGTGCTAATCCTGCTTTTGACACAAACTGATGGTTTGTGTCATCACAAAGTGATGGTTCTGCGAGGAGTGTGGATTGGTGGAGGAAGAAAGCCCCTCCTCATATATGCAAACATCCCCCTGTCACAGACCCCCCACACTACCCTCAGGTATGAAGTTACATTAAGACCCTCTAGTAAATAGAAACACAATTTTATTGGAATTGTTGAGGCCATGCTGAGGAAGAATACATAAAGCATAAATCAGTGCAGCTTCTCTTGGTCCCTGAAATACTTAATAGTGCCCTGGAGTCACCAGCAATATTGTCTAGTTCTTCTTAGATCATGAAAACACAATTCTTGCTAAGACCTTCCTTGCTCTTTTCTTAAAATTGAAGTGTAGTTTATTTACAATGTTGTGTTAGTTTCAGGTGTACAGCAAAGTGATTTAGCTATATATATATGTTCTTTTTCAGATTCTTTTCATTATAGGTTATTACAAGATACTGAGTAGAGTTCCCTTTATTATAATACAGTATGCCCTTCTTTTTCTATTTTATATGTAGTAGTATGCATATGTTAATTCCACACTTCTAGTTTATCCACCCCTCTTTCCCTTTTGGTAACCATAGTTTGTTTTCTATTAAGACTTAGCTCTCTTAACCTCAAACACTGTACTGATAGTCAGAAAAATTCACACTAATAGTTTATGTTGTTCAGTCGCTCAGTCATGTCTGACTCTTTGCAACCCCATGGACTGCAGCATGCCAGGCTTCCCTGTCCTTCACTCTCTGGGAGTTCGCTCAAACTCATGTTCATTGAGTCGATGATGCCATATAATCATCTCATGCTCTTTCACCCCCTTCTCCTCCTGCCCGCAATCTCTCACAGCATCAGGGTCTTTTCCAATGAATCAGCTCACTGCATCAGGTGGCCAAAGCATTGGAGAGTTTCTACTTAAGGGAATGTTTATATACATCCCTGATGTTCTTTTTGTCCTTAAGCAAAACTTGGCATCAATAAGGCCAAGACTTCAGAATGGAGCATTAATGAAGGCAGAGTTAATACCTGGGTGTTTCTGAATCACATCTCTGTTTCCAATTTCCTGGTATTCCAGAAAACCCACTTCCTCACAATTATTTTTCATCTTATTTCTCCAAGTCTATACAATGACTCTGTTGCCTATTGAGTCAAACCTAAACATCCATCTAATCCAAAGTCTAATCAAAGGCTTTCCACACTTCAGATGTGTCCTGCTTTTCTGGTGTTTTCTCCACTGCTCAGTTGCTGAATTCTGCTGAGGTAATGAACTCTGTTTCCTTAGACACAAACCACATTTACTTCTCTCTACACTTTTGCATCATGTCATGTCTCTCATCCAAGAATATTTTCAATCTTTCTATCCTATCTTATAAATTCTGTATATACCAGGTATTTTTCCAGTCTGCATTTACTCCTTCTTCTGGAATTTTCCTCAAGGAACTATTCCTTCTCCTGCTCTCAGCCTAGGGGCTCTGGGTGGGACTTCTCTTTACTACTCAAAGATGCATCATGGTACCTGGGCCTAAAAGAATAGCATCCGCTTTTCTTGGCCTCAGCAACTGATGCAGGGATCAGCATGTGTCCCACTCAAAACTCAGAGACTTCTGTTGAGAATTCTGGGTTAGAGGTAGACTTCTCCACTAGATCAGAATTTGAGAGGAAGAAAGTTTTGGAGCTACTGGCTACCATCTTGAAATTGTGAGATACAAGCCAAGTGGAAAATAGGGCTAATCCAGAGAAAGTGAAGGAATGGTGAGAGAAGACAGTGGGCCCTGCACTGAGCCTTGAATCAAGCTCACCTAAAGCCAGCCTTGGGCTTCTTGTTATGTGGTCTTTTTCTTTATGCTGTTTTACTTAGAGGGAGTTTTCCTGGGTTATCTATCCATCCCCCAAACACCGCTTAACACAAGTTATTATAAAGATCATAGGGAAAAATGCATATGAAGTGCTTAACACAGTGCCTTCCACGAAGGAATTACTTGGTAAATATTAGCTCTTCTTAGAGTGATGGTGGAAAGAGATGAGATCAATATCATAGTTAAATATTTTAAGTGATAGTTTCCCCAACTATTAAGAATAGTGGTGAGATGCTTCTTTTGTGCAGGAGAACAGGGAAAGTAGGAGGAAAATATACCAAGTTCTGCATTTGATGTTGGACTTTTCCTTTGCTATTTTGTAGATTGGTAATGGTGCCTCATGGGCAAAGATTGTTTTTTCATGCTCACTAAATTCCCTTCATCATCTCTGATTTCTCCAGGTGTTTTGTCATACCCTCTTAGTAAGATGGGAAAGATATTCAAAGAGGCTTTTCTTTTTGGATTTTGATGTTGGAGTCTCAGATGGAGGAGAGCACATAGTTTAACATCCTCACAACAAGACGCTTCAGTCTGACACACTTCATTGGATACTAATCTGAGTTTCCTCACATGGCTCCAGTCTCTTAGGATCTTAGACAAGAACTACTTTCCCAGGTGGCTGTCTACCAATTTGGCAGATGTTCCCCAAATGGGGAATTAATTTGCTCATTATTTCAGATGCATAGTAATTCATTTGCTTTAGAAATATTTTCTGTTGCCTAAAAGTAAGATCTTCTTTGAATGGTTAATATTATTCTCACCATCAGAGTTCAAATCCTAGCTTGACCATTCATTGACTTACATAATTATATCAAACAGCTTGGACTCTCAGTACCCCATAGCAGCAATATTGATAAAATGCAGAAAGCTATAATTTCCATTGGACGTTGGAATATCGCTTTGTATGCTGATATTAATATAAGATGTTCCAAAATAAGTGATCATTATCACCCTCAACCATTTTTAGCTGAAGGGTATTTAATAATGCTGACTCTAATTTTCTTTTGGTTGGATAATCATAGGGTATGCGGTTCTAGTCCAAATAAAGGTTAATGTTTGTCTTGATTTGCCTCAGTCCTCTTTTCCCCAGTGCCTTATATCCAGAAGAGTGACTGTCATTGCTTTTGTTCCAGAACTTTTATTACATGCTGGTATTTTTGATGACACTCTGAAAGACAGAGATTTCCCCAGTGCTTACCTTGTAGGAGAGACAAGGTTGATGAATAAGCACGAGAAATTTACCAGTCCATCCAAGTATTTACCAAGTCTTTTTGTGAGCTTCCCAAAGGACACTGGTTATAAATGAAATGAAACCATTATTCTTTATTTTACATTCTGTAGAAATTGTTTCTCCATTGGACAAGGGGAACTAGCAAAAGTTGTTAAGGATTCTTTAGAGAAACTGCACTGCAAATTGGTATAATTTTCTCCATAACATTATTATAATTTAATAGTTAAGTTCTGGAATTTTGAATGAGATTTTTCTTTTCCTTTCAAGAATATATACTTTTGGATAGTGACAAGGAAGGGCAAATAGATAAATGAAGTTGACTATCAATCAAAATGAACTTCTAAGAGAAAAACAAAAATGATTAGTGAGGGTAGGGATTTGAAATGTGAGATAGTACACGTATCATGGAAGCATAAAAACAATGATGGGAAGAAAAATGCTAGTCTTAAGATAGTGTTAAGCTCTAGGGAGATGGGGTGGAAAGGGATCAGGAAAGTCTTCAAACAGCACCTCAAATAAATTTATCTTGTTTTATTTCTTATTGCTTTTTTTTTTCAAAGAGCAAATTTTATGTAAATATGGAAAAATTTTAAGATATGTTAACTATAGGTGGATGGTAAACTGTTACGTTGTTGCTTGTAATTTTATGTTTTAAATGTTTTGCATGAACACTATTTTTTAAAAAAAGAATTTAAGACCTACCTTATGATCCAGTTATCCCACTCCTGGGCATATATCTGAAGAAAACCGTAATTCAAAAAGATACATGCAAGCTCCCCAGTGTTCACAGCACCACTATTTATAGTAGCCAAAACATGGAAGCAACCTAAACATCAGTCAATGGATAAAGAAGATGCAATACATATATACAATGCAATATCACTTGGCCATAAAAAAGAACAAAATAATGCCATTTGTTGCAGCAGCATAGATGAACCTAGAGATTATCGTACGAGTGAAGAAAGTCAGACAGAGAATGACAGATATCGTATGATATTGCTTATATGTGGAGTATAAAATAAGATTACAAATGAGCTTATCTACAAAACAGAAATAGAATTACAGAGGTAGATAACAAAATAATTGTTACCAGGGGTAAAGGAAGGGATAGATTGGGAGGTAGGGATTGACATGTACACACTACTATGTATAAAACAGGTAACTAATAAGAACTTACTGTATAGTACAAGGAACTCTACTCAATACACTATAATGGACTATATGGGAAAAGAATCTAAAAAAAAGTGGGTATATGTATATGTAGAACTGATTCACTTTGCTGTACACCTGCAACTAAGGCAATATTGTAAATCAACTATAATTCAATAAAAATTTTAAAAAGTAAAAAAAGAATTTAAAGAAATGCATTATTTATCTGAGTATAAGAGTAGAATCATTGAATTTATGACTTGAGAGATTAGAGTGTGAGTTTATAGTCTGCATTTTATGAATGAAGACACCAAAGCCAGAGGGGTGAAGTGATTTTTTTAAGGTCACAGACCTTGGCCTCCAGTCAAGAGCTTTGTCCAACATCTCATAAGAGTAACCCCAAAGCAAAATTTTCCTAATGTTGAAATACACCTCTCTCAGGTAAGGTTCTTCTCACTGGAGACATTACAGATATGTTTCAACATTTTTTAAAAAGGACACTTTGAGTTTGAAATTAACTCAGTATTCAAATGTATTGAATGTCCAGCAAGTGCAAAGCATCATGTGTTCTCTCAAGACAAGACTTTTATAGATCTTTTTTGCTTGTAACTAGCTTTCTGATATCTTTTTCTTTGATTTATTTAATTAAGGCAGAGCGAGATAATATTGAACCCAAATGTCCTTGATACACCAAGGAGGGGTTAGAAGTCAAAGACCAAGTAGGATAAAATCCCAGGATGTGATAGCGTTGAACTCTCTAGATATGAAATCCATATTTTAAAATAAGTGGTAAAGGCGTGTCTATGGCCAAGTGAGAAGGAATAGCATTTAGATGGAAAACCATGAATGTTATGATGTCATTATCAGTCAGAGATCCAGGGTCTAGAAATATCAGATAGGAAAACCATCCATTCCTAAATCCTCTCTTTGACAGTCCATGTAACCAAAGATAATTATAAAACGAATAGGAACAAGAAAGACAAAGGCTAGAAAGAAAAGAGCAGAGAAGGGGTTGTCCTACAGAGCATGCTTTACGTTGGCAGACAAGAGGAAATAACCCCTAAACTGCAGAGCATATGAAACAGGAGATGCCGGTTGCTTACGTCGTCAAATAGGAGAACAGACTTGTTGAACTAGGCTTTAGAAGCTCCATCTCTAGACAAATTCTAGCAACAAAATGTCTTCTTATGTGATTGAAATAATTTCCTTTAAGATGACTGGATGGGGTAGCCATGTTCTCCAGGATTCTTCTAAGTCTATGATTCTAAATCCATTTCTGTCATCAAGACTAGATGCTGCAGAACTGGAAGACTTTCTAAGTATTGTTTGCTTAGTGCAAGTTTAGGGGCTTCTAGCTTCCATGATATGAATGGCTTGAAGGAGCTGGCAGTGGTGAGGTGGTTAGTCATGCAAGGAGGCAGGTGCTGGCAACTGAGGAGTAGAGTGAAGATGCAGAACAGTTTCCTCACATACATTTGGGAGTCGCATATCTTCCTGTGTATATATATTCCATACATACTGTTCAGCCATCTTCATGTATTGACAATGGCATCAATATATGACAGCTCGTATACTGACAATGACAGGATCTGAGTGTGAGGTTGAGGAGAGAGGTTGTGGGTATGGCTGCCCCCAGTATCCCCCTATCTCACCCCCACTGCTATCAGAAAAGTCATTGGGGGTAGTAGGATGAGGGGTAAATGTCCAGGGATGAGGTGGGGATGAGATCAGGCCTAGGGGGAGAGAGAGAAGCAAGACTGACTATACTTCCCAGTTTGCCTGGGATAGTCTTGGTTTTATGCCTTTTTTTCCTGATAAACTATTAAAAGTGAGGCCCCTTTCATTCTCAGAGGTGCCCACTTTAGGATGATAAATTATATAGTTACTCCAAGAGGGTATTGGGCAGTAGGACAAGCATATGCACAGTTCATCTTAATCCAGGGAGGAACATTAAAGTCATCCCTTGAATATTTTGGCACTGTGATGGTTTGCACTCTCACAGCTGAGTTAAGGGGCAAAGTGTCAGCATCACTGCAATTCCTTACCTCCAGCTGCTGTGAACGCTGTGTATTTAAATAGTTTCTGTCTTTGAAGCTGCAAATGAGCCCTGTCAAATTCCTAGGGTTGTCAGGGTCCTTGCTGAGACGAGAGCCCAGTAAGGGCAGACTGACTTGACTCACCAAAATGACCTCCCCAGCTCTGTAAATGAGGGTCTGAATATTTTCTGCAAAAATTGCTTTTATAAAAACTACCTTCCTACTTGAATATGGAATGCTAAGCCACATATATTTTGCAGCATGTTTGAGAATATATTCCCAGAAAATTTCACTGATTATCCTTGAGATCAACCAACACTGACTACCACCCTTGTATGGATGAAAGAATGAATGATTAAATCTGAAAAGCAATGTGGGGTATTTTAAATGAATTGGGTTCTTTTGCCATCGTAATCATCTTATTCATGTGTTTCTCCCCCTCCGGTAACATTTTGGTACATGGCCCATGTTCGAGATCACCAACGGAAGCAAGCACAGAAATGAAATGAGATGAACTTCAACAATAGACAGTTTTAGTTATTCCAGGCAGCTCTCCCTGTAGGCCAGGGAGTGCCTAATAATGAAATAAAGGTCTCAGGGCTCACCAGCAAACCACAAAGCAGCTAATTTGGTATTTCTTGCAGGAAAAGTACTGGAAGCTGCACAGGGTTTGTTTAGGAAAGAACTTGGCCAAGTTAGTTGATTAGGGTGTTTCAGGAAGGACAGATTACTCTCCATTCACTGTCAGAATACAAAATAAAGATGTGAAGTGAATTCTATCTAGGAAGGGCCTTTTTCTGAATCCCATATTGGGGCTGGATAGAATGGTTTCACCAAAAGGAAAATTATATCTTCTTCTCCACATAACTGCCCCCATCCCATACAGACACAGAGGTGAAAGAATAAAGAACACCCATGTTCTGTTGGTCGTGGGCATGCCCTGCACATCCTCAGAAACCTGGTGGGCATAATGAGAGAAGATGAGAGATAAACTTGAAACTAGGCTTGCAGCCACAAAGGCAATATCTATGCCACTTGGGAAGAGAAAGTTCACAGGGAAGAGGGGGTGGCTCCTGACCCCTTCCGATATTTCACAGTCTAAGCGGGACACCGGCCTGCCTCTTCTCTTTGGTTCAGAGGCCAAGACAGGAGAGCAAGAAATTCTGGTGGGTGGATGCCAAAGAAGAAGAAGAGGAAGAGGAAGAAGAGGAAGAAGAAGAAGGGGGCTCCCAGGAGGGAAATGTTGCTTTTGTGCTTCCTGTCAGCTTTAGATGTTAGGAGATTGGAAGTGATGCCTCTGTATTTTGTGATTCTTATGTGTTTACAGAGCATTTCCGCTGGGCTGGAAATGGGTCACAGGGTTGCCGAGATAATGATCCCCTCAGCTCAGGGAGATGGAGCTGGCCTGGGGGCAGCCAAATCTTTTTGGTGGTGGCCTCAGGCCATGAGTGGCTGCATCTCTGCTCCAGTGTGATGCTGAAATACCATTTCTGTATGTGTGGGGTAGTGAACCAAGTTGGGAAGACTGGGAATAGAATGCATCCCTCTGGGAACCCCTGGGTGGTGGTGGGAGTTGGGGGTGTTGAAGATGTGGAGTTTCAGAGCAGATGGGTTGGATTGGGTCCCCTCAAAAGATATGTCTACATTCTACTACCTGGGACCAATGAAAGAGGCTTTCTTTGGAAATCAAGTCACTGCAGTTGTAATTAAGTTATGGATCTTTAGATGAGCTCATCCTGGATTTAGGGTGGACCTGAAATTCAGTGATTGGTGTCCTTGTAAGAGAACAGAAAAGGAGATTTGACGCAAATAGGGAAGAAGGTCACAGGAAAACAGAGGCACAGATTGAAGCTATGACACAAGCCAAGGAGCCCCAGGAGACACCAGCAGCTGGAAAATGCAAGAAGGGGTTGTCCCCTAGAGCCTGGGGAGGAATATGGCCTTGCTATCACCCTGATTTTGGAGATCTGGCCTCATAAACTGGTGATGAAAAAATTTCTTCTGTGTTAAGTTGCCACATTTATAGTAATTTGTTTTGGTAGCTCTGCGACACTAATACAATCTTCATCTCACCATCCTCTCATTGTGGAAAACTCCAACTTGTATGGACTCCATGTTCTGGATTCTATCCCTCTCTTTCCCCTTATATACTTCTTTCTTTCTTCCTTTCTCTCTTCCTACTTCCTCCCAAAAGTCTTCACTAGCTCCTCTGCTTCGGGTACTGACAGGCAGGGGGCCTCCAAGACAAGCCAACACAGGGTCCCCTCTAGGCTCATTGGTAGAGAAGACAGACCTACACAGGTTATTTCAAGGTACAGTAGGTGTGGAGTTGCTGTCAGTACAAAGTGCATGGGAATCCAGAAAGGGGAACAATTAATTCAGTGGGGGTATAGGAAGATTTCTCCAGAGGTAGGAGTATTTGAGCTGCATCTCTTGAAGCCTGAGTAAGATGAAGATGGGAGGGAAAAGGAACAGGCACTCTAAGCAGAGGGAAGATGTCATTTGGGTGGATCTCTGATGGATGATTCATTAGTGATGTATTATTTACTGCACTTATTTTTACTCCTGTGACATGTGATGAAACATTGGGCTATTTGGTGCATTCCATTACCTACATTCCATTTTCTCAAAGGTCATTTCTGGGTTCAGAGTCTGGACTGTATTGAACATGGGAATCAGTTACAGCCCAGAGGTGTCCTAAGAGGTATGGTCATATCTTGGCCTGGGATGTATGTAGGCACCATATTGAATCTAGGACTGTCCATGAAAACACAACTTACTGAAAAGGGAAAATGGATCTAAGTAGAATAGAGCCCTTGGGTCCACTTGGATATAGACCGAGGGTTAGAACTCTCCTGGATAGTGGGGTACAGATCAGGATGCTCAAGGGCTCTAATGATATGCAGAGAAAGCTAGGATGAATTTTTTTAACCTAGGGGTAAACTGGCTTATGAAGGACTATAAAATTTTCTCTACCTTCAAAAGAATGGAAAACCAGTATGACTGACTCATTTAAAAATTACAGGTACTTTAAAGGTTAAGACTGTAGTATTTTCCAATTTTAAGTATGTTTTTGACTTAAGTTGGATTTGGCATCCAAGTTTGAGCCCCCTACACATAACTCTTGGCATTCCGCAGTCCATCTAGAGACAGGCGGACTTAGTCCTGAAACATCAGAACTGTGGACAGTACTCCAGCCATGGTGGCCTAAGTCATTATAACTCTCACCTTGGAAGTAGGTCACTGTTAAACAGAAAGGAGCCAGTTTAGAGTAAAGTGGGTCAGGGAGAGGGAAGCAGATGCTTGTGGTGTGGTGTGAAGTCCCTTGGTGTACAAGATGCAAGTCTGACTCACCTCTCCTGTGTCTCCAGGCAAGTTATTTCATCCATTTGTGCCTCATTTTTCTCATCTATAAAATGGGGACATTATTTTCTACATATGTTTGTTGTAAAATTAAGTTGAGTCAGCACATGTGAAGTGCTGAGTATGTAATCTAGCAATCATTAAAGGTCCTGATTGTGACCAAGGTTACTCACTGCAGAGAGTCACATGAGAGGATGATGTGAAGTGCCTAGTACAGGGCAAGCTCTTCTTGGTAGCTGCTCCATAGCATGAATGACATCCTCTTGCCGCCCCCTCTCCCACCCCCAGCTGCTTCTCAGCAGACCTGGCATTCAAAGGTAGGGTTCTAGAGATGCACTGCCTGTAAGTTCAGAGCAGACGGGGTGGGAGTGGGGTCCCCAGACACTCGCCTTCGAGGTAACAGGCTCTGTCGCCTAACAGCCCTACTCCAGACCAGACAATAGAGAGAGCCGTCCCTGGTGGCAAACTTATTTCCTTAACGCCATTTCTAGAAACTATCACTAGTGCTGACTAAGGAGCAATGGGTCCTGTATGTACTAATATGAGTGTGGATGGGTAGGGGTGTGTTGGGGGTGAGGCGGGTGGTCCAGACTGGCCCAAAGCAAGGGCTGGTTGGGGTTGTGGGGCACATCCCTGACCATGGGCTTAGTGCTGAATTGCATGATCTCATTTGACTCATAGTAACCCAGAAAGGTGGGGCTTCCCAGGTGGCACAGTGGTTAAGAATCCACCTGACAATGCAGGAGACGTAAGCGACGAGGGTTTGATCCCTGGGCTGGCAAGATCCCATGGAGGAGGGCATGGCAACTCACTCCAGTAGTCTTGCCTGGAAAATCCTGTGGACAGAGGAGCCTGGTGGGCTACAGGGCTACAGGGTTGCAAAGAGTCAGACACAACTGAAGAGACTTAGCATGCACGTACACAAAACTGAGGTTTAGTGAGAACAGTGACCTGCCTAGGACCACTTGGCTGAATCAGACTTAGTCAGTCTTAGCTTCCTTCCCTTTCTCTTCTCCCATCCATCTGACACGCCCCCTCAAGATGAACACACACTTCCATTTTTCCAATAATACTTTTTTCTTCTAAATTTCATTTTAAAGGGAAAAGCAACATTTTGTTGTCCTTGTTGTTAAGTAAAAAGTGCTTTTGTGCCCAGAGAAATACCTAGGAAACTTGAATGAATAAGTAAATCGAACATACAAAATTTTATATAGTGAAAATATCATATTCCTATAAAGATATTACCTAGTTTTGCTTTCCAGAGAGGAATAAACTAGGAAATTACAGAAAAAGCCCATTTTCCTTATGGATCTGGAACAAACTGAAACTGAGATGTTATTGCTACAATCATATATAGGGAAAAATTCTTTAGAGAGAGAATTTTTGAATTGCTTTAGATATTCATTTCTGTGTCATAAAAATAAGCTTACATTTGAAAAGAGATGGTAAAAAGAATCTGTAGAATTTTGGCTAGATCCATCCGGTTTCTCAGCCTCGGCACTACTGACAGTTTGGGCTAGATGGTTCTCTGTTGTGGTGGTGGGGGTTTGCCTGGTACCCTGTGTGGTGTTTAGTATCATCCCTGGCCTCTACCCATTAACTGCCAGCAGCATCCCACCTCCACCCCCAAGTCGTGACAACCAAAGATGTCTCCAGACATTGCCAAATGTCCTTGGGGACAAAATTACACACGGCTGAAAATTACTGAGCTAGATGAAAAAATGTTATCATCAATTAATATTTGTGCTTGTCCTCATGGTTTGTGGCATTGTGTCAGGAACACATCTGCTTCCTGGCAGTTCCCAAGGCTGGAGGGGAACAGGCAGAACAGATAGGATCTTATTAGTACTTCATTTTTCTTCTATTTTGTAAATAACAGCTTTATTGAGATTTAATTTGCATACCATAAAATCCACCCTTTCAAAGTATACAAGTCACTGGCTTTTAGTATATGTGCAGAGTTGTGCAACCACTACTACTATTTAATTTTACAATGTTTTCATTACCCTCCCAAAGCAACTCCATACCCATAAGCAGTCACACCCCATTTCCCATCCCTGGCAACCACTAATCTATTTTCTGCCTTTATTATAGAGCTCCATTATCAAATGTGAGATATTTGGCTTGAAAACCCAACAGCCACTATGGATAGAGCCCCTACCCCTTCCCCCTCAGGTGTTTTAAATCTTGCTTTAAAGTCCAGCTCAAGATTCTCTTCCTCCAGGAAGTATTCCCTCATTTCCTCTCTGGTCCAGTTATCTAACCATCATCCTTTCCTCTCGGCCGTGGAGCCAGTCCCAGCTGTGAACTGCAGGTCTGTTCATCTTTGGCAGAAGAACTTTGTGGGGCAGATGCTACCATACCATCACATATTCAGGCCAGCACTTAGTAGACAGGGTCGTGGAGTCAATATGGTTTGTTGACTGATCTGTCCTGGGCCTCAAATGATGCTTTGTGGGGATGAAATCATTTAAATCTCAAAACATTTAATTCAAAAACAATTTGATGAGACAGATGATAACATTAAGCCCATTTTAGAGGTGAAGAAACTGAGACCCAGAAGAATTGATTAAGTTTTCAAGGTCACTGAAAGTAGTGGAGTGGGATTCTGGTGCAGAATCTAGGTGTGTAGCCACTGTATAACACGGCTTCTCTGGGGGAACACTGCCAGGGCGTGTAATATATGTTACCTCCCTTACACCTCATGACAACTCTGGAAGGTGACTGTAATTACCCCATTTTCCAGGTGAGAAACCTGATGCTCAGAGAGATGACCTGTCAAGCAGCTCATAGGTGGCAGAGCCAGGATTTGAACCCAGGTTACACGTGCTCATTCCATGGGGCTGCTGAGAACAGTACCAAGGATCGGATTTCCAAAGGTCAGCTTGGAAGCCTACTCCCATCCTGCTGGAAAGAAGAGCCGCTGGTTTTTTAAAAATAATTTTATTTATTTATTGCTGTGCTGCGCCTTCATAACTGCACGAGCTTTTCTCTGGTTTTGGTGAGTGGAGGCTACTCTCTAGTTGCAGTGTGTGGGCTTTGCATTGAGATGGCTTCTCTTGCTGCCAAGCACTGGCTCTAGAGCACCGGGGCTTCAGTCGTTGCAGTACATGGGCTCAGTAGTTGTGGCTCCTAGGCTCTTGAGCACAGGCTCAATAATTATGGCTCATGGACTTAGTGGCTCCTTGGCATGTGGGATCTTCCAGGATCAGGGACTGAACCCCTGTCTCCTGCACTGGCAAGAAGATTCTTTACTACTGAACCACCAGGGAAGCTCCAAGAACCCCTGATTGTTAAAGGGAAGTTGCTTGGTTTTCTCATCTCCGAGCGAAGGTGAAAACTACAAAGAATTTCTCTAGAAGGATCTGAAAAGCTATCCCCATTAGAGATAGAAACAATATGGCAAAAGAAACATGGTGATCAACCTTAGGATCCTGAAAAGTTGTTAGGAGAAATAAGGATTCAGCTATTTTCATGCCTTAAAGAATCTCCAGCCTTGAGGACTGGTAAGCGTGTGAGTTGACATGAAGAGGAGGGAGGGTGGGCAGGCCGTTTTGGTCAGGGTGCTGGCATCACTCTTACCTGAGAGGCTCACCTCCTGCACAGGCTTGCTGTCTGGGAGACAAGCACACCTTGAACGTGATAAATATAGATGAACATACTTTGAACCTGAAAGGAAGCTCATCAGAAGAGAGCTAATTATGGGGCTTGTTATTTACATAATTTAGATGACAATCTTGAAAACATAGTTATACTTCAGAGATTCATGACTTTAATCAGGCTGCAAATAATGACGAATAGCACAGATTAAGCCAGGCTGATTTGCACAACTATTAAATGTATAGGTCAGCACCTATACATAGAGCAAAATGCCAGGCGTTGCAAATGATCCTAGAGCCATTTGGAGAAATGAGATAATGGATCAAAAGGGAAAGTGTGGAAAATAAAAATTGATCAGGGCGGTATTTGAATGTGGAATTAGATGGGTCTGTAACTGCTTTAATCTGAGTATATAGCTGTAACATAAAAGAGTACATCTTCGTGAAAGTTTAGTGGGTAAGAACACAGTATAAATGAAAGGATTTTATTATCATAGAACCATAATGTTCAATTTTATGCAAATATAAAAAAATGACAGATAATATAACAATTGGGCTATCCAAGAAATAATATTCCACAGACGTCATCTACTTTGGGGCTGGATATAGACAGTTTGATTGTCTTAGTAACAGATAACTGACCACATGAAATGACTAGCTCTGTCTCTGGAGGCTTTATCTTGCCTGCAGACTTTTATCCATGCCATTCTATCTGCCTGCAGTGCCCTGCCTCTTCTTGTGGGCCCGCAAACGCCTTTCTGTCATTCAAGATGGAATGTAAGGCAATTTGGCAGTGTAGCAGAAAGAGGACTTGGGCTTGGCGTCCCAGCTTAGCCATTGCCTGGTTGGCCGGTCTTACTGGTTTACTCTTAATAACGTCTCTGATCCTCTGACCCTCACATCCTCCAATGCTGTTCTAAGTCGCTCAGCTGTGTCCAACTCTTTGTGATTCCATGGACTATAGCCTGCCAAGCTCCTCTGTCCATGGGATTTTTCCAGGCAAGAATAGTGGAGTGGGTTGCCATTTCCTCCTCCAGGGGATCTTCCTAACTCAGGGATAGAAACTGTGTCTCCTGCATTGGCAGGTGAATTCTTTCCCACCTGAGCCACTTGGGAAGCCCCCATGTCCTCCAATAGGCCAGGTTAATCTTCCTCCCTAACAAGCTGCTTTAGCAATTTCTCTTTCTGGTTTCACTATCACAGCATTCACAAGTATAGTCCCCTCGAGTTTATGTGAATGGGGCATTTGTGTTTCAGTCAAGGGTTTAGGGTTTAAAAATTGAAGCTGTCACTTGCTCGCTGAGCCTCAGTTTTCTCATCTTCAAAATGGGACTAATGCTTGTTGAGACAAAGGCTGACAGGTGATGAGCAAGCTGTTCCTCTTCCTCCTGGGCAAATAGCCTCCTCACTGGAGTGATGCATAATCATGTGACTGAGGCAAATCAAAGGAATACAAGCAGGAGTTATGAGGACCATTTACAACTGGAGCCCTTAAAACCTCCATGCTTTTCACCCCTCTGCCAGAGTAAGGTAGTTGAGAACTGTGACTAATAAACCATGTCTTGAAGGTAGCAGAGACCCAAGACTGGGGAGCTTTAGCTTCAGATTCATTACTTGGAAGAACATTTCCCTCCACTCCAGTTAGGAACACCCATTTGGGACTTCAAGTGAGTGAGAAACAAACATCTCGTAGCACTCGTCGCAAGCCACTGATAGCTGTAGGTTTGTCTGTTGCAGCAGCTAGCTTTACCTCAACGAATGCACCAATCTTAGAAACATGGGCATGTGTTGTGAAGATGATAACAGTGGGTGGCAGAGTTCCTGGCACGTAAAGAGCCTCTTGATGAAAGTGAAAGAGGAGAGTGAAAAAGTTGGCTTAAAAGCTCAACATTCAGAAAACTAAGATCATGGCATCTGGTCCTATCATTTCATGGCAAATAGATGGGGAAACAGTGGAAACAGTGGCTGATTTTATTTTTATGGGCTCCAAAATCACTGCAGATGGTGACTGCAGCCATGAAATTAAAAGACACTTGCTCCTTGGGAGAAAAGCTATGACTAACCTAGACAGCATATTAAAAAGCAGAGACATTACGCTGCTAACAAAGGTCTGTCTAGTCATGTAGTCATGTATGACTATAGCTTTGTCAGTAGTCATGTATGGATGTGAGAGTTGGACTATAAAGAAAGCCAAAGAATTGATGCTTTTGAACTGTGGCTCTGGAGAAGACTCTTGAGAGGCCCTTGGACTGCAAGGAGATTCAACCTGTCTATCCTAAATGAAATCAGTCCTGAATATTCATTGGAAGGACTGATGCTGAAGCTGAAACTCCAATACTTTGTTCACCTAATGTGAAGAACTGACTCATTTGAAAAGACCCTAATACTGGGAAAGATTGAAGGCAGGAGGAGAAGGGGATGACAGAGGATGAGATGGTTGGATGGCATCACTGATGCGATGGACATGAGTTTGAGTAGGCTCCGGGAGCTGGTGATGGATAGGGAAGCCTAGCGTGCTGAAGTCCGTTGGACCGCAGAGTCAGACACGACTGAATGACTGAACTGAAGTGAACTGAATAAGCCCTTACCAAAATCTGATAAATGAATGGACCATTAAGTCCTCCAAAAGAGAAAATAGAATTAGTATAGATGATGGTTTCCCCCATGGCAAGCCAAGTTTAATTTTGTTCTGTCAAGTTAGATACAAATAATTGGAACTTCAGGTTTGTAAGGACTATACTCTCTTGTGGCTAAATTAGTATAACTTATAATCACATTTCTCACAGATTTCCAGAATATTGGTGCTGAATGGGACCTTAGCTGGCAAACTATACACAGCCTTCTCATTTTGTAGATGGGAAAACCAAGGCTTGGAGAGGGTTATTCTTCCAGAGTAATTAGGGGCAGAGCAAGGACTTGTAACTTGTAATTATTTTCACAATTAAAAGAAAGATTTTCTGATAATTAAAGTTACAAATGATGGCGGCTGAAAATTGGGAGAATAGAAAAGTTTTATTTGATGGAGGAAATAGGAAGAGCTCTAATGGAGACATGGGTTATGTTTCGTATCTTTTATTTAGGTATCTTTTTCCACAGTGCTTAACAGAGATCATGGTGATTCATAATTTTGAATACTAGGCAACTAGACTTGATCCTGCACCTCAGGGAAGATTTAAAGCTCCCTGTGTCATTCTTGGGGCTGAGATTAGGGGGGAGTAGGGCCACTGTGGCTTCTCTGGTGGCTCAGATGGCAAAGAATCTGCCTGCAATGCAAGAGACCTGGGTTTGATCCCTGGGTCAAGAAGATCCCCTGGAGAAGGGAATGGCAACCCGCTCCAGTATTCTTGCCTGGAGAATCCCATGGACAGAGAAGCCTGGTAGGCTATACAGTCCATGGGGTTGCAAGGAGTCAGACATGACTGAGTGACTAAGCATGCATGCAGGACCACTGTGGCTGTTTTGACAAAACGACACCCCACAGAGTGGAAGAGTTGCCACTTCCTTCTTGAGGCAGTGAGGTGGGGGTTTGTGTTGGGGGTGGAGTTGGAGCCTGCATGTTCTGGGTAAAGCCCTCCACCTAGCTTGGCACTTCCATTGCTCTCTGCCTGTGGGGGTGGGGGTAGGAGTGTGGGGTGGGAGCAGGCGTTTTGGTCCTTGTGTGGCCCAGTACAGCCCTAGGTGTGCAACTTTCAAAACTAGGTAGTTGGTGGGTCTTCCTTGGTGGTCCAGATGCTAAGACTCTGTGCTCCCAGTGCAGGGGTTCCAGATTCTATTTCTGGTCAGGGAACTAGATCCCACATGCTACAGCTAAGACCCAGCACAGCCAAGTTAATTAATTAATTAATTTAAAAAAAAGTGTTAGTCGCTCAGTTGTGTCCAATTCTTTGTAGCCCCATGGACAGTAGCCAGCCAGTCTCCTCCATCCAGGGAAACTTCCAGGGAAAAATACTGAACTGGGTTGCCATTTCCTTCTCCAGGAGATCTTCCCAACACAGGGATCGAACCCGTCTCCCACATTGTAGGCAGACTCTTTACTGTTTGAGCTATAAAGGAAGCTAATTTTAAAAAAACAGGATTAAAAAAAAAAAAACTACAAGGTTGGAGTTGTGAGGTCAAGGTCAGGGGGCATCTCTGCCCACCTTTCTAGCAACTGTTGAATGGTTCTTTTCTGAAATATCCTGAATGGTAGTTTGTGGGGAACTGATTACTGCTTTTTGCTACGAAGGGACTTCTCACCTATGGTAATTTGTTAATCATTTTCATAAATCCTCAGGGAGGGGAACTGGTCTCCCATAGTTCCCTTTAGCCCCCAAGAGGATGGATACGTCCAGGGAAACTGCCAACAGAGGGCAGAGAGAAGACCCCTCATCCCCTGTGAAGAGGTTAATAGCCTTTCCAGGAGCCCGGTCCTGACCTCATTGCTGTGGTGTCTCTAATCAGCCTGTTCTGGTGGGAGGGACTGCTGCTTTGAACACAGAGGCACAACCTAACTTTTAGCATTTAGTAACAAGAAGGAGGTGGTTTTACAACGAGGAGGTCTGAGGCCCTGCGGCTCTTCATGATTACCATTATTTAAGGCTTATCTGGTAGAAAAATGGAGTCTAACTACTACACACCACTATGAGAATCTTACTTCCCTCACTTTTTTTTATTTTTACCTAACCAACACTCTCTACCCACCATTTTCCTTGCCAGCTCTTACTTAAACTTAGTTTCTGCAACGCTGTAGGTCACATCTGTCTGTAACCAAAGCTGTCACATGGAGCCTTTGTATGCATGGAGTGAAATCTGAGTATTACCCCAAAACACTTAAGAGTAACTGGAATCTTCACTACATTATTGAGAAAATGATGAAGGCAGATAATTGCGATAATGCAAAGAAAATTTCTAAACATTCTCTTTTTCTCCACTGCCCACCCCATCCCCCAATACAGCAGTTTCTCCCCAGTTTCTCTCTTCCCACTAGTTGTGCTACTAACTACCGGTTAGGTTCCTTAACTCTTTGTACATTTAAATAGCTATTCTCAGGACTTCCCTGGTGGTTCAGTTGTTAAGACTTTACCTTCCAGTGCAGTGGGTGAGGGTTCGATCCCTGGTTGGGGAGTTAAGATCCCACATATCTCTTGGCCAAAAAACGAAAACATAAAATGGAAACAATATTGTAATGAATTAAAAAAATAAAGGCTTTAAAAAAAAAACAGTATTTTTAAAAAAAGAAACGCAGACTTCCCTGGTGGCACTGTGGGTGAGGATCTGCCTGCCAATGTAGGAGACATGGGTTTGATCCTTGGTCTGGGAGGATCCCACACACCTCAGAGCGACCAAGCCTGTGTGCCACAACTACTGAGCCCACGGTCTAGAACCCAAGAACTGCAACTACTGAGCCTGTGTGCCCTAGAGCCCATGTTCCACAGCAAGAAAAGCCACCACAATGAGCAGCCTGAGCGGCACAATGAAGAGCCCCCCTACTCCTCTGCGGTAGTCAGCTAGAGGAAGAAGCCCCACATGCAGCGGCAGACACTCAGTACAGCTCAAAACAAAAACAAAAAAATCTGTTCTCTGCTCTCTCTAAAACAAATCTGGTCAGGCTTGGAGGTTCTCCTCCAATGGCCTCTGCGATGCACATAAAAAAAGCCCAGAACTTTCAAGTGGGTAGAGAATAAGGCTCTAAATATTTATATGTTAATATTTTCCTATCTCATAGTTTATACTCTCCCCTTCCATTTCAATAATGCTTTCTTGTAAGACGGTTTCATTTCTACAATGGATGTATCTGTAGGGAGTGTGCTTAGACATGTATCAGGTAACTTCAAAGCAAAATCAGGCTCTGAGAGCCGAATAAATAACGTGGGGACTGAGTTCAAGACATTGAAAACAAAAGCCCATAGCAGACAACAGGAGGCAAGAGGTTGTTTCCAAAAGCATTTCAACAGCTCCCTCTGGCCTTCAGTCCTTTTTCCTGTTGGTCTGTTCTCTGTTTCTCTTCTTCCTCTTTCTTTTTGTTTTACCCTCCCAAGCTGTTGACAATAGTTTCGTCCATAGACACCACCCAGCATGGAATTTTGCTGACTTCTAGCATAAAGGATTAAATGGAAAAGGAAAATCTTCAGGTCAGGGAAACCAAGTCCAGACTTATGCTGAATTTCGTAGAGATGGAAAGGAAAACCCACTCTGAACTCCTGGAAACTGCTAGTTAACACTTCCAGCCAAAGAGAAATGTGAAAATGAAGCCTTCACAGCACTGAAAACAGAGAAGTCTGCCTCTCATGCTTCTAATTGGCAATGAGGTCCTGTCCCCCAAGGGAGATGGTGTAGGTTGACGATGGTGAGAAGAGAGAACTCCCTCACAATAAAAAGACACACAGAGAGATTTTATTTGAAAAATAGAACTGTAACTGACATGATCAATTTCTTGGTACAGGAGGGATCAAGCTACTTAGAAAGCATCTGTGCGGAGGGTGGGGACGGAGTGTCTGGTTAAACACTGCCCCAGGCACATCTGGGGTCAGTCGTACCCTGGTCTGGATGACCCGCCCCCTCCTCAGTTTGCACCCTGGTAGATTCCTGTCTGGTGGGCATCTAGCAGCTGTCTGAATATCACTGGCTATTGATTGACTGATTAATTAACCATACTCAGTGTGTCATTTCAGGGAGCTTGGGGAAAAGAAAGGGGTGTTGCAGGGAGATCTGAAAGCAAAGAATGGCAGTTCTGACAGAACCATAGAATCTGTTTCCCCGTGCACTTGGAAATTACTGCTTCTGGAGCTATCAGCACCGTTGTCATGCCTCCAGAGAGTTTCCTGTGTGGTTGAGCTGAATGAGTGCAACCCCATTTCCCCAGGATACGCTGGTCAAGTTCACTTCTTGCCCTGCCACCTCCCCCACCCCACCCTCATCCCCACCATGTCTGTGACAAAAGATAGGACAGACCAGGCTCTGTCTCAGCCTTCCCACCCCCCAGTATCCAGAAAGATGGCACCTCCTGGGGACAAGAGCTTTTGTCAGAGACTGCCTGCCCTGGAGAACACACACTGCATCTATACATGATGCCTCATGCCGGAAAACCTTTCCTCATTAACACTTCCTCCCCAAGGAAGTCACTGGAATCATTGTGTCATGTAAGCCGTTTGCAGCCCAGGTGAATAAGGCGTTTTGGCTCCTGTTTATGTGAAAGTCTTTGTCATAAAGCTGGCTTGACAACAGTGAGATTTCCCAGTGAGGTTGTTCCCAGTTCCATTATATCACTCATCTTTGTAGCAAAAACGTGTTGCGTGCCTATTTCGTGCATACGTGCTGGATGCTGAGACTAAAAAAAGACGAACACCACCAGTTTCTGCTCCTCAGCTGCTCAGCGTCTAGACACAAATGCAGATTATTGCAGTACGAGTCCAGACCACTGGGTCTAATGGCAGCTCTTCCAGGACTGTGGCTGAGAAGGGAGGGCAAACCCTCCAGGCAGAAGGATGCTCTTTCTCTTCCCCCCAGTCAGCTGGTCTTCTTCTTAGTTAATCTTGTCACTCTTAACCTTATTTTCCCATTTTGTAATTTTGCCCTCAACTCTTTCCTTTCCCTTTCGTCTTTCTAACACTCAACACATTTCTTGGTTTAATCTCAGGTCCTCTCCCATATGCTTGCAGTCCCTGCCCGGCCCCTTCCCCCATGGCCCTCAGCGCTGACTTCAGTCGTGTGCCCGCTGGACTCCTTGCCCCCAGGTTCCCTCTTCAGTCCTACCATCCTGCCTGCAAGGTCAGGCTCCTAACATACCAGATCATATCACTCTTTGCTTAGAGACCCTGTCTGTCTCTCTTTAGCTTTTGGTGTGACTAGGCATTTACACCATCTGTAGACACTCAGTGAAGCAGGGGTAGTGATGGCAATCCCTGACCCAGGAAGAAATGGAATGCAAGGAGGGGGCTCAACCACTAGCTCATATGGGCATAGGCAGGACTCTGGTGGTGATGGCACATGGGAACCACAGACTCCTGGTTCGCACAACTCCCTCCAGCCCCTGGATCTGGAACTCTGGGTGAGGCCTGAGCGTCAACAGATTTACAAAGCTCCCCTGGGTGATTCTGATGGACAGTGAACATCGCAAACTTCTGTGCTGCTGGGAAACCCAGTAGGCTCTGTGCTGTGGGATGGATTATGTGCTTTGAAAAAGGACATTCCTATCAGCTCCACCTCACAGGGAACACAGTCTTTGTGTCCCTGGTGGTCTTTTGGTTCAAGGTCCCAAACGAAACAGTGACCACTCAGCTCTGGAAGCCATCATAGCCCTAATCTTGGCTCTGCTGCTCTGTAAGCTCTATCCACTGGGCTAATTTGCCAAAAGCCCATCTGTTTCAGAGAAAATACAGGTTTTAAAACTCAACCAATTCCTCATCCTAGACGCATACATTCTGGTTTCTATAGGGATTTAATCAACAAAGTTTTAGTTGTCTGCTCACAATAGCATAGGAGTATCGTATATTTTATGAAGCATGTCTCAAACCAAGTGCAATCTTTGCTTCAGGCCTGCTTTGAAAAATGTTTTTTGTATTCTGAGCTTATGATACTTCAGTAGTTTTAGAAAGTATGTAGATTTGCTTTTAATTCACTACACATTCGTTTTTGTTTTGGAAGGGGGAAGTGTATTGATCTTACAAGATCATAAAAATATTGGTTTGTTTCAGGGTTCAGCGTGTGTGTGTGTGTGTGTGTGTGTGTGTGTGTGTGTGTGTGTGTTTGGAGGTGGGGGGATGACTTTGTTTTGTTTTTTATTGGCATTTTAATTCATTTCTTGCTAGGAAACATGCATTTCTTTTGGTGGTAACCACAACATGAAAATGTTAGTCATTCAGGCATGTCCAGCTCTCTGTGACCCATAGACTATAGCTCGCCAGGCCCCTCTGTCCATGGAAATTCTCCAGGCAAGCATGCTGGAGGGGGTTGCCATTCCCTTCATCAGGGAATCTTCCTGACTCAGGATCAAACCTGGGTCTTGTGCAATGTGGCCAGATTCTTTACTGTCTGAATCACCAGGGAAGCCCCAGTCACAACACAGCACCCGCACAAAATTACTCATGGTCACAAAAATTTAAAATGTGTAGGAAACCTCCTCTTTTCCTTAGGGAAGGTAGATGAGCTGAGACTTTTTTGTTTTGTTACATAAGTCTCTGCTACTGGCCTCTGGCTAATCCAAACAGCCTCATTATTCAAATCAGGGCTGGCTAGGCCTTGGGCGAAGCTGCCTGTTTAGAAGCGTTTTTTTGCTTTTTACCCTGATATCCTCCATGGTTTATTGTGTGCTGTCCTCTACGTGACACAAGCCTAAAGAGACCATTTGTCTGCATCATCTCTGCTTGCCTTGCTTCTTAATGCAAGTCTTCAATTTTGTCTCAGTCACCCTGTCCCTTCCTCTAATTTCTTCACCAATTTTCCCCACTTGATAATTATAAAGAAAAACATTAGCAATGACACCTCCCCCCTCCCCTTTGCTCTTTTCTCTTCATAAATATCCTTGACTGCAAGACATCCAGTACAGCACATTCATCCATTTTTAATCTGTCTCTTCTTGCGGTTACTGAAGGGACTGAAGGACCCTGAACAATGGTCTCCAAAACCTTGGGCTGAGCCTTTCTTCTCATAGCGGGGAAGGTGCTGAGGACATAATGGAGTGTGATCAAATAAAGGTCTGTTGTCTGAAACACTCCCTTTCAAGGTGAATATGGATTTTCATCACATGAAACCAGAAGCTAGTGAGCCAGTTTTTCATGCCTGAATATTATTAGCAAATGGGAAAATAATTTGGAGAGACGGCAGACTGAAAAACTGGTTCCTCATAGGAGCACTGTCCCTGAGGCAGCCCAGAGGGCCCTGGGGACAGACACACAGAATGATGACAGGGCAGCTTCAGTGCTGGTTCAGAAAGCGCCTCACGGAGGGGTTCTGGCTTGCTATGGTATCTTCAGGGGTCTGTTGACAGCTGACTTTGCCTTTGCAGTGTACACTCTCCTTGGAGGACCTCATCCACTCTTTCTGCCATTCCCTAGCTGTACCTTTTGACACCTCCCACTGTTGTATTGGGTTGGCCAAAAAGTTCGTTCTGGTTGTTCTGTACTGGATCATGGAGAAACCCGAAGGAACATTTTGACCAACCACAATATCTTCAATCAGCTCTCTCCTTCAGCTCCAGAACACAACAGCCTCTGGAAATCTTCAGGCATGTCCAAAACAGAATTCACTTTCTGGACACCCTTAGTCTGTCCCCCAAACATGCTCTTCTGAGTGATCCACTCAGATAAATAACACTATCACCTACTACATTCATAGACCAGAAACCACAGAGTTCTCCAGGGTTTCTTTTGTCCATTATTTTGGCCAACAGTTTGGCCATGAAGACTCCTGATTGGATCTCAGACACACATCCAGAGTCAGTCTGGACCACCTCCATCCTAATTCATTCACTTGCCACCTCTCACCTGACAGACAAGTGCCTCCCAGCTGAGCTTGTGGATGCCTCCACTACTGTAGGATCTGTCTGTCTTCTCCACTACTGTAGGATCCATCGTTCCACAGCACTTGTCTTTTAAGGCCACAGATAAGAAACTTCCACAGGCTCTTAGAAGTCTGCCAGAGAAGGTCCAAACTTCTCTTCATGGTGTCTCAGACCCTTCCCAATCTGACTCAAACCTACCTTGCTAGCCTTAGCTTCCCTAAAAAAATGGCACTCTGGGCTTTCTATCATTTGAATTTTTATAGTGTCTCTACTCTGTGCCTAGCACCCAGCTAGGCACCCCAGATTCAGAGAGGAGGAAGGCACAGGTCCTAGAAGCATTCAACACTCAAAGAAGTAAATAGACAAGAATAGAGATTGTGACAAAGCACACCAGGAGAGAAAGGAGAGCCTTCTGTAGACTTCACAGAGGGAGCTTTAACTGCCTGAGAGGCTTATAGATGGTTTCTAGGGAGTTGTAACCAAAAGTGGGGTCTGTCTGCTTGCAGCTCCAAAGCTAATAAAGAGGCAAGTTGGTGGAAAAGAAAGTTTGCTTTGTTTTGGATGCAGGCAACCAGAGGGTGGGGACGGAGGGTGAACACCTGTCCACAGGCTGACTCTCCCTACTGACACTGGGGGCAAGAGCTTTTATAGACAGAAGGAGGTGGCTCTGTGCAGAAATGGCACAGTCAGCTCTGACAGTCATCTTGGAACTGGTCATGCAGTGGTCTGACCAGCATCCTCTTGATTGCTCTAAGTACAGATAATCTTCAGTTCCAAGGTAAGTTTGTTCCCGTTTTCTTGAGGCCACTTCTGGGAACTGTGGTTGCTTATGTCATGGCTTCAGTGTGGTCATCGTGTAGCTAACTTCTTCCACTTGGTGGGGGTTTCAGTATCTACTGAACAGCTCAAATAATATCAGAATATTATCCACAGCCCTTGAGAAGGAGCTACAGGTCCTTGACTTTGCTTACCGACTAAGCTATTGTTGTTTTGTCCTGTTTGACTGTCTCCCTTTGCTCTTATATTTTCTTACTTCTCTGATGAAACTTATTCTTTGGTTAAAGTTTTTCCACAGACAAAAGGCAGGTGGAGGACATGGCTGAGGAAGGACCATAGGATCCTGCTCCATTTCAGAGTTCGCTACCAACCAAGAATCTGAAGGACAAGTGCAGAGGGAACAGCATGTGCAAAGGCACAAAATTAAGAGATGGCAAAGCATGATCTTGAACCACAAAGAAGTCCAAGTGGCTAGAGCAGATGCAGCCCAGAGGAATGTAGTTGGAAAGGAGGCTGCAGAGGCAGGCAGTGGTGAGAGTGAAGAATTGTGTCTGCCAGGTGATGTGTGTACTACCATTTTTATTCTCATTCACAAGGAACATGTGTCATCTGTACTAGTTTCCTAGGGCAAAAATCGCCACAAGCTGGGTGGTTTACAACAAGAGAAACCTACTCTTTCACAATTTGGAGGTGGGAAATTAAAAATGAAGATGTCATCATCTTGTTGGGTACTATTAGAAGGTCTGGAGAATAATCTGATCTGTGCCTCTCTCCTAACTTTTGCTGCTTGCTAGCCATCATCTGCATTCTTTGGCTTGCATCAGTAGATACATTATTCCAACCTCTGCTTCGGTCTTCACATAGATTTTTTTCCTCTGGGTCAATGTCAGGGTCCAAACTTCCCTCTTCTTGTATGGATGTCAGTCATTGGATTCGAGCTTCACCCTAATCCGGTATAACCTCATCTCACCTTGAGTACTTCCTCAAAGACCCTATTATCCTATTTCCAAATAAAGTCATTTTTCCAGTTAACTGGAGTTAGGACTTGAACTTACCTTTTTAGGAGACACAGTTCAATCCACGACACCATCTTTGACCTCAACCATGTGAACGAGTTAACCAAGGGTGTTAATTTGCTTCAGCAGGGAAACAGGTATTATGAGTGCTTGCTCTGTGCTGGGCGCTATACCAACAGCTTATCTGTGTACTTTGGGCACTCAGTGGGGTGATTCCTATTACCCAAGATTTGTCATGGAAAGCCCTGTCTCAACTGAGAGACATGCAAACTATACAACTTACAGGAAATGGGCCAATCCTGTCAAAGTTTTTATTTTACTTAAAAAAATAATGTATCTATTTTATTTTTGGCGTGCTGAGTCTTTGTAGCTGTGCCTCATTAACTGTACCACAGGGAAGTCCTTTATTTTCCTTTCTGAATTTTTACTTTTTTTTTTTAGTCATGCCATGCGGCTTGTGGTATCTTAGTTCCCCAACCAGAGATCGAACCCTGGCCTTTGGTTGTGAGGGAGCAGAGTCCTAACCATTGAAATCACAAGTGAAGTGAAGTAAAAGTCACTCAGTTGTGTCCAATTCTTTGTGACCCCATGGACTATACAGTCCGTTGAATTCTCCAGGCCAGAATACCGGAGTGGGTAGCCTCTCCCTTCTCCAGGGGATCTTACCAACCCAGGGGTTGAATCCAGGTCTCCTGCAATGTGGGCGAATTCTTAACCAGCTGAGCCACAGGGAAGCCCAAGAACACTGGAGTGGGTAGCTTATCCCTTCTCCAGTGGATCTTCCTGACTGAGGAATCGAACTGGGGTCTCCTGCATTGCAGGTGGATTCTTTACCAACTGAGCTATCAGGGAGGCCTGAAAGTACCAGGGAATTTTTTTTCTTAATTTTACATTAAAATTAGGGGAACCACCAGGGAATTCCCTAGTTTTAAACAAAATTTTTAAAAAGTATTATTTTATTAATATTTTGAATGAATATTTTTCAAGTGACTTTAGTAATCCCACCAACATTTGATTGTCTACTACAAATAGAGTGATCATGACTCCTAGTGTTCAAGACAGTTCTGGTTTATGTTGTTTTTTCCAACTCTCCCACCAAGTTAACCCCATTCCCACCATCAGTGTTTCCTGGGTTAAATGATAAATTTTAAGGTCACCCTAATCATCAGAGGGCTATTGTGCTGGGTGCTGGAGGCACAAAGTGGAAGTGGGGGGTGGGGGTGGGTGGGGAGGGTGCCTGCCCTTGAGGGACTCACAGTCCATCGCATGAGGGAAGTGAAGAGGCATTCATACCACAGTGGGATCCGTGCTTGGCCTTGGATGGGACAGGAGGCCAGGATAATGCTCAGGGGTTTGAATGGAAAGCGCCTGTTAATTCACTGGAAATCAGTCAGATGAACAATCAGTTCACCTCAGACTGGCAGAGGAATAGCTTCTGACGGATCTAGGATGGCCAGTTGGATGAAAGGTCTCTGTTACTCTGCTTAAGGGCTTCTCTCTCTCTCTGTCTGTATCTGCCTGTCTCTCTCTGTGCCAAGCATCTGGTCAAAGGCTAGGTATCCTGTCGAGTCCATCCTCACTATGACCTCTGCCACACTCTGTGGCCATCTTTTCCTGAAGGAGGGGGCAGAGGGCTGTCATTTGTTGTAATCACCATGTTTTAGAAACAGTCTAAAAAAAATAACCCTCAGTCCTTCCCTTTCAACTCAGGGCAGACAGAAGAGTGAGCCCAAGTGTAAGGTGATACTACCTTCACTTTGTAACCCTTGGGGCTTGATCTCCACACCTGGAGGGAGTTGCTCAGGAGGAAAAAAGTATTTCCATGGAAAAGTGTCTCTTTTATTCCTTAGGCATCTAACCTGCTGACTAGGACAAGTCCTCTTGTAAGAAGGAGGTTTTTTCAAATTCTGTCAAAGGACACTCCCAAGAGTGCAGACCCATGATTTTAAAGCTGTCTCATGGTCCTGCCTCATGCTACACGTTCCAGGAACTTTTTCAGACGGTAACTCAGAAAGGGAGATTGTTTTTCTCCAGGGGCCTGAGCTGTTTCGAAAAGCTAGTGACGTAAATAATGGGGTTGTAGAGAGAGAACCAAAGGCTGAGGACTGACCTCGGCAGCAGCCTGGGAAGAGCCATACAAGTCCAATGTCTCCTTTAGATGATGCTGACACAGCTTTTACTTAGGAATTCATTTTCCTCAAAGAAACTTGATGTGATGAATTGGTACCTGACCTTCTAGTGTTAGTCACTCAGTCATGTCAAACTCTTTGCAATCCCATGGACTTTAGCCTGCCAAGATTCTCTGTCCCTGGGATTCTCCTTAATCCTACAGGAATCTCCTTAATCTGTCCATGGTGGTGGTGGTTTAGTCACTAAATCATGTCTGACTCTTGTGACTGCATGGACTGTAGCTTGCTAGGTTCCTCTGTCCCTGGGATTCTCCAGGCAAGAATACTGGAGTGGGTTGCCATTTCCTTCTCTAGGGGATCTTCCTGACCCAGGAATCGAACCTGGGTCTACTGCATTGCAGGCAGATTCTTTACCAACTGAGCTTTGAGGGAAGCCCCCTAATTAATCCCAAGGACAGAGGAGCTTTGTGGTTTACAGTCTGTGGTGTTGCAAAGAGTTGAATACGACTACGTGACTAACAGTTTCACTTTCCTCTTATATGTGAGGGGAAACTGAGGCATCTAACTTGTTCATGGAGCCTGGGCTGCTGTGAGATTGCAGGCTGGCTTACTCTAGCTGCGGACTGGAGCATCCCAGTGTGTGGTTCATAGAATGCTCTTCCTCTCCTGTCTGCTGGGACTGATTTGCTGCCTGGTCAGGGCTGAGTCCCAGTGGTGCCAGCAGATATGAAGACCTGCCCCTCCCTAGGACCTGCCCTCGCAGAGAGCCATCCACTACAACCCTGGAGCACACACTGACACTTGTTCTCCTGCTTTCACTTAAATCTCAGCAATGCAGCCAACGTCAGGCTGCAGAAACTTCAGAGATGAGGATTTGGGGGAAACTTTCAGATTTTAGAGAGATCACGTCAGAGTCATTTCTAGCAAGACTCATCACAGCAAAGAAAACAGAACAAGGATATTAAACAAAGTGCTATTCTCAGCCATGCTTTCTCCACGTAGGTGCTGCTTCTTGCTGGTCGGTCCCCAGAATGTTCCTGCTGACAGATGGCCTGCTTTGGAACAGGTGTGGTGCACTGGCCTAGCCTACAGGAAAGAGTGTTAGACTGTGAAGAGGATTGATTCCATCCATTCATCTATTGATCAATCAATCTATCTATCAGTCCATTCATCCACCCATACACCAAGTTATTCATTAATTGTTGAAACTATTAAGCATCTACTGTGCACCAAGGAAGGCTATGACCTGGCTCCCAATCATGGCTGCTGGGTAGACAAAGCTCAGCTCCTTCATCTCCTAGAACAGTCAGGAAAAGCCCTGATAGGGAAATTAAATAAAGAGTCTTGTTTAGGCTTCAGAGACAAAGCAGAGCAGGCCTCTGACCTTGCTTTTAACCTGCCTGGACACTGCCCTGACTGTGAGTGCCCTGACTGCCTGCTGTGAGTACAAGACTTGCAGCACCATGGATAAGACAGGCGATAAATCCTGAAACTGTTGAGCCTCTGGAGGGGGTCTGGCCATCCAAGCTCCAGGTTTAACAACATTCCAAGTTTCCATGACAAAACAAACAGCATCAATGTGAAACCAGAGGTGCAATTTGCTCACAGGTTGATGATAATATCAGTTTGTGGGATTATAAGTGGGAACCCTGAACTGCAATTTTGGGAACCCATGGAGCAGATGTGCTACCTGGGACCTTTTTCCAATTGGGACTCCAGATGTGCTGTGTCACAAGATTTCTCAGTGCTGTTTGAGTCTGGATGTTGGTCAAAAACCCAGTTTGGTGATGTATCCTCTGCTGTTTCGATTTCTCTTTTCTTTTAATGTTAGGATATTGAAAGCACTGTAGGTAATGCTTTTCTTAATATTGGTATTATTTATTTGTATATAATGTGTGGCTTATTTTGTTAACAAATCCTTTGAACCTGAGATGAAAGTGAAAATTTTGAGCAAAACAAGCGCATGAAGCATGATTGAGAAGCATCCATACATGTGCTTCTTGGGAATCACATTGTCCAGGAAGGACCACACTCTTCACCGATATTCAGTTACAGCCCAGTATTGTGTAGCTAAGTGGACTTTATTATTCTATGCTGCGTATGGTGGTGGTGGTTTAGTCTGTAAGTCATGTCTAACTCTTGCGACCCCATGGACTGTAGCCCGCCATGGGCTTCTCCAGGTAAGAATACTGGAGTGGGTTGCCATTTCCTTCTCCAGGGAATCTTCCTGACCCAGGGACAGAACCCTGGTCTCCTGTGCTGCAGGCAGATTCTTTACCAACTGAACTATAAGGGGAGGGAGATGGTAAGCCCTGGAGTCAATGACTTATCCAAAGAAATGGGAGGTCTAGGGAGCAGAGCCCCCAGGCTAGAGGCACACTCGCCTCCGAGTCTGGGGTGGCCACGGGGCTGGTTTGGAGTGAAGTGGAGGTGACTGTGCATCACCCGTGCGTCGTGGCCATATGACATTCGGCATCTGTTCCTCCACCATCCCTTCTCCTCGTGGACTGGAATGCGATGTGACCATGATGCAGCTTCCATCTTGCGTCTGTCACTAACACGGGATGGCAGAGACCAACATGGGAGAGCCGAGGTCCCTAAACGAATGGAAACCCCACAGGCCCCATCCTACTTCATGCCTTCGGCATCTCTAAACCAGAGGTGGAAGTGTCCTATAACTTTTCTCCCTTCCTCAATGCAATGGTAGCAGTGTGGCCTTCTAAAACCCAGCTCATTCACCTATTCCAAAGCCTCTAAGGGGTTTCCCATTTCTTAAAATGTGAAGTTGAAATCCTTTGTGTGCTTAGTCACTTAATCGTGTCTGACTCTTTGCAACCCCAAAACTAGCTCACCAGGGTTCTCTGTCCATGGGATTCTCCAGACAAGAACACTGGAATGGGTTGCCATGCCCTCCTCCAGGGGATTTTCCCAACCCAGGGATTGAATCCAGGTCTCCCAAATTGTAGGCAGATTCTTCACCATCTGAGCCACCAGGAATCCCCTGCCTGACACTAAAAGCTCCCCACTCTGACTCGTCCCTCTAGACATGTCCAACATGATCTCCATGGCTCCCTTCAATTGCCCCCCTCTAGTCAAGCTCATACCGCCCATCTATCCATTCATTTGTTGGTTCATTCCTTTGATGTTGGGAAAAGCCTCATGTTCTCGAATTATCCAATAGCCCCTTAAAAGGCCCCCTGCTTCCAGTTTTGTCCCTGTTGTGTATTCTCACCTCAGCAATCAGAGAAATCCTGTTTAAAACTTGTCAGACTCTGACAGTCCTCTGGTCAAAACCATCCAACATCACGTTGCCAGATTTAACCAATAAAAATACAGGATAACCAATTAAATTCCAGTTTTAAATAAACTATAAATACTTAAAAATATAACTCATGCAATATTTGGGATATACTTACACTAGAAAAAAGTCATTGTCCATCTGAAATTCAGATTTACTGTGTGCCTTATATTTTATCTTGCAGTCCTATCCATACCAATGATTTCCCTTTTCACTCAAAGTTAAAGACCAAGTCCTTGTATGATCTGATGCCTGCGTCTCTCTGATCTCATCATTCATCACTCTCTGGCTGCCTTCTCTTTCCTGCTCACTGTCTTCTTGGGCTCCTTGAACACTAAGCACATTCCTACCTCAGGGCCTTTGCACCTGTTGCTCCCTCTGCTTGGAATATTCTCCCCTCCCAGGGAGTCACAGCGTCTCCCCCTGTCACGCCTAGTGGTGATTTAGTCACTAAATGATGTCTGACTCTTTGTGATCCCATGGACTGTAGCCCCTTTGGTCTCCTCTGTCCATGGATTTCCCAGACAAGAATACTGGAGAGGGTTGCCATTTCCTTCTCTACTGGCTTCCAGTAGCTCTGTTCAAATGCCATCTTTTCAATGAAGCTTCTCAATGATTCTGTCTAAATTGCTACTTACTACGTACTGTCATGCCCTCTCCTTGTTTCACACATTATTTTTTCTCTAGAGCATTTATCATTTCCTGACAGACTTATTTATTTGTTTATTTGCTCATTGTCAGTCTTTCTCCTAATTGGGATCTAAGTTCCAACAGAGCAGGTACTTGGTCTGTTATACTCAGTACAGCAATCTCCGTGCCTGGAATTAGGCCTACAAAAGTCAGTAAGCAGTGAAACACTGATGAATGGGCCAAAAGAAAAATCAATAGACAAATAATTACATGATACCACTTTGCAGAGTGACAAGTGCTACAGAGACAAATGAAGTAGGACAAGCGAAGAGGATGATGGACCAGGCTATCTTATGTGGGGTGGTCTGCTCTGAGAATAGACCTGAATGAAGTCTTAAAAAAATTGTTTGATTGATGTTATCAACTATAGTCATCACGTTTGATTTATTTTTTTAATATGGACCATTTTTAAAGTCTTTATTGAATTAGAATTTGTTGCAATATTGCTTCTGCTTTATGCTTTGGATTTTTTGGCCATGAGGCATGTGGCGTTTTAGCTTCCTGACCAGGGATCAAACTTGCACCTCCTGCATTGAATGGCAAAGCCTTAACCTCTCAACTGCCAGGGAAATCTCCAGTCACCATGTTTAATTAGATGCTAAGTAATAGTGAAAGTGTTAGTCGCTCACTTGTGTCCCACTGTTTGCGACCCCATGGACTATATAGTCTGCCAGACTCCTCTGTCCATGGAATTCTCCAGGCAAGAATAATGGAGTGGGTTGCCATTTCCTTCTCCAGGGGATCTTCCAAACTGAGGGATCAAACCCGTGTCTCTTGTGCTTCCTGCATTGGCAGGCAGATCCTTTACCATCTGAGCCACCGAGGAAGCCCATTCAATTAGACCCTAAGTGAGTGAAATTTTGGTGAAATCCCCTTCCACATTCAACCTTCCTTTTGTTCTTTCCTATACGCTAATCACCTTCTTAGGTAGAAGTCTTACCTCATATGCATAGAGAGCTTGGTAGTTGGACCATGTCCTGTGTAGACATAAATAAAACAAGACAGTTCCCTCTATTCTGGTCTATATAATCAGCAGAGAACAATGAGTAAATTTCTTTAAAATTTATTTTGCACTGGGGTATAGCCAATTGACAAACAAGGTTGTGATAGTTTCAGGTGAACAGTGAAGGGACTCAGTCATACATACACATGTATCCATTCTTCCCCACCACTGCATTCTCCCCAAACTCCGCTACCATCCAGGCTGCCACATAACATTGAGTAGAGTTCCATGTGCTATAAGTAGGTCCTTGTTGGCTATCCATTCTCAACAAAGCAGTGTGTACATGCCCGTCCCAAACTTCCTAACTATCCCTTTCCCCGATCCTTCCTGCAGCAACCATAAGCTCTGAGTAAATTGGTGGGAGCGGTGATGAGGTTTATTTTTCAGACCTGAACTTGGCAGTAGCTGCTGATTGAACCCTTCTGACAGCTGCTGACAACCGCTTAACATGTCAGCCTTCCTCCAGGAGCCACTTCCTTTCCTGACAGCACGCAATTCAGTGTGAAATGTCTCTGAGGCTTCACTCTGCGCTGGGGGCCACAGACAAGAGCTTAGACCAGGAAGTGAAAATCAAAGTCATGTTCGGTGAGAGTCACGCTCTGGGAGTCGAAGGATTTCTTATCTTATACATTTAAAACCAACGAACTCTCTACTCGAAATAAGGACCATCTGGATGATTCTGTTTTGAAGCTTAAAAAAAAAAAATAGTTAAGCTCTAATCTTCTTAGTGTCTTCAAACATCAGGTCTTCTTTTTCAAACTCTACTGGGGGATAAAGTTCTTTATCTACATCTGTGTTGCTCTCTGAGAGGCTCTGTCCCTAGAATCACACAAAGACGGTTCAGTGACTTACCTCAGACTTGCTTTAGGGACTTCAGAGAAACACGATGTTAAACTCCTTTTCAGGCACTGAAACCTTCATAAAACCCCAGGATTAGTACTTGATTGGGAGGGGGATTCTATCTCACAGTAAACTCACTTTTGCCTTCTCAGTCTCTGCAGGATTTGTCAGATGTATTTTGCATATTTCAACGATAAAACAGTGGTGTGAAAAACTTTCTCAGAGCTTCAAATATTGCAGAAACTGAACAGCTTTGCTCTGAATGAGAAAACCCAATAATAAAAATTTTCATTGCATTTCATTTTCTCTTTGGCTGTTCTCAGAATTTATATTGGCCATTTAATTTTACTGTTATGGTTTTATAAGGATATTATCTCTCTGTACAATAGTGTTGATTTTTTAAATTGTAAATTGTATGAAAGCTTTTGAGTCTAAATTCTAAAAGCTAAGTATTATCATTATTTTGGCTTGCTTGTGAGTTTTGAAAGTCATGCTTTTTTTTCAGATTCATATCTAAAGTCTTATAAGTAAATCAGAAATGCTGGAATTTTCCTCTATTTCACTATATAACTCTTGGTAAGTTACTTTTCTAATGATTTATGAAATAGCATTTATTAAGCAATGACTATTTCTGGTTTTGTCTGGGGTACTATTCAAATTCATTTAAGGACATATGTGACCAGTGACCAAACATTGGCCAATGCTCACAATCAGGATGGAATAAACGTACTTCTTTTTACATTTATGTTCTCAAAGCTTAGTTGGTCACAATTTCTTCCTGATCAGAGATATGAATACATCATGAGAAGAGCTGATGAGGTCAAATTCATTAACTATAATGAAACACTTCTGAAAAATCAGGTAACTTTTATGCATTAAATGCCAGTATTGGACAGACGTAGGAGTAATTATTATTTATTAAGTCTTTAATTCATTATAGATACAATATCAAATCATGGATTGTCTCATTTACTCCCCACAACAGCCCTCTAAGTTGGATTCCATGATCACCCCTATTATACAGATGAGGAAACTAAGACTTAGAAAGTGAGTGTCATATAACAGGCAAGAAGTGGAATTAAAATTTGAACTCCAAACCTGGGCTGGCAATTGATTTCACATATGATAGTTAACATGTTTCAATGCCGTTCTCCCGTATCATCCCACCCTTGCCCTCTTGACCCAGAGAGAGGGAATTGGGAGGGAGGAAGGAGGGGGGTTCTGGAAGGGGAACATATTATACCCATGGCAGATTCATGTCAATGTATGGCAAAACTAACACAATAAAATAAAGAAAATTAAAAATAAATTGAACTCCAGAGCCTCAGAGTTCAACCAAAGTGCCATCATGTCAATCAGCTTTGGAACTAGCAGCGTAAGCAGCAATACAATTCACAATTTAAAACAAAGATTTTTTTTTTCTTGGAAAAAACTGTGGTCATGCTGCTGCCTCTGGGTAGAATAATACACTCTATGTTTCTCTAGGACTTAAGCTTAGAGAGCCTTTACCAACTTCAGTGCTCAGCTAGTCTATCAAATAGTCAGCACTCTATACCATGGTGTCACAACATAATTGACATTTGCAATTCAAATTATGCTTAATGATAATGCAAAAAAAAAAAATCCAAAAAAGTGGCAGAGCCCTCAAGAAGTGGCAGTTCTTCAAGGCACTGACTTATAAAGAACTGAGATGTCCAATGTCGTAATTCAGTAATGCTCCACCAGAGCTAACTTTTCAAGAGAGAAATAACACAAAGAAAATATATGCAAGACAGAATCTATGAACAATAAGAGTATGTGAAGAACTAGAAGAGTTAGGAGAATAAGCGTGTGATTGTAGTTGAGGGCTTTGTAAGGCATCTTGGTAACTCCTATAATATCCAGCAGAATTCATTTCAGACTGTAGGTACTCAATAAATACTCTATCTAGTAGTCATGTATGGATGTGAGAGCTGGACCATAAAGAAAGCTGAGTGCTGAAGAACTGATGCTTCTGAACTGTGGTGTTGGAGAAGACTCTTGAGAGTCCCTTGGACTGCAAAAAGATCAAATTCATTGGAAGGACTGAAGCTGAAGCTGAAGCTTCAATACTTTGGCCACCTGATGTGAAGAACTGACTCACTAGGAAAGACCCTGATGCTGGGAAAGATTGAAGGCAGGAGGAGAAGGGGATGACAGAGGATGAGATGGTTGGATGGCATCACTGACTCAATGAACATGAGTTATAGCAAGCTCTGGGAGTTGGTAATGGACAGGGAAGCCTGGTGTGCCGCAGTCCACGGGGTCGCAAAGAGTCAGACACGACTGAAAGACTGAAGTGACTGAGTGCATGGGAGAAAGTCTTCTGATCTCATAGGAGGCTTAGCATTCCATTCAGCAGATACACGCTTGTCACAATATTCAGTTCAGTTGCTCAGTTGGCACAGCATTAACAACTTTAAAGGACACATACAAGTTGTTAAGAAGAAAAGAAAAAACTTCTAAATATATTAAAATAAGGATAATTTTGTTGATCCTTAGCTCCAGAGAAATGAAGGGCTTGAGGGGAAAATGACCTCTGCAAATAAAGAAAAATAAAGTTATCAGCATAATTAGAAAGCCTTGTCAAGGAGACGTGGCTCTCTTAAAGTAGGAGAAAATGATTTCAAGAATGGAGATGCCCATGTGGGTTATCAGTGAAGTTTCACAGTTGGCAAGATCATTACAAAGGATTTTATGGATCTTAAGTGGGTGAAAGACACTAATAAGAGATAAATAGACCAGAACTTCCCCGAAGGGCGAGATTAATGCTATAAGATAAAATCAATAGGCAAATTAGACATGTCTTTCTCAAATGTTGTACTGTAAAACAAAGGTGTCCCGCTAATAAAATGATTGCAGTATTTTCCCAACATGAAGAAAAATAAGTTGAAGAATATAGTTTCCTCAATTTAACATTCCCTTCCCCCACTTCTTCAAATTCTATGTTGTAACTTCTATTCTTGCTGTACAGAGAATTGATAAGAGTTAAACGTGACTGGAAAATCTTTGGAAAATATTCATTATTAATTGAATGGTTTGATTCTTTTTTAAAAAATTCTAGGATGAGGTCTAGCCTATAGATTTTGTAAAAGAGTTATTTATTTTAATTGGAGACTCATTACTTTACAATATTGTGGTGTTTTTTGGCCATACATCAGCATGAATCAGCCATGGGTGCACATGTATACCGCCATCCTGAGTGCCCCTCCTCTCTCCCTCCCACCCTATCCCTCTGGGTTGTCCGGGGGCACTGGTTTTGAGTACCCTGCTTCCTGCACTGGACTGGCACTGATTATCTGTTTTACATATGGTAATATACATGTTTCAGTGCTATTCTCTGAAATCATCCCACCCTCGCCTTCTCCCGCATAGTTCAAAAGTCTGTTCTTTATCTCTGTGTCTCTTTTGCTGTCTTGCATATAGAGTCATTGCTACCAGCTTTCTAAATTCCATATATATGCATTAATATACTCTATTGGTGTTTCTCCTTCTGACTTACTTCACTCTGTATGATAGGCTCCCGTTTCATCCACCTTATTAGAACTGACTCAAATTGCATTCTTTTCTATAGCTGAGTAATATTCCATTGTGTATATATACCACAAATTCCTTTTTTAAGGGTAATTTTTATTGAAGTATAGTTGCTTTATAATGTTGTGTCAGTTTCTGCTACACAGCACAGTGAATCAGTTATATGTAGACGTATGTTCCCTCTTCTTTAGATTTCCTTCCCATGAGGTCACCACAGAGCACTGAGCAGAGTTCCCTGTCTACACAGTAGGTTCTCATCAGTTACCTATTTTATATCGTAGTGTGTGTACATCAGCCCCAATCTCCCAATTCATCCCACCCAACTTTCCCCCCTTGGTATTCATAATTGTGTCCTCTGCATCTGTGTCTCTATTTCTGCTTTGCAAATAAGTTCATCTGCACCATTTTCCTGGATTCCACATGTAAGCAGTATTATATAATGTTTGTTTTCTTCTTTCTGACTTACTTTGTATGACAGTCTCTAGGTCCATCCATGCCTCTGCAAATGGCACTATTTTGTTCCTTTTTAAACCTGAGTAGTATTCCACTGTGTATTTGTACCTCATCCTCTTTCTTTATCTGTCCCTCTATTAGATAGTTAGGTTGATTCCATGCCCTAGCTATTGTAAATAGTGCTACAATGAACTCTGGGGTGCACGTATCTTTTTGAATTATAGCTTTCTCCGGGTGTATGCCTAGGAGTGGGATTGTTGGGTCATACGATAGTTCTATTTTTCAGTTTTGTGAGGAGCCTCCATCCTGTTCTCCATAGGGACCATAAGAATGATTTCATTTTATGAACAGATAAGTGTAGAGGTTGAGAAGCCCCTTGGAGAAGAACGAAGGTACCTCCGCCAGCACCTGCCACCTGCTGGACCTGTGAGTGAGGTCATCCTAGATTAACTGGCTATCAGTCAACCTCCTAGTTGACCAGAGACACGTGAACAAGTCTTTCTCACTGGCTCAGACTAGAAGAATTGCCCTGGCTTCACAAAGAGTTGTGAGAAACAGTATATAGTTGTTTGAAGCCATTAAACTTGGGGGTGATTTGCTGGGCACCAAAAGTGAACAGATATACCATTGCACCTTCAAACTTCGCAGGTAATAGGGGCTCAATAAAATATTTATGATGTTGTGATGAATATAAGACTATCATAACTACTTACAAAAGGTCTGCCATCTGATTGAGTTTGTACACCACTGAATTTAATTACATGCTCTGAAAACTACCAGGTGTCAAGATAAAATTTCAAAAAAGGTATAATCATAAGAGGCAATTAGGGAAAGTGAAGTGGTAGAAACAGCTACACGTCTTATTTCTGCCAGGTGTTACCTTAGTTAATGAAAGTAATAAGATTAGGTCAGACAAAGAAATGCTATTTCCACTCATTTTTTAAAATGAAGAGTTTGACATATTTTTTACATTCTATCTATGTAAGATAAAAAGAAAACAAACTAAAGTGGTGAAGTTGCAGGGCAATATAGGGACTATTACACATAAACTTAATGAGGTGGATTCCTTAGTATAGAAGCTGGGCTGATCTCTACTTTAAACAACAGCAACAATAATGACAAAATCAGAATTGAGCATGTAGCTGATGACAAGAATATACTCTTGAAACTAAAACAGATGAAAAGTTATTTTTTGTTTAATTTTTTAAAAATTAAAATTTAAAAATTAAAAAAAATTTATCTTTAATTTGAAGATTATTGCTTTACATTGTTGTGTTGGTTTTTGCTGGACAACAACATAAATCAGCTTGAAGTACACATGTATTCCTCTCCCTCTTGAACTCCTCCCTCACCCCACCCCACCGCACCCCACCCGTCTAGGCCATCACAGAGCACTGAGCTGAGCTCCCTGTGCTGCGCAGCAGCTTCCTGCCAGCTGTCTGTTTCACGCACAGTAGTGCACGCATGTCAACGCTTTTCTCTCATTAGGTCCTATCCTGTCCTTTCCGCCTGCTGTGTCCACATGTCTGTTCTCCATGCGCAGACAAAAAGTTAGGGTGCAATCTCAAATGTGCATGTATCGTTGTGTGAATGAAGTGCGCAGCCCTCCCTGACCACTCTTACTTTGTCCTGGCAGGGGTCAGTGGCCCAGGAAGGGTGAACAGTCCACTGGGAATGCGACATTACAGTGCAACAGGCAGTGTCCTTGCCCTCATACTATGCTAGAATTTGCTGTAAAAATAAGAGATAACCAGTACAACTAGGGTTTGTTCATACATTCCTCTTTTAACACATTGAAATATAGAAGCTCACTGCAAAGATAAAATTAAAAACACCTTCCACTGTGCTTCTCCCACCCTCCACAGTGATCTCCAGGGAATCCAGCAGACTGCCTTTTGGGCTCATAAAACTCTCTCTGGACCATGAGTAATCATTGTACTGCTGGAAATGATAACCCCAAAACGAAAGTGTTCTTTAAGGGGGACACATGTATACCCATGGCGGATTCATGTCAATGTATGGCAAAATTAACACAATAATGTAAAGAAAATAAATAAATATATTTAAAAAAAAACAACCTAACAGTCAATGAACAATGAACAATGGGTTTCCCATGTTGGTGAGGATATGTCCCAGACCCTCTGATCCTCGTGTCACACTCTATTGTGCTGACCAACTGTTTCCCTCATCAGCGACCCTGGCAGAAGTCAGACGAGCCTTGGTTTGACACACAGAGCTAGGAGTTGTCTCTGTGATTGATCTTTGCTCTCAGTCCATGGTGACAAATATTTTGCTTTCCTTACCAGGCATGTGAAACGCATATGCGTGAGCTGCACTTTCCATTTTAGGTACCCAATTTCAGGTATCAGCAAAAGCCAAGGTCTGATCTGTTTCAGTTGTGATCTGCTTTTCCTCTGACTTCAGGAGTGGAGAGCATCTTGTGCTGTCTCTGGCATAAGCCCACTGCAGAGATGCCTCCCTCCTGTGCACATGAATTTTTGCTTCTGGAGACAGACGTGTGAACTGACTGTGGAGTCTAACCCAAAGAGGGTGTGAGAGAGACATACGTCGTCTCTTAAAGGAGACCTGAAGAACTTGATTATTCCTGAATAGAGGGAAGGGGAATCATATAAGTCCAGAGAACAGAATGGCTGCCTTGAGTAGCAGAGCTAAATCAACGTGACTGTGATAAAGGAGATGCAGGCTGGGCAGGTAGCTCAGTGTTGAGAGATGAAGATGCAGATATAGGCAGGCACCAAGCCACTGGTCTTGTGCATCCTCCTCAAAGGAGCATGACATTTATATTTTTCCTAAAAGTTATGGGTAACTGAAAGGATTTTGAGCACAAAGCAGCATGATTTCAGAAAGAGCCCTTGGGCTGTGGTATGAAGAACAACTTGAGGGTGCGTAAGGGTGGGGAGGGGTTGGAGGGAAGGGGAGAGTCAGACAAAAGTGGAAGGAGAGAAAACAATACAAACAAACAAAAATGATCTTTGTTGCTAGACCTGAAGTTGAAGAAAGAGAAGACCCTGGATTCAAGAGATATGAAGGATGTGGCATGTACAGGACTTGGTGTGTGGTAAGAGGTGATTGTGAAAGATAACAAGGGTCATGTTTGAGTTGTGAGATTCTGTTGTGTACAGCAGGATATTTGGTTCACTGAAATTTCAGATATCAAAGTAGTAGGAGGAACTCTTGGAGAAAGACGAATTTTTTTCTGGTTACAGTAAATTTAAAGTGCCTGTGGGCGATCCGGGCAGTAGGGAGGTGTATAGATGGGTTTGACGCTCCGAGAACAAACTTAGGGGTAGAGACTTAAGAAATGAAAGGAGGTAAAAGATATCAAATGGGGTGAACATGTAAGAAAAGGATATAAGATTAATTCACCACAATGACAAAAGCATCTTCCTATACACTAGTGATGAAAGGCTGGAAAATGCAATGAGAATGTAGGTACTGTTAAAATAGCAACAGGACGTGAAATCCTTGGCTATTGATATATTTCAGGACAAAGGAATTTATTTGAAGACTCTATAAAACTCTAATGGGGACAATAAACATAGAGTTGAGTAAGTAGGGAGCTCTGCCATACTATTTATTTAAAATCGTAAAAGTAGTGAAAATGACAAAACTCCCGAGGTTCATACATGGATTTACTGCAATGCCTATTTAAATCACAGCAAGATACTTTATGGAAATTTACAAAATGATGGTAACATCCTTTTTGGAATAATCAGTGCATGAGAATGCATCTATGGATTAATGTATAGAAAGAATTTATATAGCACTTTAGATTTACAAGGCACTTTCACATCATTTTATCATTTAATTCTTACAACAGCTATAGTGAGATACATATACAGCTATATGTTTATTATTCCCATTTTAGGGTGATCACACCTAAGGTAGTCCCATGCTATGGTCTAAATGCCCCCCCATCACTTAGTATTCTTCCTAGATGTCTTGATTTTTAAAGAGAGTATTATTGTTAATAGTTGCATTAAGATAATTTAGGGTAGGTTGGTACCATCTCCATGGAGAAACTTTTTACGTCTGTCATGGTCTTATCTAGTAACGGATAAGGAGCATATAGGGAAAAGAATTCTCATCCCTAATATGTGCTAAATCAGAAAGATGAACATGATAACACTTTTCCCTTTTCCTGACCCATGCTTGTTGCAAAGTTACTAACACCTCTCTTTTAAGTGCAGCATGCTGGATGAGAACATACTCACCAGTAAAACAAAGTGCACCGTTTCCATTAAGAGCTATTTCTCTCCAGTTTGATGGAAGAGGTATTCAGTGTTGCTAATGGCTCTGACCAGTAACTTGGTGTGCCAACTGGCTGCTCATATGAGTCAGTTGCACGAAACCATCAGGCTCCCAGTTGGAGAGGTCACTGGGGAACTTGGAAAATTATAGGCTATGTATAACAAAAGAAATACATTCAAGATATGGGTGCAGAACAGTCCTTCCATAGGGCTTGTAGAGTATTCTGAATATCTCTTTAACAGTAGCTTGCTGTTTAGTATATGGAATAAAAATGTATCAGTTAATTTATTTATTTACATTTTTTATTGTGGAAAGATATATGTAACATAAATTTACCATTTTAACCATTTTTAAGTGTATAGTTCAGCATCACTGAGTATATTCACATTATTCTATAATCACAAGCTCCACCCATCTCCAGAACCTTTTTCATGAACCTTTGCACCAACATTAACTCTCCATTCCTTTTTCCCCTCCACCCCTGGCAATCATGATTCTACTTTTTGTCTCTATGAATTTGACTATTCTAGATACCTCACATAAGTGAAACCATACAATATTTGTCCTTTTGTGATTGGCTTATTTCACTTATTTCACTGGCATTCCCTGATGACTCAGTAGTAAAGAACCCACCTGCCAATGGAGGAAATGCTAGTTTAGGTTTGATCCCTGGGTCAGGAAGATCCCCTGGAGGAGGGCATGGCAATTCACTCCAGTATCCTTGCCTGGGGAATCCCATGGACAGAGGAGCCTGGTGGGCTACACAGTCCGTGAGGTTGCAGAGTTGGACATAACTGAGTGCTAATACACTGTTTTACTTATCATAATGTTAAGTTTACTCTGTGTCATGCTGTCAGAATTTCCTTCCTTTCTAAGGCTGAATAACATTCCATTGCATGTATATATTACTTTATTATTCCTTGAGGTTTCTTGTTTATTTTGCAATGAACTCTTGTTATCAATGAGTTTAAAAGTTCATGTTTTATGAAATACTAAATATTGAATTTTATTTCTCAAAACAGTTGTGATAATGTATAATTTGCACAGATATATGCTGAAATTTATAATTCACTACAGGAGACTGTAACAATGTCACCACCACATGAAAACCAGGAGATATAAGTCTACTGAAGAAGCATTAGCATTTACTTCAAAAGTAAGTTATTGTTTTAAGAAGTCTGTCCCCCCAAATAATAATTTAATGTGTACAGTTGCAAAAAGTGGATTACATATCATTTTGTGAACCATGACTTTTCACTTAGATCAAATTACTATTCTAATTTCATTTATTTTTCATTTTAAGTTTTTGCATATTTTTTTAAAAAGCAGAGTGGCAGACTTTTTTGCCTACAGAGATGATTATATCACTACATTCCACCCAACATGCTCTGTTAAAATTGCAATGTAGACACTCCTCCATCAAGGATAGGGTTTTCTGTTTCCTCCCATTGATCCTCCTCTTTCTTGCCACTTATCCGCTATCATATTATGAGCAGGTGTAGATCCAAGTCCAAGTCACATGATGAGGCCACAAGCAGGGGTTCCAGACAACAGCCCTGTGAAACCCAAACAACTTCACAAACTGTTCAGTAATGTCTGTTTCAGTGTCATCAGATACTTCAAATAAGAATGTGAGGCATCCTGAATTTATATGTTGGTAACTTCTAAACAGAGTCCAGCTTTCAGTATATCTTTGCTTTGCAGGTAAGTGGACTCATACCTTGGTTCTGAGTTCTAAGACTTGAATCTTTGCCTTGTTCATCCAGCACCAGCTTTGACAGGTCCTCTAGACGTGAGGCCCTTCTTGTATTGTCAGTCCCTTCGTTATGATGCTATAGGCGGTTGCCATTTATCAAACACCTCCATGTCTCACGTAGAGCACTACTTATTTTAGCCCTTATGGCAACCCTGCAATAATAATATGTATTATTAACCCTACTTTATAGATAAGAAAATAAGGCTCAGATAGGCTAAGAGCTTGCTCCAGATCACGTTGAAGTGAAATGCTAGTCGCTCAGTTGTGTCTGACTCTTTCCAACCACATGGACTGTGGCCCGCCAGACTCCTCTGTCCAGATCACATTAGCAGGAGGGAAATATGTTTCTCTAACGCCAAAACCTGTCTCAGCCCAGCACTGGCTAGGCTCAGTGAGCCTGCCTGTAGACGTCCATGCTGCTGGTTACCCTCCTGCTCATGTTTCTGGGCGTTGCTGGATCCCCACACAGGCCTGCCCATCTGTCATTCCTCCTGCTACCTCTTGCTGAACCTTGCGAATATCATCTACTTGTCTGGGTTCTGCAGGTCCGTAGTGCTTAGCTCTGCTTCATCCTCATTTCAGGTAAACCTCCTACAGCTGAATGTTTCATAGATTGGAAGCAGTACCAGGACTAGAAGCTATGACTTTGAAAGACAGTGAACTTGGACCCACTCACCCTCCATACAAAGCAATACAAACAGGTTGAAACATTAAATGAGCAGCTACAACAGTCACATACCACAAATCATTGCAAAAATCAGAAAGGATGGGGATAAAAAAACTTTTCTCTGTTAAAGAAATGAAAATATCATGGAAAACAGTTGCTGTTGTTGTTTATTTGCTAAGTAGTGTCCAACTCTTTGCAGCCCCATGAACTGCAGCATACCAGGCTTCCCTGTCGATCACCAACTCCCAGAGCTTGCTCATGTCCATCAAGTTGGTGATGCCATCCAGCCATCTCATCCTCTGTCATCCCCTTCTCCTCCTGCCTTCAATCTTTCCCAGCAGCAGGGTCTGTTCCAACCAGTCAGCTGTTTGCATCAGGTGCCCAAAGTATTGGAGCTTCAGCTTTAGTATCAGTCCTTCCAATGAATATTCACGCTTGATATCCTTTTGGATTGAGTGGTTTGATCTCCTTGTAGTCCAAGGGACTGTCAAGAGTCTTTTCCAACACCACAGTTGAAAAGCATCAATTCTTTGGTGCTCAGCCTTCTTTACGGCCCAACTCTCTCTGGCTGGATCCAAATATAAAATCAGCTAAACAATAAGAGCAAAAGAATATAGAATGGAAAGCAATAGGTTTGGTTTCTCACTAGAAATGATGGCAGTTAGAAGGTAGGGGGATGGCATAGTCAAAGTGCTCAAAGAAAGAATCTGTCAACTAAGAATTCTGTGTCAAGAAAAATTATCCTTCAAGAATAGGTGAAAGAAATACATCCTCAGATGAACAACAACAACAACAAAAAAATGAAAGCATATGTTGCTAGAACCCCCTCCCTAAAAAGATATCGAAGAAGTCAGAAAGTCAACAGGGTTGAAATGAAATTTTACAAGACAGTAGCTTGGATCCAAAGGAAGAAATGAAAAGCACCAAAAATGTGAAATATGTGGGGTAAATATGAGACTATAATAGGGTTTTCTTTTCTCTTTTTATATCTTAACTTTTAAAAATGACTGCTTAAAGCAATAATTATAATGTTATATTGTTGGGTATATAATATATATACAATGCATCATATATAAGGATGTATCACATAGAATATATGATTACTTATGATATGAGGACATATGTCTCATATATGGTTACATATGATACATTATATGTGGCTATATGTGAGTATTATATGTGATTACTATATGATAACCACCATGCCATATGCATGCTCAGTCATGTCTGACTGTGGGACTATGACCTGCCAGGTTCCTCGGTCCTTGGGATTTTCCTGGCAAGAATACTAGAGTGGGTTGCCATTTCCTCCTCCAGGGACTCTATGATACCTGTGATGATATGTGGCAAGTATAACAATGATATCACAAAGGGGGAAGAAATGGAGGTACATTGAAGTGGAGTTGCTTTCTTTGTCTTAAATCCAAAATTAAGTCAGTATCGATCTGCAGTCAACTTTGACAAAATAAATATTCACATTATAATCCTAAGAGCAATCTCTAATAAACAACTATAAAAATATGGCTAAAAAACCCCAGAGGAGTTACATAGAGCACTAAATCATGTTTAACACAAGAGAAAGTAGTGAAAGTAGAACAGAGAAATGACAAAAGACAAAAATTAGGAAAAAGAAACAAGTTGCTTATCAATGATTCTATTAAATGTGAATTGACTAAACACTCATATTTGTAAAGAGCTACGAAGCTAGAGAGCAACAATTGTGTTGATGTGTCACAACTTGCTCAGCCATTCTCCTATTGCTGAGAATCAGGCTATTCATGATTTGCTACTATCATAAATAACACTCTGTAAATGTTTTTATACATTATTTTAATTTTTGCTAGGTTTTGCTTGTGGTGAATTTCATAAAATGGAGCTCAATTGCATTGATGCTTCATAACTTCTGATCCATTTTGATAAATTGCTCTCCCACAATATGTCAGAGTATCTGTTTCTGAACAGATCCATCAACAATGCTTAATAATTGTTTAAACAGATGAGTAATGGTAACCTGGCAAGAGAATTCCAGAAAAGCATTTACTTCTGCTTTATTGATTATGCTAAAGCCTTTAACTGTGTAGATCACAATAAACTGTGGAAAATTTTTCAAGAGGTGGGAATACCAGATCACCTGACCTGCCTCTTGAGAAATCTGTATGCAGGTCAAGAAGCAACAGTTAGAACTGGACATGGAACAACAGACTGGTTCCAAATTGGGAAAGGAGTGCGTCAAGGGTGTATATTGTCACCCTGCTTATTTAACTTATATGCAGAGTTCATCATGAGAAACGCTGGGCTGGATAAATCACAAATTGGAATCAAGATTGTCGGGAGAAATATCAATAACCTCAGACACGCAAATGATACCACACTTATGGCAGAAAGTGAAGAGGAACTAAAGAGCCTCTTGATGAAAGTGAAAGAGGAGAGTGAAAAAGTTGGCTTAAAACTCAACATTCAAAAAACTAAGATCATGGCATCTGGTCTCATCACTTCATGGCAAATAGATGGGGAAACAATGGAAATAGTGAAAGACTTTATTTTGGGGGCTCAAAAATCACTGCAGATGGTGACTGTAGCCATGAAATTAAAAGATGCTTGCTCCTTGAAAGAAAAGCTATGATCAACCTAGACAGCATATTAAAAAGCAGAGACATTACTTTGCCAGCAAAGGTCCGTTTCGTCAAATCAATGGTTTCTCCAGTAGTCATGTACGGATGTGAGAGCTGGACCATAAAGAAATGTGAGTGCCGAAGAAGTGATGCTTTTGAACTGTGGTGTTGAAGAAGACTCTTGAGAGTCCCATGGACTGCAAGGAGATTAAACCTGTCCATCCTAAAGGAAATCAGTCTTGAATATTCATCGGAAGGACTGATGCTGAAGCTGAAACTCCAATACTTGGCACCTGATGCGAACAACTGACTCATAGGAAAAGACCCTGATGTTGGGAAAGATTGAAGGCAGTAGGAGAAGGGGACAATAGAGGATGAGATGGTTGGATGGCATCACCAACTCGATGGACATGAGTTTGAGCAAGATCTGGGTGATGGACAGGGAGGCCTGGCATGCTGAAGTTCATGGGGTCACAAAGAGGTGGACATGACTGAGTGACTGAACTGAATGGTAACCTGAAGTAATTTAAATTGGCATTGGTTTCCTTGTTACTGAGGCAAGCATTTCTATCTTTGTTAATTTACAGCTTGTATTTTCTTATGTGTAAATTGGTGGGATTTATCATTTATTGAGTGGGATGTGGCTATTCTTTTGTTTTTCAATTCTATTGTAGCAGGAATGACTAGATTTTAACACTTTTAAATTCCTCCTCCTCTACTAGTTACATCAGTTCCTTAAATCAGCTTAATGATAATAATTCTTTGAGAGAGGGGACATTAAGAAAAGATTTTGAAGAAAATTGGCATATAGAATGGGAATTATTTCCATGGCCTTCAGAAGTTTATCTTAGTTCTTCTCGTTCTGAGAAGAACTTTACAGATGAAGTACCCATAGATTCCTGTCTGCTGTAAGGGCTCTGAGGTGAAACAGAGCAAAGAGGTACTGGCAGAATATTGAGTCTTAGGTGGAAGGCTTAGCTGAGCTGGAAATAATTGATTAGCCAGGGAAGTTTTGGTTCCAAAACATTAAAAATAACACAATGATAATGCTTCCTAGCAGCAGATCTGCTCTTCCACATGAATCCAGAAATAGATTAAAACTCAGGTCAAATGAGGATCTCTGAGTTTGTTCAAGAAAAGTAGTGGGAGAGAGAGACTTGTCTTATGCGTGAGAGCTACAGTTTCCTTTTCTCCCTACAGATTTTAACTATCCTCCTGCATTTACAGGCTTCTCAGGTGGCACAGTGGTAAAGAATCCACCTGTCAATGCAGGTGAATGCAAAAGACTTGGGTTCCATTCCTGGGTTGGGAAGATTCCTTGGAGCAGGAAATGGCAACCCACTCCAGTATTCTTGCCTGGGGAATCCCATGGAGAGAGGACCCTGGTGGGTTATAGTCCATAGGGTCCAAAGAGTTGGACATGACTGAAAGACTGAGCACAGGGCACACTTTTATGTACTTCAGGAAATGTCCCTTCATGTTCTGAGTCAGACTTTATGGAAAAGTATTATGATACCAAGGCTTCCGTAGTGGTTCAGATGGTAAAGAATCTGCCTGCAATGCGGGAGACCTGGATTGATCCCTGGGTTGGAAAGATATCCTGGAAGAGGGCATGGCAACCCACTCCATCATTCTTACCTGGAGAATCCCCATGGACAGAGGAGTCTGGCGGGCTATGGTCCATGGAGTTGCAAAGAGTTGGACATGACTGAGTGACTAAGCACAGCACAGCTCAGCATGATACCAGGAGCCATAGGATTTAAACTCTGACCCTCACCTGAAAATGAGCTTCCTCTCACTCACTGTATCTCCACTACCCTCACTATAGATATTTCAGGGATGAGATTGACCAAAATGTAGATTTTGATGATGAAAACTGGCTGACTCTCGGATGCCCTATTTCTTGAATCCTACTATAACAGCTCACTAAAAATCACAGGGAAATTGACATGAACAATAACCGAATGCTATTCAGCTCATGGCATTTTGCTAACCAACGATGCTACAAAGATAAAGTATGGCTTTCAGTTAGAGAAATCCTGTGTATCTTTTGGTAGGGGATTGAGGAGACGCAGTAGTCCCAGCCAAAGGATTGAATTATCAATACTTCAGATACAAATGTGAAAATCAGACAGCTGGAAATGAAAATGACAACAGCAATAGAATACATGGCTAGGGTCTGCAACCAAGTTGGTTTGCCCATGCTCTCCACCGCTAGACGTCCTTTTCAGCCTAGCCCTCTCGACTGCCCTCCCATGGGAGAATGTGGAACTGCAGCCAAGAGGTCCTAGGGCCCGGGAGCAGGGTGGAAAGAACCCAGCTCTTTGATGCTTATGGTAAACTTGGTCCAAACAAGAAGCATTATCATCCAGGTAACTCTGCAGCCAACGACCAGCCAGAGACTCATCTCCCACTGTGAGAGAGTGAGAGAGACGGGGAGAGCCGGGAGCCTTCCGCCAGAGGAGGTCTCCAATGTGCTGACACAGGACTAGGGCTACTCGCTTGCTATCCACATGAAAGGGCTTGCTCACTTTCTCGGTCTTTTATTTCTTTGTCCTTTCCACCTCCTCCCCTTCTTTTGGCAGTAAATACACACCAGGGGCAATTCAGAAAAGTTGGTTTAGTCTAGTCTGGCGAGAGAGACTTGGCCGTGTGGGGGGAGGGCCATTGTGCCTTTTCTCAGGATTATGTGCAGAATTGCCTGGAATCTTGCTTTGTGGTTCTGCTGCTCCAATTAGAGGGGAATCATGTGCTCAATCTCAGAGCCAAGTCTCGGGTGATGGGGAGGTTATAGGAAGCGCTCCCACAAAGACGTGTCTGAGGATGTTCAGAGTGATTTTATAATGATGAATCAAGGATACAGTCTCGTCTGGCTTTAGTACCAGAAGAACTGGGCCTCCCCTGAGCAATGGGTTTGTTTCTGTCTCATGGACCAGGTGGATTCGCTCACTGTCTCATAACGTAGGAGTCCCTGGACAGTGTTGGAGGGGAGGGAATGGAGGGCTAACAGTTAATGCTCCTTGTATGGGTAAAGCTTACCTTGGAAAGGGCTGTGAGCATGAGGACCTGCGTTCTTTGCACCCCTCTCGGCCGCAGACCTCCTGGTGGAGCGCTCTGGCTGCAGTTCCAAACTCTTCCACAGGAGGGCAGTCCTGAGAGTTAGGCTCAAGGGGAGGGTTGTGCCCAAGCAGAGCATCCAAAAACCGATTTGATCACAGGACTTAGACATACATTCTACCACTGTTGTCGTTTTCATTTCTGTCGGTCTGATGTCCACGTCTGTATCTTAGGTACTTTTATACTTGGGTAGGGAAGAAAGAGACCATCGGGTCTCCTCTCCAGTCCTTTCCTCAACAAGCATAAAGGCAGCCAGTGTGCAGGATTTTAAGATGTGCCCGTTTACATCCTTCTTGGCTTCCTCTTCTACTCCGTTCTTTATTATTTACCTTTTCCTATCTCATGTAGCTCTTATGTGTGCTACCTTGCACTTTCTGTGTCCTTGTAACGTGCCTTATGTTCTTCCTGGAGCCAGGCAGGGTATAAATACATGAATAAATATAGCAAGCACCTGGCTTCGTGAGCCTCCGGCTCCATAGCATGCTTCACTGCTTCTCGGCCATTTGGCTCAATCCAAGCACAAGGCAATGGGCTCTGTTCCTGGGCTGGGCTGGTGCCCCAGGCCTGCCACTCAGGACTTCTCTCAATTCTTGGCTTCTTGCTTGAATAATTCAGTCGGGATTCTTCATCCCTTACTCTCTGACCATAATCTCCTGGGTCCTGTGTCTCTGCTTCTACCTCCTCCTCACCCTGTGTCTGAACGTGGCTTTCTAAGGTTCCATAGCCTCTGAGTCCCTCTGGCTTTAATGAACATCTCCTCTCTAGATATAGTCTCTAGACTGACTTACATGGTACTTCAGAGCTCTGGGGTCTTCCCTCGTGGCTCAGATAGTAAAGAATCCACCTGCAGTGCAGGAGACCACAGTTTCAATCCATGGGTTGGGAAGATTGCCTTGAGAAGGGAATGGCTACTCACTCCAGTATTCCTGCATGGGAAATTCCATGGAGAGAGGAGCCTGGAGGGCTACAGTCCATAGTGTTGCAAAGAGTTGAACGTGACTTAGCTACTAACATTCAGAGCCCTGGAGAGGCAATATGGTGTGGTATGGTGGATTTGGAGTCATTTGGATTTGGGTTGGTTCAGTTATGCATCTGTCTACCCTTCCATCCAATACTCCAGTATACACACACTTTCTCCTCCTGCCTCACTCCCCTACCCCCATCAATGGATGCCACCTGCCAGCTATGTATTGGAGTTGTGGTTGGTAATGAACCTGAGATGCAGTCTTTGCTTTATGAATGTTGTGTTCAAGTCCTGTTAGTTTGAATTCAAGCTCTAACACTTGTTGACTGTGAGAAATTAGGTAATTGTTTCATTTCTCTGAGTCGCTGTCTCAGATTCTCAATCTGTAAGCTATGGGTAGTAATTCTTACAGTATCAGGTCACTGAAAAGATTAAATGACATAATGAGTGGGAAGCAGGTGGCCCAGTAAGCATGCCACCACACAGCAGCTGTTACTACCAGATGTCTGGTCACATACAAAGGTGGGCCCTCCTATAGTTCTCCCTGGGGTATTCTAGGCTGCCTCTTCTCTACCTGTTGCATCTATCAAACTACTTGTATTTGCTCTTATTTTCTAGAAATTTGCTGCAATTTCTCATTTTCTGGTGATTCCCCTTTTCTGTTTTCTTCCCTGTTATGGATTTCTTAAAAAATTTTTTTTTTGTATTTCAAAAAAAGAACTAAAGTTTGTTTTAAGCAGTTGTAATATGACCAGCAAGCAGTCGTAATATGACTTGCAAATTGGATGAACTACCAAACCCATGGCAGATGAGACTAGCTAAGCCCAAACTGTCTGAATACCAATAACCTTTTACTGGAAACCCCTTCTGACTCTTGATTTCCTGAGAGCTACTGCCTAATTTCCAAATTCTAACCACCCTAGGCCCCTGCCCGACTATACTTTCTAATTTCTACTTTGAGTCTGTCACTAACAAAACTGTAAGTAACTTTCTTACAGCATTACTGACATATTTATATTTGGTGATGTGGGAGTCTCCTAGGAGGGCTGGCAGGTAAACACATGTGTCCATCATGCAATCAGGAACCAGAAATCCCCACCAACCTTGTTTAACTTGCCAAGTGGTACACCAAACAAATGAAAAACCCAGATACAGGCAGAGTGACTTCCTTTGCCGTAGAGCTCCCAGTTGAACAATTTCTTCTGTGTGAAATGTTCCAGGGAGGCAGGACTTTTGAGCAGCAGGAGGAGGAACGCCCTCCCAGTTCCATCCCTTTTCATTTTCCCTCGCCCCCCCCCCCCTTTTTGCCACTCTCACCATGCCTTGTGCTGGAAGCTGACCAAAAGCACAATCTTGTGTGATGCTGAACATTTCAAAGAATGGCCTGGACTAAGGAGTTTTTCAGGGAGTGACTGTGGTTTTGGATTTAATGAGAAACATGAAGGCGGATGAACTTGGAGGAGGTCTCTCGTCTTTCACTTGGGTTCCACCTGTGGTCACAAACAAGCTTCTGCAGGTTTCAGAAATGATGCTGATTGTCTGATCTCTGTGGAGGTCTGTGTACTATTGCTCCAGTGACTGTGAATGTGATCCGAATGTTGGATCCAACACGGAGCGGCTGGTGGGGTGGCGCACCAGGGCAGACTATCTCTGAACAACTTAAAGAGGATGAATTTTCATCCACGCACCCATCGTTCTCCAACGGCGAAGATGATTCTAGGAGGAAAACTCCTGACCCTTCTACCAGAATTGTGCTGCTGAGAGTAATTGACTCACTGACAAATGAGACAAAGGTACCTTCTCCTGATAATCATTGCTGCAGGAGCCCAGTGGTTGTAAATTGAAAGTCAAGCCCTCAGACGGGAAACCAGAGCGGTTTGCATCAAACTGTAAATGTGACCTTAAGCAGGGTGCATATTCAGCTGACAGATGCTGGTAGGGCTGCACCAGTTGTTAAATAGTCACTGCTTCTGTGCTGGCTTGGATAACAGCCACTGCCCTGAGTCTTGAATGTTGCCCATACTTCCTGTCACCCCCCAGACCTTGTGTACCCAGCAGCAAAGGTTACCCTGGCATCGTGGGGCCCACAACCCTGCCTGGGGTCTATCATGCTTCGCCAGGTCCTGTCCTCCTGTTATGGACCATTTGGAATAGCACATCTGGTCTTCACACTTTTGATTCACTTAGAGAGAGCAAGGAGAATTGTAAACTTAGAGAGTAGAACCCTGGCTAGAGGTCAGACTTGAGGACACACCCTGCCTGCACTTCGTTGGCTGACACCTGAAGAAGGGATCTTTGAAAAGGCAAGATGTTCCCAAAGGAAGAAGAATCAGTGAGGGCTATCTGCTCCAGAAGAGAGGCGGCAGTGTTTTGCTTTAGGGGGAGTGGTTGAAAAGGGGGTCCCAGATGGTCGTTAGGAAGGGATGGAATGGCAACTGAGCTGTGGTAGCTGAAGACAAGACGGCCACAGAAAGAAGTAAATATTTTCACAGAGTAGCCAGATCTACTCCCCAGGCAGAAGAGGCTGAAGCCCGCAGTCCAATGGTGGCCACACCATCATCTTCTTTTCTCAGTGCTGCTCCAGCCTGGGGTCCCCTCACCATTCCTCAAAGGCACCAAGTCCATCCCGACTCAGGATCTTCGCTGCCTGGGACCTTAGTTCACTCCCTCTTCACCTTCTTTCTCTTCTTAGCATTTATCACCACCCAAAGTGCTATAGGTTTTGCTCTTTTATTTTGTTTATGGCTCTATCCCCTTACTATGATGTCAGCTCCAAAATGGCAGAGGCTTTCTGCTCTGTTTTGTTTCTACTGCATCCCTGGTACCTAGAAGAGCCTACAGTATGTGCTCAGTGAATGTTTGCTGATAAATAAAGGAAGGAAAACTGTATACACTCTGTACTGGGCACTGTGTTCTGTCCAGTGTTGTTCCCAAGGTGCCCCCTACCCCCATCAGTCCTTGTGGAGCTGCCTCAGGGGGTTTCTTCTTCCTCTGTATTTGTGATGTTAATTAACATAAATTTAAATAGCCACCTGTGGCAAGAATTCACTGTACTGGACAGAATAGCTCTAGCAAAAGAGGCAAAATCAATTGCATCTCATGCTCCAGTCAGGTAGACAGGAGCAATGCAGCCAGTGGCCCTTGTCAGTGCATACACCTCTGGCAGTTTCTGGGCTCCTGGAAGAAGTCACTCTAATCCCCCCTTTTATTTTGTCTTGGCCTGAGCAGGGCCAGGCTAGGATGAGCTGACTGAATGCATGTATGCTCAGTCGTGTCTGACTCTTTGCGACCCCACGGACTGTAGCCTGCCAGACTCCTCTGTCCATGGATGTTTTTCAGGCAAGAATACTGGAGTGGGTTGCCATTTCCTCCTCCAGGGGATCTTCCCGACCTGGGGATCGAACCTGTGTGTCTTGTATCTCCTGCATTGGCAGGCGGGTTCTTTACCACTGAGCCACTTCTTAGGATGAGCTGAGTGGGGTGTGAAACTTAATGGGGCACCCCCAACTCATGAAAATGGTAATGCAATGTTTTAAAGATAAAAATTAATGCAAAAATCCATGATGAAAAGAATCAACATTTTAAGTAAAGACAGGATCAGTATTGCTGATTTTTACTTTTGTCCCAAGCCGCATTTTGACTTGCCAGGCACCGTCAGTGCTTCTGCAGTAGTTTATACCAGTGGCCGTGGTTTGTTAACCTCCGCCTGCCACCTTTCCTCTTTGATAACCATAAGTTTGTTTTCTAGGTCTCCTTCTGTTTCTGTTTCATAAATAAGTTCATTTACATGTTTTTTTTGAAGATTCCACATATAAGTGATAGCATATGATATTTGTCTTTATCTGGCTTACTTCACTTAGTATGGTAATCTCTAGGTCCCTTCATATTGCTGCAATTGGCATTATTTCATTCTTTGTTATGGCCACGTAATAGTCTACAGTATACAAGGACCACATCTTCTTAAATCAATTGTCTATTGATGGGCACTTGGGTTGCTTCCATGTCTTGTCTATTGTAAATAGGGCTGCTAGGGACATTGGAGTGTTTGATTTAGAGTTTTCTCCAGATACATCCCCAGATATATCTTCTTAGATATTTTTAAATGTTGTTGTTGTTCAGTTGCTAGGTGGTATCCATCTCCTTGTGACCTCAAGGACTGTGGTATGCCAGGCTTCCTTGTCCTTCACTAGCTCCCTGAGTTTGCTCAAAATTCATGTCCATTCAGTCAATAATGCCATCCAACCATCTCATCCTCTGTCATTCCCTTCTCCTCCTGCCCTCAATCTTTTCCAGCATCAGGGTCTTTCCCAATGAGTTGACTCTTTGCATCAGGTGGCCAAAGTATTGGAACTTTAGCTTCAGCATTAGTCCTTCCAATGAATATTCAGGACTGATTTCCTTTAGGATTGACTAATTTGATCTTCTTGCTGTCCTAGGGACTCTCAAGAGTCTTCTCTAGCACTACAGTTAGAAAGCATAAATTGTTTGGTGCTCAGCCTTCTTTATGGCCCAGCTCTTACATCTGTACATGATACTGGAAAAACCATAGCTTTTATTATATGGACTTTTGCTGGCAAAGTGATGTCTCCTGCTTCCTAGATGGGGCTTAATTTTAGATGATCTTTAGATTTTTCTTTTTATTACTTGAGGTTATTTCTTTCCATCTGAACCAAAAATGATATTAATCTTATGAAATCTATGACTTAAAAAAATTGCCTGTGGACCACTTGATATTTTGACCTGAGGAAGAAGGACACAAGTCAAGACAAGATGCCTCTCCAAATTCTATTTCTCTAATACTGTTTTGAGAAACTTCATTTGAGGCCACCCCCAAATGTTTTACTTCTTTATTTACCAGCCTTATTTTGAACCCAATGAAATGAATCATTAGCTTTAGTCACCCTGGGAACCAAACAGACCAGGAATACAGATACAAATTCCATTTGGATTCTTATAATTAAGATAAATCATCCAAGACAGTGTATAAAATTTATATTATCTGTAAAGACTAGATTTAAATGTAATTTTATTTATAAAATCAATTGCATTTTAAATACAATGGAAAACACAGAATGTATGTCTTAAATTTCTCTCACTGTATAGCAGGAGTTGGCAAATGTTATCTGTAAAGGGCCAATTAGAAAATATTTTTTGGTCTCGTGGACCCTATAATCTTCATAACAGCTCTTTAACCCTGCTGTTATGGTACAAAGGAAAGCCTAGGCTATACATAAATGAATGGGTAGAACTGTGTTCCAATAAAACTTTATTTACAAAACAAGGAGTGGGCCAGACTTGACCTGTGTGTCATAGTTTTCCAATCCCTCTTTTACGATAATATTGTTCATTGGAACTCTCACTGGCCTTCAGTGAATAAGACAGGAGAACAGGTACAAATCTGTGAAGTCAGAATGGATCTGGTGGTATAGCGGGACTCAGAAAATAGGTATTTGTGGGAGAAAGTCCATATATTATCTCTGAGAGGTGGCTGTGAAGATGGAACTGAAATCTAAGAGCAGGAAGGCACAAGGCTGGAGCCATGTTCCCCATCTGATTTCCTTATTGCTTTGAGAATCGTGCTGCTAATTATAGAGCTAGGGAACTATTTTCAACTGTACCTTTTCCCAGGAGTAATGGATGAGGCATAGTACAAAAAAGTGCATTTTGTCCAGTCAATGTTTCCCAAGGGAAGCTCTCCAAAGAAACTGACCCTGGAGAGTTTGAGTGTGACAGTTTCTTCTCATTAGAGATTCCCATGGGCCTGGGAATAATCTGCTGTTTACAGTCAACATGAAGGTTTTCACTACACAGAGGGATCCTATGGGTTTTCTCCTCTCTCCTTTCAGCAGAAGGAGAAAGAAAATGTTCTCTTAGCCTCCAGCATGAAGGTGGTCTTCTGATCCGACACAAGAGAGGTTGGAAGCAAGGGGAGGCCAGTGCATGGTGCATGGCCCCTATGATTCTCAGGAGCATCAGGGACATAAAATGTCCGACTAGCTCACTTTTACATCTTAAGGCTTTTGGGCAGCTCCAGGCAGATAAAGTGTGCTCAAGGTCATCGGTAGAATGAATGAATGAGGTGCTTCTTATTAGATAAAGGAAAGTGTTAATAGAATATCAATTTCCTTCTTATGTTCTATAGCACAGAGTAAGAAGGAAGGGCTTAAGATCAATGGTCATATAAGAATTTGTCCTCAAAGAATTTGGGGGTCTGGATCACATCCTTCTTCTAGCATACAGCCTTTGCTCCTCATGTAATCTCTCAGGAGTCATGTTTGAAACCTTTTAGCACTGATTACCTGTCTTGTGCACTTGTGTACTAAGCAAGTGTTCAGTTTACCGTCTTTTTTTTTTTTTTGAGCTAGGTTCTAGGGGTGCAAAGCAGAATAAAACAGTTTCCACTTCAAGGAACTCATGATGTGACTTAACCGTGTTATGTACGTTGACCTAAAACAAACTTCTGCAGCAAAAATGGGTTTATCGTGGGATCAGCAGAGAACTGTAATTAGGGCTCTGCAATCATGGTGAGTCAGGTGCAAGTCTCCCTCAAGGCTAAGGAAAGAGAATCCTTTTATAGAGCGTTCTATAGACAGGAAAAAGGAAGTTGGGGGGGCAGTTGTAAAATAAAGAGTCCATGGTTTTCCATTGGCTGAGTCCTTGCCAGGAAAGAAGAGGTGTCTTCCCTCCTCTGCTGGGCTCAGCTCTCGTCACAGGATGTGAGAACTCCCCACTCTGTTTGGCTGAGGTCTCTGCGACTAAGCACAATGCAGCTGTATACTAATGTTTGCGTGTGTCTGTGTGTTTTCCTCCTTGAGTAGATCATAAGCCCCTTGAGGACGGAACCCCATCTTCCCCTTGTTTTGAATCTGCCCAGTAACTAATGTAACTAAGGAATACTTGACGTAGACATTAACAGTTACCAGGCCACTTTCTGGGTAGAGCTCCAAACCCAGTGGAATAGTTGTGAACTGCCACTACAGCTGGAGAAAGCTGCAGTCAGAGATGGCTCCCAGTGCACGTTCCAAGTGTGAGTTCCCTTCTCAGCTTCGAGCCATCCTCTAGCTCAAAGCAACGTATACTCTCCTCTCCTCTCTGTTCCTTCTCTTGAAAGGCAGGGATCCATGAACTCTGACACCTTGTAGTTTTTATAGTGTTCTGAAATTCTTGCATGAAAGGATTTAGGCTAAATATGAGCACATTTATATGGAAGCGTTATAAGCTTTTATCTCAGAGCCTTCGTGGTTTAGAGTTTCAACTGGAAAATAAAATCACCTCAGGGATGGAGAACTATCAGCTTCCAGCACAGCTAAGGCTAAGACAAGGCTGACCTTTGGTGTCCCACCTCATGACCAAGGGCTGAAACCTTTCTTTCCAGACGGGTCTATATCCTTAATTAGGTCCATGGCAATCTCCCTCTCCATTTTTTCCTTAGATAAATCTTTCAGCAATAAAAGAAAAGCTGATCAGGTTTCTAAGAGAGGGCACTATGGACCGCAGACCTGGGTCAGTCAGAAGGCCCATGGCAGGCACACACTCCTCTCTCCTGGCTCCCTTGGCTGACCCTTCCAGGTCAGCATCCCACAAAGCATTTCCTGAGTGACCGTCAGGAGCCGTCACTCCTTCTGTATGAAATAGAGTGTCTCAAGCTTTTATCCTGGCCCAGAACCTTCTGATTTCTTTCTCCTAATGCAAACTTGATCTCAGCCAACTGTTGCATGCAAATTACCACATGGATTTATTATAACTTTAGTCAAAATCCAAACAGGAATTAAATTTTGTGTGGTGGGGGAAGGCATGGATATACTGATTTTAAATCTTTTATCATAGGATAAACATGGAGAAATGATCAAAAATATTTTAAAAATGAAGACCAATGAGATGAGCTTGACTTAACAAATATTATATAAGTTTTATAGTGATTGAAATAAAAACAGATTGGTACCATTATATAGTTATGGACAAATAGGTCATTGAAATAAAGCAGAGCATATATAAACAGATCCAAGTGTATTTAAGGAATGTGATATATAATAAAGGAAGCATCTCATTTCAGTGGGGAAATAATGGACTAGTCTATAAGTGGTCATGGGACCAACTATATATTTGAATAAAAGAATTTTATATTCACCCAGACATTTACCATTTAGAACTAAAGAGCCTCTGGATGAAGGTGAGAGAAGAGAGTGAAAAAGCTGGCTTAAAGCTCAACATTCAAAAAATTAAGATCATGGCATCCATTCCCATCACTTCATGGCAAATAGATAGAGAAACAGTGGAAACAGTGACAGACTTTATTTTCTTGGGTTCAAAACTCACTGCAGATGGTGACTGTAGCCATGAAATTAAAAGATGCTTGCTTCTTGGAAGAAAAGCTATGACCAACCTAGATAGCATATTAAAAAGCAGACACATTACTTTGCTGACAAAGGTCCGTCTAGTCAAAGCTATGGTTTTTCCAGTAGTCATGTAAGGATGTGAGAGTTGGACTATAAAGAAAGCTGAGTGCTGAAGAATTGATGCTTTTGAACTATGGTGTTGGAGAAGATTCTTGAGAGTCCCTTGGACTGCAAGGAGGTCAAGCCAGTCAATACTAAAGGAAGTCAACCCTTAACACTCATTGGAAGGACTGATGTTGAAGCTGAAGCTCCAATACTTTGGCCACCTGACACAAAGAGCTGACTCATTGGATAAGACCCTGATGCTGTGAAAGATTGAGGGCAGGAGGAGAAGAGGGTGACAGAGGATGAGATGTTTGGATGGCAAAATCAACTCAATGAATATGAGTTTGAACAAACTCCAGGAGATAGTGAAGGACAAGGAAGCCTGGCAGGCTACAGTCCACAGGATCATAAAGAGTCAGACATAACTTAGAGACTAAACAACAATAGCAACAGGTTTGAATGGACATGAGTTTGATCAAGCTCTGGCAGTTGGTGATGGACAGGGAAGCCTGGCGTGCTGCAGTCCATGGGGTCGCAAAGAGTCAGACATGACTGAGTGACTGAACTGAACTGATTTACCATTTATGACATTCTTCATTCCTTTGGGTAGATCCAGATTTCCTTCTAGTATCATTTTTCTTCTTCTAGAGGAGCTTCCTTTAACATTTTTTTGTTAAAGAAAAGTTGCTGGTGAGTTCTCTTATCTTTTTCCTTGCCTGACAAAGACTTTGTCCCATCTTTGTTTTTGAAAAGGACAGTAATCCCTGACAGATGGGAACCAGACTAAGTGAAACTTAACAACTGCTCCAACTTATAGCCTTGAGTTTTCAGGCCACAGCACAGGAGGGTAACCCAGATAGAACTGAAACTCTACAGACGTGAGGAGGCCCCCGAGTCTTCAGCACAATACTGAGCAGCATCTGAGGAAACAATGAAAGACCTGGGGAAGAGCACCAAAAGGAAAAGCGAGAACAGTGCTAGCCACTCACACAGTGCCTCTACCTACAAACCAGGTTGGGAAACCTTGTAACTCATAGGAGAGGGCACTCAGAAGGGTCTTAGCCCAGCTCTTGGAGTTTATTAACTCTTGATTAAATGCTTCTCTGGACCCACTTGAAGTGAAAATGTCAGTCTCTCAGTTGTGTCTGACTCTTTGCAACCCCGTAGTCTGTAGCCCACTGGGCTCCTCTGTCCATGGGATTCTCTAGGCAAGAATACTGTAGTATGTTGCCATTCCTTCTCCAGGAGGTCTTCCCAACCCAGGGATCGAGTCCCGGGTCTCTTGCATTGCAGGCAGATTCTATGCCATCTGAATCACAAGCCCCTGGACCCCACTTAACAAGTCTTAAAAGCAAGAGCCAAAAGGATCATTTTGCCATGGTTTCACCTAGATACGAGAGCCAAAAAAGGTCAAACTCAAAAACAGAGGTGAAAAGTGGTGGAGGAGTCAGAATAGGGAGATATTGGTAAAAAGATACAAACCAGTTATGTAGTTCATGAGTTTTGGGAATCTAATGTATAGCATGGTGACTGTAGTTGTTAATATTGTATTGTATGACTGAAATTTGCTAAAGGCATAGAACTTAAATATTCTCACCAAATAAGTGTGTGAGGTGATGGATGCATTAACTAATTTGATAAGAATCCTTTCAAAGAGATTTATATATATAGCAGGTCATCACTATTTGTACAAATTTTTATTGATCTATTATGCCTCAATAAAGCTAAGAGGAAAAAGGATCATTTTTCCAAGGAATTTAACTGCATTAAAACAAACAAAGTTTCTTGAGAATATTTATAGGATATCCAGCACCTAACAAAGTAAAATGCATAGTCTTTTAAACACAAAGATTACTAGGCATACAAAGATGTAGGAAAATACAACCAATAATGAAGAGAAAAAAAATCGATCAAGAACAACTAACTGAGAATTGACACAGATGCTAAAATTAGCACATGAGGCCATTTAAATAATTATTATAAGTAATGTTCAAGACATTAAATGGGTCCTAGAAGATATAAAAGTGGCCCAAGTTAAAATTCTAGGGATTAGAAGTATAATGTTTGAGATGAAAGATATTCTGGATGGAATTAATGTTATATTAAATATTGCATAAGAAAAAAATTAGTGAACTTGAAGACATAATAATAGCAAATACCCCACATGAAACACTTAGAGAAAGGAGGATTTTAAAACACTAAAAGAATATTAATGAGCCATGGGACAACATCAATTGGCCTAAAACATGTGTAATTAGAGTCCTGAAGGAAGGGAACAGAAAAATAATTTGAAGAAGTTAATAATGATTGGAAAATTTCAAAATTTGTTGGGAACTATAAATCTGTTGCTGTTTAATCTCTAAGTTGTGTCTGACTCTTTATGATCCCATGGAGTATGGCTGCTAGGCTTCCCTGTCCTTCAGTATCTCTGGGAGTTTGCTCAAACTCATGTTCATTGAATCGATGATGCCATCCAATCATCTCATCCTCTGTCACCCTCTTCTCCTCATGTCCTCAGTCTTTTGCAGCATCAGGGTCTTTTCCAATGAGTTGGCTCTTTGTTTCAGGTGGCCAAAGTATTGTAGCTTCAGCTTCAGCATCAGTCTTTCCAATGAATATTCAGGATTGTCTGACTGTCTTGGCCTCCTTGCAGTCCAAGGGACTCTCAAGGGCCTTCTCCAGCACCACAGTTCAAAAGCATCACTTCTTTGGCACTCAGACTTCTCTATGGTCCAACTCTCACATTCATACATGACTACTGGAAAAACCATGGCTTTGACTATATGGACCTTTGTTGGAAAAATGATGTCTCTGCTTTTTTAATATGCTATCTAGATTTGTTATAGCTTTCCTTCCAAGGAGCAAGCATCTTTTAATTTCGGGGCTGCCGTAACCCATAGGTCCAAGAAACTCAGCAAGTTCTAAGCACAAGAAATACAAAGAAGTCTAACTAAGGTGTATACTATTCTAAATACTTAACACTAGCAACAGAGAAATTATTAGAAGCAGCCAGAAAAGAGACATGACATGTTCAAAGGAACAAAAATTAAGGATGACAGTAATTTTTCTAACCAGAAATGAACCAGTAAAGCAACATCATTAAAGATACAAAAGGAAAGAAAACACTTTGTCAACCAGGAATTATATAATGATACAAATAATCAATGAACAAATGAAATGAATGCTTAATTTCAAGAATACTTGGGAAAACTTTAAAGTAATAGTTACATAACATTTTTGCCTTTTTTCTCTCCTAAATTTGGAATTGGTTGAAAACCCAAACACAAGAGATAGACAGACAGAGATGAATATTCAGCTTTATTGTTGATAAAGTTAATTAGAGAATGGCTTAGATCAATACCAAATTGGGTTAGTATCAATCCTTCACCTTTGAATGTGATGTTTTACTTATGCAGTGGTATTTTGCCCTGATAATCGCCAAAGAACTGGACCACAAGACTGGACGTCACCCTCTCTGAGGGCAGGTAGATCTGTGACAAAGGCCCCAGAGGGACTGAATTGAGCCAAACACGCTCAGTTCCTTTTCCTGAACTCAACAACCAGATAACTCACTCCTCCGTGTAGAAGTGTGAATGAGCAGTAAAAAATCTGCAAGTGTTTTGGCTAGACTTCTCCTAATGGAAACAGAAGTAGTCAGAGAATAAGTGTTCTCCTCACTAACAATCAAGAAAAAGACCATTTTTTTAAAATAAAAAATATAATTGGTATTAATTTGCAACCAAACCTTGGGAGTCTTCATTTTGGGCTGTCCAGAAGCAGAGCAGGAGATAATAGTTTGAGTGTAAGTGCTTTCTATGGAGTTTTAGTTTATTTAGGCTGCTAAGGTAAAACATCATAGACTGGGTGACAGTGACTCATACCCCACAGGCTGGGAGGTTCAAGGTCAGGGTGCCAGCCTGTTTCCTGGGTCATGGACAGCCATCCTTTTGCTGTATTTTCAGGTGGCAGAAGGGTTGAGGGAGCTATCTGTTTTTGCTGTTGTTGTTTTTTTCAATAAGGGCATTAACTGCATTCGTAATGTAAACACTTCCCAAGACTCCCACCTTCAAATACCATTACATTGGGAATTAGGTTTTAACATGTGAATTTGGGGGAAGGCTGGATACAGACTTTAGGATATAACACATTGACTTTAGCATATGTATCATTTTATTTAGGAATTGAGCTCAGAAAATACTAGTCACTGAGGAAGTGAGACAGAAAAAGGAAGGAAGGTGTTTTATCAAGTAATCTCCCACTACTGAATAAAGGCACTTAATTTCATTAGAGAACTTTGATAAACATTATAAAAACATACCTTAGAGTTATCCTGCCTGAGAGAAAGAGAGTTTGGTATTTTATCCACTATATTTATTGGTTGAAAGTTGCTATTGGGACCATTAATTTTTTGGAATGTCAAATCTATGTCTCATGCAGGCACAGCTGTCTCCAGCAGCAGAGGTTCCAGGAAATTCACTCAAAGCAAAATATTTGGATAATCCTGGTCATCGTGCCACCATTATTTAGATTATAATGATTCTTATGTGTCTGGAAGCTTTGCTGGAAAGCTTTGTGGTGGTTAGAATCACTGGTGTTAAGGTTTGCCTCCTCGGGCACGTTTTGCTTTTCCTTAGACCCCAAGTTCATCTCAGGACACTGGAAGATGATTGCTAAGGCTCCTCATTTGTTGGAACCTGATAGTTCACATTGGCTCTTCTCCTTCTGACCCATGCTCTTACCCTCCAAAGGAATTCTAACAGCTTCCTATCACCCTTAACCCAGAACACGGTCCTCCAGTTTGGTTCATGCTTCCAGCAAACCAAAGCCAGGAAAACTTTAGGCTACTTCTGCAGTCTCCTGCTCCAACATCCTTTGAGACAAAGGCTAACAAAATTCTGTCCACCTATTCAGACTGGAGGCAGGACAGAAAAATACGAAAGCAAGACAAATTGATACTCAAAAACATTCTGCCACAATTAGATCAGAAGTCAGAAAATGTCAGCTTTTTCACATATATCTTTGCCATGGTATTAATGACCTTCCAGTGTGCCACCAGGATTTCACCCTTCTGCTGAGGAAAATGTCTCTGACCCAGTGAGAATTACATGATATCAAGTAGCAAGGCAAAGTGGAATGTCTTAGCAAGAACATAGAATCTTAATAGCTATCAAGATAGCCCTATGCTAAAAAATCAGGACTTGGATCAGTTAGTCCAAGGATTGTTTAGGAGACTCCATGCTCCCAAAGCAGGCAGCCTGTGTTTCACTGGTGGTCCAGTGGCTAAGATTCCATGCCACCAATGCAGGCAGCCTGGGTTTGATCCCTGGTCAGGAAACTAGAACCCAAGTGCTACAACTAAGACCTTGAACAACCAAATAAAAAAAATATTAAAAAATAAAGCAAGCAAAAATTTTTTAGTGTTTGTCTCAATCTATTTCATTTCTTTTTTGGTTAGAATTATATTAAAAAATTAACATACAGTAAAACTGAGATTTAGGGGGGTACAGTTTTATAAGTTTAAACACTTGTACATTAATGTATGAACAACAATTTGGATACAAAATAGTTTCATTGCTCTAAAACAGTCTCTCCTGCTGCCCTTTTGTAGCTGCTCCCTCCCCTACCTACAAAATCCTGGCAATCACTGACATTCTCCATCACTGTAGCTTTGCTTTTTCTTGAATTCTAATATAAATGAAATTGTATAGTCTGTAAACTGCTTTCCAGAGTAGCTGCACCATTTTATATTCTACCAACAATATAAGTGCCAGTTTCTTCTTATCTTTGTCAGAGCTAGATATTGCCAGTTTATTTTTAACCATTCTAATATGTATGCATGGTATCTTATGTGGTTTTAATTTATTCCTCTGGCTGCCTATAAGACTTTGTCTTTGGTTTCTGGTTTTGATATGCTAAAACCTAGAGGTGTGTAGGTGTGTGTGTGTGTGTGTGTGCATGTGTGTGTGGGTGTGTGTGCATGCACATGCACGTGTGTGTATTTACTGTATTCTCCTGGGTTTTTTTTTTTGTATCTGTAATTAGTTTCTGTAATTACTTTTAGAAAATTCTCAGCCATTATTTATATTTTGCTTGTTCTTCCTACTTTCTACTTCTGGGATTCTAATTTTACACATGTTAGACCACTTGATATTGTCTAAAAGAGCTCCTGGCTGCTCTTTTAAAGGCATTTAAAAAAAAATCTCTGTTATTATGGTTTTGATTTCATTTTCATTTGACTCTTCCATAGTCTCTATATTTCTGCTGAAATTACCTATCTGATCTTGCATGTTGTCTGCCTTTTCCATTATGGCCTATCACACATTAATCATTGTTGTTTTAAATCCTCTATTGAATTTCCAACATCTATATCATCTATGAGTGTTTGTTTCTGTTGATGGTTTTGTCTCTTCAGATTGGATTTTTCCTTACCATTTTGTATGCCTTTTTCCTTATTATTATTATTATTATTTTGGTAGAAAGTTGTACATGTTTTATAGGATAGGAGATCACAGCACTGCTTTTTGTGCTTGGAGATGAATATGTCTTTTTATTCCTCTATGCCTTTAGTGTGAATGTTTATGTTAATCTAATCGGTTATTGGGCTGAATTTGAGTTTCTTTTGTACGGGGTTACCCTTAGTGTACCTGTGGGCTTTAAATTTCTCTAACGTTACCTTTCTTAAAGGATATGGATTACTTTGCCAGAGGACCTTCCTTGGTGTCTACTGTCAAGAGAGAATCTGTCACTTGCAGTTCTTCCAGCTGTACTCTATGGTACTTTTTCAATGCTCATTACTGTGCTACAGAGAAAGAGTGGTGGATGGGTCCAGTTTTCTGACGGTTTGATTTAGGCTCAGTTTTAGGCAGGAGCTGGGAGTCTGGCTCTCAGGGATGTGGTCCTCACAAGTGTCCTTGTCCTTCTTCCAGCAGTAGTGCTGGTGCTAGCAAAGGATCTCATCTTTCTTCCAAGGGCAGATGGTTTAAAAAATCTGTTCCCTTCTCACTGCTGCAATAGACTTCTACCAGTGACCTAAGGCATCAAACTGTGTTGCTCTTCCCTCTGCAAATGAAAGCTTCTGTTCTGTAGAGGAGATGGAAAAGATACATCTGGGAGTTTCAGCAGTGGCTGCTGTGTCTCAATTCTCAGGACTCTCCCCAGCTTTTCCTTGTGGTGTTTGTGGACTAAAATCTGCAGGAGGTTATGAACTCCCCCAGGTCTGTGGATCCCAGAGACTTGACGCTCTCCAACCAGTCTTTAGTGATTCTTTCAGTTCAGTTCATTTGCTCAGTCGTGTCAGACTCTTTGTGACGCCATGGACTGCAGCATGCCAGGCTTACCTATCCATCACCAAATCTCAGAGTCTACTCAAACTCATGTCCAATGAGTCAGTCATGCCATTCAACCATTTTATCCTCTGTTGTCCCCTTCTCTTCCTGCCTTCAATCTTTCCCAGCATCAGAGTCTTTTCCAACGAGTTGGTTCTTCGCATCAGGTACTCCCAAGTATTGGAGTTTCAGCTTCAGCATCAGTCCTTCCAATGAATATTCAGGACTGATTTCCTTTAGGATGGACTTGTTGGCTCTCCTTGCAGTCCAAGGGACTCTCAAGAGTCTTCTTCAATACCACAGTTGAAAAGCATCAGTCTTCTGTTCTCAGCTTTCTTTATAGCCCAGCTCTCACGTCCATACATGACTACTGGAAAAACCATGGCTTTGACTAGATAGAAAAAGTAAGGTCTCTGCTTTTTAATATGCTGTCTAGGTCATAGCTTTTCTTCCAAGGAGCAAGCATCTTTTAATTTCATGGCTGCAGTCACCACCTGCAGAGATTTTGGAGCCCCCCAAAATAAAGTCTGTCACTATTTCCATTGTTTCCCCATCTATTTGCCATGAAGTGATGGGACCAGATGCCAAGATCTTAGTTTTCTGAATGTTGAGTTTTAAGTCAACTTTTTCACTCTCCTCTTTCACTTTCATCAAGAGGCTCTTTAGTTCTTCTTCACTTTCTGCCACAAAGGTGGTGTCATCTGCATATCTGAGGTTATTGATATTTCTTCTGGCAATCATGATTCCAGCTTGTGCTTCATCCAGTCTAACATTTCGAATGATGTATTCTGCATATAAGTTAAATAAGCAGGGTGACAATATACAGCACAGATGTACTCCTTTCCCTATTTTCAACCAGTCTGTTGTTCCATGTCTAGTTCTAACTGTTGGTTCTTGACCTACATATAGATTTCTCAGGAGGCAGGTAAGGTGGTCTGGTATTCCCATCTCTTGAATAATTTTCCACAGTTTGTTATGATCCACACAGTCAAAGGCTTTGGTTTAGTCAATAAAGCAGGTATAGATGTTTTTCTGGAACTCTCTTGCTTTCTCAATGATCCACTGGATGTTGGCAATTTGAACTCTGGTTCCTCTGCCTTTTCTAAATCCAGCTTGAACATCTGGAAGTTCACAATTCACGTACTGTTGAAGCCTGGCTTGGAGAATTTTGAGCATTACTTTGCTAGCATGTGAGATGAGTGCAATTGTGTGGTATTTTAAGCATTCTTTGGCATTGCTTTTCTTTGGGATTGGAATGAAACTGACCTTTTCTAGTCCTGTGGCCACTGCTGAGTTTTCCAGATTTGCTGACATATTAGTGCTTCTTTATAACTTAACTAAACCTTCATATCAGCTATTTGGTAGATGGCAGTGTTTCCCCCAGGTAAGCAGATACTTGGCTTTGATTCTCCTTTCTCCCTGCAGATGCCTGTCTGTCCCCAGATTTTGGGCTGGATGCTTGCCCTGTGACCTCACCTCTCCCATGGATTCAGGAAAAATTTTCTAATTTTTTTTTGTCCCAGCTTTTCTTCTTGTAAGAGACTGCGATATTCTTTCCAGCTTTCTCCATTTTCCAAGTGAAACTGGAAATACCAATTGCTTTGAGAGAATTGTTCTATTTCCCAGCCATGCTTTTAGGGCAAGAAATAAAGAAGAGGAAATTTTGACTCTCATTTCCCTTGTCGTTTCTCATCTTCCTTAACACAAGGGCATGTTTAGTCAACTCTATCTAGTCTCACTTATTTTTTCTGATTCCTTGTTTTCATATTTATTTCCATGTACACTTTTGTTGGCTGAGTTGGTTAAATGTGTGTGCACATCCTTATCAGTCACTGTTAAAAGTTGAAGTATAATTGATTTACAATGTTGTATTAGTTTAGGTGTACAGCAAGCAAACAGTTATATACGTACATATATATATGAAAGAAAGTGAAAGTGAAATCGCTCAGCCGTGTCCAACTTTTTGTTACCCTGTGGTATACAGCCTGCCAGGCTCCCCCATCCATGGGATTTTCCAGGCAAGAATACTGGAGTGGGTTGCCATTTCCTTCTCCAGTGGATCTTCCCGACCCAGGGATCGAACCTGGGTCTCCCACATTTCAGGCAGACTCTTTACCGTCTGAGCCACCAGGGAATCCTGATATATATATATATATATTTTTTTTTTTTCTTTTTCAGATTCTTTTACCTTATAGATTGTTACAAAGTATGAGTACAGTTTCCTGCGCTATACAGCAGGTCCCTGTTGGCTATCTATCTTATATATAGTAGTATATATATGTTAATCCCAAACTTCTAATTTATTCTGCCCTTCCCTTTGCCCTTTGGTATTTTTGTTATGTCTTTATTGTTCCAGTGAAAGAAGAGACTGAAGAAATGGAAGGCGACAGCTTAAGCAGGAAAGTCTTTTTTTCCCTGAAATCAGCTGATCTGTGGTAGAATTACAAGCATTTGTATTTAAATTTTGACAGGTTTACTAATAAACCTGAAAGTGAAAGTGTTAGTTGCTCAGTCGTGTTGGACTTTGCAACCCCATGGACTGTAGCCCATCAAGGTCCTCTGTCCATAGGGATTCTCCAGGCGAGGATACTGGAGGGGGATTGCCATTCCCTTCTCCAGGGGATCTTCCCAACTCAGAGATCGAACTTGGGTTTCCTGCATTGCAGGCAGCGTCTTTACCGCTGAGCCACCAGGGAAGCCCTTATTGCGCCAGTAGTCAGGCACAATTTACTGCCTTCTCCAAGAAGGTCCAGGGAACCCTCTTCCCTGGGGTCACAAGGTCCCTGCTGCTCCGTGGTGAGAGGGAGGGGAGGTGCTGGCTGTTTCTTCAGCACCGCCAGGGGCGTGCAGATGAAGCATTCACACTTCAGGCTCTTACAGATGGGAGACCGCCGCCCTCAGGGGCTCCGATTTCCCTGAGCTCCTCCTGTGCGCGCACATTGTCATTCTGAGCAGTGCAAATGCACACACATCCTGAAACACATGCGTCTCCTCACACTTTGCTATTTCAGAATGATCTCCTCATTTTCCCTGGGCCAAGCAGAGAGTAAAAATGAACTTGCTCAATTCTTTAAATTTTTTAAATAGAAAACAATCTTTCTTGATTTCTTCTAATTACAAAAGTAATGTAGAATGACTGCAAAAAACCTCAGGCAAAGGAAGAATGTTGCGAAAGTCTTTTCTTTTTTTCCTCTCTGAACCCTCATCAGAGCACCACTGTTTGCATTTGGGTGTACATTCTGACAGTTTTTTCCATGTATATGCCAAAGAATATGTATTTTAGTTTTTAAAAAGTCAGATGACAGGCTGACAGGCTAATTGACTGGTAGTCTTGACGCAATGGATTATTGGAGATTGCTGTCTTTTCCCTTGGCAGCTCAAGGCTTTGCTGCTGAGTTGGGTGAAGCAATAAGCTGGAAAGCAAAAAGGAGCCACAGCAGCTTTCTTAAAGAGGGAGTGTGTGCAGGAAGGCAGAGCTAAGATCATGAAATGGACATGAAAGTGACTCAGGGAACTATGTGCTACACTTCCATTTAATGGTGTGACTGCTTTCGTGGCAAATTGTCTTAGTAGAGGGTAAGATCCAGGGCTAGCCTGGAGTCAGCAGAGACAGCCACAGTCCCTGAGAGAACCCCTGTACTTCCCCAGGTCTTTTCCTCGCTGCCCCGGTCTGCTCCATCTCTGCACAGCACAGGCCATCAAATCACACGTAGAGAACTGCAGCTCTTTCCAGCGGCCTAGTTGCTGAAAGGTCATTTTGCTCATGTTTTCTTCTCAGTGGCCCTGGCTGCCCTGACAGTAGGAGTGCTGACCTCTGCTTTGATCTCTAAACACTGAGGGCTCCTCAGGGAAGACTCATGTCATAGCAAATGTGTCTTTATGTCATATCTGTCTGGACAAGGAGGTGCTTGTTGGATTGTCAAATGTCAGCACTCTAAATTCGATGTTTCTGTCCTCAACAGGAAGTTACAGGGCAGGAGCAGGCTCCTAATCCTGTGTTCTTGCAAAAGCATTCCTTCATTATTGACAGCCTTGTGTGTGTGCTATGTCACTTCAGTTGTGTTGGACCCTTTGCGACCCTATGGACTGTAGCCCACCTGGTTCCTCTGTCCATGGAATTCTCCAGGCAAGCGTACTAGGGTGGGAGGTCATGCCCTTCTCCAGGGGATCTTCCCGACCCAGGGATCGAACCCTCCTCTTCTGCAGCTCCTGCATTGGCAGGCAGGTTCTTTATCACTTGTACCACCTGGGAAGCCATTTATGGCCTTACTATGTATCAAGGGTGATGAGAATTCACACTAATATGAAGTTTGAGATTTGATACAAGAAGGGATATGTCTTACCTACAAGCTGTTGTTTGGGTCTGTAACACTAACATTATACAGGGAATCAGCTTGACTGGAAATGTAGATCTTAAGGACTTCCCTGGTGGTCCAATGGCTAAGACTCTGCACTCCCAATGCAGGAGGACTGGATTTGATCCATGGTCAAGGAACTAGATCCTGCATGCTGTAACTAAGACCTGAGAACAGCCACATTAAAAAAAAAAAAAAAAAGGAAAAAAATGTAGATCTTGGATGATGCTGGAGGGAATCCAAGGTCCCTGAAGAAGTAAAAGTATCTCTGTCCTGGGTTATCTGATCCCTCCACCTAAGAAAAGAAGAATGATTTTAATTAAAAAATGCTTGCTCCTTGGAGGAAAAGCTATGACCAACCTAGACAGCATATTAAAAAGTAGAGACATTACTTTGCCAACAAAGGTCCATATTGTCAAAGCTATGGTTTTTCCAGTAGTCACGTATGGATGTGAGCGTTGAACTCTAAAGAAAGCTGAGCACAGAAGAACTGATGCTTTTGAAATGTGGTGTGGGAGAAGACTCTTGAGAGGCCCTTGGACTGCAAGGAGATCCAACCAGTCCATCCTAAAGGAAATCAACCCTGAATATTCATTGGAAGGACTGATGCTGAAGCTGAAACTCCTATCCTTTGGCCACGTGATGTGAAGAGCTGACTCATTGGAAAAGACCCTGATGCTGGGAAGGATTGAAGGCAGGAGGAGAAGGGGACGACAGAGGATGAGATGGTTGGATGGCATCACTGACTCGATGGACATGAGTTTGAATAGGCTCTGGGAGTTGATGATGGACAGGGAAGTCTGGCGTGCTGCAGTTTATGGGGTCACAAAGAGTCGGACGCAACTGAGTGACTGAACTGAATGTTAACAAAGATATACATTCTTTCTCAAAATTCTTTTGATTGTCCTTATACTGGTTTCTATGGGCTTTCCAGGTGGCTCTAGTGGTAAAAAATCTGCCTGCCAGTGCAGGAGACGTAAGAGATGTGGGTTCCATCCCTGGGTTGAGAAGATCCCCTAGAGGAGGGCATGGCAACCCATTCCAGTATTCTTGCCTGGAGCATGCCATGGACAGAGACTGGCAGGCTACAGTCCATAGGGTCACACAGGGTCAGACAAGACTGAAGTGACTTAGCATGCATGCATACTGGTTTCTGTAGCAGACCTCTCTACCCAATGACTTTGATTTTTTAATGTGATGAATAATAACAGCATTGATTCTATGTTAGGCAGTGTGTGGACCTCCAGCCTTACACCTGGTGAGATTCACTCTGAGCTGAGACCTCCCACCGACTCGACTGAAGAGGAAAAGAAATATCATCAATGGAGATGAATCCTCTCATCGCCTTTAGAGAAAAGAATGCAGACTCCATGTAGATTTGCTTAGCACGCTACTGACTTTTTAAGCAACTGACTGGACCAAAGGAAGCAAGACATTTCCTCTTCCAAAAGGGAATTGTGGCCAAAATGGGTTAGCCAGTCAAGAAACATTGATTTCAAATGCACTTTCCCCCCCAGCATGTGATGGGAGTATTGAACATAGTGAGTTTGGAGTAGACAAGACGTGCCTAGTCAACCCTGTGGAAGAATAAGTCAGAGTTTATAGAACAGGTCAAGTCTGGAGGAGTCATTCATTTATTTATAATTTATTGATCCATTTAACAAATATGATAGGATGCCAACTTCATCTTATGCTAGGCATAGTGGCTGAATGGGAGCCCCACCAAATATGTAGTTAGTTGGGTTTTATTTTGTGTTTTTTAAGCTGTGTAGGTTTGTGGGATCTCAGTTCCCTGACCAGGGATTGAATCCAGGCCATGGCAATGAAAGCTCGAAATCCTAATCGCTAGTCCACCAAGGAACTACCCGACCAAATACATGTCTATGTCCTGGTCTTTAGAACATCGTATGGCAGAAGGTGTGATTATGTTATGGATTTTTTTTGGCTGTGCTGGGTCTTTTTTGCTGCACGTGGGCTTTCTCTAGTTGCATGAGCAGGGGCTGCTATTCATTGCAGCGCATGGGCTCCTCATTGCGGTAGCTTCTCTTGTTGCAGAGCACGGGCCCTAGGCAGGCAGGCCTTAATAGCTGCAGCCCTCAGGCTCAATAGTTGTGGTGCGTGGGCTTAGCTGCTCTGTGGCATGTGAAATCTTCCTGAACCAGGATTGAACCTGTGTCCCCTGTATTGGCGGGCAGATTCCTATCCACTGTACCACCAGAGAAGTCCTTATGATAAGGATATTGAGAGGAGGAGCTTATCCTGGATTATTTGAGTGAGTCCCCAAAATAATCACCTGTATCCTTATGAGAGAGGAGAAGGCAATGTGTAGACAGAGTCGGCGGGGGGTGGGGTGGGGGGGGTGGGCGATGGGGAGGCATGTGGCTTCAAGCCAAGAGATGCTGGGTGCCACCAGAAACTAGGAGGGAGGCTGGGACAGTTCTCCCCTCAAGTTTTGGGAGGGGCACAGCTCTGCTGACTCTTTCTTTCAACATGATTTTGGCCCTCCCGCAAGGAGATTGTAGTCTAGTTCAGGGACAGAGACAAACATGTGACAATCGGAGTGACGAGACTGCCCCATGGTCACATGGAAGCCGCAGATGACCTTGGTGAGCACACAAGGGTAAGATGAAAGCCAGGGCGGGGAGCGTGTAAGCAAACCATGTTAGCAGCAGTGAAGGGCCATTTTCTGGAATGCCTAGCAGTCATAACGTGTTTTGCTGATTTCAATGAAACAAATTCCTTTAAAAAATAATGTTAATATTGTTTTCTATTTACGAAAGGCTTGCGTATATATTGAGGAAAACTGGAAAAATATGGAAAAGTGTAAAGAACAGAGATAAGATTTGCCCATAATCCTACCATCCAGAGATAATTCTTGGGAATATTTCCAACTATTAATGCACACATGCACAATGCTCATTTTGGTCAGATGTTATTTCGGCACTGTTTTGACTGTCATCTCTCATTTCTGGGTGGGTGGCTCAGGCTGCTGCATTGAAGGAACAGAAACAGAAATTCTCCTAGGCAGAAGCAGGAACCAGGGGTTGAGTTAAAGGATGTGTTAATGGGAAATTAGATTAGTTCATGCTGCGGTGAGCAAAGAACCTGCCGTCCCAAATGTTTACTGCTGGCATACATGATAAGTCCACTGAACTGAAGTGGTGGTGGCAGTTGGAGGGTACTCAGCTGGCTGTTATCACTTAGAGTTTCTGGCTGCACTCCAGAAGTTTGGAATGCCACTGACCACCGCAGCCGGGCAAGAAGAAAGGAAGCTCGCATATTCTGCCCGGAAGTGAGACCCATCATCTCATTGTAACTGAGAAGTTCAGAGGCGTATGGAGAAGAGCTGTACCTACTACGCAGAACATTATGGACCTTGCTGCAGAGAGTGAAGTACATGTGGACAGGACAGTTATGGGCACAAAGGGCCAGTTAGCCGGGGGGACAGTGGCTGACTTGGGGCCTTTCATGCTTTCCCTGGGGACTCTGCCAGGGCAACCACATAGGAACAGAAATTGTTAGGGAAATTAAATAGATAGTCTTGTTCGGGCTTCAGAGACAAAGCAGAGCAGGGCTCTGACCTTGCTTCTCACATGTCTGAGGCTGCTCTGACTGTGAGTGACTGCTGTTGAGTGCCAGCCTTGCAGCACCATAGATAAGATAGGGGAAGAATCTTGAAACTGTTGAGCCCCAGTCTGGGTTCAGCCAACCAAGCTTCAAGTTTAATAACATTCCAAGTTTTACATGACAAAAGAGAAAAGGAAACATATATCTATCTGAATGCAGAGCTCCAAAGAAGAGCAAGAAGAGATAAGAAAGTCTTCCTAAGTGAACAATGCAAAGAAATAGAGGAAAACAATAAAAGGGGACAGAAATGGTAGGGATCTAACAGAAGCAGGAGATATTAAGAAGAGGTGGCCAAAATACGCAGAAGAACTGTACAAAAAAGATCTTAATGACCCAGATAAGCATGATGGTGTGATCACTCACCTAGAGCCAGATATCTTGGAATGTGAAGTCAAGTGGGCCTTAGAAAGCATCACTACAAACATAGCTAGTGGAGGGGATGGAATTCCAGTTGAGCTATTTCAAATCCTAAAAGATGATGCTGTCAAAGTGCTGCACTCAATATGCCAGCAAATTCGGAAAACTCAGCAGCGGCCACAGGACTGGAAAAGGTCAGTTTTCATTCCAATCCCAAAGAAAGGAAATGCCAAAGAATGCTCAAACTACCATACAGTTGCACTCGTCTCACACGCTAGTAAAATGATGCTCAAAATTCTCCAAGCTAGGCTTCAACAGTACGTGAACCATGAACTTCCAGGTGTTCAAGCTGGTTTTAGAAAAGGCGGAAGAACAAGAGATCAAGTTGCCGACATCTGCTGGATCATCGAAAAAGCAAGAGAGTTCCAGAAAAACATCTAATTCTGCTTTATTGACTATGCTTAAGCCTTTGACTATGTCAGTACAGTTCAGTCGCTCAGTCATGTCTGACTCTTTGTGACCCCATGAACTGCAGGACGAGAGGCCTCCCTGTCCATCACCAACTCCCAGAGTTTCCCCAAACTCATGTGCATTGAGTTGGTGATGTCATCCACCCATCTCATCCTCTGTCATCCCCTTCACCTCCTGCCTTCAATCTTTCCCAGCATCAGGGTCTTTTCAAATGAGTCAGCCCTTCGCATCAGGTGGCCAAAGTATTGGAGTTTCAGCTTCAACATCAGTCCTTCCAATGAACAACTAGGACTGATCTCCTTTAGGATGGACTGGTTGGATCTCCTTGCAGTCCAAGGGACTCTCAAGAGTCTTCTCCAACACCACAGTTCAAAACATCAATTCTTAGGTGCTCAGCTTTCTTGATAGTCCACGTCTCAAATCCATACATGACTACTGGAAAAACCATAGCCTTGACTAGACAGACCTTTGTTGACAAAGTAATGTCTCTGCTTTTTAATATGCTGTCTAAGTTGGTCATAACTTTCCTTCCAAGGAATAAGTGTCTTTTAATTTCATGACTGCAATCACCATCTGCAGTGATTTTGGAGCCCTCAAAAATAAAGTCAGCCTCTGTTTCCCCATTATTTGCCATGAAGTGATGGGACCGGATGCCATGATCTTAGTTTTCTGAATGTTGAGCTTTAAGCCAACTTTTTGACTCTCCTTTTTCACTTTCATCAAGAGGCTATTTAGTTCTTCTTCACTTCCTGCCATAAAGGTGGTGTCATCTGCATATCTGAAGTTATTGATATTTCTCCTGGTAATCTTGATTCCAGCTTGTGCTTCTTCTAGCCCAGCGTTTCTCATGATGTACTCTGCATATAAGTAAAATAAGCAGGGTGACAATATACAGCCTTGACATACTCCTTTCCCTATTTGGAACCAGTCTGTTGTTCCATGTCCAGTTCTAACTGTTGCTTCCTGACTTGCATACAGGTTTTTCAAGACGCAGGTGAGGAGGTCTGGTATTTCCACAGTTTATTGTGATCCACACAATCAAAGGCTTTGGCATAGTCAATAAAGCAGAAATAGATGTTTTTCTGGAACTCTCTTGCTTTTTCGGTGATCCAGCAGATGTTGGCAATTTGATCTCTGGTTTCTCTGCCTTTTCTAAAACCAGCTTGAACATCTGGAAGTTCACGGTTCACATATTGCTGTAGCCTGGCTTGGAAAATTTTGAACATTACTTTACTAGCATGTGAGATAAGCACAACTGTGTGGCAGTTTGAGCATTCTTTGGCATTACCTTTCTTTGGGATTGGATGAAAACTGACTTTTTCCAGTCCTGTCGCCACTGTTGTGTTTTCCAATTTGCTGACATATTGAGTGCAGCACTTTCAGAGCATCATCTTTTAGGATTTGTAATAGCACAATTGGAATTCCATACCCTCCACTAGCTTTGTGTATAGTGATGCTTCCTGAGGCCCACTTGACTTCACATTCCAGAGTGTCTGGCTCTAGGTGAGTGATCTCACCATCATGATTGTTTGACTGTGTGGAGCACAATAAACTGGAAGATTCTAAAAGAGATGGGAATACCATACCACATGACCTCATTCCTGAGAAATCTGCATGCAGGTCAAGAAGCAATAGTTAGAACTGGACATAGAACAACAGGCTGGTTCCAAATTGGGAAAGGAGTACGTCAAGGCTATATATTCTCACCCTGCTTATTTAACTTATCTGCAGAGGGCATCATTTGAAATGCCAAGCTGGATGAAGCACAAGCCTGAATTAAGATTGCCAGGAGAAATATCAGTAACCTCAGATATGTAGATGACACCACCCTTATGGCAGAAAGTGAAGAAGAACTAAAGAACCTCTTGATGAAAGTAAAAGAGGAGAGTGAAAAAGTTGGCTTAAAACTGAACAGTCAGAAAACTAAGATCTTGGCATCTGGTCCCATCATTTCATGGCAAATAGATGAGGAAACAGTGGAAACAGTGAGAGGGTTTATTTTGGGGGGCTCCAAAATCACTGCAGATAGTGATTGTAGCCATGAAATTAAAAGACACTTGCTCCTTGGAATAAAAGCTATGACTTAGCATATTAAAAAGCAGAGACTTGGCTTTGCCAACAAAGTCCGTCTAGTCAAAGCTATTGTTTTTCCAACAGTCATGAATGGATGTGAGAGTTGGGTTCTAAAGGCAGCTGAGGTCTGAAGAATTAATGCTTTTAAACTGTGGTGTTGAAGAAGACTCTTGACAGTCCCTTGGACTGCAAGGAGATCCAACCAGTCAATCCTAAAGGACATCAGTCCTGAATATTCCCTGGAAGGACTGATGCTGAAGCTGAAACTCCAATACTTTGGGCATCTGATGTGAAGAATCGATCATTGGAAAAGACCTTGATGCTGGGGAAGATTGAAGGCAAGAAAAGAAGGGGACAATAGAGGATGAGATGGTTGGATGGCACCACTGACTCAATGGCTATGAGTCTGAGTAAGCCCCAGGAATTGGTAATGGATGAGGAGGCAGTCCATGGAGTCGCAAAGAGTTGGCCATGACCCAGTGACCGAACAGAACTGAATAGAATGGGAAAGACTAGAGATCTGTTTAAAAAAAAAAAAACTAGTGATACCAAGGGAACATTTCATGCAAAGATGGGCACAATAAAGGACAGAAACAGTATGGACCTAAGAGAAGCAGAAGATATGAAGAAGAGGTGGCAAGAATAAATAGAACCATACAAAAAAGATCTTAATGACGCAGATAGCCACGATGGTGTGATCACTCACCTACAGCCAGACATCCTGTAGTGCGAAGTCAATTGGGCCTTTGAAAGCATCAAAGCATATATATATATACACCATATCTTCTTTATTCATTCACTGTCAATGGATAATTAGGTTGTTTCCACATCTTGACTATTGTGAATAATACTGCTATGAACATAGGGGTGCATGTATCTTTTTGAATTATAGTTTGGTCTGGATATATGCCTGGGAGTGGGATTGCTGGATCATATGGCAACTCTAGTTTTTTGAGGAGCCTCCCAACTGTTCTCCACAGTGGCTGCACCAACTTACATCTGCACCAACAGTATAGGAGGATTCCCTTTCCTCCACATTGAGAGAAAGTGAAAGTGTTAGACATCTAGCCACGCATGACTCTTTGTGACCATGGACTGTAACTCACCAGGCTCCTCTGTCCCTAGAATTCTCCAGGCAAGAATACTGAAGGGGGTTGCCATGCCCTTGGACCCAATTTGATAGCAAAGATCCTGAAGAAAAATCTTTCTTAAAGAAGTAGGAGGAGAGTAATTAGTAAGAGTCAATGTCCCTTTTTGCCATATATTTGGGTTTTGTTTATCACATGTTCTGATGCATGGGTGTGAGTTTAATTTTAGTACAATCAAGTTAAATTAAAATTCAGAAGTAGTAGAATAAGAATAAGATGGAAATTTGCAATCCTCTCATTTATCTCTGCTCTTTATAGTATTTGAATTCCTTCGGCAGACAAACTTCTTTATTCGTAATGGTAAGAAATCCAAGCTTGGTGAATCGAATATTAATTTTAAGAATACATCACGGGAATTTTCCCCCATGGCAAAGAAGGCCCTGGTGTGTTTCAGAGCCAGGAGTTTTCAGAACTAGAAGAAGATATCCTTGAATGCCTCATGTACCCAAGAGAGGATGCTGAGCAACAGAGTGAGGCGACCTTCAATGTTTTCCAGAAGGGGATTAAGTGGCTTCAGAGCTTAGTGAAATTGCCACCTGTCCTTGCCCCCGGTAGAGGAATAGAGAAAAGTTAGGGATTAAGCTTCAACATTGTCTCTGGGAGAGGTCTCTCTGCAAAAGGAACTTTTATTCCTCTTCTATTCAGAGCTCCATTTTGATCAGCCTGGGATTCTGTGAACATCTTGAGAGCAGGTATGTGATTACGCTGGAGGTTTTGTGTTCCTCTGAATACCCATGCGGAGTATTGTACATGAAAGGAACTTCTGGAATTCTCCAATTTCTAAAGCCTCCAGTTAAAGATTGGAGGATTCACACTTCTCTCATCTCTAATGGGACCCCCCATTCTTGGTTTTTTGAAAGTGTGTCACTCATACCCTGAACACTGTCATTAACTTTTTACAGGTGAGGAAACTGAGGATAAGAAAGGTCAGGTAATTTCCTAAGGTCACATACTTGGTGAGAGATAGAGCCGCTATGGAAACCCACGTATGTTAAATTCCTAGCTCATGCTCTGTGTCTGCCAGGCTGGAGCAAGCTTTGCTTTCAGTTTCTTCAAAAGCTGGATCAGAATGGGAACAGAGATCAAGAGGAAGTGGAGTTAGGGTGAGCATACAATAGAAGATACTGCAGGATATCTTCAGAGAAAAGACACATATAGGGGAAAAAACTAAAGGTCTGAAACATAAGGTCTTTGTACATTTGACAAAAATACATTTGAAAAGTGAATAGTATAGTCTCCTGGGTATTTGCTGCCATTTTGACAGTATTATTTATCCATGTCATTAGAATTTCTACTCCTCTTCCCTTGGGATGTAGTTTCATGTTGACAACTTCTTAAGTTTATCTCTGGCAGTAGTTGGCTTAACCTGTGTTCTTGGTATAACCTCATTGCAGGTCAGGGTATAAAGAACTTTCTGACAAGTGTACACTTTTCTTTTGAGTTCCTGTTGCCAATTAATTGTTTTGCACAGAGTGTATCATGAGTGTGAAGCTGAGTTCAAGTCCTCTAACATCTCTACTTGGTAGCTGAGTTTCTAGTTTCTCTTTAAAGAATATATACATGTATATGAATATATATGCATGTGCTGTGCTTAGTTGTTCAGTCTTGTCTAACTCTGCAACCCCATGGACTGTAGCCCACCAGGCTTCTCTGTCCATGGGGATTCTCCAGGCAAGAATCCTGGAGTGGGTTGCCATGCCCTCCTCCAGGGGATCTTCCCAACCCAGGTCTCCCACATTGCAGGTGGATTGTTTACCATCTGGGCCACCAGGAAAGCATATGTATGTATATATATATATATATATATATATATATATACACACACACACACACACATATATATGTATAGTTGACTTAAAATGTGTTAATTTCAGGTGTGTACAAAATGATTCAGATAGGCACACACACACATATATATATACATATTCTTTTCTATTAATGTTCTTTAGTTTGATCTTTGAAAAAATTCTATTGGAGTACAGTTATTTACAATGTTGTGTTAGTTTCTCCTGTATAGTAAGGTGAATTAGCCCCTCTTTTTAAGATTTCCTTCCCATTAATCACCGCCGAGCACTGAGTCTACTCAGTGCTACACAGTAGGTTCTTGTCAGTTATCTACTTTATATATAGTAGGGTATATACGTCAATCCCAATCTTCCAGTTCATCCTATTGCCCCCCTTTTCCCCTTGGTGTCCATATGTTTGCTCTCTACATATGTGTCTCTATTTCTACTTTGCAAATAAGTTCATCTGTATCATTGTTTTCTAGATTCAACATATCAGTGATATTAAACAATGCCAAAGAATGCTCAAACTACCACACAATTGCTCTCATCTCACATGCTAGTCAAGTAATGCTTGAAGTTCTCCAAGCCAGGCTTCAACAATACGTGAACTGAGAGCTTCCAGATGTTCAGGCTGGCTTTAGAGAAGGCAGAGGAACCAGAGATCAAATTGCCAACATCTGCTGGATCATCAAAAAAGCAAGAGAGTTCCAGGAAAACATCTATTTCTGCTTTATTGACTATGCCAAAGCCTTTTACTGTGTGGATCACAATAAATTTCGGAAAAGTCTGAAAGATATGGAAATACCAGACCACCTGACCTGCCTCTTGAGAAATCTGTATGAAGGTCAGGAAACAACAGTTAGAACTGGACATGGAACAACAGACTGGTTCCAAATAGGAAAAGGAGTATGTCAAGGCGGTATATTGTCACCCTGCTTATTTTACTTATATGTAGAGTACATCATGAGACATGCTGGGCTGGATGAAGCACAAGCTGGAATGAAGATTGCCGGGAGAAATATCAATCTCACATATGCAGACAACACCACCCTTATGGCAGAAAGTGAAAAAGAACTAAAGAGCCTCTTGATGAAAGTGAGAGAAGAGAGTGAAAAAGTTGGCTTAAAGCTCAACATTCAGAAAACAAAGATCATGGCATCTGGTCCCATCACTTCATGGCAAATAGATGGGGAAACAGTGATAGACTTATTTTGGGGGGTTCCAAAATTACAGTGATTGAAGCCATGAAATTAAAAGATGCTTATTACTTGGAAGAAAAGTTATGACCAATCTAGACCACATATTAAAAAGCAGAGACATTACTTTGCTGACTAAGGTCCATCTAGTCACAGCTATGGTTTTTCCAGTAGTCATGTATGGATGTGAGAGTTGGACTCTAAAGAAAGCTAAGGGCCCAAGAATTGATGCTTTTGAACTATGGTGTTGGAGAAGACTCTTGAGAGTCCTTTGGACTGCAAGGAGATCCAACCAGTCCATCCTAAAGGAAAAGGGGATGGCAGAGGATGAGATGGTTGGATGACATCACCGACTCTATGGACATGAGTTTGAGTAAACTCCTGGAGTTGGTGATTGACAGGGAAGCCTGGCATGCTGCAGTCCGTGGGGTCGCGAAGAGTTGGACACAACTGAGCAACTGAACCCAACTGAACTGAAACGATACTTGCTCTTCTCTTTCTGACTTACTTCACTTTGTATGATAGTCTCTAGGTCCATTCATGTCTCTTCAAATTGCATAATTTTGTTCCCTTTTTATGGCTGAGCAATATTCTAGTGTCTGTTTGTCTCTGTGTGTGTATGTGTATGACATCTTCCTTATCCATTATTCTATTGATGGACATTTAGGTTGCTTCCATGTCCTGCCTATTATAAATAGTGCTGCAGCGAACACTGAAGTGTGTGTGTACATTTTTGAATGATGATTTTCTCTGAGTATATGCTTAGGAGTGGGATTGCTGGGTCATATGCCAGTTCTAAGTTTTTTTTTAAGGAATCTCTGTTCTCCATAGTGAGTATATCAGTTTACATTCCCACCAACAGTGTAAGAGCATTCCCTTTTTTCCACACCCTCTCAAACATTTACTGTTGGTAGATTTTTTGATGATGCCCTTTCTGAGGTTGTGAGGTGATATCTCATTGTAGTTTTTTGATTTGCATTAATAATTAGCAGTGTTGAACGTCTTTTCATATGTTTGTTGGCCCTCTGTATGTCTTCTTTGGAGAAATGTCTATTAGGTCTTCCACCCAGTTTTTGATCAGCTTTTTTCTTACACTGAGCTACATGAGCTGTTTTCCATTATGTTCTATTATAGGATATTGAATATAGTTCCTTGTGCCATAGAGTAGGACCTTATTGTTTATCTGTTTTACATATAATAGTTTATATCTACTAATCCCAAACTTTTAATTTATACCCCCCACCTTTCCCCTTTTGTAAGTTTTCTATGTGTGTGAGTCTGTTTCTGTTTCATAGATAAGTTAATTTGTATCATATTTTAGATTTCACATGTAAGTCATATCTTATGGTATCTGACTGACTGATATGATTGCAATTTATTGCACCCTGGGAGCATCTTAGCTTTTCTAGGACACTCACAAGTTTACAGTGTTTGGCAGGGGTGATGGTGGTAAATTAATAGCTTGTTAGATTGGTGGCTCAGATGATAAAGAATTCGCCTGCAATGCAGGAGACCCAGGTTTGGTCTTTGGGTCAGGAAGATACTCTGAAGAAGGGAATGGCTACCCACTCCAGTATTCTTGCCTGGAGAATTCCATGGACAGAAGAGCTTGGTGGGCTACAGTCCATGGGGTCACAAACAGTCAGATAAGACTAATGTGTAACACTTAGATTGGGTGAGTCTACCCCTACCTTGCCCAGAAAGCTATGGATTCCTGATTTTATATCAGAGTTACCTGGAAGTTGGCAAGAACAGAGCCATGATGTGGTTTGGGATGTGTGGTCTGATCCCAGATCTTGTCTGCTTTGGGAGGCAGCAAGAATGGTGGTAGCTGGGGAGTTGACTGTATTCCTGTGAAGATAAACTCGAGCAGAGGCCAGCCAAGGGAAGTTAACCAGCACGACTACCACAGTTAGCAGAATGTCAGAGGATCCACTCCAGACCAGCTAATACTAAACCCATGAATATGCAAAATTATTAGAAAAATCGTTAGGCATTTGAGAAGGATCAGGAACTAGTCTAAAAGAAGATCTAGTTGGACAAACAATAATTGCTCTAGGGAAAGAGAATTAGTGGTGGATACTAGAGGATTGAAAAGAAAGCCAAGTAGCATCCTCACTGAGTGTTGAAATCTCTAAAAAAAAAGAGCAGGTTATCATGTGAAAGGAGAACTATGAGCTAGAAGGATTCTCAGACATTCAAAACGTTTTGGAAATTAAAAATATAAAAAAATGGAAGCTCACTGAAATAATTGTATTTATTTTTTGTGCCTTTACTTGAATAGTCATATTTTCTATAATGGAAATATATTACTTTTTGCATTAGGTCATTTCAATAAAGGTTATTATCTCAGGTTTCATTTCTTTTCCATTTATTTTTTAAACTTATCTTCATTTTACATATGGTTTTCAGATTGCCATAATTTAGCCTTTGATCAAAAAACTTATCAACTAGGCAAAGCTATTTTAATTATCAGTTTCATTTTTAGTCACAATAAAACCCTGGGAACTACAATTCAAAAATTGTCCTTATATATCAACATGCTAAAAATAAACACAGTGTGTATCAATGTCTTTTTCCGACTCTACATTCACATGCTCTTTAAGTATATTTAGCTGTGTTGTCTGGAAACAATAGTGTTCTGGCAGTATGTCCTGCAAATATCAAGAAACCTGCAGGACCAGAAAATATTATGGCTATTCCACAATTCAATACATAGAGTGAAACAACACTCTTGATGTATTTGCTGTTTTTGAAGGCAAAGGAGGGAATTTGATTCTGACCAAGAAACCACTGCCAAAAATATTATGGTTTAAATAGCAGGTGCATTTTTCACTTTGGGGAATAAGATTTAAACTAAAACAATAAAAAAGACTAAGGCTCCTATTTTATACAATTTCACTTACAACCTGAAAGCAATCATTCTCAATATTTTTTCTTTGCCAAGTTTAAAGCAAGCAGAATGGAATCCAAGACTAGAAAACTTCACTACTAAAAAACAGTGAAGCAAATACTCTGCTGGGAATTGCAGATAATACAAGAGTGACAGATAGGGATGGTGGTGGCCAGGAAGTTGAACAAGTATGAATACTGTGGCCTCAGTACTATGATGGGGCACACTGAGCGAGGATAAAGAAAAGTATAAAAAGTGGAAAACAGGGGTTCTTTTTTCCCTTATTATGTCGTACTTTAGAGCACTGTTTTCATTTACTTAATGGAATATTAAGATCATTGCAGGGGAAAGGGTGGGGGCTCTAAAAAGACCAACATAAACAAGTTTTAGAAATGTAAGAACTTGAAAATATGTGAAATAATTCACTATCTTAAAACATAAATTGAACAAAGTGAGGGTGTAAGAAAGCAAATTTAAACCAAAAGCAAAAAAGAAAAAGTTAAAAAATTGTGTTTATTCAATATGAATGAAGAAGGTGAATTCATTGATTCTGCAAACACAAGGGAGCAGCTAGAGCTCAACAGACCAGGTAGGGTGTTTTCTCCCCACTGTGAGAAGCTACAGGGTAAGGACTAAACTGCAGCAGGAAAGATGCCTGTGTAAAACAGTCTTTTTCTTATGTAATGTTATTAGATCCTGATGAGGTCATCAAAGGAAGATTGTGGAATCTTTTAAAGGCAGGGGAGAAGAGGAGAGAAAAGGGAGTAAAGGGAAAGAAAAAGGAGGCAGAGAATTATACATATCTGGGCTGGCTTCTTTTAAAGAGAACTAGTCTCTCAAACAAAGGACTCCGTGACTTCTCAATAAAGAATCCAGACACACAGGACTTGCCTCTTAAGAAGCCAGCTCTTTGGGAGTAGTTTCTAGAAAGATGAAGGTGGTTCTTGTGTGTGTGTGTGTGTGTGTGTGTGTGTGGTCCTGTGAGTATAGATCCCAGTGTCAAATTCCGTCAGGAGCTGGAGACAGTGGTAGAGGAGTAGGTGGAAAGAAAGGAATGTCTGTGATCAAGATAAAGAGCAACTCCAGCAGCACAGAACCGGTGGGAGCAGGCAAAGAGCAGGGTGATTAGGACGAATGGGTCGGTCAACCCAGTGCACAGGGATCTGGGGCTACTGGCTCCACTCATCCTGCCCTAATTCAATAAACTCTAAACCCTGCTGTGTGGACAGACTGCCACATTTATTGGAGTACTTCCAGCACAGAGGACTGTAGTGGTAGAATGAACCTACGAATGAGTAAGTAGATGGAGTTTTTTTTTTAATTCATTTGTTAAAAAAATGGGTTTTTTTGGCCACACCGCACAGCATATGGGATCTTAGTTTCCTGATCGGGGCTGAATTGGAAGTGCGGAGTCTTAACCCGAGGACTGGCGGGGAAGTCCCTGGAGATTACAAAGTTTTAGTCTCAGCTTAGACTATACAGGTGGTAAGAATTCAAAGCCAGTGCTGATCTAGCACCAGAGTCTGCGTGCCTGACTAGCACAGGCTCTGTCTTCTCTCTTCACTCCCCTTGAGGCCTGCCCAGCCTCATCCTTATTCCTCCCCAAACTTTCCCAATCAGCCTCCTTCTCTGATCCTCTGTGATCACATTCATGGCCAGTGCCTGGTAGAATTGGCTAATTTTTCCAATTCTGTGAAGGAATAACCCTCTCAACACTTGTGAAAGTATTAGTTACTCTGTTGCGTCTGACTCTTTGTGGCCCATGAACTGTAGCCCACCAGGCTCCTCTGTCCATGGGATTCTCCAAGGCCAGACTACTGGAGTGGGTAGCCATTCGCTTCTCCAGGGGATCTTCCTGACCCAGAGATCAAGCCCAGTTCTTCCGCATTGCAGACAGCTTCTTTACCATCTGAGCCACCCAGAAATCCCAAGTGATCAACGGATCACTCTAAATCCAGGCTGATTTCGTCTCTAGATCCTTACCATATTATGTCTGCAGAGATCCAATATCACATTCTGAAGTTTTGGGTGGAAGTGAATTTTGGGGGATCCTGTTTGACCCACTTAGGCACATTTGTGCCATGCAGAGCCCTCTCTAATGACTACTAACACATGCCCTCAACACACAGGGGCTTTTGATGAAGACACCGCTTTCCCGTTGGGTCTTGGTATCAAAAAAGATAAAGAGAGGGAATTTCTGGTAGTCCAGTGGTTAAGAGTCCTCCTGCCAATGCAGGGGAAATGGTCAATCCTTCGTCCGGGAAGTCCCACATGCCGAGGGCCAACTAAGCATGTTCACCCCAACTACTGAAGCCCATGCACCTTAGAATCTATGCTCTGTGACAAAAGATGCCACCACAATGAGAATCCAGCACACTGCAACTAGAGGGTAGCCTCTGCTCGCCGCAACCAGAGAAAAGCCCTCAAGCAGCAATGAAGACCCAGCACAGCCAAAAATAAACTAATAAATCAATTTTAAAAAAGCAAGATAGAAGGAGGCAGAAAACTCCAAGTATCAGGATGCTTAAAACTGAAGGAATAAGTGGTCCTCATCCCCTCTGACATTATTGTTTTTCACAAGGAACTCACTTCCCAACAGAGATTTGCGACAAAATGTCACTGGCCAAAGTGAATTTTAAGGAAACCAAATATAAATTCCATTTCTTTCTTGGAAAGACTTTAAATACTATTCTCTGTTAAGTATTTTACCTCCTCTCAACCCCTCTAGTATTTTGTTTCTCCTTTTGCTTTATCTTTAAAGTTAACATCATTTATTATTGATGTTACATTTATTGAACATGTACCACATGTAAAACATTAGTCTAAATAAACTAAAGAGAGAGATTGGCCAGAAAGAGAATTGTTGGGGGTAGGACTAGGGAGGGGGTAGGGTTGTGGGAGGTGATGAAAAAATGACAGAGACACTGTCCTCAATAGCGTTTGACATCTGATGGGGAAAATGGGCATAGAACGTGATACAAGAAGACAATGAAATAGGGGAGGTGCTGGGAGTGTTTGGTTAGCCTGCAGCCACCTGGTTTCTTATTGGAACTTGACATCTTATTGGAACTTGGCATCACATCTGCTTCTTCCAATAACATCTCTCAGGGACAGCCACTAGAAGGCGCATTCCGGGTCTGGTGGCAGGAGAACCCTCTTACAGTCCTTTCCTATTTCTGCTTTGTTGTATGGTCCTTTGAGAACCAATTTGAGCCTTTCTCTTATTAGCAGTTCTTTACAGAAAAGCATATTAGAATCAGTGTGGGTGGAGGGCCCTCCGGGACAGACAATTGAGAAGCAGCCCCAGGCGATACTCCCACTTCACAGAGGACAAATATGAGTAGATGGAGACAAAGACTTTCTGATTTGTTGTCTTTGCTATCTTGGAGCATATGCTCAAGGTGTTGTCATGGAAGGGGGTAAAGAATGTTCACTAGCAATGAACCAATGGATAAATAGTGTTATGTGATGCCAACTAAGTGGTAATTCATGGATGACTCCCCCCTTAGCTGCTGTGGTTGGCCAGCTCTAACATACACCACGAGTCCCTGCCTCCTGCCAGACATGCCCTGTGTAATGCCCTCCCCTTGAATGTCAACTTGAATTACTGATTTGCCTCCAATGAACAGAATTTGGCAGAAGCAATGGGATGTCACTTTTGAGATTTGGTTAGAAAAGGACTGTGGCTTCTATTTTGGGCACACACTCTCTCTCTCTGCCTCCCCACCCTGTCTTTCTCTCACTGAAAAAAAAAAATCAAACAAACAAACAAAGGTGGCCTTGTTGAGTAAGCCTATGGAGAAGCCCAGGGGTAGAAGGATGGGTGTCTCTGGCCACAGCCAGCAGGACCCAAGGCCATCAGTCCAACAACCCCGGAGGAACCGAATTCTGCTCACAGTCACAGGAGTGAGCTTGGAAGTGGATTCTCCCCCCAGTGAGCGTTGGGATGACTGCAGCTCTGTCCATGAGGTTGACTGAAGGTTGTGAGGGACCTTGAGTCAGAGGCCCCCATTTAAGTTAAGCCTAAATTTAGGAAACTCACAGAAATTGTGAGATAATAAATGTTGCTGAAGCTGCCAAGTTTTAGGATGACTTGTTATGCAGTAACAGATGACTGACACAGTGGCTCACCGTCCCTATGCTTAATCCAGATGCCGCACGTGAGACACAAAACTCCTGAGTAGGTAGAGAACCTCAGAGGCCATCCCTCTGACTCCTCCCCTGCACAGATGTACATGTGCAGGCTTAGGCTCAGAGAGGGGACTCACCTGACCAGGCTGTATGGCAGAACCAAGACATCTGGCTCTGGGTCCTAAGGACTTCTAGCGCTCCGTTCACTACTTGGTAACTGCTTCAGCTGAGAAATTGGAATTGGCCTTTGCAGCAAGTGCATCATGAGAGACCTGTTACCTTAGTGAGTCCAGTTCTTTACTGGCCTCACTTTGTCTACATGTTGAGGACAGTGCATCACAGTAACTCTGAAAAATGAGAAGATGTTTAATATATACTCAACATGTACCGTTATAAGTGTTAGTCACCCGGTCATGTCTGACTCTTTGTGACCCCACTGACTGTAGCCTGCCAGGCTCCTCCATCCATGGGATTTTCTGGGAAAGAATACTGGAGTGGGTTGCCAATTCCTTCTCCAGGGGATTGTCCAGACCCAGGGATCGAACCCAAGTCTCCTGCATTGCAGGCAGATGCTTTTACAATTTGAGCTATGAGGGAAGCCTTTATTGTTATAAAGTATAACATAATTATATATCACATATCAATTATATATTATATAATGTATTATGATATGAATTGTAATAATAATAAATTACACTTTAGTAATTCCTCATATTTAAAAGTCTTCACATCTGCCACCTTTGAAGTAATTCCATGGGAAGAGTAATAATTTCTATTTTACAGATGGGAAAACTGAGGCATGTTAAGTCATTTACCTGTGTTCACAGCCAGGTCCTAAACCCAGGTCTCAGATCCCAGGCTCCAGGGGCCACTGCTCAATTGTCACAACCTTTTCAGCCCCACCTCAGTGGTCTAGTCCTGCCCCCAGGCCACTGCCCTTGGCACAACTGCCATTTCTTTTGGCCAGACAGCTAGCTCTCTCTCCTCCATCCTGCTGTCATCTTCATTATTGCCATAAGACTATGTTGTGTGAAATAAAGATTTGTGTGTGAGGCTGTGAGTCCCAGATCTTAATGTCAAATAACAACCAGCAATAATAATAGTCCAGGGAGTTGAAAAAAAAAGGTAAACATTTTTGCAAAATAGCATTCCCACTGTGGCTTCCACTTAGACTTTTAAAAGAAAGAGTCGTCTGTTTTCTCAAAATCAGGTGGAAGCCTCCTTGTCTTCTGTACTCTTTGCTGAAATCCTTTTAACCAGTGGGAGCACCACGTGGAAGCTTGAAAAGTCCTTTTTGAGATGGATTTGACTTAGTCTTCTTTACACAGCTTGACTCTAGGATGTGACAACAGACTTCCATAGGAGGGCTATCCGTCCAGTGGACACCCCCACCCCCGCCCTGCGCCTGGAAACCCTTTCATATTCACAGACTTCATGAGGCCAGCAGGCTCCTCCCGCCCTCCATCAGCGCTGTGCTGTGTGCATGGTGTGCTTGGGAAATTCCAACACCCAGAAGATACAACACATCGCAGGCCATTGGGCAGAATTAGCAGTGACCTCTAACCTTATACCAGACTGAAAAACAAACAAAGACATTTCCCTAAAGGAGCTTGAGTTCTGTGTTAGCAGTTGTTGTTTAGTCGCTAAGTCACGTCCAGCTCTTCTGGGAGCCCATGGACTGTAACCCGCCAGGCTCCTCTGTCCGTGGGATTCTCCAGGCAAGAATGCTGGAGTGGGTTGCCATTTCCTCTTTCAGGGGATCTTCTGGACCCAAGGATCGATCTCCCAGCTGTTGCATTGGCAGGCAGATTCTTTACCACTGAGCCACCAGGGAAGCCTGTATGTCAGCAATGGGACCTCTGAATACAGAGTCAGGTCTTCCTTCTTGCTCTGTTCTCACTTCTCTCTTGTGACTCACACACACTCACACTCATCTGCACATGCATTTACATACCTACATCCCCCGTTACTCCCACTCCATTTTCATTTCAGATCTCTTTATTTAAAGCCTTCTTCACCTGCTAATTTCACTTTCATTTCTAACTTCTACTTGCTGTGCCCTCAATCTGAGTTTACTAACTGCTATTTTTTTTAATCCTCATAAAATTTTCTATAAGACATTTCAACATTTTAGCTAGCCCATCAATTTCATTTTGTTTTCCTGGAGACTCCCTCCTAGAACCATGGGCTCTGACCTACCCTGAACCTGCTGGTCTTGATACTTCCCACACAGGCAGAATACCATCTTGGGAATTTCATTTTCCACTTTCCTGTTGAATTCCCATATTTTCTGACTTATATGTCTTCCACTATCTTGATAATTTTCCTTATTTCTATGGGGAATGCTCTGTAGCTCTTTCTTTCTCTTTGGCCACATTGTGCAGCATGCAGGATCTTAGTTCCCTGACCAGAGATTGAACCCATATCCCCTGCAATGGAAGCTCGGAGTCTTAATCATTGGACCATCAAGGAAGCTCTGCAGTTATTTCTTTAGAAAGGGTGCACAGAAAATCACTTTTTGAAACCTCACCCTTCTGACAGTGTCTTCCTTTTGTTCTGACCTTTGATTGACACTTTGGGTATACATTTCAAGGTTCTAAATAATTTTCCTTCAGAATTTTAGGATATTGCTCTGTTGTTTTCTGGTGTCCAGTGTAGCTATTGGGAAGTCCAGCTCCATTTTGATCCATGTTTCTATGAATGTAGTATTGTTTTTTCTCTCCAAAAACGTCAAAAAAATTATTAATCTTTGCTTCATCTCTGGTATTCTAGAATTTTCCAATAATATGTTATATGAGTTATCTTAATATGTTAACATGAGTCTGTTTGCAATTTATAGAGCAGCCCTTTCCAAACAGATATTCATATAATTCTCTTACATTATTTCTTTGGTAATTTTCTTCTTCTTACTTTGTCTGCTTTCTCTTTTCAGAACTCAGGTTTATTTCCTTGGTTGTTATTTGTTTAGTCATTCAGTCATGTCCAACTCTTTGTGACCCCATGGACTGTAGCCCACCAGGCTCTTCTGTCCATGGAATTTTCCAGGCAAGAATACTGGAGTGGGTTGCCATTTCCTTCTCCAGGTTGAAATATTAGCATATTTTTTCTCTTATTTTTCCACTTTGTGATTAATTTTCTGGGAGATTTCATTGATTCTGTCTAATTTTTAGTTTTCAAGAGCACTCTCTGATTCTTAACTGTTTTTTTGGAAGACTTTCTTTTCTTATTTTATTAATTCAACACGTTCATTTATTTCTCTATAGGTATTTACTTTTTAAGGGGAAAATTTCCTCTGTTTTCCACTCTGTCTTTTTTTCCCCTCTGTGTTCCACTTTGCTCTTTGTTTTCATCAGTCTCTAAAATGACAATAACTCTTGACTGTCGATTTCTAAGGGGTGGGGAGGTTGGGGAGGAAGGAGCAACAAAGGGATTCTTGGATTCTCTGTATGCACGGGTGATATTTGTCAGTGAAGAGCAGTAGCTTGGCTATTTGAGCTTGAAGTGACACCTAAAATTAACCCTCTGGAGTTTTTTTCTCTGAGGGCTTCAGTTTCTTTAAGAAGAGTCCCCCTTTTCCTGTCTGTGCACCCTGTGCCTGGAGGTCAAGGTCATGGGAGTGAGCAAAGTAGGGACAACCTACCATTCAGTATTCACTCCTACATTTAATGCCTTCGTTTTTGTCCTCCACTAAGTCTGAGATCTGACTTCAGTAATTCTTCCTGAGTTCTCCATAAATTAAAACTCCCTTCTTTTCCTTATGGGCAGAAGTTGGGGCAGAGAGATTTTGCTTTATTTCCTGACAAAATCATGTGGGAGACAGAATCTTGAGGTGTAGCCACTCCATACACACAGACTTTCAAACAATCCATCTCTTTTTTTTTTTAACCCAATGCCTCAGCTCCACCATGTAGTATCTCACTGAGAGTCTGAGAATCTCAGAGATCCTCTGGATAAGGTGAAATGTCATCCCTAAGGCTTGTTTAGATACGGTCTCCTCTGCTTAATCAATGACTGCAACTTTATCTGCCTCTGTCCCTGAAAGATGTGTTAAAAATTCTTGTCTCCCTATGTCTTATCCTTCACTCTCTTCTTTGTGGATAAACATATTTATAGGTATATTTTATTCTTTTATTTTCACTTTCTCAGGGTTTTGAGGGTGAGAGGAAGTATATGTCCATGACTAGTCTGCTGTGTTTGACCTGAAGTATTCAATGGGCTTATCGATGCTGATAATAAAACCAGTGAGGGGGACTTCCACGGTGGTCCAGGGGTTAAGACTTTGCCCTCCAATGTATGGGGTGCAGGTTCAATCTCTGGTCAAGGAGCTAAGATCTCATGTGCCTCATGGCCAAAAAACCAAAACATGATAACAGAAGCAATAGCGCAACAAAGTGAAAAAAAAAAAGACTTAAAAAAATCCACATTTGCTGATATTTAAACATAAATAAATAAAAACCAATGAAGAAACCAATAAGGTAGACAAAGGGCATCAGATGCCACATCACACTTAAAATCTTGTGGATGAATGGAGTATCATTCACTTTAACCCAGTAATATCACTTGGGAGGTCAGGCCTCAGAAGACAATTGACAAAATTTTTGATAAAACCTCAGTTGTTTGATAGTGTTTATGGGTATATGAAATATATTGGGCTTCCCCGGTGGCTCAGGGGGTAAAGAGTCTGCCTGCAATGTGGGAGACCCAGGTTCAATCCCTGGGTTGGGAAGATCCCCTGGAGGAGGACTTGGCAACCCATTCCAGTATTCTTGCCTGGAGAATTCCATAGACAAGGAGCCTGGTGGGCTACAGTCCATGAGGTTGCAAAGAGTCAGACATGACTGAATGACTGAGCATACCAAAGTTGTATGAAAAATATTTGAACAGCTTAAAAATATAGCTTAGAACTGGAACTATTCAAAATGGCATGGGTAATTAGTGGACTATGGGTGTTAATGAAAAAGAGAGGGTTTGGAGGGATTGACTAGAAGGTGTCGCACGAGAACTTTCTGGAGTGATGGAGATGGACTGTAGTGGTGGTCTCAAGACAATGTCCATTTGCAAAAAACTCACCTAATGTGTTTTTACACATTAGATTACACTCAAAATGTGTGCAATTGATTGTATATGATTGTACACCTTGATAAAAATTTGATTTAATAGTTACCCCTGTTGTGGATATCTGTTAACCTTTAAGACAAAGCCCAGACTGCTGGTCAAGATGCTCTGCAGACTACCCTGTAACTGCTCACCTGCTTGTTCTCCTGCACTCCTGTTAAGGAGTGGTCTATTCTCTTCCTGTACTCCATTCCTCTAGTCTAAGGCATAGTCCACTTTCTGCCTTTGTTCCATGCTTCCCTCTTCTCTGTGGGTCAATACATGCTCTTGTCCATGTTTAGACCGCTTGTTTTAAAACAGTTGTAAGGCCTTGCAGACGCCGCCACCCCGGACCCTACCGTGTCTAGCCATGGTTAACCCCACCATGTTCTTCGACATCGCTGTCAACGGCGAGCCCTTGGGCCGCGTCTCTTTCGAGCTGTTCGCAGACAAAGTTCCAAAGACAGCAGAAAATGTCCGTGCTCTGAGCACTGGGGAGAAAGGATTTGGTTATAAAGGTTCCTGCCTTCACAGAATAATTCCGGGGTTCATGTGCCAGGGTGGTGACTTCACGCGCCATAATGGTACTGGTGGCAAGTCCATCTATGGCGAGAAATCTGATGATGAGAATTTCATCCTGAAGCATACAGGTCCTGGCATCTTGTCCATGGCAAATGCTGGCCCCAACACAAACGGTTCCAGTTTTTCATCTGCACTGCCAAGACTGAGTGGTTGGATGGCAAGCATGTGGTCTTTGGCAAGGTGAAAGAGGGCATGAATATTGTGTAAGCCATGGAGCGCTTTGGGTCCAGGAATGGCAACACCAGCAAGAAGATCACCATTGCTGACTGTGGACAAATCTAATAAATTTGACTTGTGTTTTGCTTAACCACCAGACCATTCCTTCTGTAGCCCAGGAGAGCACCCCTTCACCCCCATATGCTTGAAATATCCTATAGTCTTTGTGCTCTCGCTACAGTTCTTTGGGTTCCATATTTTCCTTATCCCCCTCCAAGTTTAGCTGGGTTGCAAAGTTAAATTTATGATTATGAAATAAAAACTAAACAATTATCTGTAAAAAAAAATTAAAAAATAAAACGGTTGTAATCTTTTCTGCTCCAAAAGAAACCCTTTTCTGATCACTCAGCACAGAAAGATCATTGCTTCTTTTACTCTATTCTTTTTTGTCTATACCAATTATTTGACATTTGAAAACGTACTGCTTTGTGATAGTTCTTTTATTGTCTTGCATTATTTTAACTTCTGTGTGGATTTTTCCTTTTCATGTGTGCATGTCCTATTGTCCTGAAAAAGATGAATTTTCTAGAGGACTCCAAGAATGCATTATACATCTACATCTTTCCTAGTGTCTAGTATTATGTGTTACAGAGTTGGCAGTCAATATTTGTTGAATGAAGGAGAAGATAATAAATCATGTAGGCATTTTAAAGAGAAGAACCTGGGGATTTTGAAGCAGCAGAGAAAAGGATTTGCTTTACCAGGAAGAACTGGTAGGATAGAATCATCCAAAGGATGTATTAAATTAACAAGAGGCATGAGTCATTTATAACCATGTTTTGTAATGTATGCAAAATATACATTATATTGAAATCAGCATAATTTATAAAACATATCCAATGAACCTATGGCACTTCTAAAAACAGCCTTTAATTAGGATACAGCAATTTTAAACTCTAGTGATTCCTGAATTTATTCCCATGGATTTATTGCTGGAAATACTGACATGGTCCCAGGAGGCAACATCTTGAGCTAAAGATGGCATTCTTCTTGTCATCTTCTCTCCTTGCCTCAGTGTCACCAGGCTAACAAGCACTTCTGCAGCTCTAGGTAAAATGCATATGCTGCAAACTGGAGGGATGAATTCAGCCATAACATATGCTACACATTCATTATGCACAGCTTGTTATACTCTGATTTCTGATCTGCCATTTTTTCCCCAAGGAATACAGACTTTCAGTGTGGCAAAAATAATACGGCTATTTTATTTTAAAGGGCAGCCTATTTATATAAAATGAGGCCCCCAATGAACTCATCCGTAAGTCATCTATGATCTTTCTTTTACTTACTCACTGGATGAATGTGTTTATGACACGTAAGTCTTTATGGCATAGGATTTATTTTGTCCCAGAGAAAGAGAGTACCTGCCCAGAAACCAGATGACCACACATCCCCTTCACTTGCAGTAATGAGGGCCATGCTCAGCAATTTACTTTGTTGCCTGGCAGCAAAGAGGCTGTACATTTTATCACAGTTGTCCACACCTATCAAACTAACCTCCAATTTGATGACTACCACAGTGAGATATATATATGTATAAATAAATATATGTATATACGGCAGATCTTCTCAGGGACTATAATTGTTCATCTTTCAGAAGGCACTAGTTCTATAATGGATGGGTGCTGCAGACAAGAAACCAGTTTATAAGTTTATCTCCTAAATGAAAGAGTAATTTGTCTTTATTGGAGGAATAGGCCATTACCGTTTAATGGATGAGTTGTGAGCATCAAAAGAGATTGTGTAAATATATTTGTGATTCAGGCACATAAGCACTATTCTGATATTGCCACAGAGAAAACAAACTCTAATGTATTCAGTCCATCAGACCATACCTTGATTTGGAAAATCCAGAGGCCTGTCATGTAGCATCAGCCTGTTGTCTTGAGTTATGAATTACCCTTAAATTCATGTCACTATTTCTACTGTTGGAAGCACCTGATTTCATAACGTTTTTGAGCCCAGGAGTCAATCAAGGCAGTCAAGCTGTTACTTCCATCAGAGACGAGGGCTTAAAATATCCCCCGGGACATGTCTGTTGGTTTCCCATTGAATCTCAAGTTGAACATGCAATCTATTTCACCCTCTCATGTTTAGGTATCATGGAAGCTAGCGGTTTATTTTTCACCATTTTGCTTTGCAGTCTTCTGTTGATTTTCACTAATAGAGCTTGTTTACCCACTGAAGCATTTGAATGTTACTTATGCCAAGTAATAAAATAGTTTTGCTCAACTGTGTTCTGATTTGTCTTAGTCAAGGCTCTTTAGAATCCAAAGCAAATAAATCCACCCAAGCTAGCCTCAGTAAAGAGGGCTATCTTAAAGGGAAATGTCAGGTGTCAGGTGTCATGGCTACATATGAATTCAGGGCTGACACGAAGAACCAATGCTCCCTGTTATCTCAGGAACATATAATCCCTCTTTTCTCTGGCTCTCTCTGCTTTCTTCTTATCTGTCTTCTCTCCTCCTTTTGTCAGCTTCTTCTCTTATTTTGCCCATGACCCAGTAAGATACACAGCTCCAACTCTATATCATGACCTCTGCCTTACTACAGTCTCTATTGCTAAGTTAAAACTCTTCTCCAAGAATCTGGTTGGTCTACCTTATTCATGGGAATGCTACCTTTGTGATGCAGTTTCCAAGGCCCATGGATAGAGTGGGTCTTCTAAAAGGGGCCCTAAGAGGCACAGGCCATGAAACCCAACAAATCCTGAGCTCTGACTTCATGCTGTTGCCTTGCAATTACTTCTTCAGGCTGCTTTGGAAATAGGAGCAATTATATTACATGCCTGAACTCTTGAATAAACACCCAGCTGCCATTGATTTATAGCTTTTCAGTTCTGCAGAAACTATAAAACTGAAGCAGTTTCTGGAAGTTTCTAGGTCAGGACTGTCAATCTGTATGTTCTCTGCTTTAAAACACCAGCACCTGAATTCTCTTTCATGGCCACATTTGGGAGCCAAATATTTTAACCATTAATGTCAGTGCAATATACCTGGGAGGGCATGGCTTGGACCTGTCAAATCTATCACACACTAGGATTCTAGCTCCTGAATGCAAATTTTGTTAAGGTCTCTTGGCAGAAGATAGGTGACAAGGATTGCTTCTACCACTTTCAGTGAATATATACAAGGTAAAATGAAACCTGTGGATCTGGTTGGGAGAATATAGGTCAGGTACAAAGACCAGACACTGGTTCCTTGATAGTCTGGTAAGAGATAGTTAAAGAGGGATCACTGGCAAACTCAGGAAGGAATTCAGTCCCAAATGAACATGCTTCCATCATGCTATATCATAGCTCATGTGTGAATCTGTTTTCTGAAAAAGAGCTTAAGAGTCTTGAAGGCATAAGTGGTAGACCAGTTGTCTATGGATTCCAGGCTGTATCACAGTACCTGGCACACAGTAGGTACTCAGTGACATCTGTTGATGGAAAATGGATGGATTGTGTAAGGTAACTTCTTTGCTGACATGAGCATGGGCATCCTTAAAAGCCTGCTTTTCACCCAAAGCGGGATACTCCATGACCCACCTCCCAGAATATTGGAAATAAAAACACGAATAAACAAATGGGACCTAATTAAAATTAAAAGCTTTTGCACAACAAAGGAAACTATAAGCAAGGTGAAAAGACAGCCTTCAGAATAGGAGAAAATAATAGCCAATGAAACAACAGACAAACAATTAATCTCAAAAATATACAAACAACTCCTGCAGCTCCATTCTAGAAAAATAAACAACCCAATTAAAAAGTGGGCCAAAGAACTTAACAGACATTTCTCCAAAGAAGATATAAAAATGGCTAACAAACACATGAAAAGATGCTCAACATCACTCATTATCAGAGAAATGCAAATCAAAACTACAATGAGGTACCACTTTACACCAGTCAGAATGGCTGCCATCCAAAAGTCTACAAGCAATAAATGCTGGAGAGGATGTGGAGAAAAGGGAACCCTCTTACACTGTTGGTGGGAATGCAAACTAGTACAGCCACTATGGAAAACAGTGTGGAGGTTCCTTAAAAAGCTGCAAATAGACCTGCCATATGACCCGGCAATCCCACTGCTGGGCATATACACCGAGGAAACCAGAATTGAAAGAGCCACGTGCACCCCAATGTTCATCGCTGCATTGTTTACAATAGCCAGGACATGGAAGCAACCTAGATGCCCATCAACTGACGAATGGATAAGAAAGCTGTGGTACATATACACAATGGAATATTACTCAGCATTAAAAAAAGATTCATTTGAAGCAATTCTACTCAGATGGATGAAACTGGAGCCCATTATCCAGAGTGAAGTAAGCCAGAAGCAAAAACAACAATACAGTATATTAACGCATATATATGGAATTTAGAAAGACGGTAACGAGAACCCAACATATGAGACAGCAAAAGGAACGCAGATGTATAGAATAGACTCGTGGACTTTGTGGATGAGGGTAAGGGTGGGATGATATGGGAGAAGGGCATTGAAGCATGTTAATTTTCATATGTCTAATCAATCGCCAGCCCAGGATTGATGCTCGGGGCTGGTGCAGCGAGATTTCCCGGGGAGGGAGGGAAGAGGGAGGGGGGTTCCGGAGGGGAAGCATATGTAAACCCATGGTGATATCATGACAATGTATGGCAAAAACAATTAAAAAATTAAAAAAAAAAGCCTGCTTTTCTTTTTGTATCTCCCCGTATGTGTAAGAATATTGAGCTGATTAATCATCCTAATTAAAATTTAAATGTATTTTCCAATCTTAGGCAATTTCAAGAAGTGTTTATTTCATTGTCAGCCTTCAAAAGAACTGCTTTCATTTTACATTGTCTAATGGTAGCATTTTATTGTGAGTTAAAGAAATACATCTTCTTGAGTGTTTAGACCTGTAACATTTAGAAACTGTTCCCTACCATGTTCGCCTACTTAAACCTTTCTGCACCATTTACTCCCATAAGTCATTTTATTATTTTTTCTGCTCCTTCTGATCAGAGACAACTGTCTGCACAGTGGTGTCTATAGTCAAGTCCTGCCCTTTTGAAGTCCCTCTGTAGACCCTGCCTCCTACTCCCCAGATGGCTGAATTTCATATATCTTTGCCTTAAAAACTTATTGCCATTTTAAAAACAAAATAAAACATGTTTATTATAGATATTTTAGGGGGGAAAAGATGAGCAGAAATAAAATTATTAATGAGCCATAGCCTCCATCACCCATAGATCATTATTTTTTTCAGTCTGCTTCCTATGTCCATAGGATTCTTATTTTACTTTAATTTTCAAAGTTATTTCATCCCTATTATTATTCTTCTGGCTGCACAGGCTCTTTGCTGTGCGCCAGCTTTCTCTAGTTGGGGAGAGTGGGAGCTGCTCTCTAGCGTCCCACTGTGGTATCTTCTTTTCTTGCAGCTCATAGGCTCTAGACCAGGGGCACGTGAGATCTTGGTTTCAGGACCAGACATCAAACCTATGTACTCTGAATTGGCAGGCAGATTCTTAACCACTGGGCAACCAGGAAAGTCCCTTATTCTTATTTTAAATAAACACAAGATAGCATTTCTTTACATGTACCCCCAAATACCAGTTGTTCAGTCACTGTCGTGTTGGATTCTTTGTGACTCTACAGACCGCACACACCAGGTTTCCTTGTCTTCCACCATCTCCCAGAGTTCGCTCAAATTCATGTCCGTTGAGTCAGTGATGCCATCCAACCATTTCATTCTCTGTTGCCCTTTACTCCTCCTGCCCTCAATCTTTCCCAGCATTGGGTCTTTTTCAGTGAGTTGGCTCTTCGCATCAGGTGGCCAAAGGATTGGAGCTTCAGCCTCAGCATCACTCCTTCTAATGAATATTCAGGGTTAATTTCCTTGAGGATTGACTGGTTTGATCTCCTTGCAGTCCAGGGACTCTCAGAAATCTTTTCCAGCACCACAGTTTGAAAGCATCAGTTCTTCAGCACTTAGCCTTCTTTATGGTCCACCTCTCACATCCATACATGATTATTGGAAAAACCATAGCTTTGACTAGATGGACCTTTGTTGGCAAAGTAATGTCTCTGGTTTCCAATACATGGTCTAAGTTTCTTATAGATTTTCTTCCAAGGAACAAGCGTCTTTTAATTTCGTGTCTTCAGTCCCCATCCACAGCGATTCTGGAGCCACAAAAAATAAAATTCCAAAATCCCAGTAGCAGTAAAACTGCTGAGTTTGGTGAGTGGCACACCCCACAAAGCATGCAAACCATCTGTGACAGTTGGATATGCAATTCACCTTAATTTTATGATTTAAGTCACATTCTGTCACATTAAAACATTATGGCAGTTTTTGACCTGCTTGGTTTATTTTCTGGATTCATTTAGCATGAACAGAAAAGTTAATCGACAGCCTTCTGATTCCCTGGGTGTGGGCAATAATAAAGATGTTAGAAAGGAGGAGCATCTTCTGTTTCCAGCAGTGCCAGGAGATTAGATGCCATGAACAGCCCTCTTGACAGAAACAAGTTAAATACTAAATACTTTAAAAAATCTTATAAATTCATTGTTAAGCTGGCATGAAAGTAAGTTCTTCTCAGACAGAGAACTGGAATAAATGTAAAATCTTGGGTGCAAAGGAGCACCCAGGCTGGCTTCTGAATTGAAACCTTGTATTTGTGTTTTGGCAGAGGTGGGTGAAGGGAACAGACTGAAGCTAGGGAATTATCAAGAGGTGGTGTCAAATAAGCCAGGACTTTGAAAGGCTATGCTCTCAAGGTGATGGAAAATGAGAAGTGAAGCCTGCCAGATAGAAAGGGCAGCAGGAGATTTGCCTGCCTTGAATTTGATGTTGGGAATGAGAAAACAATGTGTTTTATCTCCCCGGATAATTTATAACCGCAAACCAGCCCACAGTTGGGCTTTGAAGACAAGAAAGCAGTAGAGAGGGAGGAGAACAGAGAAATGAGATACAAATAGGAGAATAAGATTCTGAGAGTAAATTCAAGTATGAAAGTAGTGAAAGTGTTATTTGCTCAGTTGTGTCTGACTCTTTGCTACCCCATGGACTATAGTGTGCCAGGCTCTACTGTCCATGGGATTTCCCAGGCAAGAGTATTAGAGTGGGGAGCCATTCCCTTCTCCAGGGCATCTTCCTGACCCAGGGATTAAATCTGAGTCTCCTACATCGCTGGCAGATTCTTTACCATCTGAGCCACCAAGGAAGCCCAAGTATAAGCATACATTGTAGAATTTTTCTCAACATCTTTTCAGTAGAATACCTCTCAGTTCTTAGTAACCAAAATCATACAACTTATATACCTTTGAATCCATTTTTTTAAATCAGCCAGTGGTTATACAGATGCAATGTCTAATTACATTCCAAATTAATCTGTTTATAAGAGAATGATGTGCTGGAAAGGTATCAGGTTACATTCCAAATACAATGGACAAATCACATGAAGTTTTTTTTTTTTTTTTTTTAAAGCATGCAGAGTTCCAAGTGATGCTGATTCTGAGCAAAATATCACAGCTTTACACTCAATGGGAATTGCCCTTTGCCACTGTGTACTTGTCTGGAGCACATTTCCAAAGTTCCTGTTTGTTTAGCTAACATTTTGGACTAGTGATGAATGAGTTATACACATACACACACACACACATGAACACTCTCCAAAAAAGCATTAAAGCAAAGTGTGAACTGTGAAGAAAAACAAATGTAAATAATTTTGAGCCAAGCTCCATTTTACAGATTTTTTCATTCTTATACATTGGCCACCTCCTTCGACAATTTCGCATGGCTTTCTTGTTCAGGAGCTTCTTCAGCGGTTCCAAATAATAGAGGATTTCTATCAGTTTCTGTGTTGAATAGTTTGCTTGAAAAGACCAGTTTTCAACCCACAAAGTATACCAGTACTTTCTACAATGAGGGAGCATTCTTCCCATGGTTCTTCTCTCTTCTAAGTGTTCTTCACATTAGTAGGTTTTTTGCTCATTTGGAATTAATTTTTTGCAAGTCATTGTCTTGTTTTATCAGAAAATTATTACAGCATTTTTTCCTAACAAATTTAATTCTTGCAGTTACTTGCTTTGCAATATTGGAAACATAGGGGCTTCCTTGGGGGCTCAGTGGTATAGGATCCACCTGCCAGTGATCTCTGGGTTGGGAAGATCTCCTGGAGAAGGAAATGGTAACTTACTCCAGTATTCTTGCCCAGGAAACCCCATGGACAGAGGAGCCTAGCAGTCTACAGTTCATGAGGTCACAAGGATCCAATGTGACTTAGTGACTAAACCACCACCACTACCACATGTATCACAAAGATATACAGAACCAGAAGACAGAATAAAGATATATTAGCCAACAGCCAAAGGAAACCTAGGGCAGCTGTCTTAATAATAGACAAAACAATGGATTAAAGAAGAAATAAAGAAAACCATAAAATAACACTAAAAATTTTAATTCATCCTATAGTTAAAGCAAATCTAAGACATGCACAAATAACATAGTTTCAATATATGTAAATCAAAAGTTGACATAACTACAAAGAACAATTGACAAATCTATTACACAGTAATCTCTAAAATACTCATAGATCAAGTAGACAAAAATTAGTAAGAATATAGTAATAAATTAAATCAGCAGTTTAACAATGAACAATTAAGTTTGATCTAACGGACATTTTAAAACAGTACATTTAATGGTTTAAAAAAACACATTCTGCATACTAATGTACAGCTCACATGAAGCATTTATAAAAACTGAATTCTTGCTAGGACAAGAGGCAGCTCAATAATTTTTAATTATTCTCTGACCATCACAAAATTAATTTTGGAGTAAGAAAGGTGAAAATCAAAGGGAAAAATTGGGTAAATATTGGCTACATTAATATTAAGAATGGATGTTCACTGAAATACATCAAAAAGAGAGTGAAAAAGCAAATCAGAAACTAGGGGAAGAAATCTGCAATATGTATAACTCAAAGGATTATGTAAAGAACTCCCAGAAATCAACAGGGAAAAACAGTAAACAACCCATTAGGAAGTGAGAAAAGCTACTATCAGAAGAGCATTCCAAATGTTCCTTAAATATGTGAGAAGAGGCTCAAACTCAGTAATTAGGAAATGTGAATTAAAACCACAATGAAGTAGAATTTCATAGCCACTGGAAGGGAAGGGTGAAAAGCTAAAAAATTGGTCAATACCAATGCAGGGTGTAGATCAAACAGGATTTCTTGTCCACCACTGGTGTGAAACAATATGCTATTTGGGAATGCTTATATAGGTAGAAGGGCTTCCCTAGTGGCTCAAGTGGTAAAGAATCCACCTGCAATGCAGGAGACCTGGGTTTGATCCCTTGGTAAGGAAGATCCCCTGGAGAAGGAAATGGCAATCTAGTATTCTTGCCTAGAGAATCCTATAGACAGAGGAGCCAGACCATGGGGTTGCAAAGAGTCAGACATAACTGAGAGAATAAGCACTCTTGCACACACATATAGGTAGAAACACTATAAAGAATGGTAAGGGAATGAGTAATACAAAACTCAGGATGGCAGTTATTTCTTAGGGGAAAGAGAAGGAAGGGTCATGGTTATCATTTATTAAACTACACATGTATCATTTATACATTTTTTGTAGGGATGCTGATGTTTCACAGTTAAGAAAAATATGAATGATGTTAAAGGCTGGTATCAGCTAATACCAAAAGTCATTCTGACACTTAGTAGGTTTTGCGCTATGGTTGACAGAAAGGCATTATGCTGTTAATTTGTCTCTCATCTTCTCTGAGCTTTTTCTAATGGTTTTTAGTATTGGGCCTGAGCTTTAGTCAATTAAGCCAACTCTGCACATTAAATTTCAAGACGTGTGCTGCCTATTGATCACAAATGCAAAGCACCTTGTTTATTGCAAAACTTTTCAGGACAGAAGGGCCAGGAATCTGAGACTATTTAAACTAACAACTCTAATGTTGAATAGTATAGTCGAATATTATTTAAATCTCTCAACCTCTCTTTTTCTTAAGATTTTAAAAATGTGGGCCATTTCTAAAGTCTTTACTGAGTTTGTTACAATATTGCTTCTGTTTTACTTTTGTTCTTTGGCCCCAAGGCATGTGGGATCTTAACTCCCCTACCAGGGATCGAATCCACACCCCCTACATTAGAATAGGGATTGAACCAGGGAGTGAACTTGTATCCTCTGCATTAGAACTACTGGACTGCCAGGGAAGACCTTCAGTTTTCTTTAATAGCATTGTTGGTGTTTTAAATCAGGAGTTTTAGTTTTATCTGGCACGACTTTTCCTGTAAAATCATGCTGCTCATGTATTCTGGTGTGTTTATGAGCTTCCTAGATTATTGTGGAGCATTAATTTCAAAATTCTTTTAAGATGATTTCAATCATTTTGGAAGCCTTAAGGAGAAGGAAGATCAAACCATTTCTCTTTTCTTGTAATGATTACCACTTATTAAACCCATATCTAGTCAAGCCTAAGGTTTTGTAAAGATCCTGTAGTAATTTATTAAGTCAACCACCAAAGGCTTCCTTTACTTTGTCCTAATGAATCACCTCAAATATCTGTCTATACCTACAGACATCTAGGACCATTTGTCTCTTCTTTGAATTGAACCTATACTGTCTGAGTTTATATTTACATATAGATTTGGGGGGTTGACTATATAGAAGCAGATGCTGAGAGCAGGCATCAATGGCTACAGTTTTATTCTTGGATCTCAACCCAGGGTCTTGGGGAGAAGGAAGGCATGTCTTCCTTTTCCTTAATCTATTATCTTGAACTCTATCTTCAATTTCATTTTTCCTCCTTTCTGAAGGAATTTTCTTCTATAATAATGCCCTCCTGTTTCATGTCTCCCTTGATCTCCTTCTGGAGAGGAAAAAAGTATTTCACAAATATTGACATATCACTTTTCTCAAAAACCAAACAGTAAAAACTTCCTGTGACACCAATGAACCATTCAACTACAGTTCATTCCATCTCTCTTTTGGTTCAGTAGCAAACCCTCTGAATTATTGTAAACTTCATATCCCTCCCTTCTGGATCCTTGGGACACAACCCTCCTGACATCTCTCAGATCTCATCTCTTGGTTTCTCAAGCTGGCCTTCACCCACACTGGCCTCCTTATTGCTACTCACTGCTAAGTGTGCCCCTGTTTCCAGCTTTAGCATTTGGTCCTCCCTCTGTCTTGATGCTCTTCCCCATATATTTATAGGATCTCCTTCACATCTCTGCTCAGGTGACCCTCTGATTACTATATTAAAAAAAATACAAAATAAAATAGTGCCCCCTTCCACCCCAGCCTCTTTGGATGATACAGTATTTTCTTTCTTTTTTTAGGAATCTCCATACTGTTTTCTATGCAAGCATACCATTTTCTATTCCTACCAATAGCACACAAAATTCCAACTTCTCCACATTCTGCTTATTTTCTGTTTTGTTTTATTTTGTTAGAGGCCATCCTAATGAGTTTGAAGTGATGTCTCACTGTGGTTTTGATTTACATTTCTCTAATGATTAGTGAGGTTGAGTGTCTTTTCATGCTCATTGACCATTTGCATATCTTCTTTGGAGAAGTGGGCTTGCCTGATGACTCAATTGGTAAAGAATCCATCTGCAATACAGAAGACCCAGGTTTGATCCCTGGGTGGGGAAGATCCCCTGGAGAAGGGATAGGCTTACTCACTCCAGTATTTTGGCCTGGAGAATTCCATGGACTCTATAGTCCATGGGGTCACAAAGAGTTGGACACGACTAAGCGACTTTCACTTTCACTTCACTTTGGAGAAATATACTTTGAATCTTTTGCCAGTTTTCAAACTGAATTATTTGCTTTGCTGTTGTTGTAGGAGTTTTTAAATATATTCTGGATGTTACTCCTTATCAAATATATGGTTTGGATCTCACATTCTGCTTTTTCACTCTGTTGTCTATTTTCTTTGCTGTCTAGAGTTTTCTTCTATTTATGACTTTATCATACTTCATCTGGGCTTTTGATTTAGATCTATGTTTCTCACTCTCATTTGCACACCTCATTAAGCCTGGCATTACCACGTCTTCCCTTCTCCTTTACCTTCTATAGTGTTTAACCTAAGATTATATATTAAGAGGAAACTCAGTAGTTAAGTTACCAAATTGAATGACTTAAAATTGTCACATCAAGAACTTCCCTGGCAGTTCAGTGGTTAAAACTCTGAGCTTTCAATGCAGGGAGCATGAGTTCAGTCCCTGGTCAGGGAACTAAGGTCCTGCAGGCCATGTGGCAAAAAAAAAAAAAAAGAAAAAAATAAACAATCATATCATCACTTCCAGTTTTGACGTTGTATCAAGTGCCCAGGTCCATGTGTCCAAGTGCTTTCTGAACATCTCAAAACTGCCTCATTTCTAATATTTCAGGTCTTACAAATGCTCTTTATTCCACTATCTTTTTATCTAATCAATAATTAAGTCCTCTCTGTTTCTTCTGGACAATGAGTCTGAAATTGAACATATCTTATCCCAGGTTGGGAAGATCCCCAGAGGAGGGCATGGCAACCCATACCAGTATTCTTACCTGGAGAATCCCATGGACAGAGGAGCCTGGCAGGCTACAGTCTATGGGATCGCAAATAGTCAGACATGACTGAGCAACTAACACTTTCACTTTTCCATTCACAGGGTCCGTGTGAGGCTTTACTAACCAACACAGCCCCTCCCAGCACTGTGTCCCATTCTGCTCTCATCTGTGTTTTCAAACAACACAAAGGTAAACCCATTATTGTCTTATTCAAGAGTTTATGGTGATTCCAGGAACCTCTCAGAATATTGAAACTTTCCCTTGAGTTTTTATTCTGTCTCATAAAAGTAAGACATATGATTTAAACTCACAATCTCCAAAATCGTCCCTTCACCTTGACCAAATGGAGTCCTTCTTTTGTCTCCAGAATGCCTCCTCATTCCTACTTTTGTATTCTCAAAGTCCTGGAAGACTTAAACATTTCAAGTCTTTTCTCTCAAATCCTAACTCAAACATGCTCGTCAATCTCTTCTGACAACTAAATAAAATCATCTTTGGCTTCACCTTTGAATTTCCTTAGCATCTTGGAAGGTTTTAACACATCAGGTTACTACTTCCATTGCATGTGTGTGTGCTAAGTCATTTCAGTCCTGTTCGACTCCGTGAGACCCTATGGACTATAGCCTACCAGGCTCCTCTGTCCATGGGATTTTCAGGCAAGAATACTGGAGTGGGTTGCCATGCCCTCCTCCAGGGCATCTTCCCGACCCAGGAATCAAACCCACATCTCTTATGTCTCCTGCATTGGCAGGTGGGCTCTTAACCACTAGCGCCACCTGGGAAGCCTAATACGTTCATTAATATAACAGCATTTTCCTTTGGAATATAAATACTTTGTACTTTGAGCTCTAAGGACCAACAAAATCAAAGTAATTTTTAATCCTGAGTTATAGATTTTGAAAAAAGCAAAATACAATGATTTTTTGTCCCCTCCACCATAGCTGCTCCAAAAAAAAAAAAAAATCCAAATAACTAACCTTGTAATAATCTTAAGCCGAATCTCCACAGACCTAAAACCCATTGATCTAAAAGCCATGGACCAGTGCTCTTTGAATAAATTTTCAAAGTTATTAGTTATCCCAAATAGTCATGATCTGAATACATGTAAAGTGCTAGACACATAAACAATTTTCTGGGTGAGGAAGTTCATTACGAATCTTTGTCACTGACTCAATCTGTGATCTTGGGCCATTCACTTAACTTCTTGATATCTACCTCTCTATTTGCAAATGGGGATAAGATTGGGGTACCAGAGGTACTGCTTTTAGGAGCATTTAGCCTGTGATAGATGAGACATGAATTATGGCATTAGGTTACAGCAATATATTTCCCTTTACTCTCTTCGAGGTAAAAAAAAAAGAAAACAGGAGATGTTTATTTATAGATAATTCATCTTATTCTGTAAGAAGAGTTTTAAGTCAGTGTTCAAAATATATGATTAAAAATTTAAGTTAAAAAAGCATAAATGGACAACAAGTGGTTGAAAAAGTAAGAGAAAAGTAGAAAAATAATATGATAAAAAACAAGACTGGAATGAACAGACAGAAAGGATGTCTTGAGATGCAATCCACTTGTTACAGATGGACTGCAAATCTGACTCTGCGATTTCTAGCAGCCAGCTTAGGAGAGCATGATCGGTTAAATGATTCATGAAGTCCATACATAAAAACAAACCAACTGCTCCAAAGCATAACTATTCTTGGGACTAAGATCAGAGGGAAATTTCCTGTTCTAAACTATGACAGCCAAGTGATTAAGAGAGGCAGGCACGACTGTTGAATAAGTGACATAAGATTCTTCACTGTGATGTTTTTGAGATTTTTTTTCCAGTATTTTTTTCCCTCCATTCTAATTTTTAATAACAAAAGTTGGACAGTCAAAACCTTGGCTAGGCTAAAAAAGATAATTTTTAGGAGAAATCTGAAAGGAACAGCAAGGGAATGGCAAAGACATACATCTAGAAGGAACATGCCAAGAGGACAAGAGGACAGAAATGACAAGTTTTCAGGGCAAAGCAAGGGTGAAATAGGAGGTCTGAAGCCATCTGGACTGACTGAGCTTGGTGCCAAAGCCCTGGAGTAGCAGAGTTTCATTCAAAGTAAGGAAAATGAGCTTATACTTGGGACAAGGTCATAATATAATTATAATGAATAAATTATTTTAGTAGCTACATTTCATAAAATCTCTCCTCTGATTTAATTTCATTTACACTATTTCTAGAAAAAAACATGATTTATTTATTTATCCTGTAATTAGCTTGAAAGGATTTCTACATTGGGGCTACAATTAGCTTTGATCATTAGTTCATTATGAAGGAAGTAAAGGCAATAGAAAAAAGACCAAATGACATGGACAGGCAATTCAAAAAAGATGAAATTTGTATTTACATGGCCTTTTGCATGGCCAACATGCATAAAATAGTCTTTCAGTTTTACTAGAAATACGAATTACAAGAGCACATTAAAGCATCAGTGATATACCAGTGTCATCCATCAATTAAAATTATACAGTAATTTTTATTTTAAATGATTTGTCATTGTTGTTCAGTCACTCAGCCGTGTCTGACTGTTCTTGACCCCATGGACTGCAGCAAGCCAGGCTTCCCTCTCTTTCACCATATCCCAGAGCTTGCTAAAACTTATGTTCATTGAGTCAGTGATGCCATCCAAACATCTTGTTCTCTGTCATCCTCTTCTCCTCCTGCCTTTAATCTTTCCCAGCACCAGAGTATTTTCTAATGAGTTGGCTTTTCACATCAGGTGGCCCAAGTATTGGAGCTTCAGCTTCAGCATCAGTCCTTCCAATGAGTATTCAAGATATATTTCCTTTAGGATTGACTGGTTTGACCTCATTGCAGTCCAAGGGACTCTCAAGAGTCTTCTCCAACACCACAGTTCCAAAGAATCAATTCTTTGGCACTCAGCTTTCTTCATAGTCCAACTCTCACATCCATACATGACTACTGGAAAAACCAGGCTTTGGCTATATGGACCCTTGTTAGTAAAGTAATGTCTCTACTTTTTAATACACTGTCTAGGCTTGTCATAACTTTCCTTCCAAGGAGCAAGCATCTTTTAATTTCATGGCTGCAGTCACCATCTGCAGTGATTTTGGAGCACCCCAAAATAAAGTCTTTCACTGTTTCCATTGTTTCCCCATCTATTTGCATGAAGTAATGGGACCTGATGCCAAGATCTTCATTCTTTGAATGCTGTTTTAAGTCAGCTTTTACACTCTCCTCTTTCCCTTTTGTCAAGAGGCTCTTTTGTTCCTCTTCGCCTTCTGCCATAAGGATGGTGTCATGGGTAAAGAATCTGCTTGCCAATGCAGGAAATGCGAGTTTGATCTCTGGGTTCAGAAGATCCCCTGGAAAAGGAAATGGCAATCCACTCCAGTATTCTTGCATGAGAAATCCCATGGACAGAGAAGCCTGGTGGGCTATAATCCATGGAGTTGCAAAAGGGTCTGGCACAACTTAGCGACTCAAGAGCAATAAAGCACAGTATTGCTCCCTCATATTCTACTGGTGTGTAAACAGACACAACTTTTATAGAGTAGTTTGGTAATATATATGAAAATCTTAAAATCAACATGCAGTTTAATTTTAGCCATTCTATTTCCAAGAGTTTATCCTTAGGAAATAATTTAGAACAATGTTCACTGCAGTATTTTAAGTGATTCTTAAAAATAGAAAGGCTAAGAAATTACAACAATGAGGAATTTCTTTCCTAAATTATAATTCATCCATAGGAGAGAATACTAAGCATTCATAAAAGCTGAAGACATCACAGTAGAATTGTTGTCCTGGTAAGATGTTCATGATGTATTACTTTGTGTTACAACAAAGTTATATTAAGATATACTGTAAAGCTATAGCAATGACGATAGTGTGGTAATGGTGTAAGTTCAGATGCATATTGGGTAGGCCAAAGAGTTCATTCAAGTTTTTCATAACATATTATGAAAAAACCCAAACGAACTTTTTGACCAGTCCAATAGATTGGAGGAATGAACTAGAGATACCAGAAATAGGTTCACTTATAGACAGCCAATTGATTTTCAATAAAGGTGTAAAGCATTTGAAAGGGAAAAGAAAACCCTTTCAACAACTGACGCTGGAGGAACTAGATGTTCTTATGAAAACAGGAATGTACCTCAGTCCCTACTTCACACCAGACACCAAAATAATTCAAGATGGATGATAGACTTAAATAGAAAGGCCAAAGCTATACAGATTCTAGAAGAAAACATCAGAGACTATCTTTGCAATTTTGAGAGACATTAATTAACTTAATCTTAGTTAAGTCACAAAAAGCACTAACCGTAATGCTGATAAATTGGACTTAATCAAAATGGCTTATCATAAAAGTACACCATTAAGAAAATGAAAAAGTGTACCATGGGCTGGGATTAAATACTTGCAGTCTATATACCTGATAGAACACTTGAATCCTGAACATATAAATAATGCCAAAAAGTCAATATTGAAAAAGCAGCTCAATTTTTAAAGAATGAGCAAAAGACTTGATGAGATACTTCACAAAAATTATACAAATGGCCAATAAACTTGAAAATGTGCTCTATAACATTAAACATTGGAGAAATACAGATTAAAATAACAAGATGGTGGTGGTGGTTTAGTCACTAAGTCGTGTCCAACTCTTTGCGACCCCGTGGACTGTAGCCACCAGGCTTCTCTGTCCATGGGATTTTCCCGGCAAGAATACTGGAGTGGGTTGCCATTTCCTTCTCCAGGGGATCTTCCCAACCCAGGAATCAAACCCGGGTCTCCTGTATTTCAGGCAGATGATTTGCCAATGGAGTTATGAGGGAAGCCCATCATAACCCATCATAAGATACCACTGCATATCCACGAGATTGCTAAAATTTAAAAAAGAAAGATTAAATGTTGGTCAGTATATGTAGCAACTAAAATTCTAATAAATTGCTGACATAGGTATAAAATGGTGGGATCACTTTGAAAAATTTCTTGTCAATTTAAAAAATGAAATTGAATGTATATCTACCCTTGACCCTGCAATTAAACTCCTTAATTTTTACCCAAGAGAAATGAAAGCATCTGTCCACGAAGACTTAGGTGAGTATGTTTATAACAACTTCATTTGTATTAGCTACAAACTAAAGTCATTAATGTTTGGTGACATGTAAATGAATGAACAACTTGTGGTATTATATTCATACAATAGAATACTAGCCAGCAAAAAGAAGACATGAATTATGGACACATTTACCAACATGGATGAATTCAGGTGATCCTACTAAGTAAAAAGTGTTAGATGGAGAAGAGTGTATACTTTTTGATTTCATTTATTTGAAATATCTGAACAAATAAAACAATTCTATGGTGGAAAAAACAAACAAACAATAGTTACCTTTCATGCAGTGGATGAGGCTAAACTTGGAAGAGGCATGAGAAACATTTTTGGACAGAAACAAATGTTTCTTGATTGGTAATAGTTACATAAGAGTGTATGTTTGTCAAAACTCATCAAATGTACACTTAAAATTTGTATATTTTAGTCTTGCTTTCATGTGTTCCTTGGCTTGTAGCTACATAACTCCCATCTCTGCAAGTCACTTCAAATGGCCTCCTTCTCCATATGTGTGTCTCAAATTTCCCTCTCCTTTTCCTTGTAAGTATGTAGTTATTGGATTTGTAGCTCACACTAAATCCAGGATGATCTTACCTGGAGATTTTTCACTTAATTACATCTTCTTGCTTGCTCAGTCATGTCCGACTCTTTGTGAGTCTTTGGACTAGAGCCCACCAGGCTCTTCTGTCCTTGGAATTATTCAGGCAAGAATACTGGAGAGGGTTGGCATTTCCTTCTCCAGGGGATCTTCCCGACCCAGGGATTGGACTGGTATCTCCTGTGTCTCCTGCATTGCAGGCTGATTCTTTACCTGCTGAGCCTTTGGGGAAGCCCACATTTGCAAAGACTCTATTTCCAAGTAATGTCACATTCACAGGTTCAGAAGATTAGAACTTGGACTTATCTATTTGTGGGACACCATTCAACCCCGGTGGCTTTGGTTATATGTTAATATCAATACTTGGACATTCTGCACTAAATTGGTATCTGTATGCAGAGCTTCTCTAGCCATAAGAAGGGGGTATGATGGCCAACTTTTGAGGACATCTTGAGACAGTAGAACATGCATTGGCCACTTGGTCTGCTCCTGTTATACTGCTGGAGCTGGGTACCTATGTACAAGGATAGGGTGGGGTACCTCCTCTTAGTCCAGATAAGGGAGGACCCAGGTGGTCAGAACCATGTTCATGCCCTTCTATGCATCAGCATGCATTGCAGCCTGCCTAGGGTGGTGATAAGGGACTAAACCCCACTCCCTCTGGTAGAGGTCTTACTTTTTTCCCTGATTGAGTCTTCTGAGATACCAAACAGCATTAAAATGTGCTTTTATGTATTCTCCACGCATCTGTGCCTTAATGTAAAGGTACACTTTGTAGAGATAATCTGCGTTTACTCCTAAAATTGAATTAAGGTCTTTACCCAAGAGTGATGAGGAAAAAGTATCACTCGAGGAAGTCCTGATGTTTGGTACAGGAGGAATCAGAGATTGCAGATGGGACACAGAGGGACCAAGCTGGCAAGGATGAGTCCCAGTAAAGGGGCAGAAGAGGGGCTTGAGGAGGTAAACTCAGGGCACAGAAGGGCTGCACAGTGTAAAGGTGAAAAAAGAATAAAAAAACGAGCTCAAATCTGTATATTGGGGAGTCATGGAATTGCTGATGAGAAAAAGAAGCTGCAACAATTGAGTTGTTTTCATTTTCATCTTTTGTTGGAGGTTCATTTGTTTTCCACTTATTTTGGCTTCTTGTGGGCACTTTAGCCTGTTAGCGCCTTGTTTTGCACTAATCACAAGTGGCTGCTATTGCCAACATGTGACACATCCAATTTAGGATGCTGCCTGTTAGTTCCTGTAAGCTCTGCCAGATTATTTGCTATAACTCCCTCTTCTTCTTCTGTTTGTTTTTTTTTTTTTTTGTGCTTATTAGTGTGTTGTTTTACAGAGTGTTGCTCAAGCCTCAGAGTACCATGCTGTCTTCAGACTCTGCAAAGATCTATGCCTATGTACACTTTGTCTGGTTAAGGTTGATGTGTGAATGTGTGCTTAATTGGTCACTAAACTGTAGTGTTATAATGATCCAGAAACACATTTTAGGATTGGTGGCACATTTTGTAGTTGAATAAAAATGACCCACTCCATCTATTCTCAAGATGTTACCCTATTTCTTTATTATGTATGGGAATAAATCAGACAAGTTGCACTGAACACTAATTCAACCAAGTCATTGGTTTTTCTTTCTCAAACCAAATGCAGCAGTACTCTCAGAGGTACTATGGATGTTTGCTGAGGTACCGATGGTATTTCATTTCACGTTATTATGAGTATTCCATGAGTAGTTTAGAAAGATCTTACCAAAATGGTAAGAACTGATGACCAATTCACCTCTGAGAAAGTTCAAGTGGCCTGGGGCCACACAGTGGATACTGCCTTTGGGCAGTAATTTCACCCAATTTCCTCAGCAAATCAAAGACAAGGGAGTCCCAGTTACCAGAGGTGGAACTCAGAATGTTGGCATAGGGTTGCTTTAAAAAGGATTCCTCCCAGACTTCCCTGGTGTTCCAGCAGTTAAGAATTTGCCTGCCAATGCAGGGGACATGGGTTTGATCCCTGGTCTGGGAAGATTCGATATGCCACTGCATGTAAGATAAGGGCAATGGGAAGCCCTCACATTCCACCTAGAGGGTAACCTCTGCTTGCCACAGCTGGAGAAAGCCCATGCAGCAGTGAAGACCCAACACAGCCAAATAAATGTTTTTAAAGAAAGGAATTCTTCCTAAGGAGGGAGCCACCAGGGGTCAGCATTCAGAAGTTGTGGGTGTAGCAGTGGAAGGAGAGGCAGAGAGGAGACTAGGCAGGGCAGCCAGTGAAGGTATGCTGACTTTACTTAGGAAGTTGAAAGTGAGGATGAGAGAGTACCCATTTTCAACTTCCTGCCTAACTTGAAGAACATGAGGCCATCCCAGTACAGTATCCATCACACAGGAACTGTCCTATCATCTTGTCTTTTTGCTTCCTCCTTACTCTGTACCCCTAACTCACCCCCAACCCCCAACTCGGGTGAAGGAAAAGACCAGTTGCCATCAGATGAGAACTGAAGTGTAAATTAATATATTGGACTAGACACGTTTAAAAACAATTAATTTATTTATTATAATTGGAGGGTAATTACTTTACAATATTGTAGTGGTTTTTGCCATACAAAGACATGATGGACTAGACACTTTTTGTATGCACATGTGTGAATGTGTGTTTTGTTTCTAACTTTTTTATTTTGAATTGTTTTAGACTCACAAGAAGGTGCAAAAATACTATATAGGATCACTATATCCTTCAACCAGCTTCTCCCAATGGTGACATCTTATATAACCAGTGAAAGTGTTAGTTGCTCAGTCATGTCTAACTCTTTGCAACCCCATGGACTGTAGCCTGTCAGGCTCCTCTGTCCCTGGAATTCTCCAGGCAAGAATACTGGCATGGGTTACCATTCCCTTCTCCAGGGGATCTTCCCAATCCAGTGATTGAACCCAGGTCTCCTCCATTGCAGGAAGATTATTTACCAACTGAGCCACCAAGGAAGCCTTTATATAACTAGTACAATATGAGAAACCAAAAAATAAACATTGGCATAATATGGTTAGCTACAGACTACATTTGGTTTTCACTGAGTTTCATATGTACTCGTGTGTGTGTGTGTGTGTTCAGTCTCTCAGTCATGTCCGACTCTCTGAGACTCCATGGACTGTAACCAGCCAGGCTCCTCTGTCCATGGGATTTCCAAGCCAAGAATACTGGAGTGACTTGCCATTTTCTTCTCTAGTGTTTGTGTGTAGTTCTGTGCAATTTACTCTCAGGTATAAATTTGTGTAACCACCATCATAATCAGAGAACATCAGCATATAGAACCGTTCTAACCCCATAAACAAAATCTTGTATGCTGCACTTTTATAGTCAAATGCAATCTCCAGCCCATCCTTGTTCCCTAGAAATCTCTAATTTGCTCTCCATTTCTGTAGCTGAATCATTTTGAGGATATCACATGAATTAAATCATATTGTAGGTTACATTATGAAACTGGCTTTTTTCACTAAGCATAATGCCCTGAAGATCCATCCAAATTATTGACCATATCAATAGTTTTTTCCTTTTTATTACCAAGTGTGAAAGCATTAGTCGCTCAGTTGTGTCTGACTAGGCCCCTCTGTCCATGGCATTTCCCAGGCAAGAATGTTGGAGTGAGTAGCCATTCCCTTCTCCAGGGGATCTTCCTGACACAGGGATTGAACCCAAGTCTCCTGTATTGCAGGTGAATTCTTTACTGTCTGAGCCACCAGAGAACATTATTACTCCCTGTTATTATTACTCAGTATTATTACTGAACAGTTTTCCATTATATGATTGTTTCAGATTTTGTTTAACCATTCACCTGTTGAAAGATATTTGGGTTGTTTCAGTATTGTACCATTACAAATAAACTTTCATGCATGGTATAAATATTATATACAAGTTATTGTATGAACATGGTTTTTCATCTCTCATGGAATAAATGCCTAAAAGTTGCCAGGTTGTATGATAAGTGCATATTTAACTTTTTAAGAACATGACATACTTTTTTCCAGAGTAGTTGTGTCATTTTACATTCCCACCAGTAATGTATAAGAGATCCAGTTTCTCTACACATTTGTCAGCATTTGGTATTATTATTTCTTAGTTTACTTACCCTAACAGGCGTGTAGTAATATCTTGTGCTTTGCTTTACATTTCCCTAATGGCTAATGATATTGAACATCTTTATGTGTTCTTCTTTGTTCTCCATACCTACTTAATGATGAAACGTCTATTCATGTCTTTAATCCATTTTCTAATTAGATATTTTTAACTATTGAACTTTGAGATATCTTTACATATTCCAAATACAAGTTATTTGTGAAATATATAGTTAGCAAATATTTTCTCCCAATCAGTAACCTGTTTTCCCATTTTCTTAAAAATGTATTTCACAGAGCAAAAGATTTTAATTTCAATTAAGTCCATTTTTTTTCTCTTAAAAACTGTTTTTGGATTCATGTCTAAAACTGTTAACTTAGGTCTATGTCCAGGATATTCTTTCTCTTGGGTTAGAGCACTTAAATATGTATTTCATATAATAGAAGTTGGCAAAGGAAAAGCAGAGGAATAAGTGAAACCTGAGACAAATAGAAAACAGCAAATTTGTCTACTTAATCCAGTGATATCAGTAATTACATAAATGTAGATAAACTAAATACCCTACTCAAAAGGTAGAGATTGTCATGCTGGGCAAAAAGGCAAGATCTAACTATATATTGTTTACAAGAAACACACCTTAGATTAAAAAACATGAATAGTTTGGAGGTAAAAGGATGGAAAAGATGTAGCATGAAACAGTAACTACAGGAGAGCCAGAGTGGCTGAAAGTGGCTTAAGATAGGCTTTAAGGCCAGAAATATCACTGAAAGAAAAGGGATATTTCATAATAATAAAAGGATCAATAAATCAACTGATTAAAAATTATAGGAATTATAGCTGTCAACTTCTAATAACCTTTGATAGAGTATAATCTGTAAAAATACTGAGTTTGATGTTGTACACCTGAAACTAATATAATATTGTAAATCAATTGCACTTCAGCTAAAACATAAAAATGAAAAATTTGATATAGGAAATAAATTTACATACACACCTCACAACAGATCCTCAAAATGTATGAAGTAAAAATTGACAGAATTGAAAGGCGAAATTGGCAATTCCAATAATAGTTGGAATTTCAGCAGCCTAACCTCAGTAAATGATAGAACAGACAGAAAATCAACAGAGTTATATAAATCATCAACAACACTATTAGCCAGCTTAATCTAATTGATATTTATGGAACATCAAAAGACTTCAGGATACAAATTATTTTCAAGTGCACATGTAGCATTTTATAGGTTGGAAAAAAAACTGATACAATACAGAATTAAATTAGATATTCACAACAGAGAGATATCTGGTAAATTTCCGATCTCTTTGGAAATTAAAGAGCATACTTCTGAACAACCTATAGGTCAAAGAAGAAATCAAAAAGAAAAATAAAAATACTTTAAACTGAATGAAACAAAAGAATAACAAATAAAAAATATTGAAAGAAACTAAAGAAGTGCTGAGCAGAAAACTGATAAATATAAATACCTACCTTAAAAACTAGAAAAAGAAGAGCAATCTTAACTAAAAGCAAACAAAGAGTATATTTGCTTAACAAAAAGCAAATAACAAAGTGTAGTAGATATTATTGAAATAGAAAACAAAAAATAGTAGAGAAAACTAATAAAACCAAAAGTTACTAAAGTTATTTAAAAAACACAAATTATTGAAACAGGAAACAAAAAAAAATCAGAAGAGAAAACTAATAAAGCCAAATGTTATTAAGTTATTAAAAAGACAAATTACCAAAGCTGATGCAAGAAGAACAGGGTTATCTGAATAGAGTTATGATAAGTAAAGAAATGAAATTAGTAATTAAAAACTTCCCATGTGGTTAAAGGATTATACAGCATGATCAAATGGGACTTCTTCCAGTGATGCAAGAATGGTTCAACATCATCAAATCAATCAACTTGATATCCCACATTAACAAAATAAAAGATAGAAATCATATACCCAGTTCAATAAATGTAGAAAAAGCAGGTGACAAAATTTAACCTTCACTTATAATAAAAACTCCCCCCAAAAATGGGTATAGAGGGAATGTCCCTTGACATAATAGAGGCTATAGGTGTTCCCTATAGCTATAGTGGTTCAGTCAGTAAATAATCTGTCTGCAGTGCAGGAGTCTTGGGTTTGATTCCTGGGTTGGGAAGGGAATGACTACCCACTCCAGTATTCTTGCCTGGAGAATTCTATGGACAGAGGACACTAGCAGGCTACAGTGGTGTCACATGGCATCACAAAGAGTCAGACATGACTGAGTGGCTAATACTTTCACTTTCATAACAAATTCACAGCTAACTTCATATTTAATGGTGAAATACTGAAAGCTATCCCTCTAAGATCAGAACAAGATAAGTACGTCCACTCAACTTAGTATTGGAAGTCTTACAGCCCCTAGGCAAGGAAAAAACCCAAATAAATGAACAAACCAAAGCAAACACCCAAACCCACACAGATACAGAAAACACAATAGCAGTTACCAGAGAGAGAGAGAAGTGAAGGGAGGATGAGATGAGTAGAGTGTCAACTGCACAGCAACAGATAGAAACTCAACTTTTGATGGTGAGCACCCGGTAGTGCATACAGAAGTTGAAATATAATATTGTGCACATTAAACTTATATAAAGTTATAAACCAACAAAAAAAACTAAAACTAAAATAAAATAAAAAATCTTCCCATATGGAAAACTACAAAACATTGCTAACATTATAAAGACAGAAATAAATGAGACATTTTGCATTTTGATTTGGAAGACTTAATTGTTAAGACGGAGATTCTCTGACCTATAGAAGCAACGCAATTCCTTTCAAAATCCCAGCAGACTTTTCTTATAGAAATTGCCAACCAGATGGTTGGTTTTGGGTTTTTTTCTTTATGTATTAACTTTGCTAGTCTATGTGCTATGTATATGTGTGTGCTAAGTCACTTTAGTCTATAATCTCCAGCATTTCCAATAGAACACTAATTTAGATGTTGCTATGAAGAAAATTTGGAGATGTAGTTAATGTCTTAATCACTTGATTTTGTGAAAGACTATGATGGATAATCTTGACGGGCTTGATTCAATTGGCTGGAGGCCTTAAAATCAGGGCTGATGTTTTCCTGAGAAAAAGAAGAATTTCTACCTGCAGACAGTAGCTTCAGCCCATATCCCTGAATTCTATGCTGACTTTCCTGCCAGGCTGCCTATTGTTTCAGATTTGCTTAGTCAGCCCCTACAATTACATAAGCCAATTTCTCATAATAAATCTCTTAATATATATCTGTCCTACTGGTTCTACTTCTCTTGTTGAACTCTGATTGACATACTGATATAATAATTTTTATGGAAATGCAAGGAATCCAGATTGGGCAAACCAATTTTTTGTTGTTGTTGTTCAGTCACTCAGTCATGTCCAACTCTAAGACTCCATGGACTGCAGTGTGCCAGCCTTCCCTGTCCTTCACCATCTTTTGGAATGTGATCAAATCCATGTCCATAGAGTTGGTAATGCCATCCAATCATTTCATCCTCTGTTGTCCCCTTCTTCTGCCTTCAATCTTTCCCAGCATCAGGTCTTTTCCAATGAGTCAGCTCTTCGTATCAGGTGGCCAAAGTACAGGAGCTACAACTTTTCTTTTTAAAAAAACCAATTTTAGGACAGAACAAAGTTGGAAGACTTACATAACCCAGTTTCAAAACTTATAGTAATTATGACAGCTTGCTATTGGTGGAAAAATAGGTATACAAATCAATGAGACAGAATCAAAGGGTCAAAATCTAACCTTCTATTTTTGGCCAGTTGATGATGCCAATTTATGTACACACAAAGACTTGTACTGAAGAAGAAAATAGCAACCCACTCCACTATTCTGGCCTGGAGAAGTCCACAGACAGAGAAGCCTCACAAGCTATAGTCTATGGGGTTGCAATGTCAAGCACAAGTGAGCACGCTGCATGAAGACTTGTACATGGATAGTCATGACATTGTTATTAATAGTAGCACAAAATGAGAACAACCTAACTGCCCAATGATTGTTGAATGAATAAACAAGACTGTAGTATATCCATAGAATAAAATACTATTTAGTAATAAAGAAGGAATGAAATATGGATACATGCTACAACATGGATGAATTTCATAAGCATTATGATAAGTGAAACAAGCCAGAAAAAAGACAATAAATTATATAATGCCATTTATATAAAGCATCCAGCAACAGAAAATTTATAGAGACAAACAGTAGCTGGGTAGTTTCTGGAGCTGAGGAGGGAGTAGAAATCCACTGCAAATGGGCTTGGAGGAATTTTGGGAGAGTCATGGAAATGTTCTAAAATTAGATTGTCATAATATAACTCACTAAAACTTATTAACAGTATCATTGAATTGTACATTCACAATGAGTCTTTTTATGGTGTGCAAACAACACTTTAATGAAATAATTTTTAGAAGGGAACAGAAAAATCATGGGGTCCTTCCCAGTGGTAATCAAGGCAAAACTCTTGAGAGACTAAATTTACAGTGACAGTGGAAGACAACATTAAAGTTACTTTTGCAAATATATTCCAGGAGTCCAGCACTTTTCACACCTAAGTTATAGAGGTCCATATGGCTATTGTTAGATAATGTGGCCATCTCTGAGAATTCATAACATAAATATATTTTCTCTCAGTACCATGAAAATATATAATACTGATTCAGCCATAGTTACCTTAATTTGCAATATAATTTTATAATCTTCAGCTTAATGAGCCATAAACTACTTTCTACAGGATTTCAATTGCAATTAAAAAGAAAAAAGCAATGAAAAGAATTACAAGTCAGAAGACGACTGTAGAAATCCACAGGCTCAGAGTCTCATTTAGGGCCAACACCAGCTCATTGACTTTTCTTGGAAGAAAAACTGTTCCAAGGTCAAATTCAGACCCTCCTGACTTCAGCTAATCACCTCAAAAATGTACTGTTACTCCCAGGGGACTCAGCAAAGTAATGTGGATGAGTCAGAACGCTTGTCTCCAAGGGAGGTAAAGGAATAGCATAATTCATTATTCATATCAACAATAAAAGTCAAGGATAAAAAGGATAGAAAATCCAAGGCATTATGATACACTGTTTACCAATGACACTGGTTTACCAATGGCAAACTATATATTTATTATGTAAATAGGAGAGAGCTTGCTAGGAGGTAAGAATACTAGACAGGAAACTAAGATTTTATTTGTTTTTTTATTCTAGCAGCACTAGCTTCCCTGATCGCTCAGTTGGTGAAGAATCTGCCTGTGATACAGGAGACCCTGGTTCAATTCCTGGGTTGAGAAGATTCACTGGAGAAGGGATAGGCTTCCCACTCCAGTATTCTATTCTTGGGCTTCCCTTGTGGTTCAGCTGGTAAAGAATCCTCCTGCAATGTAGGAGACCTGGGTTTGATCCTGGGTTGAGAAGACCCCCTGGAGAAGGGAAAGGCTACCCACTCTAGTGTTCTGGCCTGGAGAACTCCATGGACTCTATAGTCCATGGGATCACAAAGAGTCAGACATGATTGATCATTTTTCACTTTCACTTTCAGGTAATAAACAAGGTTTGAAAGGATAGAATCTTGGTTAAATGTTTGGACAGCAAACTAAGGATTTCTGCAACACCCTCCCACCCCTACTCTGTCTTCCCAATTAAGGGGCACCGAATTCTATTCTCAATATTTGAAGTCATTTTGTAAATTGTAGATTTATAATCACTGTACGTATCATCTGTCTTTGTTAAATAACCAGAGATATTTCACCATGATATTATTTTGGTTTCTGGCATCTTTCCAAGGCAAGTCACAGTTAAAAAAATATTTTAATTTTATTGGTGCATAGGTGATTTACAATGTTGTGTTAGTTTCAGGTACACAGCACAGTGATTCAGTTATACATATACATACATTCACTTTTTTTTTCAGATTCTTTTTCCATATTGGTTATTACCGAGTATTGAGTTCCCTGTGCTGTACAGTAGGTCCTTGTTGGTTATCTGTTTTATATATAGTAGTGTGTGTATGTTCATCATAAGCTCCTGGTTTAGCCCTTCCCGTGTTTCCCCTTTGGTAACCATATGTTTGTTTCTGATATCTCTAAGTCTGTTTCTGTTTTGTAAATAAATTCATTTGTGACTTTTTTTTAAAAAATTAAATTCCACATGTAAGTGATGTCATATGATAAGGCAGGTTACATTTAAGGAACATGATCAGACTCTTTTCTTCTCTGCAAATCCCTCAGTCCTACACACCAGGAAATAATGCTGAACTGTCTCTTGGAGAGAACGATGAGTATCTGCCGGGAGCTTTTTGGAGTCAGGGACCCACTTGCTGTGATCACTATGGAAATGGTAGTGAGGGACCCACGTTTTATTGATTTTAAGCAAGCATAGGGATATTAGATACTCTGGAAGCAGAAGTGCTTTTCTCATTCCAAATTGTATGGAGAAAATTTGGCCCAGTCTGATACTGAGATTATTGCCTTCAATGGAGTGTAAATGAGTCTCTCAGATTCAGATTTCTTAACTCCTCTTTTGAAATGGAGCAGGTGAAACTTGTTTATCACTGTACTTAGTGAATTTCATTACAGGACCATGCTGTCAATCAATGGGTGGCCACACGCCACAGCTGACTTCCCCCGTTATCAGAGCTGTCCAGCTGGATGTGCCATCTTCCCTCTCTGCCCCATGTGTGTTATCACTGCCTGGCCACCCCATGGGCCACTGTAGCCCTGATGCTTACGTTAATCTGGTGCCAGCAGCGTTAAATTTGCCTCAGCTAGAGAGTTCTCCCTTTCTCCTGGCCTCTCTGCCATCACTCTGATGATGTCATCCAAGAGCATCATTTCTAGAAAGGCATGTATCACTCTCACCTTTTCTAGCCAGCAAAGAAACCTAAGCAAGGGACACAGGATAGTGTTATTAGAAACGACTCTTCCAGTCATTGGACACAAACTCTGGACAGGGTTATCTCCAGCACCTGCAAAAGTCCAGTTAGTTCTTTTGATCAGTTGTGGGTTCAAATATCCTAAGAGAAAGTGGTCTCAGTTTTCAACTTTTAAAAGGGACAATTAGATGATTGAGCTTAAACTCATTAACTAAGAGAACACAATCAGAAAGATGAAGATTGAAAAAAAAATGTTTACCCCTTTATTGGAAAGAGAGCAAAAAAGTCTTTAATTTAAAGAAATAAGTACAGCTCTTGCCCCATTTCCAAAATTCTAGAAGACAATGTTTTCAACTTTACTATTTTGAAAAGAGTCTGTGATTTTACTTTTAGTGTCCTTGTTGACCCATTATTTATTTAGGACAGAGTTTTTTTTTTTTTTTTTAATGTTCAGGTTGTTTGAGATTTTTGGCTTAAGCATTTGTTACTCACTGGTTGTTGACATATTGCCTGGTCTGACTTCCTGGATATGTGGGTCATAGAATGACTACTTTTTGAATTCAAAAATTGTATTTGTAGTCAATTTTGTAAATGATCCATAGACAGTTAAAAAGATGAAATATTACCTATAGGGAAACACATAATATAGATCTATTAATTCTAGGTAAATATTTCAATTATGTAAAGTTTCATGTCCTTATTTTTTATCCACTTTAACCTGTCGGAGACTGACTGCTGAATTAAACCTTTCCTTATAATTGCTTCCCTGACAATTTTATCAAAAAAGTTTTATTTTATATACTTCTTGATTCATTTTATCTATTTTAAATTGCTATATATTCATTGTGAAGATAATTCATTATAAAACAATTCTCTTTTAACATATTCAGTGTCTTTGGCTTTGTTGAAGTTGTTGTTCAGTCATTCAGTCATGTTTGACTCTGAGACCCCATGGACTGCAGCAGGCCAGACTTCCCTGTCCTTCGTCATCTCCCAGAGCTTGCTCAAACTCGTGTCCAAGCATCTCGCCCTCTGTTGTCCCCTGCTACTTAATCTGGTATTTATTATTCTATAGTTTTCTTTCTTTTTATGTGATATAAACCCACTTAGAATTTTTTTTAAAGTTTCACCCTTAGTTTTTGAGCTTTTTATAAGAATCATTTGGTAGAATTTATTTTCTAATAGAACCTTAGAATTTTTGTTTTTAAATTAGTGTTTATGTCATTTGTATTGATCCATGTGAATCACTAGTTCTTATTCCTGTCACCTTGTTTTATGTTTACTGGTGCCTTTTTCATTTGCTTTGCTTTTATATCCTTTACAAAGAATATAATAAGGAGGGCATTGTATTTCAAGTTCTGTTGGTGATTTTTTAAGTTTTTAAAAATACCTATAAGACGAATGGATAAGAAAGCTGTGGTACATATACACAATGGAATATTACTCAGCATTAAAAAAAATTCATTTGAAGCAGTTCTACACAGGTGGACGGAACAGGAGCCTGTTATCCAGAGTGAAGTAAGCCAGAAGCAAAAACAACTATACAGTATACTAATGTATATATATGGAATTTAGAAAGACGGTAACGAGAACCCAGCATGCGAGACAGCAAAAGGAACGCAGATGTATAGAACAGACTCGTGGACTCTGTGGATGAGGACAAGGGTGGGATGATATGGGAGAATGGCATTGAAACATGTTAATTATCATATGTGTAATCAATTGCCAGCCCAGGATTGATGCTGGTGTACCGAGATTTCCCGGGGGGAGGGAGGAGGGAGGGAGGAGGGAGGGGGGTTCTGGAGGGGAAGCATATGTAAACCCATGGCGATATCATATCATTGTATGGCAAAACTAATAAAAAAAATACCTATAAGAATATCTTCAATTTTCAAAGTTTAAAAATAAAAGAATAAATTTTGATTTCTTGATATGTCAAACACTTACCAATATTAATTACATTAGTGACTGTGCATTATATACCTAGAAATACAAGACATCAAGATTTTAAAACATTTTCTAGATTCAATTTGGAAATATTTATTATCATTATTTGTATTTAACTCCATAGTTTATTTGATTTTAAGGCTAATGTGTATCTTTGCATATGGTTTTTAATGCTTGAATTCTTGTTACTATTTATTGTTTTAAATTATTACTTACTGCTTTTATTGGTGTACAATTAGTTTTTCAGTAATTTTTTGGAATGATTACTTGAGATATGTATTTTGAGCATATTTGAATATTCAAAAGTTTTGATCACCATTTCTCATAAAAGGCAACCTAACTGGGTCAAAAATTTCCAGGTCACTATTATTTTCCATCAGTCATTCACCCAGGTGACATTCTAGGTTTCAGCATGTCGTTTTATCTCTCTAAGTCTCACTTCTTATTCACAAAATAATGATAATAGACCTGTCCCAGTTATTTCACAGAATTTTGCAAGGCTAAAATCAGAAAATGGACATAAAGTACACTGAAACCATAAAAAGCCACTGAAATATGAGATGTTATCATTTCTCATTGAGTTTAACCTGAAGTACAATGCTTTATACTTATCTGGTGGGATTCATTTTTTATTTGCTCATCAGTCATTCCTGCTCAGCTCAATAACTTTTTAAAGAAGCACCTTCTTTCATAGATCCATCTGTTAACTACAGCCTTCCTGGTCAAGCCATCTGATGGGTCAAGCCTGAAGAAGGCCTTTTTCCTGTATTTAAAGTGCTTTTATTTTTCTTTTAAAATATAAAAGTGATTCCTTGGCACTGTGGAAAATTGGAAATAGAGAACAACACAGAAAATAAAATGAAAAGAAAAAAAATAGTACTATGCAAATTAAGTCTAAAGTAATTAATTCCAAAGTAATTAATTCTTAGGTATTTTAGTACACAGGAACAACTACATTTTTCTTATATACACATCAGCATTTTGTCCTTGAAACTGACATTATACTACAATTTTTATCAACCAACTTTAATTTTTTATTGCTGTATATAACAAATTACACCAACCGTCAGTGGGCCATTTGATTAATTTTCCATGAAGTGAACCCATCTGGTGAACCACCATGCAGAGCAGAAAGAAGAATGTCACCAACCCTTTGGAGGTCTCCCATGAACTTCTCCCTCAACTACCAGTTCCCTTCCCTGAATGACCACTTTCCTGACTTCTCTACTACCCATTAGTTTTGACCATTTTCAAATTTGATGTGAGCAAGCATCTCTTTGCATTCTTTCAAGTTTGCTTCTCTTGTGCAGCATTTATTTGTGAGATTCCGCCATGCTGTTGTTGTTGGTAGTGTTCATTTTTTTATTATATTTCATTGACAGCGCCACCATTTATTTTTTCTTTCAACTATGAATGGACTTTTGGTTTATTTCCAGTTGGGGCTATTACAATGTTGTCATGAACTTCTTCATGCATGTCTTTTGGAGACAATATGTATGCATCTTGGTTGGCTTTATACTAAGGAGTGGAGTTGCTGGGTCACAGGGTATGCATGTGGTCAGCTTTAGGAGATAATGCCAGGAAAGTTTTCCCAAGTGTTGTTACAAGTTTACAGCCATTAGGAGTGATGTGAGATTTTCACTTGCTAATTTCTTTTTTTAGTCTTTTGGTCAAGCCAAGAGGCATGTGAGGTCTAGTTCCCTGACCAGGGATATAACCTGCACCACTTACAGTGGAAAAATGTAGTCTTAACCACTGGACCACCAGGGAAGTCCCCACTGTTGGTAATTTTAATCATTATGCTGGGTATGTTAGCATTTCATTGTGGTAATTTGTATTATCATGGCATTAAAAAGGCAGAGCACTTTTAAAAATATATATATTTATGGCTATTTAGATATTTTCTTTTGTTAAGTTCTTGTTCAAATATTTTGCTTTTTTCTATTTGGAAATATTTTAAAATTTATTGTTAGGAATTTTAATATATTTTGGATGGGAGTCATTTTTCAGATATATATTAAGTTTTTCATCTATATCTTGACTTATTTTTTACTCTTTTATAGGTGTCTTTGGATGCATCAAAATTTTAATATTTACAATTTTCAATCACCTCCTTTATTGTTGCAGCTTTTCATGTTATTATAAAAAGCTTTGCTTATTCCAAGCCATAATGTTATACTCCAAGAAAATAATCTGGAAGCTTTTAAAAATCTTTAGGTTTAGATCTAGTTTTTATCTGGGAATAATATTTATTGATTTTTAAACATGGTGTGAGGTCATGATTTGTTTGTTTTTCTCTACGTTGAAGACAACTTTCTTTTATGCAGTGTTACCTTTATCATAAATTAAACGACCATAAAACTGTGGGTTTGTTTCTATGGTCCCTGTTTTGTTCCTGAGGCCTATTTCCATACTCCATGGGCTTCCCAGGTGGCACTAATGGTAAAGAACCCACCTGCCAATGTAGAAGTTGTAAGAGACTCTGGTTCTATCCCTGGGTATGAAAGATGCTCTGGAGGAGGGCATAGCAACCCACTCCACTATTCTTGCCTGGAGAATCCTATGGACAGAGTAGCCTGGTTGGCTACAGTCCATGGGGTCCCAAAGAGTTAGACATGACTGAAGCAACTTAGCATGAACATGAGCCATGACTGTGGCTTTATAATGAATCTTGATAGATTCCACACTAGTTCTTTGAGAATGCCTTTACTATTCTTGGATCTTTAAATACACAATGGAATATTACTCAGCATTAAAAAAAAATTCATTTGAAGCAGTTCTACTCAGATGGACGAAACTGGAGCCCATTATCCAGAGTGAAGTAAGACAGAAGCAAAAACAACAATACAGTATACTAACGCATATATATGGAATTTAGAAAGACGGTAACGAGAACCCAGCATGCGAGACAGCAAAAGGAACGCAGATGTATAGAATAGACTCGTGGACTCTGTGGATGAGGGTAAGGGTGGGATGATATGGGAGAATGGCATTGAAACATGTTAATTATCATATGTCTAATCAATCGCCAGCCCAGGATTGATGCTCGGGGCTGGTGCATCGAGATTTCCCGGGGGGTAGGGAGGAGGGAGGGGGGTTCTGGAGGGGGAGCATATGTAAACCCATGGTGATATCATGGCATTGTATGGCAAAAACAATAAAAGGGAAAAAAAAAAGTCCATGTACAGCTTGGAATTATGTTGTCGATTAGAAATAACAACTGCAGGTTACAGGCAGTCCTGGGCCCCCGGAGGGGCTGTAGCATACCTCTTGAAGCAGGAAGAACCCTCTCCCTGCTGCTTTCCAGCCAAAAATGCTTGGCACACTTTCAAGCACAGAATGCTTATTGGACATCTATTAAGTGTGAGTCCCTGGGTGCAGCCAACTGGGATGAGGGGCTGTTTCTCCCCTGCGAAATGTTCCAGAATTTGTGGATTCATGTTCTTATAAACCATAGTCACCTTATTGCTAGGTTTATATATTATGTACCCATAAACATTGAAATTTTCAAAGGATGAGATAAAGAGTAGGAAATAGGGAAGAAGAAATAACAACAGCAATACTAAAAGCCTAGTTGAAATTGTTATTAGGATTAAATTGGATATATAGTTTAATTTGAAGAAAATCGTAGTTTTACCACACACAATCTTCCAATTCATGAGTATAATATACCTGTCCATTTGTTTAGGTTTTCTCACTTTTTCTCAATAAAAGTTTTTAGTTTTTTGGGTAGGAATCTTGCATGTTTTTTATTGTATGTATTTCTGGTATTTGATGTTTTTATTTGATACTATCATAAATTGTTTTTCAATCATTTTTAAAATATATTTTTTTTGTTTTATGTTGATATATAGAAATAAAATTGATTTTTGTATATTGACTTTATATCCAGCAATTTTACTTTTTTTTTTTTTTTGGTATTGGAGTATAGCCTGTTAACAACGTTGTGATAGTTTTAGATGAACATCGAACATCAGCCATACATATACCTATATCCATTCTCCCTCAAGCTCTCTCCCATCCAGGCTGTCACATAACTTTGAGCAGAGTTCCATGTGCTATACAATAGGTCCTTGTTGGTTATCCATTTTAAATACAGCAGTGTGTACATGACTATCTGAAACTCTCTAACCGTCCCGCCCCCCTGGCAATCATGTTTGTTTTCTAAGTCTGTGATTCTCTTTCTGTTTTGTAAGTAAGCAAAATGTCCATTGACAGAGGAATGGATAAAGACAATGTGGTACTTATACACAGAGGAGTATTACTCAGCCATTAAAAAGAATGAAATAATGCCATTTACAGCTGTGTGGATGGACCTAGAGAGCTTCATATTGAGTGCAGTAAGTAAGACAGAAAGGAGAGATACATATGGCATTTCTTATATATGGAATCTAAAAGGAAATTATACAAATGAACTTACAAAACTGAAGTTACTTTGAATTCACACAATTGATCTATATACGACTTTGAATATATTTTCCTTTTTCATCCTTAAATCCTAAACTTGTTTTTCTAGCCTTTGGCACTGGCTTGATTCTTCAATACAATATCGAATAGAAGTGCTAGTTCTAGGCATTATTGTCTCATTCCTGATCTCAGAGAGAGATCAAATTTCACTGTTGTTTAATATGATTTTGATTGTTTGATTTTTAAAAATATTTTAGATTATTGAAGTTTATTTTTTCCTAGTTCATTGAAAGTTTTATTATGAATTAGCAATGAATTTTGTCAAATACTTCATGGGAAAGTTTTAAATTACAGATCCAATTACTTTAGTAGGTATATGACAAATTTTACTTTCTATTTCTACTTTTGTCAAATTTGCAAAGTTGTGCTTTCCCAAAAAAGTGTTTATTACTTCTAAATGGTTGGAATTATTTGCATGAAGTTATTCATAATATTCTGTGTATATATGTGTATTTATATATATATGTATATGCTTGCATATGTATTCAGATCTATTTACATGTAAGTCATATATAATATAATTCACCAATTTTAGTATATTATTCAATGAGTTTGTCTTGATCCCACTTTCTCATTGTCACATCTTGATTTGGGGTAGCATACCTTAAGATTTTTGCCTGCTTTATTACTGGTATTAATATATTAGCATTTTAAAATGTGGCTTGGTATTAAAAAATCATTTGTGCTATTTGAATTTGTTTACCATATTTCCCAAATAACAATATTTTCCAACAAACAACAGTTATTTGGAACTTATTTTGTTCATTTCAGGAATCTTATTTTTAGTGCTTCCTCTTTTCTTATATTCTTTCAATTGTAAATTATAAATTTCTGACACTTGCACATTTGAAAATGTCTGTTTCCTTTATATGTGCATTTCTTTTTTCCTATTTAGATATAGATTTGGATATAGAATTCATGGCTACAACTTTTTCTTTTTACTATAACAAAATTTCCTTCATTTTATGTGGTAGGAGAGAAATCTGAAAGAAAAAGACATTTTTTCCCATTGTTGGTCATCTTTGTCTTGGACAGTTGTAGACATTTTTCTCTCTTTTGTTTAACAATCTACCAGAATATGTCTAAATATGATTCCCACTTCATTGATTTTGCTTGGTACTTTAAGAATTATTTCAGCTTTAAATTCAATTTTCTTCACCTTAGCTAAGTTTGTTTTTATTATATTTCTAATACTTGTTTTGTTCTTTTTTATCCTGCTGGAGTCTCATGAGCACTTGTACCTGTTTTCTGCTTACTGTTCAGTGCCCACAGTATCTATTAAGTTCTTTTTAGCATTTTAAGTTTTTAATTCCACTTTCTCTGCATTTTCAAAAGGTAAGTTTATCTTTGCCTAGTGTCTCTGTTAGTGATGCTAGTGCACTGGGGACTTGCTCATTGCGTCTAGTTTTCAATTTTGTCTGAGGCATTGCTTCTGATACTCAGGAAAAGAATGTCTGCCTGTATCCTATTTCCACTAACTGCTCCTTCACAGGATAACCTTGTTGTATTAAGAAGCACCCCTTATTAGCTTCCATCAGTTATATTCAATGGCATGTGACGGTAATACCACCGAGTATTGTTGATCAGAGTTGTTGAAATAAGTTTAAAAGAACTGGCTTCTATTTCTCTCTTGTTTTATACTTGTTTTAGCCAAAATTCTATTAACACATATTTGTGGGGAATTTTCTGATATCTTTTTTTTATAACAGTGCTTTCTCAGGAATGTATCTTAATATCTTTCAAAATTCTCTTGCTATATGTAATATGTCTAGCTAAAATTCCTTGGAGTTTGTGCCTCATAGATGGTCCAATTTTTAATTTGTCCATTTCCATGAATTGCCATGAAATTTCTTCCATATTCTTATCCTCTCCATTCCACTGGTTATTCCAGTCTGAATATGGTGATGATTTGAAGAGAGATTTAATACCTGGGCTCAGTCACTATTTTATCTTGTGATCACAAGAATAATTCCTTTCTTTCTAACTCCTTTTTTTCATAGTGGCAACTTTATCTTATTAATAGTTGCTTTTGTTTAACTCCAGGTAGCTCAGTGGTAAAAGAATCCACCTGCCCGTGTAGGAGACACAGGAGAGGTGGGTTCAATCCCTTGATCAGGAAGATCCCCTGGAGGAGAAAATGGCAACCTTCTTCAGTATTCCTGACTGAAGAATCCCATGGACAGAGGAGCCTGGTGGGCTACAGTCCATTGTTTTGTAAAGAGTCAGACATGACTAAGCACACACAAATACACATAGCTTTCACAGATTCTCTGAATAATTCTTCAACTTGTTTTTCAGTAGTCACGTTCATTCGACATTCTCAATATCCTAAATGAGCACTCCAAATAATTAACTCAAGCTTATTATAAAGTTCAATATAAACCTGTTTTATATAGTCCATAAAAATTATATCAGCAATGCTGATTATTCAGAGAGAAAGTGTTAGTGTTTAAGTGTTGCTCTTTGTGACCCTATGAACTGGAGCCTGTCAGGCTACTCTGTCCATGGAATTCTCCAGGCAAGAATACTGCAGTGGGTTGCATTTCCTCCTCCAGGGGAATCTTTCTGACCCAAGGGATAGTAATACAGGATCCTTGAGATCATCTACAGGGACTTTGAAACACAGAATTATAAAATTTTAAAGTTAAAGGATGCTGAAAACATTTCAACTCAACTTCCTAATTGTATAGATGAAGAAGCTGAGGCTAAGAAAGTACAAGTGACTTACCCAAGTACCTGAGGCTGCTACTGGAACAGAGGCAGAACTAAACTCCACATAGGAGGATACTCATTTTTTGGTTCACCGATCGTATTTTTCTTCCAGAAGTAAAAAGCTCCACCTTTTTAGGAAATTCTTTCAGAGAATTCTCTCTCTAATCTTTCCAACCATGTAGCCCTAGTCAGGGCTGAAAACTGTACTGACTTGTTCCCATGCACATGAATATGTGTCAGTGATCAAACTTAGACCACCCAGTCTCCTTCTAGAGAATTTAAAAAATTGACCTAAGGAAAGAAAACAGTTATTCTCTGTTGGCAAAGCTGGGAAGAACAGCACTGCAGGAGACCACATTTCCCACATTATATAAAAGCTGCTTGAAAAGAAGCTAGCCAAATTCTTAAAGGTATCAAACAAAGAAAACAGAGTTAGTAGGTCTAGACAGCATTTGAGAGTCTAGTTCCAGACATCCTGTGGCTACCTAGATTCTACTCTTTCCATGTTCAAAAGAATGCCCTTTTGGCCTAAGCTGAGTATGATTTTAGCTACTTATAATCTAAAGAGTCCAAACCAATATGTGTGCCTTTAAGAAAACGCAGAAATTAAACAGATGGAGAAGGGTGGGGAGGGAATTCTAGGCAGAGCAGGAGTTAAGCCAAGGTTTGGAGGCCAAAATGCCATGCTCTGTTCTGACAGCTTGGTAGGATAACACCTCAGCAGGTGAAGGATGACAGGCAAGGGAGAGTAAGAAAAGTACATAGAATCGATTCCCTGGGGTGGGAACATCTGGGTATTTCCCCAGAAGTGTGTGCAAAGGGATGGTAAATGGTACTATAAAGGGTTACCTCACAGTTTGGTCAGGAATGTTTCCTCACACACACACCCTCTGGTAATAGCAAACACTAGTGGGAAACCAACATAGACAAATATTGCACATTTTTCTTATCTAACTCAACTATCAATTTCATACTGAATTTAAAAGGAGGAAGAAGCATTGACTCATCCACAGAGGGATATAAGGCCAAAAAAAAGAATTCACTGTAATTAAAGTTGCAAAAATTGCTTCAGTATCATCTCATCTTTAGCGGCTGGAATATTCCTGATATATTGTCCTTTTAGGACTGGGAAAATGAATTGGTGAGCTTTAAACTGTGCTTGTCTTCTGAACACGTAGCCCTTCTGTAATCATTTCTTTGAGGTATTTCAATTCCTTATCTTGAAATCCTTCAGCTTATCGGTTATATTTTCAATCTTCTCGTTGGAGTTTATTGTACTCATACTTTATTGCACACTTTACTGCATACTATTTAGCAGACTTCAGTGTGAGGTCCCTGTTTAGGTGGAAGAAAATTACTGATCCATGTAAGCCAATCAAAATTGGAACTCTGGTGTCAGACACTGTGAAGGAATGAAAGCTCATCTTACTTGAGCTGTCAAGGCACAGCTTTTTCTTTAAAATTATTCAGCAAGTCTGGAGTTGGCTGTGAGACCCTGGAAGGTATTGGCAAGCCTGGAGATGTACAGTGTGTTAGAATAATATCACTCTCTTTGCAATTCTGTCACTGCCCCATTTGTGCTCATGACTGCCTTCGAGCCGGCTTTTACTCACAGACCAATTTTTCCTCTCTGCCATGTAATGATAATGAAACTGTTCAGCCTGACTTCCATGGATTTTAGGAGAATGGCTGAAGAAAGTGTTTTCTGAAATGAGAGCCCTGTTAGTCTGCATAATGGAAGGGAACCAGGAAGTCATTATGGGTTTCCCACAGGCCATCAGGAGTCTCCTCCCTGGCCATACTTCCTGGGGAAACACAAGTCCTTGGGAGATGATCAGCTTTGTGGTTGTTGCCTGACATCTGCTTCTCTTTAAGTCCTACTTACTGGAAAGGCTTTCCCGCAGATTTTCTTTTAGTGCATTTGTGTTATAATTTCTCTTTTAGCCATAGCTCCCTGTTTCCCTGACTGTGTAATTTGTATCAGAATCATAAGGGCAAAGGAACACAGTACTGGTTAGATGTTGTTTAATAGTAGAAAGAAGTGATGCTCAAACTTCCAGAGCCACTTACATAGCTTAACTCAAGGTGCCCTTGGTGTTTGTTCTGAAACATGGCTATAATTGGGCCATGAATAGTAAGCATACAGCCAGCCTATTTACAGTCTAAAACCTCAGGATGACAAAAACTGCAATATGAATAGGAAATGATAGAGGAGACTATCTGATGGGTCAGAGAGACATCAAAAAGAACATGACCTGCTAGAGGGTAAGTTTTGTCTTGTACTCTTAGGGCTTTTAAGTATCTGGTATGTGTTAGACACTCAATAAGATTTCTTTTTTTAATGAAAGAATAAAGGGAAGAATAAATTGATAAATGTTCACTCCCCAAAACAACAGCAACAACACAAGAAACTATATGGAAAAGAGATGTTAATATCTGAGAAGTGCTGGGTTGGGTTTCCAGAAAAGTGAGATGAATCTCGCCATATTTTGTGCATTAAAAACTAGGGGGGGAAGTACAACCAAAAAGTTTTCTGCTTCTTCAGTCATGATGAATAAGTTAAGGAGACATATCTAAAAGAATGGGATTTCTGTGAGTGTGTGTCAGTTCAAGTTCCCTAGGAAGCAGACAGTGAGGTGGGTCAGAAGTACAAAAGCTTTTTGAGGTAACACTTATGAAGGATAGAGGAAGAAGGACTTGGAGTAGATTTTTCATACTGCAGTGAAGGTTTGACACTTGTGAAAGGAGAGAAGAAAGGAAGGACGTTTGTGTAGGAAGTGCCTAAGACCTGGGTATTATTCTAAGAGAGTTTAGGTCTATGTAAGATTCCCTGTAGAAGAATCCCCGTGTTGAGTAGAAACAGTCAGCATCTAGTACCTCTTGCCATGCTCTGTCATTGACCAGGATTGCGTGTGTCCTTAATTCAACATAACAGTAGATCACAAAGACAAACTTACATGGCTGCTTCATAGGCAACTCAGCTTCCTCATGCAAGTTCCAGTGTTCAACTTTACTAGGTTTATTTTGTTAGAGTTATTTCATAATCAATTTTGGGTACCAGTGTTGTCAGAAGAGGTATAGAGAGCATTATCCTGTACTACAGATATCTGTAAGGATGTTGGAGTCAGCATGGAAAGGAGTGCAGGTGTTATATAGCAAAAGTATTCCATGAAGCTGAGGATTTTGCTTCTGGATACGATGGTGTGGTTTATAAAAGACTGACGGTTCCGCTGACAACAACTAGCCAAGTCAGAGGGGGATAAAGCAAAACCAGTTATTTGAAATACTTAGGAGCTGCCAAGACAGCCAAGACTTGAGGGACCAATAGAGAGAAAAGGCAAGTTTACTGTGGTGAGTTGAATATTTTGTGTTCTGATTTTCTCCTGGGGCTCTTTTCCTATTTTTTGGCTAGAGAAAGAGGTTGAGTTGCTAAGCAGAATTATAGGCAATCTCAAAGAACCGGGATGGCCAAATTCAAGTTTGGGCTTGCTAAGGCAGCTAGATCTTGAAGGTCCAAGGTCCCAGAGAGAAAGGAGGTTCAGAGAGGTAAGTTCACACTTAGCATCAGTCTTTCCCTTCACATATTTTCTGATTCTTAAATTGGGCAGGGTCAGATGCTATGAAGTTGAGTAGAAAGCAGAGTAAAGTTTTCTTGTTTAGCAGTTTCACTGATGTTAAGGAGATAAAAATTGGAGTGCATGACCTGCCAAAAATGTGGGAGCTAGTCAGTACCTTAGGCTCTGAGTTGACTGAATCATAAAGGCTAAATAGACTACACTGTCAAAGAGTGTCAAAGTCATCTGCTCACTTCCTGGCAAAAGACAGAGTAAATTCACTGTGGAGGAAGATAGCATTGCACCTCTACAATATTTCAATCATGATTTTTGGCACTCAATAAGAAATTACCACTCATAAGGAAACAACAAACGGACTTTCCTGGTGGTCCAGTGGTTAAGACTCTGCTCTCCCAATTCTGGGAGCCCAGATTTGATCCCTGGTCAGAGAACTAGATGCTGCATGCTGCAACTATGATCTGGAGCAGCCAAAGGGGAAAAAAAAATCCCTGTAAGTGAGGGGTCATCATAAGAAACAGAACAAAAAGAGAAATAGACAACAGATCCATATTTATGGATGTCTGAGCTATTGAATTTATCAGTCATACATTTTTCTCTTAATAATTGTTATTGGTATGTCTAACAAAACAGGTTGCAAGATGGAAAATTTCCCCAGATAATTAGAATCTTTTAAAAGGGATAAAGTAGAATTTTGAGAACTAAAAAGTACACTAACTGTAATAAAGCACTAAATATCAGATGGATACAGAAGATTAGCAGACTGGAAGAGAGGATGATAAAAAACATATTAACTAAAGCACAAAGAGAAAAAAAGGATGGAAATGCTGAAAAGAGCATAATAACACAATCCTTTTGTAACTGATACAAAAAGCAGAAAAAATAATTGAAAACATAAAAAATTTGAAGTATGTAATTACTTGATATAAATGAAATATATGGCAAACAGCTATAGAACAGAATTCACATTCTTTCAAAGTACATTAAACCAAAATTGACTGCATTCTGGGGCATAAAGCAAGACATAGCAGTTTTAAAAGATAGAGGTAGTTAAAAATATGCTTGCTGACCACAGTGAAATTAAATTAGAAATAAATAACAATAAAACAACAATAAAACAAATAAAATATTCCCCAAAGTTTTGAAATTAAGCAGCATACTTCTATACAATTCATGGACCAAAGAAGAAATTAAATGAAAATGAGAGAATATTATGAACTAAGTGATAATACAATATGACATATCAAAATTTGTAATATGGGGTTAAAACTTATTTGAAGAGAAATTTATGGATTCATATACAAATTTAAAAAAGGAATATCTTAAAATCAGGATAAAGTGGACTACATTACCATTAAGAACTTCTAATTATTAAAAGTCACCATTAAGATAGTAAAAAGGCAAGCAGGGGAGAGATGTTTTCTAAGCCTACATCTTACATGGGATTCATATTGAAAATATATTTAGAAATTCCCAAAAGTAAATAAGAAAAAGGAATACAAACCAGTAGAAAAATGGGCAAAGGACTTTAAAGAGACCCTTCACAACAGAGAATATTCAAAAATATCAGTAAACATATGAAAGGGTAATTAGTTTTTTATCAACAGGGCAATGCAAATGGAAACTACTAGATACTACCACCCTCCTTAAAAAACTCAACTGAAGAATGCAGGCAACATGCTGGCAAGGATGTGCAGTGGTGTCTTGTACATTGCTGAAGGGAAGGTAAATTGACCCAGTTCTTTGGAAAACTGACAGCATCTACTTAAGTTGAACATAAGCCGACCCGATAACTCTGTTCTTGGGTGGGATAAATATGGGGTGGACATCAGAAGACAGGCACCCCAATATTCATAGAAGTGTTGTTTGTAATATCCCTAAACTGGAAACAACTCAAATACCCTTTAACAGCAGAGGATAAAAAAATCATGGTATATTCGTACAGTGGAATATTATATTGCACCAAAAGTGAACCATTATGGTAACATCAACAATTTGGGATGAACTACTGAAGTATAATATTGAGTGGTCTGAATCAGACAAAAAAGAGTACTAAAAGTTCAAAAATAAGCAAAATCAATCAATTGTGATCAATGCCAGGAAAGAGGTTACCTTAAGAGGAGTTGTGACTGGCAGTGGACACAAGGGTGGAGACCTCTGGGATGCTGATAGTGTTCTTTTTCTTGGCCTTGTGTTTAGTGCATGAATGTGTTCATTCTGAAAATACGTAGACCTTCACACTTGTAATTCATATACATTTCATACATATGCTGTACTTCAATACCTGTTTACTTTAAAATGTTCCATGAAACTGATTTCTTTTGATATTTGTGGATCTTGCAGTGGGCAATGAAAAAGTAATAAAAAGTCAAGAACTTCTAATCTAACCTGCTATTGAATTGTACAGTATTTCAGTGTTTGAAGGAAATTTATAGTTGTTTAATTCAAAATTCTTCCACATACACAAAGCAGTTACATTGGAAATCTGCTACAACTCTGTGAATGTTTGAACTTCTTCTTTCAGAATTTTATTCATGATTAGTCTAAAGGGCATTCAAGATAATGTACCTTTTAAAAAATCCAAAATATTCTATTCTACTCTAATTGTTTCCCTACTTTGTTAGACTTTCAGTGGCTTGGGCTCCCCCCCCATCAAAGTATAAAGATTTGTTATCATAAGGCTATTCAATAACATTATCTTTGGAATTAGCATGTATTCCCCAAGGGACTTCTCTGAAGGAACGACTTCATTGAGACTCACAAATCCAATTACCTTTCTTTTCTTAAGAACTTATTTTATTGAAGTATAGTTGATTTACAATACTCTGGTAATTTTTGCTGTACAGCAAGATGATTCAGTTATCCATATAAATAAACTCTTTTTCACATTCTTTTGGATATTAGCACAGGTTGGTAAAGAATTCTCCTGTCAATGCAAAAGACATAAGTGACGCAAGTTCAATCCCTGGGTTGGGAAGATTCCTTGGAGGAGGAAATGGTAACCCACTCCATTATTCTTACCTGGGGTGTCCCATGGACAGAGGAGCCTGGCGAGCTACAACCCATGGTGTCGCAAAGAGTTGGATACTACTGAGCGACTTAGCACGCTATATAGTAGGACTCTGTTGTTTATCCACTCTGTACAGCAATATGATGGTTTGTATCTGCTAATCCCAAACTCCTAATTCATCCCTCCTCCATCTTCCCTCCCCCTTGGCAATCACAAGTCTGTTCTCTATGTCTGTGAGTCTGTTTTGTAGATAAGTTCATTTGTGTCATGTTTTAAATTCCACATATAAACAATATCATATGTTATTTGCCCAATTGCCTTTCATAGTCCAAGCACTTGTTAAACGACAGGGACATACATTTTTGGTAATGCCTTGTTATCAAGCACTTTTCTATCTTTAGTGTGAACCCATATTTTACTTATATTTCCAGACTATACTGAAAAAAAAAAACCAATAATGCCAGGTAGTAATTAGTACTTTTGTTTTCCAGATTCAAGGGTGGTCAGCTTTCAAAGAACCAAGGGATGACAAAAACATACATAGATAATGAGTAAGTATTTCTCAAAGTGCAGTGCAATCGCTGGGCCAGAGGCATCAGCATCACTGAGGAACTTGTTAATAATGCAGATTCTTGGGACTTCCCTGGTGGTCCAGTGGCTACGAGTCTGTGCTCCCAATGGAGAAGGCCTGGGGTTCAATACTGGTAAAGGAACCAGAGCCCAAGTGCTGCAGCTAACACCCTGCTGCAACTAAGACCCAGTGCAGCCAAATAAACAAATATTAAAACAAAATGCAAATTCTTTGATCCCAATCCAGACCTACTGAGAAAGAAACTGTAGTGGACTCAGCAATCTGTGTTTTCACCAGCCTTCTAGGAAATTCTGAAACATGTTGAAGAACCTTTGGCATTAGGGAAGCACCGTATCAGAAAAAAATGCTGTTTTTGGAGTCAGCCTTAATCCTTGTTTTGCTACTTCTTAATTGAATAATCTTGGGTAAGTCCCTTGATTTTGAATGCTGAGTTTTCTCAATAATAAATAGGAAGAATAATCCTTGTAGTTAACTGTTGAATAAAAAGCATGAGATTTGGAAATTTAGTTTTCACTGAAATAATGAGAAGTAAATAATTTTCCTTGGTCCATGGAATATCACAAAAATGGTCCTGGTCCTGATTCCACTTGTTTAGTTATAAAGCACATTTAAAAATATTGCTGCTTTGTGAATTCATGGGAAACTTTCCATGTTGATGAGAGCATAACCATGTGGCATCTTCTCCTGAATAAAATTCTGCCCAGGACAGATGCACCACCATGTCCTGGGACTTTGAAGATGACATCATGGAATAAAAAGCCAAGTGCAGTTCTTTGAAGAAAATGGCTAAGCATGCATCAAAAACATCTTTTATCCCTACTTTTTTCTTTTTTTGCCTTCTTTCATGCTTTAGTAGATGTAAGACTCAAAGCGTTGCCAAATCTCTTCACTACTCACTTACAAGCCATTCTCGTTTCTAGTAAATGGCTCTGCACTTAGAGCTCCCCACCTGGAAACTGAGAACCAGAGCATACGTCTCACTCTTTCTCACTCTTCCTCTCTTCCTTTTTATATCTGGAAGTAAATATATTCAGCTCCCATTTCACCACAATGATATAGAACACATGATCCAATATGGTGGACAGAAGACATTTTTCTAATTCATTCTGTTGTTCGTCTGTTTTCTCTATTTCAGTGGTCATTACCACTGGGAAGGAAAGTCTTAACCAGCCACTTACACAAGTGACTCAATTTGGTAAATAAGTAAAGACCGGAGGAAAAGTTGAATAGATATTAGGTTATTCACAAGCATATTGGGTTAGGGTTTTCTTTTTACCTTCATGTTCTTTGTATTACACAAGCTCTGGGCCTGAAAACTGTCCTGTAGCCTGTGTAGACATGGCACTGACAGACAATGACTCTTCTTCCACTATCAACCCAGAGGTGTGGTCTGCACCAACAGGATTCTATCTCCCTGTTACTTTTGCTCTTTTCTCCCTCCTCACTCCCCTTTTTTCCCCCTCAGGGTCTCTTTAATCCCAATAGAAATGGAGAAAAAAGTTAACCCTCCACCGTTTCTGATTTATAAAGTTATCTTAATTTATTTAAGACTCTTACTCAAGAGCAAGTGTATATAATATTATGCATTTGGTACATTTTATTTAATTCATCAAATTGCAATGTTTACCCACAAGTTAATTCATGGCAGTGTGCAAATTAAAGGACTTGTTACCAAAATGAAGGCTTTCAATTTAGTCTGAGAGACACCTATTCATCACTAAATTGAGGAGCCAAACACAGTATACTTCAGTAATATCTTTTATATATTCACCTTCATCAGAGGTTTACATAATCCCCACATTATATGTCATTCTCAACACATAAGTACATTATTAACATAGAAACCTGCTCATTTGCAGGTGACTTTTATGTTACTAAAATCTCACTTTCAAAGCATACTACCAAATTGTTTTGCTTTGTAAGATATTAACCATTTCCCCAAACATAGAGATGGTACAGGTAGGTAATATATGGATGCCCGCCTGAAAGCCCAAAGTCAGGATGCAGTTGGTAACACAGGGCTCATGCACTTTTACATTGGTCATTTCTGCATTTGAAAGTGATGCACTCCAGATGGTACAGGGAATGAGAAAGGCTGGAGATAGAACCTTTGAGTGGTCTGAGAAGATTGAAATCCTGAGAAGGCAGGATGACACAGTGAGGATGCACCCTACTTTATCAGAATTAGATTCATTGTGTAGCTTTTCAATTATATTTACAAATAAGCCATCTCATCTGTGTTTGTGCGAATGGCACAGTAGCAGAAGACTGCTGCCCACGGTAGTATACAGACCCACGTGCTACTACAGTAATTCACAAGGGCTGTGGAGGACACTGCCTTTTCAGGGGGAGGTCTGGAATCCTATAGGAGCATTTCCAGTTGCCACATTGACTGAAGGGTAGAAGGTGCTCTAGCATTTAGTGCCTAGCTTCGGAGGATGTTAAAAATTCAGCAACATCCTGAACAGTTCTGCATAAACAGGAATTGTCTTGCCAAAAATGTAAATTGTTCTCTTTTTGGGAAACAGCTATTTTTTTTAGTTCATATCCATTGACTGTTCCCATCTCAAGATCTTTGTGTGTCTTCGTTGTCATGAGTTGTGAGAATCTGTGAACCACATGTGATATTTCATATCTCTAGATCATTCAGACTTCTTTCCTGACTTCCCAAATCATTATCCAGCTGTTTACATCTCCATCTGGGTCTGGATATTCCAGAGGACCTAATTCAGCACATCCAAAAATCAAACTCATTCTCTTCTCCCTCAAAACTTTTCATCTCAAATACCTGCTTTGTTGCTGAATGCTACTGCCAAGGCAGTCAAATTAAAAACCCGAGGGTCATCTTAGATGCCTTCCTCTCCTCACCCTTACATTTTAACCAGTTACTAAATTCTGAGATTCTATCTCTTTAGTGTAATTCACTTTTTCCACTATTTTCTTCACATCTGCTCCTACTGCCTTAGTTCAGTTTCTTCTCATCTCTCACCTGGACTATTGCATCAGCCTTCTAATGGATCTCTTTGCCTCACTGCATTAATTAGGAATATTTGGTCACAAGTGACAGAAAACTCACCCTGGTGGGCTTATATAACACCAAAGTTAGAAGATTTAGAACAGCTTAATTCAGGATCTAAAGGACTTGTTTAGAGCTTGGCCTCACTTCATTCTTATACTTTGCTTTCTTCTCTGTGCTTCTGTCTCAGGCAGGCTCTCAGATGTGATGCCAGCGTGGATTGTGCCGCCAGCTCTGTTTCAGGTCTGTTCTAACAATCTCAGTTCAGAGACCGCCTCTTCCATAGGTGCTTTAGCAGAAGTCTTGGGATCAGCTCTTCTTAACTCTCACCATGTTGATGCCCACTGTGCCAAGAGAGGTGTCAGATCAGCCTGCATGAACCCTGTCAGTTGGGCATGGGAAATAGTTGGTTCCTAAGAAAAATAAAGAGTTTGTTAGTAGAAGAATGTGTGCATGTGTACATTGTTTCAGTTGTTTCTGACTCTGCGCAGCCCCATGGACTGTAGCCCGCCAGGTTCCTCTGTCCATGGGATTTTCCAGGCAAGAACACTGGGGTGGGGTTGCCATTTCCTCCTCCAGGGCATCTTCCCGACCCAGGGATCAAACTTGTGTCTGCCTGTATCTCTTGCATTTCAGGAAGATTCTTTTACCCAGTGAGACACCTGGAAAGCACTGAGAGAATGTGTACTGGTGTGTAAATAAATGTCCATTAAAACTCTTTCTATCTCAAACTCTATCCAGGAACCAGATCTATCATTTTCTGCACATTGAATCACATCCTCCTTTTGTTAAAATCCCTCCAAAATTTCCCATCCTCTGCATGGTAAGATCTGGAAAAGCATGAATGAGACTCCAAGGTCTGCCCTCTGCCTACTTGGAAAGTTCTGCTTCTCCCTCTTGCTCCCACCTCTGCCTTGGCTCCAACCACTGATATTCCCCAAACACCTTATACTATACTTTTAATTTTCTCAGGAAGTCAAACCCTAGAAAATAGCTTTGTCTCCACCTAGAAAATATCTTTACATTAACTTCTCCCTCCCAACTCCTTTCTCATCTTATCCTGCCTTTGCATTCCCCCAAGCCTACACAGGTTTGTATGAGAGCACCTGTGACCCAGTCCTATTCTTTTTAAATTAATTAATTTTTGGTTCTAGTTGCAGTATATAGGATCTTTAGTTGCAGGGCACAGGCTCCTCATTGTGGTGGTGGGCTTCTCTCTAGTTGTGGCATTTGCCCTGCAAATGTGGGATCTTAGTTCCCTGACCAGGGATTGAACCCTAGTCCTCTGTGTTGGAGGGCAGATTTTTAAACTAGTGGACCACCAGGAGAGTCCCCCAGTCCTGCTCCAATCCATCTATTTTCCCACCTAGACTGTCAGCTCTTAAGGACAGGGACAATTATTTATCTTTGTATCCCAAATACCTGACAAGGTGCATGACCAATAGTTGGTAATGATAAATATTTATTGAATGATAATTATAACACAAATAAACTGCTTATCAGTGATAAAGCGAGCAGGATACAAATACAGATTTTTTTGACAGTTGAAAAAATTAAAATGTTTGGGGAAAAAGGAATCAAAATATGTTCTTAGTGCCAGAGAAGAAGGGACTACTTTGAGTGAAACATTATTGTATTATAGCATTATTTATTGGCACATTGCATTAATTCATGAAGTAATCATTATTTTGAGGAGAAAATTAGGCTCTGTAATTGGTTATAATGGGCTTCCCAGGTAGCTCTGTGGTAAAGAACCTGCTTGTCAATGTAGGAGACACAGGAGATGTGGGCTCAATCTCTGGATTGGGAGGATCCCCTAGAGTAGGAAATGGAAACCAACTCCAGTATTCTTGCCTGGGGAATTCCATGGACAGAGGATCCTGGTGGGCTACAATCCGTGGGGTTGCAAAGAATTGGACAAGACTGAGCTACTGAGCATGCACTGAGCACGCACATACAATATGGTTGTATCTGTACTTGAGATCTATTTTTATGCCATCATGGAGGCCTAAGAAAGTAGACTGGAGCCAATGAGCAGATTGTAGTGAATGTCAAGTCAGTGGAACTATGGGTATTGATCGTCTTGTCTTCTAAATCTAAAATCTTCCCTGAGTGTGCTCTTAGGTGGAAACAACCATCTAGCACTAGAAATAATGGCCAAGATAATTTTTCTAGCAAGGCAGAGATGCAGCTGTTTCCAGTGCCCTAGGCAGGACTTGAAAGAACCCTGTTTGTCTCCCCACTCCTGGGGGGTGGGGTGGGGTGGTGCCCCTCCCCTGCACCACACATCTGCTTTTAACAACCTCCCAAAGAAATTTCCCCCTTGCACAGTGAATGCTAAACAACTCCTTTTCCCCCTAGAGATTCAACTCAAAGAATTTCATTAGGACTTCTCTAAGAATTTAAGAAGAACAAATTTTGGGTTTTATCAGAACAATGAAAGCTCTAGATAATGGGGATCATGGTTGTGTTTATATATAATTTTGTCCTGAATTGACTGTCTCCGGAGTTCAAATTCTTCTGGAAAGTGCCAAACCTCGGTTTTACTGAGCTGAGCCATCATCTGAGCTAAGAATGGAACTCAGGCTTCTTACCTCCTCAGCCAGAACTCTATCTATTAGAACACTGTGCCTCTCAATTGTGTCTTAAATTAGGCACATAAATGAATTCACTCACACTCTCTCTGCCTACCAAGTTTCTGCAAAGGAACTTCTCTGCGCTACATGATACAGTTGGGAGAATTTCCTCAGCTCTACAGTGAAACTCCTACGGACTCTGGGAGGGAGTGGGAGAAACTCAGATGGAAAAGCTTAAGTCTCCTCAGAGAAGCACTGTCCCCTCCCCTCACCCTCATCAGCAGTCAGACACAGAACAAAGGAAATCCTCTTCGTCTTCAGCCCAACTTCATCAGGGAAGTTACTCGTTTAATGTGAGAAACTGTCAGTCCAACAAGTTAGGAAAGATTTCTACCAACGTGGAAAGGAATATGCTTGGATAGAGCTGTAAGCTGCTCTTTGCCATCAATGGAATTCTAAACAGGGGCTCTGTCTCATTCACCAGCCCCATTTTCTGACTGCATCCATCTGGAGGAGGGAGGAGAGGGGCTTAGAGCATTAGAGTAAATTGCTTGGCACTGCTCTGACCTGAAAGCCGAAGGAAGCTCAGGGGCAAAGTACTTTTTATTTTTAATGGGCTCTTGCCTATCTCTTAAATGTGTATTTTTTTTTCCCATTTTGGTCACTTGAAGCTCTAGTGCCTGTGGAGAGGGGGAGAGAAAGAAACACACACACACACACACACACACACACACACACACACACAAAACAAACCCCAAAAGAGAATATAAATAAATATCATTTGGAATCTTGCATAATATCAACCAATGGCAACAGCAGGTTTTTGACAGGCCTGCGAACTTCCCCAAAACAACATCCTGCCAGCCTGGCTGTGATTCAGGCATGAGTCAACACTGCAAGATGGGCGGTTGCCAGCTCCATTCCCGGCCTGGGGCTGGTGGAGAAGAGAATCGCTCCCCCCAGGGTGGTCAGCCTATTAACATTTATAATCTGGGCTGGACTGGCCTGTCATTAAGGACACTGGTCCCCCTCGAGCTAGCAACAACACTAGGAAGTCTTTTCTTCTAGAGCTGGAAAGAAATCGACAATGAAGAAAGAAAGATGCTTCTTCATCACAGTAAGACCTTTGATATAAAAAAGGGGGAGTCAAACACAGTTTTTACAGCTGACACAATTATTAGAGATTGGAGAAAAGCTCTTTTCTCCTCTGCCCTGGGGTCTTGTTATAATGAGGCCCTGGACATGCTATCACCTTTTTGTAATCCAAACTGAGGACTGGAGCCTGCTGAACTGGGAGGAGACAACGTAGGTATCATCAGAGCCCCAAATGCTGGGGAAATAATTTCCTGATGTTATTAAGGAGACTACCGTCCATGACACTTTTTTCAAAGATTGTCTTTCCCTTGAAAAAGAAGGCTGGGCTTCAAAGGGCATTTCTCACCCTGTGCACATGAAGCCACAATCACATGACTCCCCTCAACTGTTCTATCCCCCAAACTGCCACCTTGCTGAGTTAGGGATGCTGCCCATCCCTTTCTCAATGCCCAAGGCGTCTATTCTCTGAACCAGCAAAGCATAGCACAGTCGTGATTCTGCAGACATTGACTCAGCATGGAGCTATAAACATGAGATTTGCTCCAAGTAAATATGGAGCCAGGAGTGAGACACACCGGGGAGAAAACAATGCTCTCTGTCTGTTCTTCCCCATCATTCTTTTGTGCTAGAGCTGAAGAGCAGCTCATAGAACCAGAATCAGAGAGATTTCATTTTTTCTTCAGGGCAAGTTCTTTGCTCCTTTCCTTCAACCTTTTGACCAAGGAATGAACTATACTGCTTATAGTGCTTTTGTCAAATTATTCCTTTGCAACTGAAAATATAAAGTAATTTGCTATGTGCTTATATCCATTTGAGAATCCAGAGGGGATGGTTTATGTTGTACCATCCTTGGTTCAGCATGATGGCCTTGATTCCTCAGGTTTAGACCTGCTTTTTTGTTTATCCGTAGTAGTGGGGAGGTGAGGAAACATGATTAGTTGGCAAGTTTCTTTTTTATTAATTATTTTTTTACATTGACTTATACTTGATTTAAAATATGTGTTAGTTCTAGGTGTACAGCAAAGTGATTCAGTTAATATATAAATGGTAAAGGTGAAGAATCTGCCTGTAATGCAAGAGACCTGGGTCTGATCCCTGGGTCAGAAAGATCCCTTGGAGAATGGAATGGCTACCCACTCCAGTATTCTTGCCCGGAGAATCCCATAGACAGAAGAGCCTGAGTGGCTATAGTCCATGGGGTCCCAAAGAGTCAGAGTAAACTGAACAACTAACACTTTCCCTTGCATATATGTATATATAAATGTGAAGGCGGAAGTCACTCAGTTGTGTTTGACTCTTTGTGACCCCATGGACTATACAGTCCTTGAAATTCACCAGGCCAGAATACTGGCGTGGTTAGCCATTCCAATCTCCAGGAGATCTTCTCAACCCAGGGATCGAGCCCAGGTCTCCTGCATTGCAGGTGGATTCTTTTCGAGCTGAGCCATATATATATTATATAATAAGCTTAGGTTATTTACAAAATATTGAGTGGAGTTCACTGTGCTATACAATAGGTCCTTGCAGAAAATCTATTTTATATATAGTAGCTGTATATGAACTAAAGAGCCTCTTGATGAAAATGAAAGAGAAGAGTGAAAAAGTTGGCTGAAGACTCAACATTCAGAAAACAAAGATCATGGCATCTGGTCCCAACACTTCATGGCAGATAGATGGGGAAACAATGGAAACAGTGAGACGCTTTATTTTTAGGGGCTCCAAAATCACTGCAGATGGTGACTGCAGCCATGAAATTAAAAGATACTTGCTCCTTGGAAGAAAAGCTATGACCAACCTAGACAACATATTAAAAAGCAGAGGCATTATTTTGCCAACAAAGGTCTGTCTAGTCAAGGGTACAGTTTTTCCAGTAGTCATGTATGGGTGTGAGAGTTGGACTATGAAGAAAGCTGAGCACTGAAGAATTGATGCTTTTGAACTGTGGTGTTGGAGACAACTCTTGAGAGTCCTTTGGACTGCAAGGAAATCCAAGCAGTCCATCCTAAAGGAAATCAGTCCTGAATATTCATTGGAAGGACTGATGCTGAGGCTGAAACTCCAATACTGGGGGTACCTGATGCGAAGAACCCACTCATTTGAAAAGACCCTGATGTTGGGAAAGATTGAAGGTGAGAGGAGAAGACGACAACAGAGGATGAGATGGTTGGATGGCATCACTGATGCCATGGACATGAGTTTGAGTAGGTTCTAGGAGTTGGTGATGGACAGGAAAGCCTGGTGTGCTGCAGTCCATGGGGTCGCAAAGAGTTGAACACGATTGAATGACTGAACTGAGGTGTATATGTTAATCCCAAACTCCTACTTTATCCCTTCCCTCCAGAAAGTTTCTCTAAATGGAACATTGAAGCCACACTTAGAAAACTGCAGGCATGCAAACGGAGACTCTCAATACAGAGAAGAGATTTTGGAAATAGGATTCTTGTACATTCCTAATGTTTTCAAAAATATCTCCTCTTGGCTTATACCTTGAATGACACTTGTCTTGTGGGAACACTTGGCCCTTGTGGTAAAGAAATGACTCAAGTGTTAAAAAAAAAGTTCTTGAAAACCTGGAGAGTTTTTGCATCTTGCACTCAGAGAAGATGCAACTGAAAACGCAAGATTGTGCGGGAGAGCACTGACGGCTGTCAGTGCGTTCTCACTTTGGAAGCAACTGCCCTGCAAGATATGCCCACATCTCTGGTGCCAGCCAGTGAGTGGGTGCGGATGGGCTTTCTCACAAATGCTGGCCCTCCGTTTTTGTTTTTGAAAATTTAGCCTTTGGTGTTTACTCTAGTTTCAGACATGATATTTTTTAGGGCTGCACTTGGAACCTGCAGTGGATTTTCTCTCCTGATCAAAACCCTAACACAACCTTGGCTGTAGAAGTTGACCTTGTTTGTTAGCAGCACTAAGCTATGGAGATGGCAAAAAGCCAGTTAACGGCAGTGACCCCAAGCTAACACTTCCTGGCTCTCAATAGCACATCTTGTTCCTATGGATGCGTTTATTGACAACTGGACTCTGCCATTTGCAGCCTCCTCTCTTTGTAGCTGCCTCTTCTTCTCCCACTCTTGAAGGCTGCAGATCTCTGCTTATCAGCCATTTCCACACTGGCTTTGTGTCCTTTGTAAGCCCTATTCCGAGGAGTTTCCACAGTGTGTGTGACATTGTCAACAACTTGTGGATAAGCCGTCCTGCCTGGCTTAGTCATTCTGGACTCCTTTGTCTTGTTTCCTTTTTGATACCCTATTTCACACATATTCTGACTAAGGACTCTTTTCAAAATAAGCAGCCAATATGGGTGTTCTATTGTTCCATGTGGCTGCCAGATTATTATTTTTTAAATGTATTCACCACATGGATTTATCACGTAAACTCCTATTGAAAGCCATTGCCCCCAGGGAAGGATTTGAGCGTTTGGGTAATTTCCTGGAATTCTCAAGTGTGTGTGTTTGTAGTTTCTTTTCTCTCCCCTTCAAATGGATGCAGCCATGTCAGTGCAATCCATAAACAATATTGATTGTACAAAAGCACACAACTGCCAATCTCAGGCTCACTCCTAGTCCCCTGCTGCAGACCTTAATCTCTGAGAAGAAGCTCTTCTTTTTTTGTACTGGATGCAAAAGCAACACACTAGATTCATATTTACAGAATTTAAGCTTCAGTGATATTCTACCAATTTTCTTGGTGTCAGCATTGTGTCAGTCTGGGACTAAAAGCTGGAAAATTATTCGACCTGTGAAACATGTGCTTCTCTTTCTAAACCAACAGAGACACGCCTGAATGCAATAATGTACGTATATTCTGGGTCCCAAATGTAGAATGTGCTGCTCTTTCCCTTGGTTTGATAATCTAACACAATTGAGCCCATTAATAAGTGAAATTGCTTGGGAAGTTGATTCACTGCCTAAAATCTGTGCAAAGCAGTGCCATTTAAAGATCTTTTTTCCTTTCTTTTTAGAGTGTAATCCTTTGAATAAATAATTCAATTTAATAACCTTTATGATCTGTGAGGTTAATTGTTGCTGAAAAAAACTTTCTACTGGATTAATGCAGCCCATCTTTGAATGTTTTTCACTGAGTTATCTAGCATTGCTTGAATTTTCCCTCTTAAACCTTATAAAACACAGTAGACTGATTCTGTTCCAAAAGCCACAACCACACATAAGTGTGGTTCACAACTTACTAATGTCTTTGGAACACAGGGGTCAAGGTTATTATACAAAGTTCATTTTTTAAAAACCTACACTTGCAGCGATACTTTAAGAATCAAAACCACAATGAGGTATCACTTTACACCAGTCAGAATGGCTGTAATCCAAAAATCTACAAGCAATAAATGCTGGAGAGGATGTGGAGAAAAGGGAACTCTCCTACACTGTTGGTGGGAATGTAAACTAGTACAGCCACTATGGAAAACAGTGTGGAGGTTCCTTAAAAAGCTGCAAATAGTCCTGCCATATGACCCAGCAATCCCACTGCTGGGCATATACACTGAGGAAACCAGAATTGAAAGAGCCACCTGTACCCCAATGTTCATCGCTGAATTGTTTACAATAGCCAGGACATGGAAGCAACCTAGATGCCCATCAACTGACGAATGGATAAGAAAGCTGTGGTACATATACACAATGGAATATTACTCAGCATTAAAAAAAAGTTGATTTGAATCAGTTCTACTCAGGTGGACGGAACTGGAGCCCATTATCCACAGTGAAGTAAGCCAGAAGCAAAAACAATACAGTATATTAACACATATATATGGAATTTAGAAAGACAGTAACGAGAACCCAACATGTGAGACAGCAAAAGGAACGCAGATGTATAGAATAGACTCACGGACTCTGTGAATGAGGGAAAGGGTGGGATGATATGGGAGAATGGCATTGAAGCATGTTAATTATCATATGTCTAATCAATCACCAGCCCAGGATTGATTCTCGGGGCTGATGCATCGAGATTTCCCTGGGGGGAGGGAGGAGGGAGGGGGGAGGGAGGGGTTTCTGGAGGGGGAGCATATGTAAACCCATGGTGATATCATGGCATTGTATGACAAAAACAATAGAAGGGAGAAAAAAAAAAAAAGAAGTAGAAGCTCTACCTCGTAACCCAACCATGCATTTACATTAAATACACATACTCAGATGACAACTGCCCTGTAACAAAAGCCCAGCATTTTAAGTGATTGAACATTAATGTGGACAGCAATAAAAATTCTATAGTTTAACCCCAAGATTGGTTAGGTTTCAGGAATAGTGTTTATGAAGGGCCCACAGCATTTAGGACAGATGCCGAGTATTATGCTAGGCTGGTAGCTGAATCTTGGATCAAACACAACTTTGCAATGACTAATACATTTTACTAATTTATAAGTGCAGTCTTCCTTGAAATCCCAATGTAAAGACCAGCATCCTGATCTATGAAAGTCAACATAACCTTGAAGTCAATGAAAATGAGGGTATTGTTCACTGACTAGAGACTCCCTAAGCTTATCATGTTTTCCCTCCCATATCTTCTAGCTTATTTTCTTGAGTTTCACATGAGGAACTATGTGAAGCCAAAAGCATAAATCTGACTTCTGGAGGTTTGTATAGCAATAAACAATAAAACCTTATCTGGACAGCCAACAGGAATAAGTTGGACCTTGGATTCGTTTAGAAACAGCATCAGACTACCAAGTGGGCATGCAGGATTTTGCTCTGAGACTGGTTAGGATTGAGCCATGTGTGATGGACAATTAGGGGAATAGTTTCATTCCTTCTGTCCATTACAGAAGTCTCTAGTCTTCAGTTGGGTTTCCCTGGTGACTCAGCAGTAAAGAATCCACCTGAATGAAAGAGACATGGGAGACACAGGTTCAATCTCTGAGTTGGGAGGATCCCCTGGAGAAGGAAATGGCAAAACAACCTGGTATTCTTGCTGGAAAATCCTATGGATAGAGGGGACTGGCAGGATACAGCCCATGGGATCAGAAAGAGCTGGACATGATTTAGTGACTAAACAACAACAAAACAACTAGTCTTTCATGGATCATTTTTATTTACCCCCTGCCACCAGCCTTATTCCATGGCCAAGTCTTACAGTACCCATCTGGCCCCTGCCAGAGGTGCTGAGCTCAGTTTCCCTTTTATGCATCTTCTGCCACTAACTTCTATTTTTTTTCATTGTGTCTTTAATAAACAACATGAGAAATAATAATCATTGTTAAAAAATCTTATAAAATGATTATATATAAAAATAATCTCACTGTAAAGTTATTTAGTAAAACAGAATATAGAAGGACTACAAAGACCTACTGTATAGCACAAAGAACTATATTCAATATTATGTAATAACTTATAAGGGAAAAATCTGAAAAGGAATACATACATGTGTATATATACAGTTATTCTGACACACATATAACATATAGCTTGAAATATATCTACATCAAACTAAGGAAATAGACTTTTTAGGACATAAATTTATAATCACAAATGACAAACTTTTGCCTCTTTTCAAGTGCAATGTGCTAATTAAAAAGAAGAAGTGAAACTTCTAAGAGACTATTAACAATTCAACATTCTCAGTTGGTATGGATTATAGATTTCACTTAACTCGGACCTCAAGAGTGAAAACTCGATACTCTAGAGGGGCCTGGACATCATCACTAGTTTTCTTGACAAAATAAGTATAGGTGTGTAGGTCTTTGGCTGAACTACCCTGCATATTGTTGTAAAGGAGCATTTTAGTGGCCACACTCGGGTTTTGTGATGGACACATTCACTAAGTTGTGTCAGAAAGGAGAGATGCTGGGGAGGAAGGAAGAGAATGGAGTGGGAAGAACAGTGGCTGAGATCCCACCTCTACTCCTCAGGAAGAAGGAACCTGGCTGTGTTGGTCCAAGCCTCGCCCAGAACCCTGATCCCACTTAATCTTTGCTCAGTACTGCAGTGGAGTATGATGGCAGCATTGCCCATTGGGATTCACATTTTATAAAATTCTATGAATTAGCACTAGATATTTGTGTTATTTTAGTTGCTAAGTCGTGTCTGACTCTTTTGCGGCCCCATGGACTCTAGCCTGCCAGGCTTCTCTATCCATGGGATTTTCCAGGCAAGAATACTGGTGTGGGTTGCCCTTTCCTTCTCCAGGGGATCTTCCTGATCCAGGGATCGAGCCACATCTCCTGAACTGGCAGGTGGGTTCTTTACCACCGAGTCAGCAGGGATGCATATGCGGATATGTGATGTGTTAGATGACATATGTATGTGTCTATAAGTGCCATCGAATTTAATTTTTATGCTGTCTGGTAAAGTTATCACTGCTCTTCCTTTTCAGATAAGATCCTTTATCTGAAAAACATAGGAATGTTTCTGAAAAAAGAATCTTGACTGGAAAAGGAAGTGGAGAGGTCACAAGTTGTTAGGAGGCAGGGACCATGCTAGAAACAAAATCTCTTAACCAAGTCAGGAGTGCTGGTCACAAAATCACAGCTGCATAAGAAGCTATCATTTTATTTCCTGATTTTGGAAAATATTTCTACACGCAACTTTGCAAACTCCAGGGCGCTCTGTGCTGTGAAGGCAGAGGCGCCTGTGCCATGTGTCACATCTTCTGTGCCCATCTCTTCATGCAACTGGGACTGCAGTGACTAGCCACACCTCTGCCACACTGCCTGGGTGCCAGCAGGAGCTTGTTCAGGACATGTTCAAGGGGGCTAACACCCAAGGGCAACCCATGGGCCGCTGGCGCATAGCACATGGATAAATATCACCCCTTCCTATCTCGGGTGGATGATCCTGAGGTGTGCTCTACATGGCCCCTGAGTAGTTCCCCAGTGGGCTTGTGTACGCGGAAAATTTCAGTTATGAAATTGTTGTTGCTGTTCAGGCATTAAGTCATGTCTGACTCTTTCCATGCCATGCTCCTCCATTCTCCACTGTATCCTGGAGTATGCTTAAATTCATGTCCATTGAGTCAGTGATGCTATCTAACCAATCTCATCCTCTGCCGCCCTCTTTGCCTTTTTCCTTCTTTCGTCTTTCCCAGCACCAGAGTCTTTTCCAGTGAGTCAGCTCTTTGCATTAAGTGGCCAGAATATTGAAGCTTCAGCTTCAGCATCAGTGCTTCTAACAAATATTCAGAGTTGATTTCCTTTAGGATTGACTGGTTTGATCTCCTTGAAGTCCAAGGGACTCTTAAGAGTCTTATCCAGCACCACAACTCAAAAGCATCAGTTCTTCAGTGCTCAGCCTTATTTATGGTCCAGCTCTCACATCTGTACAGGGCATCTGGAAAAACCATAACTTTGACTATATGAATCTTTGCTGGCAAAGTATGTCTAGGTTTGTCATATCTTTCCTTCTAAGGAGCAAGCATCTTTTAATTTCATAACTGCAGTTACTGTCTGCAGTGATTTTAAGCCCAAGAAAATAAAATCTGTCACTGTTTCCACTTTTTCCCATCTATTTGCTATAAAGTGATGGGACCAGAGGCCACGATCTTAGTTTTTTGAATGCTGAGTTTCAAGGCAGCTTTTTCACTCCCATCTTTCACCCTCATCAATAGGCTCTTTTATTCCTCTTCAGTTTCTGCCATTGGAATGATATCATCTGTCTATCTGAGGTTGTTGATATTTCTCCTGCAATCTTGATTTCAGCTTGTGATTCATCTAGCCTAGTAATTCCCATGATTTACTCTGCACAGAAGTTAAATAAGCAGGGTGACAATCCGCAGCCTTGTCATACTCCTTTCCCAATTTTTAATCAGTCAGTTGTTCCATGTAAGATTCTAACTGCTGCTTCTTGACATATAAGTTTCTCAGAAGATAGGTAATGTGGTCTGGTACTCCCATCTTTCAAGAATTTTCCAAAGTTTGTTGTGATACACACAGTAAAAGGCTTTAGTGTAGTCAATGAAGCTGCTGCTGCTGCTAAGTTGCTTCAGTCATGTCTGACTCTGTGCAACCCTATAGATGGCAGCCCACCAGGCTCCCCCATCCCTGAGATTCTCCAAGCAAAAACACTGGAGTGGGTTGCCATTTCCTTCTCCAATGCATGAAAGTGAAAAGTGAAAGTGAAGTCACTCAGTTGTGTCTGACTCTTTGCAATCCCATGAGCTGCAGCCTACCAGGCTCCTCCATCTATTGGATTTTCCAGGCAAGAGTACTGGAGTGGGGTGCAGTCAATGAAGCAGAGGTAGATATTTTTCTAAAATTCCCTTGCTTTCTCCATGATTCAGTGAATGTTAGGAATTTGATCTCTGGTTCCTCTGCCTCTTTGAAGCCCAGCTTGTACATCTAACATTTTAAGAGTCATGTCCAACTCTTTTGTGACCCCATGGACTGCAGCCTACAGTAGCTCTTCTATCCATGGAATTCTCCAGGCAAGGATACTGGAGTGGGTTGCATTCCCTTCTCCAGGGGGGTCTTCCAGACCCAGGGATTGAACCTGGGTCTCCTGCATTACAGGAAGATTCTTTACAATCTGAACCACTAGGGAAGACTGGTATACATTTAAAATGGTAAACTAAAGAAAAGGGGAAGAAAAAGAAACTAAAGAGAAGTATTGAAAATACTTACTGATAAATTGCAGCCTAATAATGCACCTTGAATTGAATTTCCCTCCTTTTCTGTTTTGCTCTTTCAAGTTACCCAGTTGGATTCTAGTTGCAGTATCTCCTTTGGGGGCTGCCAAAGACATTTATATTGATTATATTACTTCTTGGGATGATTGTACTGAAAAGTTCCCTTTAAAATACAATGTAAAATAATTCTTGATCATTTAATGGGAATTTATAGGTTTCAAATTTCTGATGCATCATCTCATTTTAATCTTTTTAATCAACTCCTCACCACCACATCTTCCCATTTCTATGCCTAACACCTTGGACCGAGATACCAATTTATCTTGTCCCAGATTATTGCAATTGTCTCATAAGTAGCCTTCTTGCTTTTGCCTTTCCTCCTGTTCTAACATTTAATCCCACATCATTTCATTCTCAACACAGCAGCCAGAGTGATTTTATTAATAAAAATCAGAAAATATCACCCTTCTATTCAAAACTCTCTATGGCTCTCCATGTCACTCAGAATTAAAGCTCCTATGAGGGCCTAGAAGCCCTTAGTTAGCCAGGTTCCCTGTTATCTCTCTAAGTTGTATCTTCTCCACCTTCCAGTCTTATTTACTCCACTCCAGCTTCACTGACTTCCTTGTTCTTTTTCTAACAAGCTAGGAATTCTACTGCCTCAGGGCCTTTGCACTGATGGTTTCATCTGCATGGAATGCTCCTCCCCCTGTATCCTCGTGGCTCCCTCTTTTCCTTCTTCAGACTTCTCTTGAGATGCACCTTCCCAATAAGGCTTTTCCTGATCAATCTGTTTAAAATAGCAGTCCTTCAGCCCTCTCCAGGCACTCACTGTCCCACTCTCTGATTAATTTTTTCCCCTTAATAACAACATCTAACATGATCTTATTTGCTTAGTTATATGGTTTATGACATAGTTGTGCATGCATGTGTACATACTAGGTCGTGCTCGACTCTTTGTGACTTCATGGTCTCCTCTGTCCTCGGGATTTTCCAGGCAAGAATACTGGAATGGGTTGTCATTTCCTTCTCCAGGGGATCTTCTTGGCCCAGGGATGGAACCCATATCTCTTGTGTCTCCTGCACTGGCAGGCTGTTTTTTTTTGTTTTTTTTTTTAACCAGCTGGGTCACTGGGGAAGCCCAAATGAACTCCATGAGGGCAAGGATGTTTGTTTTGTTTACTTATATTTCCAATTTTCAGAATAGAGTTACACATTGTGCACTCAGTAAATATTTGAATTAGTGCACAAATGGATGAATAAGCTTTGTGTATTTGGCCCTATCCCTATTTTATAGCTAACAGTTGAGAGATTCAGAAAGGCTAAGGGACTCTACGAAGTTCACACAAATAGTAGGTATTAAAGTCCTGTGCTGGTTTTCCTATTCCAATAATGTTTATGGGAGGAAAAAGGAAAGAGTCTTTGAATTTAATAATTCACACTTAAATTAGACTTATGAGTATATAAAAATTCTGTAGGAATGACTGATAACTAACTTAAGCACATGAAAAACAAGTGTATTTGAATCTTACATATTTTTATCTTTGTCATGATGGTAAGAAAGCTCAGCACTAAATCTGACCCATCTCCAGAAAGTGACAGCTGTGCACCTGGCTTCATAATGATTTCTCCTGTCCTCATTTTCTTTTAACCTGATTTCCTCATTTAACTTGTTTTTTTTTTTTAATGTTCTTTACTTTATTGTGTTGGTTTTGCCATACATTGACATGAAACCGCCATGGGTTTACATATGCTCCCCCTCCAGAACCCCCCTCCCTCCTCCCTCCCGATTCCCTCCCCCTGGGACATCTCGGTGCACCAGCCCTGAGCATCAACCCTGGGCTGGCGATTGATTTCACATGTGATAATTAACATGTTTCAATTTTATTTTGTTGTATTCTATGAATTTTTGTCAGGCTCTGTAAGTCCTCTTTTGTAGTGTGACAGGGTAAACATGACAAGAGAAACAAAAAGCATGTTGTGTTGATGACCCACTGTTAATGACTAATACGATCTGACTGCAGGAAAAGACAGTGGTAAGATACAATCTGAATGTAAGTGGGGTCCCTGGGCATGGCTAAGAGAGTCTGGTGTCTTCATGATGGCAGTTCAAATAAGTTTTGACCAAAAAAAATGATTTAAGAAATTCAAATTTGCACTTTAGTGTTTTAAGAAGCTGACAAATGGATGGATAAATGCTCTTGTCAAGAATTGTGGTGGATCTGAGAGTTAACCTACTTGCAAGTTAACAAGTCTCCTTGCCACCGAGTCACAAAATTCCTGATTTCCAAGACGCGAGACAGGAGATTCCTGGATCAGAGGCGAAGGACAGTTTACTACTCACAGCAACTGCAACACCCAGACGGTAGACATTTTTACTCTGGGCCCCCAGGTTTCATTTTCCATATGATGATGTTCAGAGAGTCTAACAAGAGTCAAACTGAGAGTCAAACTGGAATACCTATATACCCAGTCGGTTGCAATACAGAATAGGAATCTGAACCTTTTATACAATTATCCCTCAGTATCAATGGGGGATTGGTTCCCAGACACTATACAAATGCCAAAATCTGCAAATACTTGAGACCCTTGCATTCAGCCCTTCATATCTCCCATTCCACATTTGCAGATACAGAGGACTGGCTGTATTGGGGAGCAAGCACGCCTCCTCATTGCTCTGGAGGGAGACACCATCTTCATTTTCAAAGACTCTTTGCCAGACAAACATCCTTGAAAAGACAGCCTGGAACATCTGCAAGCAGAAAAGAAACGTGCAAAATCCATCCAAGGATTTCTCTAGGCAAGAATACTGGAGTGGGTTGCCATTCCCTTCTCCTGAGGATCTTCCCAACCCAGGCAGCCAACCTGAATCTCCTGCATTGCAGGTGAATTCTTTACTGTATGAGCCACCAGGGAAGCAAAATCTATCTGTCTATCCAAAATAGTCTCCCAGCAGATATACCTTCTAAGCACAGACTGAAACTTCTTAAAAGTCATCTCTCTTCACCTCTTTCTGTTTAACATCCTCCACTGGCAGCCAATGACCCCTTTAATCTTCCAGCATGAATTCTGGTCTTCTTTTCTTTTTAATTTTTTAAAAAAATTCAAAGAGTTTTTGGATGTGAACCATTTTTAGTTTTTGTTGAATTTGCTTCAACATTGTTTCTATTTTGTGTTTTGGCCATGAGGCATGTGGGATCTTAGTTCCCCAACCAGGGATCAAACCCACACCCTATGCATTGAAAGGCAAAGTCTTAACCACTGGATAGCCAGGGAAGTCCTTGGTCTTCCTTCCTTTAATTTCTGCTCTTATTCTTTATTCTTGACCAAGAATAAATCTCAACACTAAACCACTCAACTCCTCATTTTCCTACTTTTTCTTCTTTCTTCATTCAACAGCACAAAAACTTCAGGGCTGAGGGGGCAAGACCATATTTTCTTTAGTGAGCAGGATAGAAAGACCAAGAATATTCACATCGTAGGATTTTTTTGTCCTTGACTAAGGATGTCTTTAGCACCTCTAAGTTGCCTTTTCTGCCCTCTGTTCATTCTCTTCCTCCTTTTACAAGGCTTCAGAGCTGTAGTATTGCTCCCAAGTGGTTATTTAAGTGTTAATAATGAAGAAAAGTAATCTGAAACAGTTCTCTGGTCGAAAGAGTTCTGGTGGAGGGGGCTTGAATTAATGATCATGGCTGAGATGAGATTTTGTCTGACTTTAGCTTAATATAAGCAGCAGTGCTACTTGGGTGTACAGGAATTACTCAACCAGGCTTTTACAATTTCTAGGTAATTTTGGATGTTTTTTTTGAGAAAAGTACTTTCCCATCATCCTCAATAACTTTAATATCGTCTCCATTTTCTTCAAAAATGGATGGGAATCCCTCTGAATTTCTGACTATTACCCACCTCCATCAAACTTTTTCCATCCACTGCTTTTCTCTTTTTCACCCGCAATAGACTTGGCCTCATATGTGACAGAGAAAATAGAAGTCCTCATATTCCTGCCAACAAATTGCCAATCCTACGGGCATTTACTCCATTTTCTTCATTATCTTACCAAAAGTGATCTCTCCACATATGCTCTCAATCCCTTTGTGCCTCCTCACCTCCCACTCTCTCTTCAGCCATTTCTAGTCCTGTCTCAGTTCTCATCATTCCCCAAAATGGGCTTCCTGAGCACTCAATAGTCTAGTCACTCTTTCTTTTTTTTTTTTAAAGTAGAGTTGATTTACAATGCTGTGTTAGTTTCTGCTGTACAAAGTGATTCAGTTATACGTATGCATTTTTCATATGCTTTTCCACTATGCTTTATTACATGATATTGAGTATATATAGTTCTCTGTGCTATGCAGTAACACATTGTTGTCTATCCATTTTATATAGAACAGTTTATATTATGTTACACAGTTTATATGCTATCTAGGTTGGCCATAACTTTCCTTCCAAGGAATAAGCGTCCCTTTTTTTTTTTTGTCCTACCTTCTATCGTCGGCAATGGGTTGCCTTTCTGGATGCCTGATGTCCTCTGCCAGCATTCAGATGTTGTTTTATGGAGTTTACTTGGTTTTTAAATGTTCTTTTGGTGTATTTGTTGGGGAGAAAGTGGTCTCCCCGTCCTACTCCTCCGCCAGCTTAGTTCCCCTCTCAAGTAAGTGTCTTTTGATTTCATGGCTGCAATCACCATCTACAGTGATTTTGGAGCCCCCCAAAATAAAGTCTGACACTGTTTCCACTGTTTCCCCATTTATTTCCCATGAAGTGATGGGACCAGATGCCATGATCTTAGTTTTGTTAAAGTTCAGCCTTAAGCCAACTTTTTCACTCTCCTATTTCACTTTCATCAAGAGGCTTTTTAGGTCCTCTTCACGTTCTGCCATAAGGGTGGTGTTGTCTGCATATCTGAGGTTATTGCTTTTCTCCTGGCAATGTTGATTTCAGCTTCTGCTTCTTCCAGCCTAGTGTTTCTCATGATGTACTCTGCATATAAATTAAATAAACAGGGTGACAATATACAGCCTCAAGGCTGTACTCCTTTTCCTATTTGGAACCGGTTTGTTGTTCCATGTCCAGTTCTAACTATTGCTTCCTGACCTGCATACAGCTTTCTCAAGAGACAGGTCAGAAGGTCTGGTATTCCCATCTCTTTCAGAATTTTCCACAGTTTATTGTGATCCACACAATCAAAGGCTTTGGCATAGTCAATAAAGCAGAATTAGATGTTTTTCTGGAACTCTCTTGCTTTTTCAATGATCCAGGGAATGTTGGCAATTTGATCTCTGGTTCCCCTGCCTTTTCTAAAACCAGCTTGAACATCTGGAAGTTCATGGTTCACATATTGCTGAAGCCTGGCTTGGAGAATTTTGAGCATTACTTTACTAGCGTGTGAGATGAGTGCAATTGTGCAGTAGTTTGAGCATTCTTTGGCATTGCCTTTCTTTGGGATAAGAATGAAAACTGACCTTTTCCAGTCCTGTGGCCATTGCTGAGTTTTCCAATTTGCTGGCATATTGAGTGCAGCACTTTCACAGCATCATCTTTCTGGATTTGAAATAGCTCAACTGGAATTCTATCACCTCCACTAGCTTTGTTCATAGTGATGCTTCCTAAGGCCCACTTGACTTCACATTCCAGGATTTCTGGCTCTAGGTGAGTGATCACACCATCGTAATTATCTGAGTCATGAAGATCTTTTAGGAAAGTTACAGCCAACCTAGATAGCATATTGTAAAGCAGAGACATTACTTTGCCAACAAAGGTCTGTCTAGTCAAGGCTATGGTTTTTCCAGTAGTCATGTATGGATGTGAGAGTTGGAGAGTGAAAAAGGCTCAGGGCCGAAGAATTGATGCTTTTGAACTGTGGTGCTGGAGAAGACTCTTGAGAGTCCCTTGGACTGCAAGGAGATCCAACAAGTCCATCTTAAAGGAGACAGTCCTGGGTGTCCATTGGAAGGACTGATGTTGAAGCTGAAACTCCAATACTGTGGCCACCTCATGCGAAGAGCTGACTCATTGGAAAAGACCCTGATGCTGGGAAGGATTGGGGGCAGGAGGAGAAGAGGACGACAGAATGAGATGGCTGGATGGCATCACCGACTCAATGGACATGTGTTTGGGTAGACTCCGGAAGTTGGTGATGGACAGGGAAGCCTGACGTGCTGCAGTTCATGGGGTCACATAGAGTCAGACATGACTGAGTAACTGAACTGAACTGAATACAGTTTATATATATTATATATAATAGTAATTTATATTATTATATATAATTAGCATATTAGCCTCTGCTAATCCCAAACTCCCAATCCTACTGCCCTCCATTTTGGCAACCATAAGTCTGATCTCTACATCTGTAAGTCTACTTTTGTTGCATAGATAAGTTCATTTGTGTCATATTTGAGATTCCATATATAAGTGTTATCATATGGTATTTTTTTGACTTACTTTGCTTTGTATGATAGTCTCTATTTATATCCATATTGCTGCAAATTGTATTATTTTGTTTTTTTATGTCTGAATAATAATATTCCATTGTGTATATATGTACCACATAGTCATCCATTCATCTGTTGATGGACATTTAAGCTGTTTCCACGTCTAGGCTATTGTAAATGGTGTAAGCAGTTACTCTTGATTGTTGAAGCCAGGAGAATCTTCCCAGTTCTCCCTTCTAGCTATCTTTGCCATAACTGATCCACCTCACCATCTCCTTCTTATTGAGTCATTTTTTCTTTTGGCTTCTGGAAAATCAGGTACTCCAGGTGTCTCTCTGCTCCCCTAGCCACTTCTTTTCAATCTTGTCAGCTGGTACCCCATAGTTTTCCAACCTTTAAGTGAATTAGATGGCTTGGTCCTGACCTCAAGGGAAAAAGGATTCAGAATCTAGAACTCAGAATGCAACTTTATTCTCCTTGTTTGTCTGTTAGTGTATTGGTTTCATTCTTTCCTAGTGAGCTTTCTACAGGGAGCCTGGATGCCCACAGCCTACACAGATAGCCTAACAGTCCTAATGAGAGAATAAATAAGGATTTTATCTTTCAAGGTGAAGTTTTTAAAATCTCAGAGATGATCCCTAAGGCCACATACCTTCTCAGATTGATCCTGTGACTGGAGAAAATGTTCAGCCAAAAGAAACAATAAAGATTTTGTTTCTAGGAAGTGGGTGTAGCTGTAATAGATGCCAAACATTTGTAAGTGACTTTGGAACTGAATAGCAGACAGAGGCTGAAAAAATATTTAGGTACATGATAGCAAAAAACACTAAACTGTCTTGAGGTAAATATTGGTAAAGATACAAACATTAAAGTCACATCTGATGAAGACTCAGCATTTTATTGGAAACTGGAAGAAAGGTGATCATTGTTATACAGTGGCAGAAACTTAGCTGAACCGTGACCTACAGTTGAATGGAAAGCAGATCTTGTAAATGATGAAGGTAAATGGGCAATAACTGAGCCCTAGATGCCATTAGAAGTGTTGTTATAACAGAGATATGGAGGGCGATATGGATGCCCACACAGAAAATGAGGTGATGTAGCCACAGAAGCAGAGACTGAAGTGATGCAGGCACCAGCTAAATAATGCCAGTAACCACCAGAACTCAGTAACTCAGATGATCATTGTATCTACCACTGTGGGCAAGAATCCCTTAGAAGAAATGGAGTAGCCCTGATAGTCAGCAAAAGTCTGAAATGCAGTACTTGGATGCAATCTCTAAACAACAGAATGATCTCTGTTCATTTCCAAGGCAAACCATTCAATATCACAGTAATCCAAGTCTATGCCCTAATGAGTAATGCTGAAGAAGCCCAAGTTTAACAGTTCTATGAAGACCTACAAGATCTTCTAGAACTAACACCCAAAAAAGATATCCTTTTCTTTATAGGGGACTGGAATGCAAAAATAGGAAGTTAAGAAACACCTGGAGCAACAAGCAAATTTGGCTTTGGAGTACAGAATGAAGCAGGGCAAAGGCTAATAGAGTTTTGCCAAGAGAACGCACTGGTCATAGCAAACACCCTCTTTCAACAACACAAGACTCTACACATGGACATCACCAGATGGCCAACTGAAATCAGATTGATTATATTCTTTGCAGCCAAAGATGGAAAAGCTCTATACAGTCAGCAAAAAACAAGACCTGGAGCTGACTGTGGCTCAGATCATGAATTGCTTATTGTCAAATTCAGACTTAAATTGAAGAAAATAGGGAAAATCACTAGACCATTCAGGTATGACCTAAATCAAATCCCTTACAATTATGCAGTGGAAGTGACAAATAGAGTCAAGGGATTAGATCTGATAGACAGAGTGCCTGAAGAACTATGGATGGAGGTTCAGGACATTGTACAGGAGACAGAGATCAAGACCATCCCCAAGAAAAGAAATGCAAGAAAGCAAAATGGCTGTCTGAGGAGGTCTTACAAATAGCTGTGAAAAGAAGAGAAGCAGAAAGCAAAGGAGAAAAGGAAAGATATACCCATTTGAATGCAGAGTTCCAAAGAATAGCAAGGAGAGATAAGAAAGCCTTCCTCAGTGATCAGTGCAAAGAAATAGAGGAAAACAATAGAATGGGAAAGACTAGAGATCTCTTCAAGGAAATTCAAGATACCAAGGGAACATTTCATGCAAAGATGGGCTCGATAAAGGACAGAAATGGAATGGACCTAACAGAAGCAGAAGATATTAAGAAAAGGTGGCAACAATACACAGAAGAACTGTACAAAAAAGATCTTCATGACCCAGATAATCATGATGGTGTGATCACTCACCTAGAGCCAGACATCCTGGAATGTGAAGCCAAGTGGGCCTTAGGAAGCATCACTATGAACAAAGTTAGTGGAGGTGACGGAATTCTACTTGAGCTATTTCAAATCCTAAAAGATGATGCTGTGAAAGTGCTGCACTCAATATGCCAGCAAATTTGGAAAAATTGGCAATGGCTACAGGACTGGAAAAGGTCAGTTTTCATTCCAATCCCAAAGATAAACAATGCCAAAGAATGTTCAAACTACCACATAATTGCACTCATTTCACATGCTAGTAAAGCGATGCTCAAAATTCTCTAATCCAGGCTTCAACAGTACATGAACCATGAACTGCCAGATGTTCAAGCTGTATTTAGAAAAGGTATATGAACCCGATCAAATTGCCAACATCCATTGGATCATTGAAAAATCAAGGGAATTTCAGAAAAGCATCTATTTCTGCTTTATTGACTATGCCAATGCCTTTGACTGTGTGGATCACAGCAAACTGTGGAAATTCTTCAAGAGATTGGAATATCAGACCACCTGACCAGCCTCTTGAGAAATCAGTGTGCAGGTCAGGAAGCAACAGTCAGAACTGGACATGGAACAACAGACTGGTTCCAAATAGGGAAAGGAGTACGTCAAGGCTGTATGTTGTCACCCTGCTTATTTAATTTATATGCAGAATACATCAAGAAAAATGCTGGGCTGGGTGAAGTACAAGCCAGAATTAAGATTGCTGGCAGAAATATCAATAACCTCAGATATGCAGATGACACCACCCTTATGGCAGAAAGCGAAGAACTAAAGAGCCTCTTGATGAAAGTGAAAGACGAGAGTGAAAAAGCTGGCTTAAAACTCAACATTCAGAACGTTAAGATCATGGCATCTGGTCCCATCACTTCATGGCAAATAGATGGAGAAACAATGGAATGAGTGGCAGCGTTTAATTTTTTGGGCTCCAAAATCACTGCAGTGGTGACTGCAGCCATGAAGTTACAAAACACTTACTCCTTGGAAGGAAAGTTTTGACCAACCTGGACAGCATATTAAAAAGCAGAGACATCTGCCAACAAAGGTCCATCTAGTTAAAGCTATGATTTTTCCAGTGGTCATGTATAGATGTGAGAGTTGGACCGTAAAGAAAGCTGGGCACCAAAGAATTGATGCTTTTGAACTGTGGTGTTGGAGAGGATTCTTGAGAGTCCCTTGGACTGCAAGGAGATCCAAGCAGTCCATCCTAAAGGAAATCAGTCCTGAATATTCATTGGAAGGACTGATTGTGAAGCTGAAACTCGAATTCTTTGGCCACCTGATGTGAAGAACTGACTCATTGGAAAAGACCCTGATGCTGGGAAGATTGGAGGTGGGAGGAGAAGGGGACAATAGAGGATGAGATGGTTGTGTGGCATCATTGATTCAATTGACATTAATTTGAGTAAACTCAGGAGTTGGTGATGAGTGGGGAGGCCTGGTGTGCTGCAGTCCACAGGGTCGCAAAGAGTTGGACATGACTGAGTGACTGAACTGAACTGAATTGAACCACCAGAATCTGAAAGATTCAAGGAATAGATATTCCCCTAGGACCTCCAGAGGAAGCAGGGGTCTGCTGACATCTTGATTTCAGACTTCTGGCATTCGAAATGGTGAGACAATAAATTTCTGTTGTTTTAAGCCACTGAGTTGTTGGTAATTTGTTACAGTAGCCACTGGAAATAAATACCATAGGAGAACAGCACAGCCTGGATGACACATTATCCCAGAAGCCAGCAAACCTGAGATGTGATGACAACCAAAACCTCTTGTGGAGTTCAAGAAAAGGATAATTCTGAAAAGATAACAATCAAACAAAAAACAACAAAATAAAGTGAAATCATTTTCTACTCTCCCTTATATACCAAGGTTCACAGTAACTACCCTTGGCCATCTTTATCCTTTTGTCACTTCTCCCCAGCAGCATTTGATGCTGCCAGAAGCTCCCACTTCTTTAGTACTCTTCTTTCTTTGGTTTCTGTAGCCCTACACCCTTTAGCTTCCTCTCTGTCCCTCTTAGAGGAGGAAATGGCAACCCACTCTGATATTCTTGCCTGGGAAATCCCATGGAAAGAGGAACTTGGCAGGCTACCGTCCATGAGGTTGCAAAAGAATCAGACATGACTTGGTGACTAAACAGCAATAGCAAACATCCTCTGGCTTCCTCTCTGCCCCTCTTACCACTCCTTTATTCCCAGTTTCTAGTCTATTTCACCCTCTTTCACCCATCCCATCAATTCTGGGGTTCTTTAAGTCCTGTCCTGGGTTTTGTTTTTTTTTAGTTCCTTTCTTGTTCTATAGATTTTCCCTCAAATTTCCATTTCCTTCCTGGGGTTCAGTAAACCTACATAGTCTCCCAAACTTTCACTGTCAACTAAGACTTCTCTGTTGAACTCCATATCTGTATTTACAACTGCTTACTTTATATTTTGACTTGGATGTATCATGCTCATCGAACTTAGCTAGTCCCATCTTGGTAGTATTTGGATGAATATGGTTAAATGCCTGAGCATTATTATTTTTGTTTATATTCTTTATTAGGTACCACATGGACTTTTTTCAGGTTTACTAACCGTTTATATTTTGAGGTGTTCATGGAGTCCCTGGATAAGCACCTTCCCAATACCTTTATATATGGGACACGATTGGGAAACATACTTGACTGTTGCAGTCAGAAGTCAAATCTTCAGAGACAGAAAAATCCAGCAAATGTTAGTGATTTTACATTAACCAGGCTTATTTCTGTCTTGTTGTGCTGTACAGACCCTTTGATCAGCCCCAGTTATCTAACTGCCTAATCAACACCCTTAATTAAATTCTCCATGTTTGCTCCTCTTTATTTAGCATTTCTGGTGACAATGTACCCACTTTAGTACCAGTGTAGTCATGGTTGTCTTAGTAATTCTATGAACTTCTTTATAAAGTGCCTGCTCTAAAAGTCTGGTAATTGGCTTAATGCTTTTCAGTGGGGTGCGAAGTGCTCATAAACTTGGCCACAAAGTGTCACATTGGTCTTACAGAAGGGTCCTCAGCAACTCTGATCGCGGTTGAAAGACTGCGGTGCTTTTTGACAGATAGGCGAATGGTTGCCCTAATTTGTGACTTAAATACATTGAGAAGGTAGGAGAAGAAGATGAGGAGAATTGTAGGAGAGTTCCTATTTTTCTGGACTCTTTTCAGCTACTATCGCCAACAGAGATTTGTGGAGTAATCACCACTTTAAAAGAGACTCTGGGTGACAGAACTATTTTTAATAATAATAATTATGTTTGTTATGGAGACATTTTCCAAAGGCAAGAAAGTTAGTAGCTCAAAGTTAGTGGGTAGCATATTAAAGAGAACTGGCCCATTTAAATTAATACCTCAGTCTTTCTAAATTCTAAAGAGGTGAATCGATGGCAAAATAAATATTTAATTTATTCAGGCTAGAGTTAATAGATCATCTTGAAGACAAATGATCCACGACTATTGTGTATGCACATCAATTTTACCCATTTTAGGTTTTACCCATCTCCTGGGGCTCCTTTTTGGTCCAGAACATGCCCTTCCCCCTCACACACTCATACACACACACTTATAACACTTTTACCAAACATCAGAGATTGTGTTCCTATGGCAACTACATCCCATTTTATTGCAGTTATCTTTATACAAAATCAGTTTTAGGAATCCACTGTAATAAAAAGGGGAATCTGTTCATACTTGTCCAAGTTAAGCTGTCTAGACCCCATGCTATAGCATGTCTATGTTATTGGCTGGGACTATATTAATTGTCAAGAATCATACAAATTTTATAGTTTGATGAATAATTATTGCAGCTTACATGAATCAAAGTCCTTGAGCACAGGAGATCACAGAGACAATTACCTTCCATCACTCTGTGTCCAGCTGCGCCATCTACAGGCTGAAGAGACGCCGAGTGTGGTCGGAGGCACCTTCCAACGTCATGGGGAGCTTTAGGGGGCTCTTAGTGGGTAAATTGTTCTTTCTATTTCTTACCTCCCTGTGTTCCCAGAAAGATTCCATCTCCTTCCCCAAAGAAGCAGAGGATCTCAGAGATACAAGAAGTCTGTCAGAAATGTTATTGAGTGTATTCCTGTAGTTAGAGGAATAACTATGGGGTTGGAGTCAATGGCCCCTGACTCTGTTATTGATTGGCTCTGTGGCCAGGGACAGTTATATCACTTCTAGGGGTCTCAGTATCTTCAACTACGAAATGAGGGTTTGAGCTAAGTGACCTGTCAAGTCTGATTTGGCTTCTATCATCTGTGACATGATGTTTAATGGGATCAAGAAATGTGAATTAGTAAGACTTCCCCTCTCTGGATGTGAGCAGAAAGGAGAGGGGAGAACAAACTAATAGCCATTTTTGCAAGATCCAAGTGGACTTAAAAACCTACAAATATATGTTCCAGTACGTTGTAATCTTTGTTATTAAAAGCCAATGGAATCTTCAGTCAAATGAGACAAAACTAGGAGGTTCTGTTTTAGGTTGATGGATGTGGATTGTGGTTCTGCCCCTGTACTTTGTTCCCTTGTGGAGTATCTGCATGGTGAGTTTGCAGTAGGAAAACAGTGGGGCTGAAAGGGCTAGACGGGGCCAGAAATTCCACCTGGAGAGTCCCAGGAAGAGGGCAGAGTTCTTTCTCCCCTAATCTGAAAAGCCACAGGGAATGGGAAGATAAAGTTACTTGATAGGTAGTGCTCTGTTGTTCCTCAAGGCTCTCAAAATGGCTTTAGACAATTTGATATTCCTCTCTCTTTAAAAGCACGAGTCATTCCTTCTCCCCAGATGCCATTGCGCTTCCTGACATATTAAGAGTTATGGCTGTCTCTCTCATGATCTCAGGCTTTGGCTGCCTCGGTTAATCAGTCTGCTCTCCTCTCTGTCCGGCTGCGAGGTGTTGGCAGAGCAGTTACAACAGCTTGACTGTGCCTCCAGCTTTATGGTGACAGAGGCTATATTTTCCCAACCAACATTTAAGAGAACATGGTATGACGAGTATGAATGTACTCATGAGGAGGGTAAGACAGCGCATCAGCAATCAAGGCCCTTCTGGGATACCCGTGATACACTAGATCAATTTAGCAATCTGTTACTCTTTGGAGAAAGGAGAGGACCAGTGGATCTGACAGTTAAGTAATGCGCTTTCTTCATATTCACTCAGGTTCTTTAGACCCCCACACCTTGAATCTTTTCCTTGCCTTTCAGACATATACAGAAGTACACGTTTTGGAATCAGGTCTGGAATCAAAGGATTCCCAAGGCTTTTCGTTCCTGCAAGTCTCAGGAGGAAGCATATTCTTTCAAGACAAAATGGATCATTTCCTCTCATCTTTTGTAAGCCTGCCACCCATGCCTTGCTCAACTCAACTCTGAGTGCTTCTGGGATGGAAGTTCCATGAGAGCAGAGAACATTTATTTAGCTGCTGCATTCACGACATCTAGAACTATGTTCAGTACATAAAAGGTGCTCAGTAAACATGCAGAATGAATGAATGATACAATTTGATCAAAGACTGAACTAAATCAAATTCTTTACATAAAACTATGATAATATTAGAAATAAGAGAAATAACAATTTTGACATGAGAAATGTGTGATAGGAAGAAAAAAGACAATTCCTATGCCTTTCTCATTTGCTTTCAACTTTGGATGAATCTCCTTTTCTATATTTAGCAGTATAGACAGACCTTGGAGACCTTGCAGGTTTGGTTCCAGATCCTTGGAGTAAAGTGAATATCACAATAAACTGAGTCAGGTGAATTTTTGGTTTCCCAGTGGATATAAAATTTATACTTACACTCTACTGTAGTCTACTCAGTATGCAATAGCATATTTTAAAATAAATGGACATATCTTAATCACAAATACTTTACTGCTAAAAAATACTAACCATCATCTGAACCTGTAGTAAGTCATAATCTTCTTGCTGTTGGAGGCTTTGAAATATTTTGAGAATTACCAAGTGAGCAAATGCTGCTGGGAAAATGGTGCCAATAGACCTGCTCAATGTGGTTTCCATAAAACATCAATTGGTGAAAGAACGCAATATCTGTGAAACTCAACAAAGTGAGGCATGCCTGCGCTCAGCTGTATTTCTTACCTGAATGACAAACCTCCCAGATGCTTTTTGTTTATTTCTTTGACCTCAACAGCAGTACACAAGAAAGGACAAGAGTCCTTTCTAGGTACAATGTCAGATGTAGCTGGCATGTGAAACCTGTTTCAATCGGATCTTTAGTCATTTGTTTCCTTGTTTGGGACTTCAATAAGAAATGTCTGCACAATTTTGCCTAAAAAACTAAAATAAAATCGTCGCTTCTCCTTTAAAATCATTTCTGCCTTATTTTATTTTCCATTAAAAAGTCCAATTCAGTTTCATGTAATAATAACAAGGTTCCATTTATTTAAAATCACCAGAACTCCACTGTTATTTCAGTAATGTTATTCTCAAAAAAGTCTTACTACTCCAGAGCAAGAATTTTGTTTTCTAAATGAAAAAAAGTAAAACTGCAATAAAATTGATCCGTTTGAAATTTCTAATAATTTGGACAAGGAACTGGGCTAAAGTTTATTTTTACAATTCTATGAAGAAAGGATTTGTTAAGCCACTTAGGATGGTCAAAATTTTAATTAGGTAGAAGGATAATGTCCAGCAAACTAGATGGACATTAAAATAAATAAATATGCAAACAACACTATCTTTCATATACACTAAAGCAGCTTTCTAAGGAGCTTTAGGTAACATTATTTATTTTAAATTATTATAAGATTACCTTACATGTGTATAGTGCTTTGTTGTATAGTTTACTAAACAACTGCTTCTAGTACATTTAATTATCACAGCTACTCTATGAGCTAGGCATTATGCCCATACATCTCCATATTCATAGCATCTTTTCCAGGTTGACATAATCAAAGTCAGTGGATTGGTGAGATACACAATAACTAGACTGGAGAAGGAAATGACAATCCACTCCAGTATTCTTGCCTGGGAAATTCCAGGGAAAGAGGAGCCTGGCAGGCTACAGTCCATGGAGTTGCAAAGAAGCATGAGCACACACACAATAATGTGTCTAAAATAAAGTCTATCTCTTTTCTAATAAATAATTTTATTTGTTTGTTTTTCGCTGCAGTGGGTCTATGTTGCTGCATGTGAGCTTTCTTTAGTTGCAGTGAACAAGGGGCTACTCTTTGGTTGCAGTGTGCAGGCTTCTTGTTGCGGTAGGCTTCTCTCATTCAGGTGCATGGGCTCCAGGGTGGACGGGCTTCAGTAGTTGCAGCACTCAGTAGCTGCAGTGCCCAGGTTCCGGGGCACAGGCTCAGTAGTTGCGGCACCTGGGCTTAGTTGCTCCGAGGCATGTGGGATCTTCCTGGATCCAGAGAATTCTTTACCACTGAGCCCCGAGGGGAGCCACATATATTTCTAATATAAAAGTTTACACTGAAGCTTGGTGCCTCTCTTATAATCCTTGTTGACTCTAATACAGAAGAAAACACAAACTACCTGAATAATGTGTGTGTGTGTGTTTGCACAAAATATTTCTGGAAGGATCCATAAAGCCAGTACCGATCGCTGCTGGGAAGAGGAACTGATGGCCACAGCGTGTGAGAAGGAAACTTTTCATTTTAAGTTGTGCATCCTTTTCATCTTGTTGAGTTGCTTATTGCAACAACAACAACAAAAAATAGTGCAAAATATACCTCCCCCTCAAAACTCCCTAATTCACCAAACATATTCAATCTTATTGGTCATCATGGGTGGAAATGGGGCTACTGAACAAGAAGATTCTCATTCTCCTGTGTGTTTTCCTTCCCTCTAGTTAGCTTAGGGGCCATCTGTAATGCTAGCTCAAAGTATGATTTCAATATGTATTTCCAATTCATTGCCTGAAAGGTGGTTCCAGCATATCCAACCACCAGCAAAAGATTGTACCCCATAGACTGATCTTTTTATTTCTTTTAGATTATTACAGTATTTGGAGATGAAATTACTGTGCAGTACTCAGGAACGTGCCATTTCTGTTTGGAGCTTGGTACTAATTTATCTGGACACAGACTGGAGTTTTCACAACCTGGTGGCCAACGGGTATCTCTTTGTGAAATCCTGCTCATGGCCAGGCTCCACACACTCTTTCTGTTCACCTTAGGATTTTGTTGTTCTGGAACCTGCAGAATACTAATTGTCCCCATGTAGTATTCGTAATGAAGAGCTGAATTACTCTGCATGACAGACAAAATCAACTTGGCCTCTGAAGGCAGCCTCATCAACATGGCATGAATTTCTCACCCACTATTGGATTGCTTGAAACATTCAATACTGCACAAAAATTTGGCTAGCAGCTAAAGTCCAATGGTGTCTGAGCTATGGTTCAGTCCCAAGAGCTGTCAGATGTTGTTGTCAAAGCTCCCAGGGAGTCAGTTCTTTGCTGGCTTGTGTTACCCAGCATGTTGATCCTACCACAGTGGGGTGTGGTAGAGATCCCAAGTTGTATATTCTTTTCATCTTGTTGAGTTGCTTATTACAACAAAAAATAATATAAAATATACCTCCCCCTCAAAACTCCTGAATTCACCAAACATATTTAATCTGATTGGTCATCATGGGTGGAAATGGGGACCACTGAAAAAGAGGATTCTCATTCCTCTGTGTGTTTTTCCTTCCTTCTAGTTAGCTTAGGGGCCATCTGTAATGCTAGTTCAAAGTATAGTTTCAATATATATTAGAATCAGACCCATCTGCTTTGTGTTTCAGCTCTACATCTAACTAGCCATGAAAGCCTGGGGATTTGCTTTCTCTGAACCTCAATTTCCTCATCTCTAAAATGGTTACTATAATAGATATTTCACACTGTTGTGCTGAGGATTCAGTGAGGTGTGAGACATATGTGCCAAGCACCTGGCTTATGGGAAGCACTCATCTCATATTTAAATAAAATGCATTAGCTAGATTAGCCAAATCAACATTTTTAAAGCACTTGGAACAGTGTCTGGTTCATAATAAATTTTCAGTGAATGCCAGTAATCACTCTTTTTGCTTTTTGACACTTCAATAGATACTTTCACTGAACTGAAGGCATTTCCCTTTTTATTGGAGTATTATTGATTTACAGCATGCTAGTTTCTGGTGTATAGTAAAGTGAATCAGTTCAGTTCAGTCACTCAGTCATGTCTGACTCTTGAGACCCCATGTTATATCCACAGTAGAGTTCCCTGTGTTATACTGTAAGTCCTTATCAGTTATCTATTTTAAATATAATAGTGTGTATAGAAGAAAACAACAGAATGGGAAAGACTAGAGATCTCTTCAAGAAAATTAGAGATACCAAGGGAACATTTCATGCAGAATAAAGGACAGAAATGGTATGGACCTAACAGAAGCAGAGGATATTAAGAAGAGGTGGCAACAATACACGGAAGAACTTTACAAAAAAGATATTCATGACCCAGATAATCATGATGGTGTGATCACTCATCTAGTGCCAGACATCCTGGAATGTTAAGTCAAGTGGGCCTTAGGAAGCATCACTATGAACAAAGCTAATGGAGGTGATGGAATTCCAGTTGAGCTATTTCAAATCCTGAAAGATGATGCTGTGAAAATGCTGCACTCAATATGTCAGCAAATTTGGAAAACTCAGCAATGGCCACAGGACTGGAAAAGGTCAGTTTTCATTCCTATCCAAAAGAAAGGCAATGCCAAAGAATGCTCAAACTACCACACAGTTGCACTCATCTCACACGCTAGCAAAGTGAAGCTCAAAATTCTCCAAGCCAGGCTTCAGCAATATATGAACCGTGAACTTCCAGATGTTCAAGCTGGTTTTAGAAAAGGCAGAGGAACCAGAGATCAAATTGTCAACATCCACTGGATCATTGAAAAACCAAGAGAGTTCCAGAAAAACATCTATTACTGCTTTATTGACTATGCCAAATCCTTTGACTGTGTGGATCACAATAAACTGTGGAAAATTCTGAAAGAGATGGGCATACCCGACCATCTGACCTGCCTCTTGAGAAACCTGTGTGCAGGTCAGGAAGCAACAATTATAACTGTACATGGAACAACAGGCTGTTTCCAAATAGGAAAAAGAGTACGTCAAGGCTGTATATTGTCACCCTGCTTATTTAACTTATATGCAGAGTACATCATGAGAAACGCTGGGTTGGAAGAAGCAGAAGCTGGAATCAACATTGCCAGGAGAAATATCAATAACCTCAGATATGCAAATGACACCATCCTTATGGCAGAAAGTGAAGGGGAACTAAAAAGCCTTTTGATGAAAGTGAAAGAATAGAGTGAAAAAGTTGGCTTAAGGCTCAATATTCAGAAAACTAAGATCATGGCATCTGGTCCCATTACTTCATGGGAAATAGATGGGGAAACAGTGGAAACAGTTACAGACTTTATTTTTGGGGCTCTAAAATCATTGCAGATGGTGATTGCAGCCATGAAATTAAAAGACGCTTACTCCTCGGAAGGAAAGTTATGACCAACCTAGATAGCATATTAAAAAGCAGAGACATTACTTTACCAACAAAGGTCCGTCTAGTCAAGGCTATGATTTTTCCAGTGGTCATGTATGGATGTGAGAGTTGGACAGTGAAGAAATTGAGCACTGGAGAATTGATGCTTTTGAACTGTGGTGTTGGAGAAGACTCTTGAGAGTCCCTTGGATTGCAAGGAGATCCAACAAGTCCATCCTAAAGAAGATCAGTCCTGTGTGTTCATTGGAAGGACTAATGTTGAAGCTGAAACTCCAATACTTTGGCCACCTCATGCGAAGAGTTGACTCATTTGAAAAGACCCTGATGCTGGGAAGGATTAGGGGCAGGAGAAGGGGACGACAGAGGATGAGATGGCTGAATGCCATCACCACTAGATGGATTTAGGTTTGAGTAAACTCTGGGAGTTGATGTTGAACAGGGAGGCCTGGCGTGCTGCGATTCATGGGGTCGCAAAGAGTTGGACATGACTGAGCAACTGAACTGAACTGAACTGAACTGAGTGTGTATATGTCAATCCCAATTTCCAAATTTATCCCTCCTCTCTCCTGTTGCCCCAGAAGCCATAAATATTTTTCCTACATCTGTAACTCTACTTCTATTTTGTAAATAAGTTCACTTGTACCTTTTCTTTAGAGTTCATATATAAGCAATAATCATATTATATTTGTCTTTCTCTGCCTGATTTACTTCATGAAGTATGGCAATCTCTTGGCATCCATGTTGCTACAAGTGGCAGTCTTCATTCTTTTTTATGGCTGAGTAGTATTCCATGTTATGGTAGATTCCTGAGTATATATGTACCCCCCAAATGCATTCTGTATGAGTCAGTCAAGTAACGTCTATATTGAAGTTCTTCTCCCTGTGATACGAAGTAGAATTCTACCTTCCTGACTGTGAGGAAGCCAAAAAGTACAGTGCCTTCTTCAGGGAATGTACTGTTCAGTTGAAGAGATAATATACACACATAAAATAAATTATCCAATGAAAAATATTGTCTGAAGAAGAAAGGGAATAGGATAAATCATAGAGGTTATGGAGACTCAAAAGCAGAGGAGAAGAGAAGAGATAGAGAGATAGTGAGGGGGTAAGAGAGATATTAAATGAGGTTATGGCCTCATTTAGCCTTTATCACCTCCTCACAGACCTTATCTCCAAATACAGTCACATTGGAGATTAGGGTTTCAATGTAATGAATATTAGGGGCGGGAAGGAGACACAATTCAATCCACAGAATCCTCTCTCCCTTCTTTGTCTCCCAACTGTTTGAGGCACAGAAGAAGATGACTGTCTGCATGCCATAAAGAGAGCCCTTATTAAAAATTGACCACACTGGGAGGAAGGTAGGAGGGGGGGTTCAGGAGGGAGGGGACACATGTATATTTGTGGCTGATTCATGCTGACGTATGACAAAAACCATCACAGTATTGTAAAGTAATTATCCTCCAATTAAAATAAATAAATTAATTTAAAAAAAAAGAAAGGAATTGACCATATTGGCATCTTGACCCTGGGCTTCTAGCTTCCAGAACTGTGAAAAATAAATTCATACTGCTTAATCCACCCAGTCTATGCTTTTCTGTTATGGCAACCTGAGCAGACTAAGGCAGAGCGGGGGAGATAAAGAGAGGTCATGTTTTCGCAAGGCCAGAGCAGAGCACCTGCCCTTTGAAAGACCTTGAAGGAAAAGGGAGAGAGATGAAGAGAGGATCAGGAAGAAGGCATGTTCTGGAGCCTTGAGTGAATAGTTAGGGAAGTAAAGGTGGCCACATAACTTAGGACCAACTTAGGAAGGGCTGTGAACTCCTTTAACAGCAAAGAGACACCAAGGGTGGTAATATTTCAGGCAAAATAAAATTTAGCTTGGACTGTTTCTCCTTAACCAGCTGGCTATCCTTAAAAGTTTTCAGTCTGATACATTATTCCAAGTGACTCTACAGATAATGAGAATCAGGCCACCTGAGGATGAATGAAATAAGGAACTGTAGGCATGACCCTGACCAGTGAACTCTGAAGTACACTGAAATTACTAAGTACATAATCATACACTCACCCATTGCTCACTCTACAGAGACTGCCAAGGGGCAAAAGTTCCTGTATTCAACTGGGATTTCAAAAACTCTTATAGTGTAACAAGAAAACTTAGAGACAATTTAGTTAAAATCCACCCAATAGAAACATTTTCTTTGCTATTTCCAAGGGAAAATGCCATTCATTCAGTCTCTATCTAGACACTTCTTGAATGCAGTTTTTAGGACAGCAATCTCTCTTCTCAGATTTGAGACTTTTTTCCCTGTTGGGAGCAATAACCATACCGCTATTCATTAAGTGTTAGTTACTATATGGCAGTGGCTGTGCTGAGTGCTTTTCTTGCTTTATCTCATTTAAACCTTTGACTTCCCTTGAGAGCTCATTGCTGTTGTGTTCCCCAGTTTGCAAACGTGGCAAGTGAGGCTTAGAGAGGTCAAGTAAATTGCCCAAAGTCACATATCTGGGAAGCAGTAGAGTCAAAATTTGGACCCAAGTGGTCCACCCTCTCAGCTTGAGCTCTTGGCCAGATTTACCTTAGCTAAGATGAAATTAGCCAATTTCATCTTGTACTGATTTGCATAAGAAATGTTCAGTCATTTCTCTGTCCATTCTACAGGCACTCTCAGGGATCAGAGGTGGCTAGGGTGCATGTGGGGAAGTAGTTTTAAAAGGCCATCTTCATCTTCAGGGTTTTCTTTTTGGTACTTTTCTCTTCTGAGATCTGTGGTCACTCACTTCCCAAATGTTTACCACCTATTCAGGTATGTTAGGCAACTTCTGGGAAGGAAAATCTAATTTTAAAAGAAGTTAACCAATATGGTTCAAATATATGATTATTTTTTAGATAAAAAAAATACCTGTGAAAACAGAAGTCTGAATATGAACCAGTGTGGCTTTCATTAAGTAACCTACTTTCTTGATATTAATATTTTGGGTTGTGAAATCAATAGTAACATTGTTTCTTATTTCATCTTGCCCTCAGAAGCAGACTTCTGCACTTTTGGACATCACAGAATCCCTTGAGATTCATTCCTTCATTTTCAAGAAGGTAACCTCCAAATTGCAGCAATTACTCATGTTGCGTCTGAGGTTCCATCAGCTACATTTAAAGATCATCTCCTCTGTGTAACTCACGATTTTCTGTTGGATAAAGGAAGGCATTTATTTAGCTAGCAGCTTGAAACACACTGTTAAGACTGTTGTCAGGACAGTCCCTGGCTTTCTATTGTTCAAACTCAATAAACTCAATTGCTTCAGAGTTTCCAAGTCAAAGAATTTAGTCAGATCTCTGTGAGATAAGAGTGCACGCGGACCTGGTAGGACTCAGTCAGCCTCCATTTGTTCTGCTCTGCTGACCTTCACCTCCACCCCATCAGTCAGCTAATAAAAACATGACACAGGCCAAAAGAAAAGAGCCCAGATAAGGCAGCATCACTCCTGGGAACAGCGCAAAGTTCAAAGCCTCCACACAGAAGGACAACAGAGTCATCTTCATAGATAAAAGGCAGCATGTGGACATTTTAGTTACTCCTTGGAATTTTGCTTCAGGTATTCTGTACATCTTAATTTCCAGAGCTACTATCTGTATAACACCGTTTGTAAAACTCTATTTTCTATGTTTAATTTTTAAGATTAGTTATGCATTTTAGTTTTTATTATGTTTTTATTAAACCTTATTAAGTTTTTATTAAGTTTAGTGTTTATTATGTATGGCACAGAATGAAGTATTGCATGCATAGCATTGCTCAGCAAACAATAGTAATGAATACGACTAAGACGTAATACAATTGTAAGGCTGTGTTCCGTTCTTAATTGTGTATTTCACCACTGTTTTCTTATTAAAAACAAAAAATTATGATAACCTTTGGTCGACTATTAATCTTACATTTTTGTTCTTGGCAAACTGCACATTGTACATCACATCTGATTTTCCCATGTCTAATTATTTTCCCCAACAAAACTTCTCTTATTTTTATTGACAATCTGCCTTGGCTACTAATTCTCCCATATAGCGAGGTTTAAACCTATGCTTTGAATGATAAGTCATCTATTTGCAAGATTAATTAGTATAATTTCAATGACATAGAAGCTACTTAAGAATATGTTAAACATCTGTGGGCATAAGCATATGTTCTGAACAATTTCACTCATCACTAAAAGACACTCAGCGTGGAGGTGTCCCCACCATCCTGTCAATTAATGCATGGCTTTCCTCCTTTGTATTCTCCCAAGACCAGAAATCAAAAGCAGATGCTTCCACTTCTAGAAGTTTCTTTGGTATCCTCTATGGCTTTCCTGGTGGCTCAGATGGTAAAGAATCTGCCTGCAATGCAGGAGACCTGGGTTCAATCTCTGGTTTGGGAAGACTCCCTGGAGAAGGGAATGGAAACCCACTCCAGTATTCTTGCTTGAAAAATCCCATGGACAGAGGAGCCTGGTAGGCTACAGTTCACAGGAGCACAAGGAGACAGACACGACTGAGAGACTAATACTTATATACTTTCAGGTTACTTAATACACGCTATTTTATAATTTTTGGTACTTTGTTGTTGTTCAGTCATTAAGTCATGTCCAACTCTTTTCAACCCCATGAACTGTAGCACTCCAGCTTCCCTGTCCTTCACTATCTCCTGGAGTTTGCTCAAATTCATGTCCATTGAGTTGCTGATGTTATCTAACCATCTCATCCTCTGCCATCCCCTTCTTTTGCCTTCACTCTTTCCCAGCCTCCGAGTCTTTTCCAGTGAGTTGTATCTTTGCATCAGGCAGCCAAAGTATTGGAGCTTCAGCTTCAGCATCAGTCCCCTTCCGATGAATATTCAGTTCTGATTTCCTTTAGGATTGACTGGTTTTCTCTCCTTGCAGTCCAAGGGACTCTCCAGAGTCTTCACCAGTGCCACAAGTCAAAAGCATCTATTTTTTGCTGCTCAGGCTGTTTTATGGTCCAACTCTCACATCTGTACATGACTACTGGACGTTTCCAGCCATTTATTATTTCATCATATCTCATATCGTATCTCAGCTACATTAATTTACTTCTTAATCCCAGAGACATTAATCAGGCTTGGTTTTTATCATTATAATGTATCATTTTCACAGTTGTTCAGCATCAGGAAGGCTTTTGTTTGTTCTGAATTAATAAAGTCCAGCCTTTTGATGTGTAATCTTGAATTCCAAACTTAAACTTTCCCCACTCCCACCAACATGGATGACTATCCTCATAACCTCAGTGCAAAGACTTTCCATTAGGTTATTTCTGTGGACATATTTTAAAGAGAACCTGTTTCTCATTGAATTACCTTCTAAAATGAAATTCAAAACTTCTCTCATGGAGTATAGAATAAGCCTGCCTGTTCATGTTCTTGTATGAAGGAATTAGACTTAGTAGCCTTTCTTTCCAGACCCAGAACCCTCCTCTGGTGCTTTGGTTAATAGTTTACACTCTTGATCAAGTGAAAATTCGACCTACTGTCACAAAAAGCATCGAAAGGGGCTGATTTCTTGAATCTTACCCAGGGCCGGTCCCATTGTGTTATTTTCTTAAAAATGAATAATTTAAAACTGGTATACACTTTAGACAATAGTGGTTTTATCTCCCCAGAAACGAAGGGCATTGTTCTAAATATCTAAAATAGGTGGTACCAGTCACATGAGAAATATTTTCTCTAAGCATTTTCCCTAAGTGAGGGGTCTGATTTTTTTCTCAGGCTCTAGAATTTATTCATCTTTCTTTTCTCTTTCCTTCTCTTCAGTATAAATGTTAAAAATAAAACAAATGTCAAACAATGAAACATTTTATAGACAAAAATTTTGAAACTAATAATATTATAAAAGATAAAATTATTAATGTTCAGACAACTTAAAAGTACTCATAAGTCCTTTTCGCTTTAACATTATCATGGATAACGTTGATATTTCCTAGTCACATGAGTATACAGATTTTGATACAGAATTGTTTTTGCATTTGTAGAATTATATTTCTGAAAATTTTTCTCATTGGCAAAACTTCTGCTGGCAAAATCTTAGTCTCACAGGAGGCTCTCAGGGATTAGGAGGAATCAATAAAATTCTCCTGAATACATATCCTGAAGAACCATATTGAATAAAAGTTCTAGAAGATTTCTAGAAGTTGCTGTGTTATATATTACAGCATGACAAATTACTCCAAAACTTACTGGTTTAAAGCAACAAATATTTATTATCTCACAGTTATTATGGATTCAGGAGCAGCTTAGCTGGGTGGCTCCAGCTAAGGATCTTCAGACATAAGAAGGCTTTATTGGGTCTGGAGGTTTGCCTTTAAGCTCACTCATATGGCTTGTGGCAGGGGGCCTCAGCTTCTCCTCACACAAGCCTCTCAGTAGAACTATTCTACCTCACAAAATGGCAGTTGTGTTTTCCAGATCATAGGATCTGGAGAAGAGCAAGGAGAAAGTGAGGTACCTTTGACATCCCTATCTTGGAGGTCATATACCTTCACTTCTGCCTCCTTTTAGGTTTTGGAGGCAAGTTACTAAGTACGGCCCACACTTAGTAGGAGTGGGGATTGGGTTTCACCTTCCCAGTGAAGGAATATTAAAGAATTTGTGGACATCTTTTAAAACCATCAGAGTTTCCCAATACAAATGAGATTTGTTGACTTTAAGAATGTAATCTGGTGGGTCCTTATTCACCACAGTGATCCAAGAAGTATTTGTGAACACTACCATACTCTAAGGCAGATTTTTCCTTGAGTTATAAATAAAGTAAATGAAACTACAAATAAATGATGTATCCTGAGCATTTTTTTAAAAATTGCCTTTTATTGGCTTGAAACTTAATTAATGTCTTTTGCACTTGCTTTCTTTTTGTTTAATTTTTTTTTAAGCTTTAATAAAATGCTTGTGTAACTGCCAGGAATTTCAACACATTGTTCATATATTAAAGGGTGTATATTTGACGGGTGGGGACTTGTGTGTGCTGTTGCCATCTGTCCTCACACTGAGGTGGAGCAAAGAGACCTTTATATCTGTCCTACTGCTTTGACCCACTGATGTGGTCTAGAAGGGTCTGAATCTTGTTGCTAAATTCTTTATTTATGGCAAATGAAATCATCATTAAATTGTTTAAGGGGTATGAATTAAAACTTTGCTACAGAAATATAAAATCACATTATTCTAATACTATGCCTGGCTAAATTGCAGTTGAAGAATGGTGTTTTGTTTTTTTCTGTCTAAGATTATTTTGCAGAGAAACTTTTCATGTATCTTTAGCCTAACGTTCATCACTTTAATGGCTCCATAATGGTCCCATGAGATGATATACCATAGATTATATAACCATTCCCTAACCATTAGCTATTTGTATTTCTCATTTTTCCTTCCACTTTCATAAATAATGATGCTATAAACATCTCTGTACAAAGAGTTGTTTTTCCATCATTTCAATCTTTTCCTCAGGGCAAAGTTCTCCAAACTGGATTACTTAGTCAAAATGCATGCACTGTTTTTAAAAAAATTTTTATTATGGAAAATTTCAAACAAATACAAAAGTAGAAATGATAATATAATAAACTTGATAAGCTTATCTTCTTGCTTCAACAATTGTCACCTCATGGCCATTCCTGTTCATCTATATGCACACTCACTTTTTTCAAACTGAATTATTTCAAATTCCATACAGCTGTCATTTTAGATATGGTAATATTTTGGACTCAACACTGATGGTCTTATTGTCTTCCAGAAATTAAATGAATTTTCAAACCTAAAGCTCAAATATGACATGACAGCAAAAGAGTAAAACATGAAAGAAAAAAACGACAAATTGGACTTCATTAAAATTAATTAAATTAAAATTAAAAATTTTGCTCTGGGAAAGATTTTGTTAAGAGGATGAAAAGACAAAAGTACATACTGTGAGAAATTATTTGCAAATTACAACTGTGACAAAGGTTAGGTAGATAACTATATCTATCTCTCTATCTATTCTCAAAAGTCAGCAGTTAAAAAAGCCCTAACAATTCAATTAGAAAATCAGCAAAAGGCACAAAGTGACATTTCACTGAAGAAGATGTACAAACGGCAAATAAGTACATGATAAGATGTTTAACATCACTCGTTATCAGCTCAGCTCAGTTCAGTTGCTCAGTCGTGTCCAGCTTTGCAAATCCACAGACTGCAGCATGCCAGGCCTCCCTGTCCATCACTCTACCAGAGTTTACTCAGACTCTATTCATTGAGTCGGTGATGCCATCCAACCATCTCATCCTCTGTCGTCCCCTCCTCTTCCTGCCTTCAATCTTTCCCTGCATCAGGGTCTTTTCAAATGAGTCAACTCTTCACATCAGGTGGCCAAAGTATTGGAGTTTCAGCTTCACCATCAGTCCTTCCAATAAATACTCAGGACTGATCTCCTTTAGGATGAATTGGTTGGATCTCCTTGCAGTCCAAGGGACTCTCAAGAGTCTTCTCCAACACCACAGTTCAAAAGCATCAATTCTTCGGCACTCAGCTTTTTTATAGTCCAATTCTCACATTCGTACATGACTACTGGAAAAACCATAGACTAGACTGACCTTTGTTGGCAAAGTAATGTCTCTGCTTTTTAATATGCTGTCTAAGTTGGTCATAACTTTCCTTCCAAGGAGTAAGCGTCTTTTAATTTCATGGCTACAGTCACCATCTGCAGCCCCCCAAATAAAGTGTCACTGTTTCCACTGCTTCCCCCATCTATTTGCCATTAAGTGATGGGACAAGATGCCATGATCTTAGTTTTCTGAATGTTGAGCCTTAAGCCAACTTCTTCACTCTCCTTTTTCACTTTCATCAAGAGGCTCTTTAGTTCCTCTTCACTTTCTGCCATAAGAGTGGTGTCATCTGTATATCTGATGTTATTGATATTTCTCCTGGCAATTTTGATTCCAACTTGTGTTTCATCCAGTTCAGCATTTCTCATGATGCACTCTTCATATAAATTAAATAAGCAGGGTGACAATATATAGCCTTGACGTACTCCATTTTCTATTTATAACCAGTCTGTTTTTCCATGTCCAGTTCTAACTGTTGCTTGCTGACCTGCATACAGATTTCTCAGGAGGCAGGTCAGGTAGTCTGGAATTACCATCTCTTGAAGAATTTTTCACAGCTTGTTGAAAAATAGCTATCAGAGCAATGCAAATTGAGATCATGGTGATCTATCATTACATACCTAATAGAAGAGCTAGAATAAAAAATAATGACAATATCAAATACTTTGAGGATGTGGAGACACTAGATCTCTTACACACTGCTATTGGGAAAGCAAAATGCATGCAGCCATTTAGAAAAATAGTAGTACAGTTTTTAAGAAAACTAAATATATGGTTATCATGCAACTCAGCAATCACATCTCTGGGCATTTATCTCAAGGAAATTAAAACTGAAGTTCATACAAAAATCTATGCATGAATATTCATAGCAGCTTTATTTGTAAAAGCTCAAAGACTGGAAAACAGTCACTGGTTGAATGGTTAAACATACTGTGTTTCATCCATACCATGCAATATCACTCAGCAATAAAAAAGAATAAACAGTTGATACTGGCAACAATTTGAAGCGATCTCAAGGCCATTATGGGCTTCCCTGACAGCTCAGTGGGTAAAGAAGCTGCCTGCAAAACAGGAGACACAAGAGATGTGGGTTCAGTCTCTGGGTTGAAAAGATCCCGTGGAGGAGAAAATTGGCAATCCTCTCCAGTATTCTTGCTAGAAAAGTCCCATGGACAGAGGAGCCTGGAGGGCTACAGTTCAAAGGGTCACAAAGAGCCGGACACAACCGAGTGACCTTGCATGCACCAAGGCCATTATGCAGCATGAAGAACATCCAATTTCAAAAGATCATATACTGTAAAATTCCATTTATATAACATTTTTGAAGTGACAAAAAGTGTACCATGTGGGGTTTTTTTGTGGTCTGGGATAGTTTTGTATCTGGATAGCTATAGTGGCTACAGTTTTATCACATTTACACTTGTGCTAAAACTGCATAGAATATATTATACACATATATTTCACCAATGTCAACTTTCTGGCTTTGGTATTATACTATAGTTATATAAGATGTTACCACTGGGGAAAACTGGGAAAAGGTAACTGGGACCTCTCTATACTCTCTCTCTTCCGTTGCTTCTATAATTACTTTCAAAGTTAAAAATTCAAAGGTGGATTTCTATTTTTGAGTTTGTATGAGTGAAATTGGAGTCTGCAGGGCTGAGATCCTGTTCTCACCATGGAGAAATCTACATAAGAATCATCTCTTTAGAATTTCTTAAGACTTTTTGAAACAGCACATCCTGTAGTAGAAGTTGGAAAACATTGCTTCTTAGTGAGCTGACTTGATCAACACTCAGCATGCCTATTGGATCTTCTTACTAAAACAGGGTCCTTTCAGGGCATTTTCTGAGTAGATATGACCGAAACCATTAAAAAGTCACTCTTTCCTCTTTGCTAAATGTCATTTTCTTGAGGAAGAAGAAAACCCAGAGGGAAGTATGTTTATTTTTCCGTATTTATCACAGCTGAAACTTTAAAAAGCACTGCCCATTTTGACATTTAGTCTGCAAAAATTTGTAACTCAACATTTGAATACTTAGACTATCAAATTGAAAATAGATATGTGAGAAACCTATAGAAACATGAAATAGAAGGGACAGATGCAATATTTTGCCAGTCTTATGATGGCAGCAACTTACCCACACAAACACACATGTACACGCAAACATATGACTACATATTTCAGGAAACATAATATAGTTTGGTTGTCACTGGAACTGCCCTGGTAAAGATGGAAATAACAATAACAAACTCATAAGCTTCACACCCAATAGGCGTCTTTAGACTTTATGTGCTTTTTATGGTATTTGATACTGATGACTTTGAAATTCTAGGCTCCATTTGCTTGTGGTGACACCTCTCTTTCTTGCTTCAATCTCCACCTCTATGATTATTTTTTTCTGAGCCTTGTTATCAGGTTTCTCTTTCTTCACCACCACTTATACGCTGGATTCTCTAATGTTTGGCCCATAGCACTCTTCCCTCCTCTGCTTACACAGTCCCTCTGGGGATTCATTGGTGTTTTCCATGTCCACCGATATGGTGATGGCATCCACATCTATATGTCCAGCCTCAAAAGCCATATATCCTTGACTGTATGGATCACAATAAACTGTGGAAAATTCTGAAAGATATGGAAATACCAGACCCCCTGACCTGCCTTTTGAGAAACCTGTATGCAGGTCAGGAAGCAACAGTTAGAACTGGACATGGAACAACAGACTGGTTTCAAATAGGAAAAGGAGTACATCAAGGCTATATATTGTCACCCTGCTTATTTTAATTTATATGCAGAGTACATCATGAGAAACACTGGGCTGGAAGAAGCACAAGTTGGAATCAAGATTGCCAGGAGAAATATCAATAATCTCAGATATGGAGATGATACCGCCCTTAAGGCAGAAAGTGAAGAGCCTCTGGATGAAAGTGTAAGACAAGAGTGAAAAAGTTGGTTTACAGCTCAACATTCATGGGATCTGGTCCCATCACTTTATGGCAAATAGATGGGGAAACAGTGGAAACAGTCACAGAGTTTATTTGGGGGGGCTCCAAAATCACTGCAGATAGTAATTTCAGCCATGAAATTAAAAGATGCTTACTCCTTGGAAGGAAAGTTATGACCAACTTAGACAGCATATTAAAAAGCAGAGACATTACTTTGCCAACAAAGGTCAGTCTAGTCAAGGCTATGGTTTTTCCAGTAGTCATGTATGAATGTGAGAATTGGACTATAAAAAAGCTGAGTGCCGAAGAATTGATGCTTTTGAACTGTGGTGTTGGAGAAGACTCTTGAGAGTCCCTTGGACTGCAAGGAGATCCAACCAATCCATCCTAAAGGAGATCAGTTCTGGGTGTTCATTGGAAGGACTGATGGTGAAGCTGAAACTCCAATACTTTGGCCACCTGATGCGAAGAGCTGACTCATTTGAAAAGACCCTGATGCTGGGAAAGATTGAGGGCAGGAAGAGAAGGGGACAACAGAGAATGAGATGGTTGGATGACATCACTGACTCAATGGACATGGGTTTGGGTATCACCAACTATCTATCTGGCAGTTGGTGATAGACAGGGAGGCCTGGTGTGCTGTGGTTCATGGGGTCACAAAGAGTTGGACATGACTGAGTGACTGAACTGTACTTGGCTTGTTGCAACTTTTCACCAGGGTCTTGAATTTTCTGTGTTCAGAAATTCATTAACTGTTCATGTGATCCTCCTCCTCTGTTCCCCACGTTGCTGAATATATTCTGAAGCATCTAAGTCAGAGACATTGGTGTCACCCTGCCCAGTTGATCCCATCCTACCCTCTTAATGTCTCTTGAATCTGTCATCCTGTCCCAGCCCACTGTCACTGCTTAGTTCAAGCCATTTTCATGTGACATTTGGTCTGTTTCAGTAACCTCTCAACTATTCTTCCCACCTCCAGTTTCATAGCTTTCTTTCTGTACCCCTCGGTCTTCCTATATGTTCATTCAGGAGTTTTCTAAAGGAGTTTTCTAAAGCACACATCTGTTTACGATACTTTCTTATTGAGAGAGCTTCAGTGATTTCTTCTGCTAACAGAAGAAACGGTTCCCTGAATTAGTCAATCTCTGGCCTCATTTCTTTTCTCTTGCTAAGAAGCACTCATCTTCAGCCAGTCTGGACTCTTCAGACCAGACTTACCGTGACTCTTAGTCTGTTCTTGCTTTACAAGTCCCCCTGCATGGAATGCTCTCACTCCCTACCCTCCTGTGGAATATCTACTCATCTCTCAAGATTCAAAGAGTTACCTCCTGCATGGAGCTTTTGCTGACCCCCCCCAGTACATTTGGCTTCTCCCTTATTTGTGCTAACTCTGCACCCTATGGAACCAACTACTAACTTATTTGCATGACTTGGGTTGACATGTTTCTCCCTCTACCGAACTGAGTTTTCTGAGAAAAGGACCAAAGTCAGATTCATTTTGAATCTTCAACACCCAGCACAATGACAAGGGCATTGTAAGAACCAAACAGCCACAGTTTACATGTTGTTCGAAGGCCTATGCACACATTCTCATTTAATTCTCACAACTCCATGAGATAGGCTGTATTCTCCCTTCCCCCCAACTTTATGGGGAAATGTTACTTAAATTATAATTAAATGCACTGAAATGCTCTTGGCAAATATTTATTGAATGAAACATGAAAAATGGATGAATGCCCAACTACTCAGTCCTCTTCCTGGGAATAAGACCCTGAAATATCCCTCTGAATTTAGTTCACAGCAGGAAGGCTGCCAGCCCCATATGTTATTCTGGCATAAACTGTTGCATTTTATGTTCTTGAGAAGGTTTCCACTATTCTAGTCCATCTTCTGATTCTAAAGCACACTCCAAACATATGCCTATAATGTGCTACCAAACAATTTTCCCATAAAGAACCCTGATCTTAGAGCCAAGTCAGCTGGTGATTTATTGATTTCCTGGGGTGAAGAGTTCTGAATGCAGAGTTCTAAAGTCAAAGTCAGAGATAAAATTATATAGATCTTATACATAGTTTAAAAATCTGCTTTGTTTTTCATATAGTGCCTTCATAAACAATTCTTCCTATGACTCCATTGTTTTTAAATGAACTCTAGTCCAATACTTGGCACACATTATGATGCTCAAAGAAAGAGCCCTAACAGAGTGTAAAGACATGGTTTTGGAATAAAAAAGACCCTGGGTTTTGAACCCTAGTTCTTCCACTAACTCAGCAAATGACTTTGAATGAATGTTAATGTTTTCAACAGATTAACACATATTTATTGTGTCCACAACTGGCTAACCCAGTGCCAGGCATTGTACAGGTAGGGGCTTTATGTCAATAGGAGAGGACTGTTGTAGGAGTTTCATAGACAATACCTGTTGAAACACAGCCAGCACTCAATACCAAAGGTTTTGCTGTTTTTCTTTTGTACAATAGCAAAAAGTTGTACAAAAGCAAAAAGGACCAAAAAGTGACTGTTTCCTAATAGAAAATAACTCAGATTCTACCTCAAATCAATCCTTACTTTGCACATTTGAAAGTATGAAACCAAAGATTACCAGTGTGTGTTAGTTTCTCAGTTGTGTTTGACAGTGCTACTCTATGGACTGCAGCCCATCAGGCTCTTCTGTCTGTGGAATTTTCCAGGCAAGAATATTGGAGTGGTTAGCCATTCCCTTCTCAAGGGGATCTTCCCTACCCAGGAATCAAATCTAAGTCTCCTGCATGACAGGTGGATTCTTTACCTTCTGAGTCACTGGGGAAGTTCAAAGATTACCAGAATAACCCTCAAAAACAGTACTCTAAACATGTATGTGTAAACATCCAAATGGGCACCCGAAGAGCTTGAAAATTAGTAAGTGATTTTTGAATTTGTGTCCTTTTTCCATAGGTTTTTTGGGCTGCTGGTTGTGAAAAAACATTACAAGTAAGTCTCAGGACAAACTAATAAAAAGCAAAAAATAATATTGCTTTTGTATCTATTTGTATAGTGCTTTCTACATGAGAACCATGAAGCCATAAGAAAAAATGGAGAAATGACACAACAATCTTAGGAATGCCACTGAGAGTTTATGCCATGTTTCAGACATTCTTTTTCTTCATGATGCCAGTCCATTGTTTAATGCTCCTCTATGTCCTTCTGTCCAGAATGGGGTAGCTGTTGTTTCGTCAGCTAGTTGCTGTTGGTTGCTAACTGTCACGTTCCGTTGCTTTGTCTTGTCTCTCTCACTTGGAGAAAAGACTGAACTCTATCTCAACACATGTCTTCACTATATGTTTCTACAAGAAAACATTTTTAATGTCTGGGGAATTTTCAATATTAATAACTGTTAATTAGTTTTAAACATCTCACGCCTCTAAGGAGGTTCTTAAGTTTACCTACACAAACAGTCACTGTGGAACTTGATTACTTACTGCTTTCAACTAGAGCAAGAAAATGATTTTCCATTAAAGCAGCATCGCTTTCTTTGCCCCCTCTCTCAAAACACACACACACAATTTCCAAAGCCTAGAAAGTGGAATTAATTTTACTGTCTTCTGGCAGTATACACAAAACTCATTTATCCTTTATTTATTTAAACGAATTAGCAAAAAACCCCTTCATCTCATGCCTATACTTGTGTTTCATTTATAGAAGTAGGTGTTAATTGCACAGTTTTTTAAAATAAAGATGCTATTAATATTATTTACATTGTCTGTATATTACCCTGGAATATTCATCTAAAGTTATAATACCACACACTGGCTTTCTTAAGCTGTTGTTTTAGTGTTATATTAGTTCTTATCCCAACAGTACCCCCGTATCATGTAAAAAACATATTTTCTAAAATGCTCTGATAATGATGGCATGATTGCAGGAAAATAATACTCTTAACCTGGCAATTCATCACCCAAAAAACAATTTTCCCAGATGATATATTGCCAAGATTCACAGTGCTCGTTGTGCATAAGGAAGAGGCCATGTATTGTTCTGCAACCACAGTCTAGTATTATTAAACAATAAAAAGACAGATGTACAAACAGCTTTTGGATTGAGTATAATTATTTAAATTATTTGCAGCATCCTTAAATAGCTTCTTTCAAAACTTATTTCCATTTGAGAATTTATGGCACTGCAATCTTTCCCCAAACTCTTTTTGTATTGCTTCTTGTCAAAAATTAATTTGAGTCAATCCCAGTTTTTCAGCTTTACATTCATTGAAATCCAATCAGCCCACAGAAAGCCTCCTCAGTAACATGCAAGGTTGTAAACCAGTACTCTTCAAGACCCTCATAAATCTATCCTTCACTTTAAAATACTATGGACTAGCAGACTTGCAGAACAATCACAGTCACATCAAGGATGTTGGTGTCTGCAGCCACTCACAACCAGACCTAGATGTAGGCAGAATGCTCATCAGATCTGCCTGAATAATGGCTGAGTTTTCACACATAGGATTAGATAATGTTCTTCAATAAAATAAATTTATGTTTGTTATTTTTTCATCACCCCCCAAACATAAAAGCGGTAAACAGCCACAACCCTTTGAAATGGAATGGCCTTCTGTGACCCTCAGGCTGAAATTTAAGAGTGTTATGCCGCTGACTCATTCCCATTCCCATGGAAACAGTCACCAGGAATGATTCTGCTGTCATTATTTTCAAGCATTTACCCTGGTCCCAGGGATTCGGTTCTGTGTCCATGGAAGTCAGAAAGGAAATGAACATCAGTCTCATGGAATGAACTCAGATAACTGTCAACGGATAGGCTGAAAGTCAGATACATCCCAAGAAATCTGTCTTTTAAAAAATATATTTTAGTTTTTTTGTTTGTTTCTTTTTCTTTTTTTTTGGCCACACCACACCACATGCGGAACTTTCCTAATAAAGGATCGAAACTGTGCCCCCAGCAGTGGAAGCCTGGAGTCTCAACCACTGGACCACCAGGGAAATACAAATTCTTTTCTATTTACTAAAAAAAAAATTGATTGCATAAAAACTGTGAGGATGCACAAGAAACTACAAATAGTTATTATATAGGGAGAATTTGGAATTTGGCAGACCAGAGAATAGAATGGAAACTTTCTAGCTTTTTTTGGCTTTTTATTACAGAAATTTTAAAATAGAAAAAAATAGAATAGTATAGTGAATTCTCATATATCCATTATCCAACTTTAACTTTCTTGGTTAGTTAATGGCCGATCATGTTTTATCTACACTCTCAACCACAATCGGATTATTATCAAGCAAACTCTAGACATCATATAATTTTATCCACAAATACTTAGCATTTATTTTTTAAATAAATGAACACATTAAAAATATAAGCAAAATACTATTATTATATATTAACATTTTAATATATAGTAATAGTAATTTCAAATATCATAAAATAGTGTTTCAGTGTCCTCATTATTTTTTCATCAATTTTATTTTTACAGTTGGTTTGTTTATGTCATGATGCAGGCAAGTTAAATCTGGAGTGGATGCAGGTATGATATTTGGACAGGAAGAAGACTTTATGTATGGTGTTCAATTCTTCCATCCCAAGATAGAAAATGTCGAGTTGTCTTTCTTTTGGTGATGTTAGCAGATTGCTGAACATTGTCTACATCCATCATTTTACTGGTGATCTGAACTAAGTGACTGAATCATCTATTTAAAAAATTAATGAAAGATAATTTTTAAAAATTCAGAAAAACAATACAGTAGGACTCACTGTAATGTAATAAGTGGACTCTAAAAAATTCAAACATGCAGAATGGTCTGAGCAAGCTTATGTAACTAGCCCACCTATTATTCTGGAAGTCCAACCTTGTTTACTCAAATCCCATCTTGTCCCAAATGAGGTTTGACGCCATCTGGTGGTGCATGCCCACTCTGACAAAAATATAGATGATATTTCTGGGTCTTGCAGACTGTGACTTCCAGAAAAGTCCTAATGAGTTGGTGCCCACCCCTCTTTATTTTCTTCAGTTCTATCTGGAGAAATCAGGCCATGAGGATACTGGAGACAACAGGGCACACACATCAAGCTTTCAGTTTCTCAAGAAGGGATTATCTGCCATTTTCTTAGACTTTCCCTTCAATTTTCTTATTATCCTCCAACTTCCAGAATATAAGAATTTTAGCAAAATGAGGAAGCATGTGACTTTCCTCTGACCGTGAGATTTTCCAGGCAAGAATACTGGAGTGGGTTGCCATGTCCTCCTTGAGGGGATCTTCCCAACACAGGGATGGAACTGCTGTTTCATGTCTCCTGCACTGGCAGGTGGGTTCTTTATCACTAGCACCACTTGGGAAGCCCAGTCTTACATATACACCCAAGTAAAACATAGCCAACACACTTTTGGACTCTGTATTGAAAAATGACATAGGTTGTAGTAGACACAAAATTGGAGAGGCTCTCTTTTTATAAAAATTTCCAACCTAAACCTTTGCCTGACTGATTGAGTCAAGCAAAGAGAAAAACTAACCAAAGGGGAACAAACCAGATCTCTCATGAGAACCACCTGGACCATTCAGAGAGGGAAAGTGTCAGAGTCTTAGACACTTCTGATGGTTGTTCTCACATGAGATTTTGGAGATCCTGCCGCTAAGGACCTCTGGGCTATCATTGCTTGGATCCCTACTGAAGCTTCCTTGTTCAGCTTTTATTTTGACTCTGAGACAGGCCAGATTCCTTCTAATATGGTGACTATTAATAGAGTCGCATTCTGTCACTTGAACTAAAACAATTTCAATTGATACATCAATGTTACCACATATTTCTCAAAAATGTGAATTTCAATGGATACATGGTGGATGTTCCATATGTAATTAAACATTCCATTGTAACTGGTCATGATTATTAACATTTTTCAATAATAAAAATAATGTAATAATATGCATAAATAATAAATAAACTTTTCCCAAATTTTAGATTATTTCTTTAAAAGTTGTCAAGATTTTTATGATATACAGTGTAAAAACAAATTTTGAGAGGGCTGATGTCAAGTCACCAAATTGCTATAGTTTTGTAATTAAATGTTTGTCTTACCACATCTTTATCACAATTGATTATTATAATTTATATGGGTTTTTGCCAATTTAATATGCTATATTGAAATATAAAAGCTATATCAAATAGGTTCTTTCATTGTGTATGATGTTGAATATTTTAAATATCTATATATTTATATTTGTATATATTTATTTGGATATATATTTATTCTTTCAATTTATATTCCTTCTCCATTTCCTATAGGATTGTTCATCTTTTTATTGATTTGTAAGTTACCTCTCTTTTGATAGAAAAATACCCTTTCCTGTAATAAATATCACAAGTATTTCTTTCTTGCTAGTTTCTTTCTTTTCCTTCTGCTTGTTTTTATTTTCAAAATGTATGGATGTTTTTAACTTTAGGTACTCATTTTTCAATATTTTCTTTCATAAAGTTTTTTGCTTAGAAAATTTCTACACTTCAATTTTATATATTCTTAAAATACTTTTTAAACATTCATATCCCTGAGGTTTATATGATTTTGTCGTATGGAAATGATCTATCTCTTTTTTCAAATGAGTAGCCAGATATTTCAATTTTATTTATTAAATAAACTATCATTTCTTAATGGCTTTGAAGTAGGAAATTTATCATATACTAAAACCTTGTAAATGTTCTATAAAAGTTCATTGAGTTTTTAAAAACCACTTCTATGCTGGTTCTGCTGTGATTTATTTACTTTTTTATCCTATAATATGTTTTGGAGAAGGAAATGGCAGCCCACTCCGGTATTCTTGCCTGGAGAATCCCATGGACAGAGGAGTCTGCTGGGCTACAGTCCATAGCGTCACAAAAAGTTGGACATGACTGAAGTGACTTAGCATGCATGCACACATAATATGTTTTAAATTCTCTCAGGGGAAGGTCCGCTTCTCTTTTTTATTTTTCAAAAATGTTTAGCTATTCTCATTGTTAAATGTATTTTAGATAACTTTAGAAGCCTGTTCTGTTCTTGCCAATTAATTTTGTGTGAGATTTTGTTTAGAAAGGAATTGATAGTTATGAAATTGATGTTATGAAAGCTTTCAGATGTATAATATACCTTTGCATTATTTCAAATCTTCTATTATGTCTTGCAGTAAAATTGTAGTCTTAAAAATAAATGTAACTCCAGTACATTTGTTGCTGTTGTTTAGTTGCTGAGTCATGTCTGATTCTTTTATAATCCCACAGACTGTAGCCTGCCAGGATCCTCTGTCCATGGGATTTCCCAGGCAAGAATACTGGAGTGGGTTGCCATTTCCTTTTCCAGGGAATCTTCCTGACCTAGGGATTGAATCCTCCTCTCCTGGCAGGCTGATTCTTTACCACTGAGCCTCCAGGGAAGCCCCTAGAGGGGCTTATAAACTTACTTGATAAGTTTATTCTTAAATATTTTATATATTTGATTCCACTCAGAATGAATCTTTTAAATCTTTGCACTGAATATAATGATACTTCATAAAGGCATTGATCTCTGTTTATGAGAACCAGCTCAATTGACTCTCATTGACCTTACAGAGAGACAACCTTATTATTAATAGGTAATAGAAATTTTATCTCTTTTTCTACAGTATTTATGACCTTCTTTTCTTTTGGCCTTGTTGCATTGTTCCTTGATACTAGATAAGATAATGGTCCTTCTTGTCTTGGTTTTTATATTTACTTGCATTTGATATTGTCTCTAGGTTGAGAGTTTATTATGAATAAAGTATAAATTTTATCAAATGCCTCTTAACCAGTGATCAACATATAAATATTTCTCCTTTATTCAGTTGGTGAGATAAATTTATTAAATCAGCTCCCAATATTGAAATATTTTCCTTTCTTTTCCTAAATCATCCTAGACAATAGTACATTATTTTCATTAAAAGAGAGGATCTTATTTTCTATAACTTTATTAAAGAATTTTAGCTTTATTATAAGTGAGTTTCTTTTATCATTTTGTGCTACCATTGTTAGCTTTAGTGTCTGTCAGTGCTGCTTTCTACTAGGGTTTTAATTGGACTTGTGTTATACTCACAGATTATTTTAGAAAAATTTACCTCTACTTAGTATTTGGTAGTCTAATCTTGGAACATATTATGTCTCCATGTATTCAAGTCTTAATGTTGGTCACACTACATGAGGCAGTGCCATGTGATCTGACAGTTGAAGAGTTAACTGGCTGCAAGTTTGGGGTCTTGGGAGGGCATTCCAGGAAGGAATTTTAAAGAGAGAAGTTACATGATCCAATTTGCTTGTTGAATAGATCTTCCTGCTGATAGGCATAAATAACTTTTCCAGACTTGTTCAAATGAAGAAAAAGCTGTGGAAGGGAAAAGGAACTGGAACCAGAAAAGAGGGAGCAAGGAATGTGACAAGATGAGAGAGATTTTCTCATATTTAAATGGCAATAGAGAAACAGAAGGAAGGAGAGATTAATGGTAAAATATAGAAAGAAGGGGTAGTTTATAATGTAAAGTTTTCTAAAAGGGAGGAAGTGATAGGACAGAAGGACAGATGAAGGTTTAGCTTCTGATAAGGAGAAGGGTAAGATCACTAGCATTTTATAGGAAAGAAAGAAGAAGTTGGGGTCAGAGGCAGGTAAGTGGATTGGATGAAAGGAGGAAGCTAGCAGGGTTTCTATCTTATGAAACTGAGGCAGTTACCTGCTCAGCTGGAGGAGGACTAGGTGGGGGGACAATCATAATGGGAGAGGAAGTGGGCCACAAGAATAGGATTCTTCAGAAGTTTGGAGGTTGCAACTGAGGTTGAATATCCAGAATTTAGTGAGTCTAATGAATAATTTTCTGTTATATTTTCTGACTGGGGATTGTTGGGGATATGGGAGAGCCAGGGATATAAAAACATACTTTTCCCTATTCTGACTAATTTACTAAGCTTATTAGTTCCAGGAAGTTTATTTGAAACATGATTTTAATTTTTGGCCTGTAATCATATTATCAATAGCCATAATTTTATCTCATATATTTCCAATGTTGAGTTCATATTTTATATTTTGTTTCATATTTTATTTCATTGGCATGAACTTAATGTATAATTTTTGCAATAACACTTATAGCAGGGATTTTTGCTTTTCTCCTGATTTTAATGGGACTGTCTGTAATATTTTATCCTGAAATGTGATGTTGGCTTCCTTCTTTGATGATTTAATAATGCTTAGAAAGTTTTAAACTTCTAGTTCTCTTCTTTAAAAAAAAAAAAAAGATAGGTTGTAGCAAAATCTCTTTCAGCGTGTATCTATTATCTATCCCCTACTATTTTTTTTTTAAATCTACTTAATGGATCTGTGAATTCCAGAGCTAAATCTCGCTTGGTTGATTTTTAAGATACTCTTGAATTTAGTTTGCTAGGAATTTACTTCAGATGTTTTAATGTATCAAAAAGGGATTGACTTTATATTTTGTTTGAGTATCAGAGCTATGTTAGCTTTAGAAAACAAATTATGTAGCTATCTATATCTTTCTGTTCTTCCTGAAAGTGAAAGTGTTAGCTGCTAAGTTGTATCCTACTCTTTGCAACCCCATGGGCTCCTCTCTTCTTTGCGATCCCATCAGGCTGGCTCCTTAGTTGATGGGATTCTCCAGGCAAAAATACTGGAATGGGTAGCCATTCCTTTCTGCAGAGGATCTTCCTGACCCAGGGATCGAATCCACATCTCCTTTATTACAGGCAGATTCTGTAATGTCTGTGCCACCAGGGAAGCCCCTTCTGTTCTTCTGTTCTTTGGAGCAATTTATGTAGCATTATCTGTTCCTTGAATATTTGTAAAAACTCCATCTGGTTTCAGAGCCAGCATTTCTTTCATGTCTTTTCCACGTCATCTGTGGTTGTATGACTATGTGATTTAGATTCCTTCTTGAGTCAATTAGTGACTTAGTTTTTAACGACAAGCTTATATTTCACTAGAATTTTCCAATATTATCATTAACTAATACATTTTCTTATCATTTTAAATTGCCTTTTCTGTTAACATCCTCCATACCATCCCTGTGTGTGCTTAGTTGCTCAGTTGTGTCCGACTCTTTGCGATTCCATGGACTATAACCCATCAGGCTCCACTGTCCATGGGGATTCTTCAGGTAAGAATACTGGAGTGGGCTGCCATGACCTCCTCTAGGGTATCTTCCCAAGCCAGGGATCAAACCCAGGTCTCCTGCATGGCAGGTGAATTCTTTACTGGTTGAGCCACCAGGGAAGCCTTATGTAGATCTGTTTGCTATTTCCGTTGTTGCTCTTTTTCTCTTGGTTAAGTCTGCTTTGTTAAATTTATTCTGCTTTTTTGTTTGTTTGTTTGTTTAAAAGGTACATATTCACTTCAGCTCTTTCTTTACCTTTTCTGGTATTCTTCCCTAAATTGTTATTTATTTTCAATCTCTTTTCTTTCTTAACTTTGAAACTATTGTTTTAACTATTGTAGTTTAAAAAATATTCTGTAGTTATTTTTGTTTTGATCAGATAGTTTCTAAATAGTGTTGGTTGGGGGAAGATATATTTATATTTGTTATTCAAAAAAATTTGTTTTCATTGCTCCTTAAACTTTTGTTATTGATTTAATACTCCATAGACAGATTACCTACTTAATTTCTATTTTTTTTGAAACTATTGAGGCATTTGGTAGCCTCAATACATGACAATTTTTACAAAATTTGCATGATATTTGAGAAGAAATTTAGGGAGTATAAGATTTGCTTTTAGTTTAACACTTCAAAAATTGTTTTTCTGTCATTTTTTGAATATGTAATAGAATATTAGAATTTATAATAATGTTATGTCATTTATTATAAACTCATATATACAGTATTTTATTATAAGTTTTACTTTCCATCAACATAAATGATTATTTTTCACTTGTTCAATGCTTTTGTTTTGAATTTTTTGAAATTATCATTTTCATCCATATTTTGTCATTTGTTTGCCCCAATATATATGCTCAACTTGTGTTTTATCAGTCTTTGAAGTACATAATTTCTGATCTTTCAGTATTCGTTGCTTTAAGTGTATCTTTTACAAGTAGATAGAATTGATTACTTTTCCCCCTTAACCTAAGCAGATGGGTTTAGTTATGCTTGAACAGGACATTTTAAACCAATTAGTTTTTGTTCTAATTGATATAATTGATCTTTTTTAGGCTTTTCTGTTCTTGCAGCAAAAGACTGTATCATCTAGTATACAATTGAGAATGCCCGTTTTTCTTGTTGTTTCTGGTTTTAGGAGTCATTTTCAGAGGTATGTCTTTTCCTTTTGTGTTTCATTGAAATATGTTTCCCTGGTTCTGTAATTGTTTTCTGTTTTCCCTTCTGTAATCCCCATCAGCAATCTCCATCCAGACCCAGACAGTGACCACAGACACTCCCTAGGCTCTCCTCCCTCTCCCTGTGGATGTTCTTGGATCTGTAGCTGATGGTCTTAGTTCTAGCTTCATAGTCTAACTCTGGCAGCTATTCTCATGTGGAGTGGGCAGACTGAGATGGGATTATCTTCTATAGCCATTGACTGTTTTCTTGACACCTCAGTAACTGGACTTCCCCAAGGCTACATCTCTGGCTGCTGATTGTCTCTCTATCCTCTGATCATTGCTTCTGCTTCCACATTTGACCTATTTGAACTACACTTAGTAGGGCACCAAAGACTGCAAGGAGATCAAACTGGTCGATCCTAAAAGAAGTCAACCCTGAATACTAACTGGAAGGACAGCTGCTGAAGCTGAAATTCCAATCAATAACTGATGCAAAGAGCCAACTCATTGGAAAAGACCCTGATGCTGGGAAAGATTGAACAAAAGGAGAAGAGGGCAGTAGAGGATGAGATGGTTAGATAGTATCAACAACTCAATGGACATGAATCTGAGCAAACTCTGAGACAGTGGAGGGCAGGGGAGCCTGGTGCACTGCAGTTCATGGGGTAGCAAAGAGGTGCACATGACTTAGTAACTGAACAACAACAAATGCATTGTATCAGTCCAACTCTTGCTTTCTAATCTATTTTCTTGAATTTGAGGCTCTAATAGCTTTGTTTGAACCATAGTATTTTGACCTCTTCTGAAATAGTGCATAGCTAGGTTGTTAGTTAGAACAAACTTTATTTCTGAGCCAGAGGCAATTAGTTGGGAGCAGACAATGAATTCTTGCTTTCTTTCTGGGCATCAGATTTGCTCTGTTTCTGGCAAAATGGCATGCTTTGGGTACTGACTGCGTTGTTCAGTTTAGCTTCACAGGGTTTGTATTTAATTGCTATATTCTCTTGCTACTTACAATAGATTAGATGTCAATTTTCCCTTTTAGTGTTGATATGAAGTTTTGTCTTCTGCTTCATAGGTATTTTTGTCACTGGTAGAGAGATGTCATTGTAAACCAAAAGCCATAAACAACATTTAAAAGAAAGAAAAACTATGGCCATGTTAATAATGTCTATTTATTGAGCATATATTATCTTCTAGGCCTTGATGGTAAATGTCAATACTGTTTGGAACACTTTTTTCTTCATTTAAGGGACTACTGGACATATTTTTTTCCTGATTGACATCTAAGCAATTGATTTGTCTTTTATTTATGCACATTGAATCGATTTATTACCCAGCTTCCCTTTTTGTCCTTTGCTAGAAAGCCAAGAGTCTACCTAGAGCAAGTTTATCAGACTGATGGTGCCATTTTTGTATTGATCTCAATAGTGACTCCAAATCCTGCTATTATCTTTATTTATAATATATTTCTAGTTGATGTTCTATTCAGACTGTTGAATCTGCCTTAAATACTTTTTGTACTAAGGTGGAATAATAATAAGATCATGCTTTTACATCTGCCTCCAAAAGAATATTGGATCCAAAAACCATGTAATTTCACTTTACATTAGGTTACACTAAATCTCGTGATCTACAAAGTATTGAAAGTTACATGAATTAGATTCGTGTTTTTAGTTGATTAAAAAATACTTCTTTAATTCTGGAGAAAACCAGAATTAAAAAAGATATATGCACCCCAATATTCACTGCAGCGCTATTTACAATAGCCAGGGCATGGAAGAAACCTAAATGTTTGTCAACAGATGAATGGATAAAGAAGATGTGGTACACACATACTATGGAAAATTATTCAGCCATAAAAGAGAATGAAATAATGTCATTTGCAGCAGCATGCATGGAACTAGAACTGAGTGAAGTAAGCCAGACAGGGAAAGACAAATATCATGACAATTGTCTATATGTGGAATCTGTGGCACAAATGGCACTTATTTACAAAACAGAAATAGAGCCACAGATGTAAAAAATAAACTTATGGTCACCAGGGGAGAAAAGGGGGAAAGGGTAAATTGGGAGATTGGGATTGACATACATACTACAATATATAAAATATATAACTAATAAGGACCTCCTGTATAGCACAGAGAACTCTACTTAATGCTCTGTAATGTCCTATATGGGAAAAGAATCTAAAACAGAGTGGATATACATATATGTATAACTGCACCACTCTGCTATACAGCAGAAATTAATATGACATTGTAAATCAACTATACTCCAATAAAAATGTTTATAAATTCTTTAAATGCTAAATGTCCTGGATGATAGTCTTGGGCAGAGATGATGCTAGGCATTGTGAACTGTTTGTTTATATTCAGGAGCCTCCCCTCCCCCCCTTTCTCTTTCCCCCCACTCAGGGTGTCAGTGACAAAATGGAAAGAACATGTGATGGCAGTGATGGGCCAGGCAGCACTGCCCCCGGTTCAGCTCCCATTGATACTGGCACCTCAAAGCTGGGCCACTTCCTGGGCTTTGCTGAGCCCCAGTTTCTTCATCTCTAACTAGAGAGTAGTCAACAGAGACAGCATAATGCTATATGAATTTGAATAAATACAATAATTTTGTAGCTTTTCTGAAATGCACTATGTTCTCAATAAAAGGTGGACATTGTTACTCTCTGTGTTATGCTTACCCCTGTCTGAGGGGTTGTCCTGAGGGTTCATTGCACAGTGCTTTTCATTTGGACCTGTGCTTCCTATACTCTGGCTCCTACCCTCTTCAAAATATTCATATTTTCCCATTTTTCCCTTATGGTCCTAGTTTCTCCTTAATTAACACAATAATCTATTAAACACTAATCACTAATATGTTATCATCAAAGGCAAGACTTTCTCTTTAATTTCTGGTGAGTATGTCATAGACAAAGAAACACATAAGCGTACCTGGAGTTTCAGGTCAATGTTTTTGGTGGACAGCATCTTTCAGATCACATGATTGTTAGAGACTTTCTGTGAATTTGAGGTTGTAAGTCAGGGGATGCTGTGCTGTGCTTTGCTTAGTTGCTTCAGTCGTGTTCAACCCTTTGTGACCTATGGACTGTAGCCCACCAGGCAACTCTGTCCATGGGATTCTCCAGGCAAGAATATTGGAGTGGGTTGCCCTAACTTTCTCAAGTCAGGAGATGGGCATTTTAAACTCTTTACACCACATTCCTAAAGCAAGGTTGGTAGAATGAAGAAGCTCATCATGTGAGGGACAGCCTTCAAGGTACTGGATACAAATAAGACAGGTTAAAAATTTGGAAAACCGAATCAATGGTAGCTTCAGATACACTTTTTAAAGATATTTTTGGTCCTCAATAACATGATACATCAAAGATCCAAACCAAATAAAAGATATCAAAGCTTTACTAATTGAAACCCCAAAACATAAGATTTGAGATGTGCAATATCATCTAACACATAAAATAAGTCTTAAATTAGGCCCAGTTTGATTCAGACCATCTCATAGGAGGTATAGGGAAAAGTTAGCCTCTTGTGAATGTTCAAGCTGGGGCTAATGAGGCAAAGAGAAAGACTGCCAGCACACATGTATGCCAAAAAGCAACAAGACAGCTGGACAAATTCGAACTCCCCACCAACCTCCAAGAGGGCAAATGCAGAGCAAAAAGATTCTCTGGTCATTTGATCAATATTGGCCTCAAACATCTACATATTCCTCTTAAAAGCTGAGATTCATAGTTCTTGGGTTCTTCCCAGAAAAATAAATGTACTTATGCTGCTTAAAATATGGTGTTTTGCAAAATTCTTCAGGAAAATTGTACTATAAATGCAGTCCTTATTTCATGAGTGTAAGGAAGAATCTTATAGTACTGTCCATAGAAAATTCTTATGTTTGGCCCCCAAATCTAAGGTCTTAGATTTTGGTTTGTCTATAGTAGCATAGTCATGCTTTGACTTTCTTTTAAAATTATCTACTACTTTTAGAGTTTGATTTTTACCTTTCTTGGAAATATACATAAATAAGAGGGTCAAAGATATAACATGAGACCAGAGACAAAGGCTTCTAATGGGTTCTTCTCGGAATGCCAATTGTAACATGCTCTAAAATCTCATCACAATTTCATCTGAGGTCTATGAAGCCCATTTTTAGAGAAACAATTCTGTGAAATGAGTTTAAAGCTGTCATTGCCTCTGTGTTCAGTTGTGTTGGATTCTGCTACCCTGTGGATTGTAGCCCACAAGGCTCCTGCGTCCATGGAATTTTCCAGGCAAGAATATTGGAGTGGGTTGCCATTTCCTTCTCCAGGGGCTCTTCCCAACTCAAAGACTGAACCTGAGTCTCCTGCATTCCAGGAATATACATCAGGGCAGCCTTAAACCTGTCCACCAATATTTTAAATAAATACAAATGTATGCTTAATTTTTTTTCTCCAAAAGGATAACTGGCAATATTGTTCAGGAAAGAGGTGTTCTTCAGTTGTTGTTGGTGGCAATATTGGCATAAACTTTCTAAGGACACATTAACATATGATGAAAAGCCTTAAAAACCTCAATATTGAGACTTCCCTTGTGGTCCAATGATTGGGACTTTGCCTTCCAATGCAGGGGATGTGGGTTCAATCCCTGGCATTTGCCTCATGGCCAAAAAAAAAAAAAAAACCCAAAACACAAACAGAAGCAATACTGTAACAATTTTATAATGACTTAAAATATGGTTCATATAAAAAAGTCCTCAATATCCTTGTATCTATTAATTCATCTTCCAGGAACCTACCCTAAAAAAACAATCATAGATGTGCACAAAAATGTATTACAAAGAAAATCAAGCAGCACTATTTATAAACATGAAAAATTAGAAGGCTGCTGAAATTGGGAATCATTTCTTCTCTTGGTAAGATCACTTTTTTTTTGATAGAAGCACATGGAAATTGCAGGACACTAGCAGACATAGGGGCTTCAAAGTGGCTCAGTGGTAAAGAATCTGCCTGCCAATGCAGGACTCTTAGGAGACGCAGATGTGCTCCCTGGGTTAGGAAGATCCCCTGGCAGCCCACTTCAGTATTCTTGCCTGAAAAATTCCATGAACAGAAGTCTGGCGAGCTACAGTCCATGGGGTCTCAAACACTCAGACATGACTGAGCAACTGAGCACGCATGAATAGACATAGACCCCCTTAAAAACTTTTACTCTTTAAGATGTGATGTACAGCAATATCCAATAACATGGAGTTCATCCCCATTACCCCTGTCCTTGGCCCAGAGTGTGAATCTATCTTATCTTTGTGGTCCTGGGCCCTTGATAGCCTCACCTAGTGATGGAGGTGCCTTGGCAAGGTTGACTGAGGCTTGGCTGGTTCTCCCCAAGCCTGTAGTAGCCACTGTTAGGGGCAAAGTGAGGATGATTTGATTCCTTTACTGAGGCTATTGCTTTTCCTTAAACAGAAAGTAAGGGAAGGTCTCTTATCTGATTTGGGATATCCAAAGGAAGATTTCCCCTTGTTTTATTACAAAATTTAAAAGTAAGCAATCACGTGGCCAAGCAAGCTTTTTTCACCAAAGAGGAACATTTAAGCATGGGATTTGCAGACATTATCTGACTTCAAGGCATTTATGTAAGCTATCTCTCGCATGATGTACATGATCTATGCAAATCATGCTTGAGAATATTAGAAATTGTCTTAGCTTATTCAACCCACATGCCTCTTATAGAAAGGCAGAGTAAAATACATGGCAGTGGAGGGGGTTTTCAAAAAAGTCTCCCATAATAAACCAATAGTCAACAAATGATTAAATAAAAGCATTATGATATGGCTATGCCACAGAATATTATGCAGCCATTAATACTATGCAGTCACACTATTTAGAGTAGTTAAGTAGCCAAGACATTGAAGCAACCTAATGAATGAAGGGTCCATCCATAGACGAACGGATAAAGAAGATTTGGTATATATACACCCATATACACACAATGCAATATTACTCAGCTGTAAAAAAGAATGAAATCTTCCTGTTTGCAACAACATGGGTGGACCTAGAGACTATTATACTTTGTGAAGTCGGAGAAAGACAAATACTATATGATATCACTTACATGTGGACTCCAAAAAATAATGCATATGTATCACGTACAAATCAAAAACAGATTCACAGACATAGAAAATAAACATATGATTACCAGAGTGGGAAGTGAGCAAGGATTTACTGTATAACACAGGAAATGATACTCAATATCGTATAATAACCTATAATGGAAAATAATCTTGAAAAAATATATATCTGACTAAATTCTTTGCTATACACCTGAAACGAACACAATATTATAAATCAACTACACTTCAATAAAAAAAATACTGTGCCATTGAAGAAAATATATTAGAAAGTGCTCACATGTGACAAACAGATTACAAGCTAGTGTGTGCAATGCAATTCTAACCCTGCCCAGAAGAAAATGAGAAAAAAAAAAAACACTGGACATATCTATGTCACAATATGAGCATTTGGTGGTGTTGTAAGTGATGGTTTTATTTTTTTCCTGGTGTTTTTCTGTACTTTAAAAAATTCCCATCCGTATCATACTACTTGTATTCAGAGAACAATTAGTTATAAAAACTTTTTATGTGTCTCCTCAGTAATTATTTATTAAGCACCTATCATGTGCCATATATTATGATAAATTGAGGACACAATAGTCAACACAAGACAATTTGTTTACTATCAGAGCTTATTTCTGGTGGGGTGAGGGCACAGAAAACAAACCAATGGGCAAATGAGATATATAATATGTCAGATGATAATATATGTTTTTTGGGGAAAAAAGAAAACCAAGGAAGGGAGCTAGGCATGCTATGAACTGGAAGGGAGTGCAGCTTTAAGTAAGACAAGGCTCTATGCTGTGTAAGTGTGTATACATTTCAACTGACTTATTTGATTTTTATTTTTTTAATTAATTAATTTATTTTTTCCTTTACATTATCGTGTTGGTTTTGCCATACATTGACATGAATCTGCCATGGGTTTACATGTGTTCCCCTTCCATAACCCCCCTCCCGCCTCCCTCCCCATTGCTGGTGGCCACAGGTGGTTTCAAAAAATAAGTCATTATTAAGCTGAGAGTAACTCGGGCATCACTGTATAATCACAGAACAGGTAGTGTTTCTGGTGCACATGGGAAGCAGCTTAGATGGGGACCAAAGGGCCCAGAGAGCCAACGGGCACCAGTCAATGTCTTGAAATGAAGCTGGCCAGTCCAATTCTGATTATACAAAGTACCATTCCAATTAAAATCTCTGCCCAAGGACTTGTGACCAGAGCAGAAAACTACACTGCAGCATATATCTCCTGATAAAGATAGGCAGACAGATAGATAAGTGACAGAGCAGTCACGCGTGCATGCGGGCTCAGTTGAGTTTGAACTTCTTTTGACTCCATGGACTGTAGTCCACCAGGCTCCTCTGTCCATGGGATTTTCCAGGCAAGAATACTGGGTTGGGTTGCCATTTCTTCCTCCAGGGCACCTTCACAGCCCAGGGATTGAACCGGTGTCCTTTGTGTCTCCTGCACTGGCAGATGGATTCTTTACAACTGCACCACTGGGAATTTCCCACCATTCACAATATCTGTTTTCCCTAGGAAAATGTGATGGCCTCCTTTCCTTTCTTTTCCCAGTCTGTCCCTGTCCCAAGCGGGCATCCAGAAGTGTGCCACGTGGACAACAAAGTCTGAGGGGAGGTCGTGCCAGTCTGGAAGGCAGAGTACTCTTCCCTGCCAGAGTGGAGTGCTGAGCCAGTCGGCATCAAGAAGGTTGTTTGGAATCTGGACAGTTTCCCCAGCTCCTCGGGAGAGAAACATGCATATAGCGCAATGTTCCTGTTTGCTTAGAAGCTGTCTTAGTCCTTTTGGGGCTGCTGTAACAAAATATCACAGACTGGGTGGCTTATAAACAACAAACATTTATAAACATTTATTTCTCACAGTTCTGGAGCCTGGAAGACCGAGATCAGGGTGCCAGCATGGCAGGGTGACAGCCTTCTTCCCAACTGCAGACTGCCAACTTCTCACTGGGTCCTCACTTTGTGGAAGGGGGCTAGGGAGCTCTGGGGGATCGCTTTTATAAGGGCACTAGTCCTGTTCCCGAGGGCTCCACCCTTAATGACCTAATCACCTCCTAAATGCCCCAATTCCTAACATCATTACTTTGGGCATTAGAATTTTAACATATGAATTTTGTGTGTGGGAGGGAAGGTGGCAGGGGCAAGGGGTGTCGCAAAAATTCATACCACTGCAGATGTCTTCCTGAATTCCAGAATAATGGGCATATTAAACAAAAGCACAAAGTGCATTTCAAGCCCCAATATATATTATTTGTGCTAATCTACCAGATTGGATATTTAGAGATTGACCAGTGAAAAATAACTTACTTGGCTTGAAGAATTTTGATAAGTGACTTAGAATTGTCTGCTCCATCTGTAAAGCTATAAGTGATTTTAAAATTGTGTTTAAGTCTCTGGGTTCTCCCCATTTCTAGCCCAGATACAGCATGCCTGGGATAAAATAGGTACTTGATAAATGATGTCTGTGATCAAGAGGATGACAGGATGGCAATGATTAGAAGGATATTGACAAACAGATACGTGATAGAGCATAACAATACTTCAGTGATGTTTTACCTTTCCCAGAGGCATTAAGAGGGTTTCCCATGTAGCTCAGCTGGTAAAGAATCTGCCTGCAATGCAGGAGACCTGGATTCCATTCCTGGGTTGTGAAGATACTCTGGAGAAGGGAACAGCTATCCACTCTAGTAATCTGGCCTGGAGAATTCATGGACTGTATAGTCCAAGGGGTTGCAAAGAGTCAGACACCGCTGAGCAACTTTCACTTTCAGAGACATTAAGAAGATAGGCAAAGAGAAATACTTCCCTGGTGGCTCAGAGATAAAGAATCTGGCTGCAATGCAGGATACCTGGGTTCGATCCTTTGGTCAGGAAGATCCCCTGGAGAAGGAAGTGACAACCCACTCCAGTATTCTTGTCTGGGAAACCCTATGGACAGAAGAGCCTGGCAAAGGAACCCACGGGGGTCACAAAGAGTAAGACACAACTGAGCAACTAAACAACACTGCAAACAGAAGATATATGCAAAGATATACAAAGAGAAGATATGCAGAATAATGGTGTAACTTGAGGCCCTGGCATTTTAAGATGGGTAGCAGACTGGCTCTAAGTCTTCCAAACTTGTCCCATGGTCACCTACAAACTCTGATTCTGTGTCAGCCTAGCATGGATTTCATCATCTTGATATCCTCTATGCCCTCAAGGGCAGAAACTTTTAGAAAGCATCTCTCTGCCTACTTGGCCAGGTGGGTAAAAGAAGCTTCACCCCTCTTTCGAGCAAGGAGCACAGAAAGCTAGCTTTCCTCTACAACACTGGTGCTTTATCACTGCCAGCCTCAGGTCAGGAAGGGCAGGATAGAGGAATGGGATAATCAAATCCTAGATCTTTTAAGGGACATCAAGACTATTGAATCCAAGCCTTCGGACTGATATTCCAGTGGCTTTTACTACACATTAATGATGAAAGAGAAATGGATTCAGCATCAGTTCCACATTAATTATCTTTGGCCCTTTGGCTCCCTGTACTGTGTCAGGAGTTCTGAGATCCTCAAACTGTCTTCTGCTGGATATAAAAAGAAAAATACAGAAAAATACAGCAAAATACAGCAAGTGGGATAATAGCATTTGTCAGTTTCATTTACAGTTCGTTTAGCTTGGCTGAATTAATGAGTACCTATTAGGCAGACTTGCAAGGATGCCGTTACACGTTCTGAAAGACTACCGTACAATTAAATATCACTGTGGTAGAATCATAAGTAGCAGAAGCAGAAAAAAACCCTCAAGTTACTCAGATTGGCATTTTTTTTCTCAGAGCAGCTACTTTTTATCTGTCTAGAACATTCCTGGTATCAGGCAAAGAGCAGGAACTTATGGGGCAACTCTTATGTGCATATCATTGCACGGAGCACACAGGACTCTCTCTGAGACATGTGTTTGCTTTCCCCTCATCAACTTATCAGTGGCTTTTGGGGGGCACTTCCTATCTACTCTCCTCATGTGTAGTTTTTCCACTATGTACTATGTGGGAAAACACCATGTTTGGATTATTAGCTATCCAAATACCGTATTTGGATTATTAGCTTAAGTGGGCATACTCCCATGCATTTTACAGCTCTGTATTTCCAAGATATTTTGCTTAGTGTTTCAAATTTGGTAAGGTACTCAATAAACAGCTTTGAATTAAAAATACCAAGACAAAAAAAGAAAAGAAGCTTTGCTGATTATAAAAGCCTATAGTAGCTTCTAACAATAAGCAATAGCTTTAACTTTTTGAAAGCTTTTCCCATGTGTCAGGTCTGGCACAATGCTTGGCACTTTAAATATATTTCTTCATTTAATCTTGTCCCCATCTGAAGAGGACAAGGTTTAGCCTTACTGAGGTTAAGTCAATATCAGCTTAATAGTACATAGTCATACTCAGGATTTAATTACAGGTGCAACTCTCAATTCTATGGTCCTAATCTTTATATCATATATTCCTGTGATCTTCACCTTTATACCATACATTCCTATCATTTATATTGGCTGTTGATTAAAAAAAGAAAAACTCAGTAAGCAGAATTGAAAAAAAATAATAGTTGTTGACATTTTAGTATTAGTGCTTCAATGTTATCACTATGATATCCCATATGCCAGAATTAATTGTTAAAATGGCTAAACGCTCAGGGGCAAAGATCAAAGTCATGCACTGAAGGGAGTTGGAAGAACTCTGCTTTAGCTTTGAATTCCCTACTACCAAAGTCTGACAAACAGCATCATTTCAGGTATTCAAGGCTGATTTAGATGGAGTGAAACAGGAGTCCTGTTTCTTTTCCCTGTGTACTATGGAGCTTAGGAGAGGGAGAAAATTTTATCATATGAGATTATCAATCACAAAGAGATCTATAGCTCTTCTGGGTAACTGGTAATATTCTATTAAATACAGAAAAATGTTGAAGCATTATTACATCTCAACTTTACTACTATATGCATTTGTTGAGTATCTGTGAAGGTTTAGAAGTATGCCTAGGCACTTGGAATGTAAGGTGGAATAGAAAGCTGTGCCTACCTTTAAGGTTCTGACTGTAGGAGGAAACCAGTTCCAGTTATGGGGAACAGGGAGGCCAATGAACATCCATATGTCAGTGTAATTTGCTCAGTTCTTCCTTGTCGTTCTAGACCATTAACCGCTAAAGGTTTATTTAGCATTTTGAATAATGACATTGGTGGAATATGATATTAGTAGTAAGTCATTTGTCAGTCCTGCCTGTTTGTAAGACTTCTCATATTTTTAGAAAAATCTCTGTGAAAAAATTTAGCACTATGATATTTAACTAAGTCATGATTTTAGATAATTTGACAACGGATAGCCTGAAGTTTATCTTTGATAGATTTGCATTATCTACCATTTACTAGGCTAATTAAGTTGGACAAGATTGAAAAGAAAATGCTTAAATGACTTTTGAAAATAGTTTTAAAGTACTCAAGTACCCTAAAAGCTACCATTTATATATCAATATTTAGCTGAAAATTATAATGATAATAATCATTACCTATTCATGAAAGGTAAAAGTAAGATCATGGCATCTGGTCCCATCACTTCATGGGAAATAGATAGAGAAACAGTGGAAGCAGTGGCAGACTTTATTTTTTTTTGGGCTCCAAAATCACTGCAGACGGTGATTGCAGCCATGAAATTAAAAGACGCTTAGTCCTTGGAAGGAAAGTTATGACCAACCTAGATAGCATATTTGGATGGTGAAGAAAGCTGAGCACCAGAGAATTGATGCTTTTGAACTGTGGTGTTGGAGAAGACTCTTGAGAGTCCCTTGGACTGCAAGGAGATCCAACCAGTCCATCCTAAAGGAGATCAGTCCTGGGTGTTCATTGGCAGGACTGATGTTGAAGCTGAAACTCCAATACTTTCGCCACATCATGCGAAGCGTTGACTCATTGGAAAAGACTCTGATGCTGAGAAGGATTAGTGGCAGGAGAAGAAGGGGAAGACAGAGGATGAGATGGCTGGATGGCATCACCGACTCGATGAACATGGGTTTGGGTAGACTCCATTAGTTGGTGATGGACAGGGAGGCCTGGCATGTTACGATTCATGGGGTCTCAAAGAGTCAGACACAACTGAGTGACTGAACTGAACTGAAGTGATTCATGAAAGAAACTTCTCTACTGATGTTTATTTGGTACCTTAGCGATAAGCCTCTTTGTATCATTATGGATATTTATGATAGTTAGGATTCTTTTGGTTTTAAGTGACACAAACAAACAAAATTAGCTTAGAAAGGATGGTTTTGTCACTCTTTTTGCTGGAAGAATAAGAGTTCAGCTGGGTTCCTAGAATAACTGGAACCAAGAAGAGAATGAATGACCACAGGGCTGTCTCTCCTGCCTTTGGCAGTCTTCCCATACATTGGACAACACCGTGTCTGTCCTGAGTGACAGGGCCCCCATTTAAATTCATCGACCACCTCAGGAAAACTACGACAACTTCACTGTGTATGGTCTTGAATATTTAAATCTGGTGAAAACTTTCGTTGTTGCAACATGGATCAGATGTCCATTCTTGGACATAGCAGTTATGACAAAGGGAGACAGAGTACTATGGTTGGTTCACCTTGAGCAACTCAAGTGAAGATTAATTGCTATGACGTAAGAATAGACTAAATGGCCTTTTCATGAAGATGGTGCCGAAGGCGAAGAAGGAAGCCCCTGCCCCTCCTAAAGCTGAAGCCAAAGCAAAGGCTTTAAAGGCCAAGAAAGCAGTGTTAAAAGGTGTCCACAGCCACAAAAAAAAGAAGATCCGGACGTCACCCACCTTCCGGCGGCCCAAAACCCTGCGGCTCAGGAGGCAGCCCAAATATCCTCGGAAGAGCGCCCCTAGGAGAAACAAACTTGACCACTATGCCATCATCAAATTCCCCCTCACCACCGAGTCAGCCATGAAGAAAATAGAAGACAACAACACACTAGTATTCATTGTGGATGTCAAGGCCAACAAGCACCAGATTAAACAGGCTGTGAAGAAGCTCTATGACATTGACGTGGCCAAGGTCAATACTCTGATCAGGCCTGATGGAGAGAAGAAGGCATATGTTCGACTGGCTCCTGACTATGATGCTTTGGATGTTGCCAACAAAATTGGGATCATCTAAACTGAGTCCAGCTGGCTAATTCCAAATATAAAAGTTTTCACTATGTAAAAAAAAAAAAGAATAGACTAAATGTTTTTAAAAGAGAATTTAAGATATATAATCAAATGGAAAAGCATATCATGTTCATCTCAAGGAACTCTCAGTGATAAAAATTGTTCATTCATTCAACAAATATTAACAGAGGATCTCTTCTGTGCCAAACAATTTATTAAGCAACAATAATTCTCCAAATAGTGATAATTTCACTGCAATTCCAATTAAAATCCCAGATGAATGTTTTAAAGACATTGATAAGCTGATTATAAAGTTATAAGGAAGCAAATGTATAAAAGAATAGTTTAAACATTTGTTGAAGATGGCATTTTCAGTATATGCAAATGTCATGTATGACACAGCTACATTAGGTGAGGGAAGTACGCATATATGACAAAGTTTCTACATGTTATTTGAAGTGGTAAAATATTGCTTCTAAGTAAATCACGAAAAGTTAAGCAAAGAAATATAGTGAAAATACAAAGGATAAATTTAAATGGAATATAAAAACTTTCAGCAGATGGATGAGAAACTGAGAAAAAAAGTCAGAAAACAAACAATAAAGTGTCACACTTAAATAAAAAGATATAAATAGTTGCACTAAATGAAATGGTAAAAATGCACCAATTAAAAGAGATTGTCAGAGTGAATTAAAAAAAAAATATGACCTGACTATTCACTGGCTTTAAGGAACATCCTTTGGTATAACGCTATTTGGATATAATAATTCATGGTCAAAGGATAAAAAAATACATTTTGAAACACTAGTTAGAAGAAAATTGGTGTGAACCTATTTAGATAGATAAATGCACCAGAGATAAAGAAAAAGGTGATACAATGAAAAAATGGTCAATTCACTGGGAAGACAGAACAGTCTTAATTATGTGTGCATCTGGCATCAGTTCATCAAAATGGATGAACAAAAACTAATAGAACTGAAAAGAAAAGAAAAATAAACAAACCCACATCTATATTTGGAAATTACAGTACTCCCTTCTCAGTGATCAACAGAACTAATAAACATAGCATCAGTGAAGCAAAAGCAATACTGAATGCCAGCATCAAATAACTGGATTTAGTTGATATTCACCCAACAATAGCTGATCAGGCATTCTTTTAAAGTATATATGGAGCATTCACCAAGAGAGATCATAATCCTAACAAATTAAAAGTATTCAACATTATACAAAGTGAATTCACTGACCATGATGAAAGCAAACTAGAGACCAATAGTATAAAGGTAAAAGAAACTCTGTAGCTACTAGACATTAAACAAAACACATTTAAGTAATTCACCAATCAAAGAGGAAGTCAAGGAAAATTAGAAAATATCTAATTAAACAATTATATAACAATTTAAAAATATGGAATTAAAAATAAAAATTAAAAGCATCAGAATGTGAGATGTAGCTAAAAGGGAAATTTATAGAATTAAACATTTATAACATTTTTAAACAAAACTGGTTTCAACTCAATAATCTTCAGCTTTTTCCTGTATAAACTAGAAAATAAGAACAAAACAAATTCAAAGCAAGTAGAAGGAAGGAAATAATAATGACTAGAAATGCAATCAATGAATAGAAAACAGTAAACTCTCAAATAGAGAAAATCTCTTTGAACCAAAAACTATTTCTGTGAAAAGGTCAACATAATTGATAAATGTCTAAAAAAATGACAAAGGAGAAAAGAGAGAAAATGCAAGTTACCAATGTCAGGAATAAAAGAAGGAATATCACTCTGTCCTACAGAGTTAAAAGGATAATATGAATATTATGAACAACTATATGTTTATAAATTGAACAAATTAAATAGAATGGATCAATTTTCTCAAAAAATCTCAAACTACTAAAAGTTACCCAAGATGAGATAGGTAGCCTGATTGGTCCTATAACTATTAAAGAAATTGAATTTTTAGCTCAAGACTTTCTGAAAAAGAAATCCCCAGGTCCAGATGATTTCACTTGCAAATTTTATCAACACTAAAAAATGAATAACATCTGTTCTACATATTCTATTCCAGAAAATAGAAGAATGAACACTTCCCAACTCATTTTAGGAGGACCACATTGCATGATACCAAAATGATAGAAATTTCAAAGAGAGAGAGAGAAACTATGTATCAATATTTTTGAAAACATAGACCAAAAAAAATCATAGATTTTTTCAATAACCATACACAAAAAATCATAGATAAATATTAATCTTGCCAATAAAGATAATAATCTTACCAATAAAATATTATCAATTTAACTCCAACAATATGTTAAAAGATACTCTATGACCAAGGGATTTATCCGCAAATATAAAGCTGGCCCAATATTTGAAAATCTGTCAATATAATTCACATATTAACGCCAATAATGAAAGATTGAATATATTGTTTCAGTAGCTCTAAAAACAAAAACAAACTCTGGTATGAGTCTAACAAAACATATGTATAACCAATGTAATGAGAACTACAAAATGCTGATGAAAGAAAAGAAAATTTAAACCTTAATAAAAAATAAACTACACTGTTTTCAAGGGTTGGATGACTCAAGATATGAAAGATGTCAATACTCCTCATTCTAATCTACAGCAGACAGTTTGGGGGATATAGACAAGTCAATTCCAAAAGTTATATGTAAAGTCAAAGGAATTAGAATAGTCAAAATCATTTTGAGGAGGGGAAAATAAAGTAATCACTATTTGATTTTAATATGTACTATAAAGCTGTCATTCAAGACAGTGTGGTACTGCTGAAGAGTTAAACACATTGATTAATAAAACAGAATAGAGTCTAGAAATAGATCTATGAAATTATGGCTAATTGAGTTTGATAAATGTTCAAAGGCAATTCAGTGGAGAAAGAAGTTTTTACAACAAAAAGTGTCAGAAAAATTGGACATCTAAATCCAGAAAAATGAAACTTGATCTTGACCTTGTAACTTACAGAAAAATTAACTGAAAAACAATGCATAGATTTAAATGTAAAGAATAAAGTTATAAGCCTTTTAGAAGAAAACATAGGAGAAAATCTTTGTAGACAGGACTAAGAAAAGATTTCTTAGGTTATGACAACAAAAGCACAATCCATGAACAAAAAATTAGAAAATTTAAATTTTCCTTATAAAAATGTAAAGCTTCTGCTTATATACTCACAGAAATCATACATATAAAAATATGAATATTGATCATTCTTCTGGTCATAAACACCCCAAACTTGAAACAACCCACATGAAACTTCAGTAGGTAAACAGGTAAACTATGGTTATATCCTCACCATGGACTACTATCCAGTAATGAAAAAGAAAGAACTATTGATACATGCAAGACCTTACGTGAATTTCAGATACCTTATGCACAGTGAAAGTAATCTCAAAATGTTGCAGAGTCTATGAGTTTAAGCAAGCATGAAGAATTGACACTTTTTCCACTGTTGGCAGGAGTGAAAATTGTTGGTACCCTTTTGGAAAATAATTTGGCAGTTTCGATCAAAATTTTTAAAAAATGCCCCTTGACCCAACAATTTCATTCTTAGGAATCTCTACTTAAGAAATACTTAAACAAATACATAAACATGTGTGTCAAAGGATTATATGGTGATATTGTTTGTATTAGTTGAAAATTATAAAGAAAATAAAAGTTTATGATAAGAGGTTTAATGAATTATGGTAATACATATCAAGGAATATTATTCAGCCATTAAAAAAGAGATAAATCAGTATGCATTGACATGGAAACACTTCCTAACAGATTGCAACCTGAGAAGCAAGTAACAGAGCAATATGTATAACTTGATGGTAATTTATTAAAAAACAACACAATTATAAACATATCATACATGTGTATACATAAAGGTTTATATGCACACATAGATATGCATATATATTTCCATATATATATATATATATTACACACTTACATATATAAATTTGAAAATGCAGGAAAAATGGTCTGGAAGGATGTTTATTAAGTTTATGTCTATCATTTCCTCTGTAGTAGATAACTGGAGTAGGAATGGGCAGTGTGAATGAAGCAGTATCAATGTTCTAACAGAAAATTACTTCAACTTAATTTTTTTAAATTAATTAAGTGAGCTTAAGTTAGAATAATTTGAGGAAGGTTTAACAATATACTAAGATATACATTCGCTGTCTGGGGACTTCAGGGTCCATATGGTGCCCAGTGGTTAGGAACAGCAGGACTGCCATCATCATTAGATCTGAAGGGGCAAGAGAAGACTGTAGTTACTGGAACCCAGTAGGGGAGCGTGGCAGGTTGGGGGGGCTGTTTTAAGAGAAACTATGGTGGTCAAGGGATACAGTCTATGAGGACCACTTGGGCAAGGTGCCCGGGGAATAAACACTCTGACCAATTGCATGTTCCTCCCTCTTTACCTTCTCCTCCAGAGTTCCTCAGGAGCTAAACCCTCCCAGAAGTCAGAGGTAAGGGATCCTTTAGTATAGCCCATACAGGGCAGAGATCAGGTGAAAAGGGGTGGAAACTGGGTCTGGAGGGCAAGTGGAAAGCCTCCTGCACAGGCATTTTCATGCCTTATTCTGCATTCTTCTGTGTTGTGTGAATCATTAACAATAAAATATATTACAGGTGCACTTTTTCATGTAAAAAAAATAGTGCCAATTTCCCATCTATCTTTGGAGCATGAGCCCCCAGCTCTCAATCTATAGCATCCTCAGCCAGTGGGTACAAGAAATTTACAGTTTCCCACCCACCATGAGAATCCAAAGAGTTCAGACTGAGTGGGGTGTGGCAGACACTTTTGTGGTCCAACCAAAATCAACTACTCTTTTGTCCTTCTTGATGAACCCTGGTATTTCAGGCATCCTCTAATCTCCTGTGTAGCCACAGGATGCGTTAGGGCAAGCTGCCTGTCCACAAAGGAGTCTGATTGGTCTAAGGGTGATGATCCCAGTTCCTTTCCCAGTGATGGAGAATAGGTAGGTGACCCAACTGGTCAAAAAGGAAAGAGAGGAAGCTTGGTGAAGTCTTTCTCACTCTTAGGGAGCTGAAGAGTCAGACAGGATCTGTTCTCCTCTGACTTAGTCATGTCTGGATATGGTGGATGATTCTATTAAAGTCAGCTTGTCTCCAACACAGGATAGCAGAGCTCAGAGACAGAATGACTGGGTTCTTGACCAGATCTGTCAGTCTGGGGATCTCCCTATTTAAGAATGCATTGTTTCAGCAAAGGATATCTGTGTCTTGGCAATGTATGAGAGGAAAAACTATTGCTCTTTACCATCATAGATTCTCTGATGGGACTTTGCAAATCAGACTGACAAAAGATAGATTACCAGTAGAAAAGACTAATAGAAATTTATTAACACATGCATCATACAGTCACATGGGAGAACTCAATAATGAGCACCTGAAAGGGTAGCTAGAACTTGGGCTTTAGCATTTGGGCAAAGAGCAATATGTTTATAGATAAATGGCAAGACAACAGATGAGGGCTTTGAGCTTCTAAAGATGGCAAATTGTAGGAAGGTAAATACATGGGAGAAATATCAATAACCTCAGATATGCAGATGACACCACTCTTATGGCAGAAAGTGAAGGAGAACTAAAGAGCCTCTTGATGAATGTGAAAGAGGAGAGTGAAAAAATTGGCTTAAAGCTCAAAATTCAGAAAACTAAATCATGGCTTTGGGTTCCATCACTTCATGGCAAATAGATGGGGAAACAGTGGCAGACTTTATTTTTGGGGGCTCCAAAATCACCGCAGATAGTGGCTGCAGCCATGAAATCAAAAGACACTTACTCTTTGGAAGGAAAATTATGACCAACCTAGACAGCATATTAAAAAGCAGACATTTGCCAACAAAGGTCCATCTAGTCAAGGCTATGGTTTTTCTAGTAGTCATGTATGGATGTGAGAGTTGAGCTATAAAGAAAGCTGAGTACTGAAGAATTGTTGCTGTTGAACTGTGGTATTGGAGAAGACTCTTGAGAGTCCCTTGGACTGCAAGGAGATCCAACCAGTGCATCCTAAAGGAGATCAGTCCTGGGTGTTCATTGGGAGGACTGATGCTGAAGCTGAAACTGAAACTCCAATACTTTGGCCGCCTGATGTGAAGAACTGACTCATTTGAAAAGACCCTGATTCTGGGAAAGATTGAAGGCGGGAGGAGAAGGGGACGACAGAGGATGAGATGGTTGGAGGGCATCACCAACTCAATGGACATGAGTTTGGGTAAACTCCGGGAGTTGGTGATGAACAGGGAAGCCTGGCATACTGCAGTCCATGGGGTGGCAAAGAGTCGAACATGACTGAGTGATTGAACTGAACTAAAATGCACAGAGATCTGATGGAGGATAAGGCTTAATTGGTATGGTTTGTGTAGACTACTGTTTTCTCAATGCAATTCTGTCTCTAGTGATGGGTTTTTATCCCCTTCCTGGTGTTGAAAGTTGCAGTGGACAGTTTCACAAGGAGAATTTATGTCCTGATTTCAGGCAGATGGAGCAAAGCAGATAGGTACAGACAGCTATCCTGTATCTGCTTTTTCTCACCAGACTCCTCTGTCCATGAGAGTCTCCAGGCAAGAATACTGGAGTGGATAGCCATTCACCCCTCCAGGTGGATGAAGGTGGATGGGAAATCTCCTGCTCCTTCCATTTCCTGTCTCTATCATCTCCAAACTCCGTATCTACTGGGGCATGCTTACTGGTGATCAGGGAAGTAGTGGTGTTAGTTGCTCAATTATGTCTGACTCTTTGCAACCCCAAGGACTGTAGTCCACCAGGTTCCTCTGTCAATGGAATTCTCCAGGCAAGAATGCTGGAGTGGGTTGCCATTTCCTTCTCCAGGGATCAAACTTGTGTCTTCTGCATTGCAGGTGGATTCTTTACCATTTGAGCCATGAAGGAGATCAGTGTTTAAAAGACACTTGTTTTAAAAGACACTTCCTTTAGAGGAATGCTACCTCTTAGACTTTTTCATCCAGCCTTATGCAGCAAGCTTGCCTAGTTTGGGATTTGGGAAGTAGACTGGCTGTTTCTCTAATTTGTGTGTGTGTGTGTATGTGTGTGCCAAGACTGCATGTTCTGGTCCCCAGGGACTGGATGGCAGTAAGATCTGGTCTTCAAGCAGAAGGAAAAGACCCATTAAGCTTAACTGAGATTATATAATACATTGTAGTCCAAATTACTACAGCATCCAGATACTAATCCAGCTAACAATGAAGTGGTCTTCACTTCTGTTGCTACTGTTCTGTGTATAAATGTGTCCCTGAAAATCATTATCTGTCTAATCTCACCAATAAAGTAAAAGAAATTGAGTCTCTAAACCAGCTGTGACCTGCCCAAGATCACACAACGGGTAATAATAGAACTTCACTTGCCTCTCAGGGTTTCTGAGCTTCAGTCACCACACCCGATCATCAATACTTTTCTGAAAGAAGGTTCACTTCTAGCCACACTCTTATTCTTGTCAATAATAAGTGATGGGAGGGTCTCACCCTGCCGTGCGCAGATTTCCTATTATCACTTGCTTTCTATGTGGGCCTCTTTGTAATTCTTCTCTCCTGTGATCAGAACAAAGAATAAAGCTACTATAGCATCTTTCCTAAAGTAGGACATGTCCAGAACTGTTGTTCGACCTCTGTGTTCAGAGGGAACCTGGACTACAGGGAGTTTTCAGCAGCCTTGAGGGACTATCAGAATGAACGTGTTTAAAAAGCCTGGTTCCGCAGTGGGGAATTTTATCTTTTATTTTCTCCCATGACTTATTCTGCCTCATTTATCACTGAGACAAAAGTATTTTTCTTTTTCTTTGGTGAATCTATTCTAAGTATCATGAAAATAGGTGGCACAGCAACAGTATTTCACTAACTCAACTTCACCCTCCTGCTCTTTACCTTGAGAACTCGGCTTGTCTATGTTACTGATTTCAAGTGACTTTTTAACAGACTCTAGGAAAAATTTTTGATGTCAATCAAGAGAAGCAACCTTTCTTCACTGAATGATAATAGAATTTAGTTCTTCTTATTTGCTTGGAATTTCAGCACAAATCATAAGCATTTTTCTCCTTTTACCAGAAATAATGGCCTTGTGTTTATAATAAAAACAAAATGTATGTGTTGCAATACAGGTTTTAAAAGCTGAAGCTGAAATATGCTTTCTTCTATTGGTGATATTATTTTTTACTACCTTTCTCTATATTTTTACAAAATCACATGATATAGCCATCTGACTCATGAGAAGAATAATAGAAGTGGAAAACTGCCATTTTTCTCAAGAAATCTCTCTTTCTTCCCACAGTCATAAAGAAGACCATTTGACTTTTATTACTATGGTTTCCAAAACACCCATGCAGAACCCTCTGAATGCCTGCAGAGCATCCTCATTGCCATTGAGTTGGGTGAACTCAGGTTATACATAAGTATCAAAGTGAGTGATCCACATAATCAGTATTTGTGACCCCACAACTAATCCCTCAAGCGATCTGAGGTTTCCATCCTAATTTCCCTTTTCCTGAATCCCTGAGCTGCTGAATGCAAAGACTCCACAGTGGTGTTTTCAGTGTTTGTGTGGCAGGGCATTGGTAGGTCAAGAGCTAAAGGAAAAGCTGCAACCATTGGCCTGGGGGCACAGATGAGAACGTGGTACCCAGGCACTAATGTGAAAGCCAAAGGTCTTTACGCTTATTTCAAGTTCATCAGCATTCTGGTTTCTGAGCCAGGCCCGAGAACAGGAGAATTATGTGCATAATGAGGGGATGACTCATCTGATGCCTAAATAGTGACTTTGTGTTGTCACACCACTTCTTCATCATGCCATCATGCAATCATCTTTGAAACTCTGTGATGTCATCTTCCTTCCTTGTAAGTCCAAGCCAGATGTAGTTTATCAGACTACTTGTCATGGGTGTGCTTTCAAGAGCCTCATGATGTAAATTGCATTACTTTTGCGATATCAGGTGACAACAGACATTAAATAATGTCAACTACCCTCAGTACCAATCCTGGGAAGTTTTCCCAATATTCTCAGTAGAGGGGATAACAGGTTGAAGGAATGGGATTGCTTTTTAACTTCTCCAAGAGCTGATACCATCAGGGTAACAACATTGAGGCCCTTTCCAACCTCAAGTGAACAACCACAACTGTGGAGAGGGCATTGCTGGTGAGAGAGGTAAGTCTTCCATGGCCGATACCAGTTGCTGACTACCAACAGCCCCTCATGACATGGGCTGTAAGACAGCTCTGACTGTCAGCAAAGGTAAGATACTAGAAAGAAGGAGCCCTGGCAATCATCTCCAAAGGAGCTTGGAATTAAATGGCACTTTAATTGTTACCTTTGCTCCGTAGGTCCAGAAGAGGCACAGCTCAATTCTGGAAAGATCTGGAAGCAGTCATTTGAGAACCAGCTCTACATTAAAATTTTCCATGGATATTCTCCTTTGCAGGGACTAGAGGTAACTCTTTTTTAAGAATGATAAAACAAACACGCAAACAGCTGAATTATCACCAGCTAACTTAAGAGGTGTCTTGGATTGAATTGTGTCCTTCAAAGAAGATACATCGGAGTCTTAACCCCCAAAATCTCAGAATGTGACCTTACCTGGAAGCAGGGTATCTACAGAGATAATAGAGTTAAAATGACATCAGAAGTGTGGATCTTCCTAAGGCTGATTCATGTTGATGTATGGCAGAAGTCAACACTCAACTATATGCAGAAGTCAACTATATGGTAGAAGTCAACACTCAACTATCCCTCAATTAAAAATTAGTAAATTTAAAATTTTAAAAGATGTGGATCCTAATCCAATAGGATGGGTTTCCTTATGCTAAGTCCCTTCAGTTGTGTCCCACTCTTTGTGACCCTATGGACTGTAGCCCTCCAGACTCCTCTGTCCAAGAGATTCGCTAAGCCCTCCAGACTCCCCTTTCCAAGAGGAAATGGGTTGCCATTTCCTCCTCCAGGATCTTCCAGACCCACAGATTGAACCTGCGTCTCTTATGTCTCCTGCATTGGCCGGTGGGTTCTTTACCACTAGCACCACCTGGGAAATCTAATAAAAAGGGGAAATCTGAACCAGAGACATATACACAGGGAGAATGCCAAGTGAAGGTAAAGGTGGAGATCACAGGGCTGCACCTATGAGCCAAAGAATGCCGAAAATTGCCAGAAGCTCGGGGAGAAGCAGGAAACAGATTCTCCCCGACAGCCCTCTGAAGGAGCCAACCCTGCTGACACCTTGATCTTGGACTTCTGGACGGTGACTCTATACATCTTTATGGTTTAAGCCACCAGGTTTGTGGTGCTTTGTGACAGTAGCCCTGGGAAACTAATACAGAGAGGAAGCTAATCATAGAAAAATAGCTCAGTTCTGAACAAGATTAGTTACTGGAGAGATTTCTATTTTCTGACAACATACAATTGTGTGGTATTTGAAAGATAGTCCTTTAAGCCATTTTTCAGGGTCACAATCGGAGTAATTGCGCCACGTTCAAACAGGATACCCAAAGCCAGCCTGTGTGGCATCTTGGCTGGGAGGAATTGAACTGGCAGCCCCAGCCCCACACGATACCGGCGCCTTTGTCCTATACTCATCTCTATAGCTGTTCTTTCCTTCAAGAGTTTACATCTGCTTTACAGATGACAGTGTTTACCTAGCTGGCTTCCTGGGGAAGAAGAAAAGAAATTATTGCAATTTTTCAGTCTTAAGCTAAATTTTGACATGACTGTCACAACCGTAGCAAACAGTTTTATGGTGATAGTGTTATGAGAATTTTCAACCATTGGATGGGAGCCTACAATGGCCATCTCATCCCCACTACCATTTCTCTTTTTGTTTTGAGTGTTCTAACCTCTGCTGGAGGCAAACTGAGAGGCTGAATCATTCAAATGGATGCTCAGTCCAATGGTACCTGCTTTTAGTGGAATGATTCTTTGTTTAATCTGTTTTTATCACAACGAGAGCTGAGACAGTCAGTTAACACAGAGGAAATATTAGAGGCAAGTCTTTTCCATTCAGGTGAGGCACTAGATAACCCATATGCTTTTTTCTCTTTTTTTCCACTTAAACACTAAAGTGAAAGCAGTCTTATTGAGGAAGAAATAAGAAATTGACTTAAGGGAGGGGGGACCCGGAGGGGAAGCATATGTAAACCCATGGTGATATCATGACAATGTATGGCAAAAACAATAATAAAAAATAAAATAAAATAAAAAAAAAAGAAATTGACTTAAAAACAAACAGATACTGCTGATAAGATATCTAGGAGACTGGGAATCTGGTCCACTTTAGTCTCTCATCTTTTTTACCTTCTACTAAAGTACCACCTTTTTTTTTTTTTCCATTCATTTCAGCCTGTTTCCCAATATACCATCTGTTTGCCTCATCTGAGAAAGCTTCCAGACAAAAAAGAAAACAGGGTGACTTAGGAAGCCAAATTAGCTGAAGAGTTCTCCTGGAGATCAAATAGCCCTTGTCCTCTTGCTTTGCCTCTGTGTGCCAGCATTTGAAACATCTCTCCTGTCACCCCCACTTTTGCTGGTTGGGTTTATAAATGTAATGAATGCCCACACAGCCAGAGACAGTCAGCCAGCCTAGAATATGATCTCCACAATTCTGAGGACATAAGCTTCATGTTAGAAACTCAATGTGACTGAAGTTTCTCACGGCAATACCTAGAAAAAGAAGTCTATCTGTGCACAAAGAGGTCACAAAATTGTAAGGGATTGCAAGAATTTCTTAGCAGTCACACTTCCTCCCTCCCCTTTTGGGGGATGGGGGAGAGGAGTGAAGCTTAACAAAGGAGCATTAGACCTTCTCACAAATGCAGTTGTCAGGGTGTGTTCGAAATCTCCAGTCATGGAACTTCCCTGATGGTCCAGTGGCTAAGAATTTTCACTCCCAGTGCAAGGGAAGTGAGTTTGATCCCTGGTCAGGGAACTAGATCTCACATGCCACAACTAAGAATTTGCGTGCCACAACTAAAAGATCTAGCATGCCTCAGGAAGCGCCACAACTAACATCTGGTACAGCCAAATAAATGAACATTTTTTAAAAAAAGAAATCTCCAGTCATTTTAATTCCTACACTTTGCGGATCTTGGTACCTGTTTCATCCACTTGTCTTCCCATCCCTGTGTTTTCATTGTTATCCATCCCACCCTTATCTAAATGGGGTTTTTCATCATTTTATTTCATCTGATGGTAGCAAAATGAATCCATCGTGACTAGGAAACCTCGTTTATGTACTTCCTCGACAGAATGATTTGTTCTCTTAGCCTAACTACCAAGGATTTCATTCATTTACCACTTACAACCCACTCTGCCACTTCTCTCAGAGAAGCACTTGACATTTCTTCCCTCCCACAAAAATCATCTGTCTGCAGACCTAACCATAAATAAATAAAGGAAAGAATCTTTTCTTAAATACCTAAAGTCTAGAATCATGCCCCTGCACCCTGCATTTACACTGCCAGTCATGACACAGCTCTGAATATTCATTTTTGTTTCCCACCAGCTATCAATACAGTCTTTGATTGACAGAGTCCAGCCTCTGGTCTCTGATATCCAGCAGTGACTGGGACTCTCGTGTCTTCTTAGAACTCCTCTGTACGTACTTTTTGGAGAAGGCAATGGCACCCCACTTCAGTACTCTTGCCTGGAAAATCCCATGGAAGGAGGAGTCTGGTGGGCTGCAGTCCATGGGGTCGTTAGGAGTCGGACACGACTGAGTGACTTCACTTTTCACTTTCGTACATTGGAGAAGGAAACGGCAACCCACTCCAGTATTCTTGCCTGAAGAATCCCAGGGACGGGGGACCCTGGTGGGCTGCCGTCTATGGGGTCGCACAGGGTCGGATACGACTGAAGCGACTTAGCAGCAGCAGCAATAAGTACTTTTACAATTTCTATTCTTTTCCGTCTAATTTCTAATCCAAATTTTCTTGTCACAAACGTCTTTTTAGAATATGACCCAGTTGCCTAGTTTTTGTTATACTTTGCATACTTGATCAATGCCTTAAAACATATATCTCCTTTCTTAGAGTCTCTTGTAAATGCATCAAAGAGCATCAGGATTGGGAGGTAAAACTGCTCCCTCTCCATGATTTGTTTGTGAAATGTCCTGGTGTAGATTTAGGATCTTGAAACAGTGTATTGCAATAAAGAGCACACAGAGATACGTTTAACAAACAAAAGTGACAATTATAGAAACAAAGAGAGGATCGGGAGATGCATCCCCGGAGGCTAGGAATTAATTGCAGGTGAGAAGTTACCAGACAGACAGGTTGGCCTTTCCCAGCCCCCAACTTCCATCAGAGCCTAATCTCTCCTTTCTGGCAGTAAATCAAGGCAGAGAGAGGCAAGAAGAGGGGGTTCTTTTTCTCAGAACGTCTTGTTTTGGGTTGAAAAATAAAGAAAATTGCTAATATATTTTGTGTTGCTCATCCATATGGGAGGTGCCTGTGTAACATTTGGATATCTTTTGAAATTTACACATGCTCTTCCTACCTGCTGTGCTCAATTTCAGAATCCACTGCTGTCATTAAGAAAAATAACAACCTTTGTTCTCTCCTCCAGGCACAACATGTTGAACTGGTTCTTGTTTCCAGGAAAAAAAATATTTTTTTAGACTAAGGAAGCCTGACCAAGCCTTCTGTGTCTCTGACTTTTTGTACCTCAGCACTGTGGTTCACTGGGCAAGAGTCCCTTCATGTATTTTAAAGTCCATCATGAAGACATCAGACCACTTTCTATAATGGATGGTTTTCATTCTCAGTGTAATAAAGGCACATTCTTGAGGCAGACATTTCCATCAGAGATGGCAAACATCAGACGTTTCAAAGGCTTAGGTTGCCTGTATATCCAAGCTTTCAAAGCTTAGCAATGTCTCTGGGATTTGAAAGCTGGATCGGAAATCTGGGTTATATATGTTATACTTCTTGACTTAGCCTGAATTTTAAACATTCCATTTTTTCTATCTTTAAACTTACCAGAGAGAGCAGAGTAATAGGAAAACTATATACATCAATAGGAGAACAAAAAGCAAGCTTTATTGCGATGTGCTAAGCATTTTGGTCTTGGAATGTGAAACTTTTCTTTCTTTTGCTTCTTGTTCAAAGTAATAGTAATTTAGACCCCTAGCAATCATTTTTGAACATCACAGATGTGTGGGGGAAGGCACACAGGGTTCAACTGATTGCAGACTAAATGCTGGGCTAAAAGGAATTGGAACGCCTATAAGCTGGTGGGTGGGGGGAGATGTGCTTGGAGAGAGAGAACCAGGCATGGCTTTCTTGACGTAAAAAAAAACCATTTTTTGCCAAAGCCCTTCTGTGATCTAAGCCTGGCCATTATCTTGCCCTTGAACAGATCTCAGTAATCGGTGATCTTCAAGGAAGCAAGGGAATGCAGGAACAAAGGAAAAACAGTCAAGCAGTAGTTCAGTGATGAAACAGAATCCTGGTTTCTCCTCAAGGGACACACATAATAATATACCTTTGAGTTGTGCAGGAACCAAGGCCTGCAGACATGAGGCAAGTGGAATAAGGATGTTGACCTTCATGACTTCAATCAACTAAGGCTTGGACTCTGTTGATCTTTTCCCCAATTCTGTGCTGAATTCTCCTCTGCGCAAGCCCCTTTATGAATATACATGTACCCTTAGAATAAAATTTCCCCAGTTTTGCTGTTCAGTGAGACACTGCTTTGGGAAAGATCTTCAGTGTTTACCATACTTTATTTTCTCCTCCTTCTCTGAAAATATTCACTGGGTTAACTTTTCTTCTTTTAGTTTGAAAGTTAGACATTGTTTTTTCCCTTTGGTCATTCACACACTTGTGCCTAACTGCTCAAGACTTATGCATGTGATGAATTTAATTTCTCAAATGGGTCAGTTAATCTATCCATTTCATCTTTTTCCTGAGCAGGACAAATGCATAAGCACTGTCATTTTCTTTGTTGTCTCTATCAGCACCTCATCTAAGATGTTATCATCTACAACCTCCAGCTGTGGAGTTACGGATGTCTTTTTAATATTTGTGAATTTGTTTTATTTTTTAATGTTTTGATCTTTGCTTTTTTGAGATAATAGATTTTTTTATTGTTTAAATTACTTACAAAGTTTTATAGAAGGAACACATAAGAGTTATCATTCTATTGATGATGACAACTTTGAACAATACTCATAAAACATAACTGTCCTTGAGTAAAATTATGAAAGATAATTGTATAATAATACTGAGACGTATAGAACATAATACAGTTATTGGAGGGCAATTTCTCTACAATATTCTGTTGGCCTCTGCCACACATCAACATGAATCAACCACAATAGATTTTTAAAGTTACAGTAACGCCAGCCCAGGATCGATGCTCGGGACTGGTGCAGCGAGATTTCCCGGGGGGGAGGGAGGAGGGAGGGGGGACCCGGAGGGGAAGCATATGTAAACCCATGGTGATATCATAACAATGTATGGCTAAAACAATAAAAAAAAAAAAAAAAAAAAAGAACCCCCAAGTAGAGGTTCCAAAAAAAAAAAAAAAAAAAGATAGTGGGTTGAGAAATGTTAAAAGTAAAATGTTTAGGTAATGCTTAAAAAAAAAAAAAAAAATAAAGTTACAGTAAGTCCCCCACAAACGAACCTTCAAATTGCAAGCTTTCAAATATGTGAACATGGGTTCACATGTCCAATCATGTAAATTAGTTCATGTGTCTGGTTTCCTTGCAAACAACTTTGTCAATCAGATGTTCACCTGAATCAGGTTGATCTGTTGTTACTCCCCTTCAACATCAGCAATGAGTTGAGTGGACTCCTGATGCTGATAGATCTCCCATAGAGAGCTATGAAACTAGGAACTACCCTAGGTCGTGTGGAGTACACAAAAGAATTGAGATCAAAAGCTCACTCTCAACCTGTTTTCTTCATCCACAGTAATATTTCTCTGTCCAAGATAAATGTTTCTTCTACCTATCTGGTTGTTAAAGCCTTCTTGGCCTCAGAGATTTCTCATCCTTTATGGAAATTTGTAGGATCTTCTTTCTTCTATCCCGTCTGCTATCTACTTTCACAGTCTCACTCTATGTCCTTTGGCACCACTGCATCACCACCAACACATAGTAGGTGCTTCAAAAATACTTGACAAAGAAGTGAAAGGTATAAACTCACAATATCCTCTACATATACTGAGCGTCACCTCAGATGATGTTCAAGTGCTTCAAGCACTAAACTCATAATTTAAAAAATTCGTGAGGAGAAGGATGCTTTTTCATTTTTACCCTGATTTTGCCTATTCCATTGTTCTTTTTCCATTCTAGAAAAAGTCCCCTTCTATTAAGTTACCTTCTGTTTAGAGAAATTCCTTTAGCCTCTCGTTAAGGTAAGTCTTCTGGCAGCACATTCTCTTAGTTATCCTTCGTCTGAAAATGTCTTGATTTCCTCTCTGTTTCTAAAGGACATTTTTGCTAGATAGAGAGTTCAGGGGTGATTGTTCTTTTATTTTAGCACTTAAAAAATGTTGTGCCACTTCTTTCTGGAAGGAAGCAGAATACTTCTCCTCTTACCATATTGCTGGCATAGGTTGGCAGTGGAGTCTCAGCTCTCCTCTGCACCTGGTAGGCTCTGGAAATGAGGCCGGTAGTGTGGCCGTTAGTCTCATCTTGTGCTACCTCATTCCACCTCACTGATGCTAGGTGGAGATGGAGGCCGAGTCACCCCCTGGACCCTGCTGACACTATCCCGGTGTAAGAATAGGGGCATCATTTACTTCCACTGGGTAACCATGGGCGTTTCCCTTTGCCCTCTCCTTGCCTACCTAGATGCCTTAAGATCATTTTGCTACAGTTAGTACATCTACCTGAATGCAAGAGGTGAAACGACACTTTATAGGTCTAATTAAGGAAGCCTGAGCCAAATAGACAAAGCAACTACAAATTAACTTTTCCTATTTCTCTTTCTTTCTCTCAGAGCTAGATCCAGGCAAAATAGCTAAGTAGGTAAAATTTGACCTCAGCACATCTTCTTTATTGTCTTCTGGTATCTCCACACCTTGCTATGAGACATTTAGGCAGCATCCTGGATACTACAGACTATTTCTTTTTCCAAAGAGCTCCATTAAAATGTAGCTACTCTTCTCATCACAAGTTTTTCTGTATTGCTGATTTTTGTAAATCACATCCTATATTAATTTAATAAGATTTTTTATATGTAAAAGTTTCTATTTAGGGATCCATTCCTTCAGGTCCTTGATATATCACTGACTAGCAAATCTGATAAACTAAGAGGTTAAAGGATGCTTATTTTTTAATATATGACTCCTTCTAAGAAACAACTGGGAGGGAGAGAAGGATTTACAATTTTTATTGATTCATTTTATTCTAATATAGTTGCATTTAAATGGAAGCCTTTAGTACTTTAAGCAGAAGCATCCATGGTGAAAACATTTAAGGAACAGAGCAGGTACAGACAGAGGTCCTTGGGGCAAGAGACCTTCAGGAATCTTTAATTAATATATTTATTACTAACAGTGGGTTGACTCATATCTCCTTAATTTGCACAGAGAATCAAGAGCTGTCTGCTAGGTTATAAGTTATATATATATACATATGCATATGTATCTCTCTCTCTCTCTCTCTATATATATATATATATATATATATACTATCTATAAATTAATTATAAATAGCATGTGCATTTCTACTCTTCTGTATTTCATTGATTTGATCTTGTTTCTCAGTTGTTAGAGCTCTTGGATAAAAGCAGTTGCTTTCCCAAGGTGTCATTTTTTTCTTCTGCTCTGCATTTCTGAATGAGTGATTTTAAAATTTGTTCTTCTCAGGTGGCACTAGTGGTAAAGAATCTGCCTGCTAATGCAGAAACCTCAGGGATATATGTTTGATCTTAAGGTTGGGAAGACCCCCTGGAGGAGGAAATGGCAACCCACACCAGTATTCTTGCCTGGAGAATCCCACGGACAGAGGAGCCTGATGGGCTACAGTCCATAGGGTCACACAGGGTCAGATAGGACTGAAATGACTTAGCACTCACACACGTTGTCTTTATTCAGTTGTTGCTATTTGATTATTGGAAATTTATGATTTAGGTTCCACAGAACAAAAATGTTACATTGTCAAGGAAAAAGAATGTCTCTGAAAGAGAACAGACTTGTGGTTGCCAAGGGGGAGGGTGGGTGGGGGAGGGATGGGTTGGGAATCAGCAGATGCAAACTATTATATATACAATGAATAAACCACAAGGTCCTACTGTATAGCACAGGGAACTATATTAAATATCCTGTGATAAGCCATAGGGAAAAGAATATGAAAAAGAAAGTATGTATAACTGAGTCACTTTGTTGTACAGCAGGAATGAACACAACACTGTAAACCAACTATATTTCAATGAAATAAGTTTTTTAAAATGTCTTTGATACATCAAGTTTATGTAACTTTTCCCCCCCTGCCATGATGGATACCTGACTTTTCTTTCATTGTAACTTTCTATAAGTATCATGATCCTGCTGCAAAGTGCTCCTTAGGAATTGATGGTGCTTTTTAAAAACCACTCTCTTCTGAGGTATTAAAATGAATAGGTGCAACTTGCAGTTGCCTTAGAAATCTATGCAGACACCAGGATATTGACTAGAAAAGTCAGGAAAGCCTCTCTCAACCTAGAGAGACATAGAAAGGAGAAATGCTTACCTGAGAATGAGTTAACCTATGTTAATATACAAATCATACTTTGCATATAAATTTAAGTTCCGATGTCAATTTTAAGAAGTTCTGCTTTGCTAAGGGACTTGGGCGTGAGGGAACTGTTAGTCAATGATAAACAGGATTCAAGAATCCATTATATTTCCAGCAGTAACAAGGGTGTAGCACCTCAGACTCCTGTTGATCCATTTGTGGGTTGTTATTCTAATGTTGGAAACAGTGTAGCATTTACTCTCTAGTTTCATTCAAATGTCATCACTAATCTGCCATTTAAATGTTGTATTTTCTCATTTCTAAAACTGGTTATATTTAATAATAACAGTGATACTCATCGGATTGTACCTTACATCTGAATAGTACTTAAGAATTTAGACTTTCAGAGACTTCTCTGGTGGTCTAGTGATTACGAATACACCTTCCAAAGAAGGGGATTCAGGTTTGATCCCTGGTGGGGGAACTAAGATCCCACACGCCAAAGATTAACTAAGCCCATGCACCACAAGTAGAGAACCTGCTCACTGCAAGTACTGAGCCTGCAGGCTCTAGAGACTACCTGCCACAACTAGAGAGTCCACACACTGCAAGACCGGACACAGCAAAATAAATATATAAACATGAAAAAATTTACACTTTCATATAACGCATCTCTTAATACATCCTAAGGGTTTCCCTGATTGCTCAGTGGATAAAGAATCTGCTTGCAATGCAGGAGACACAGGGAATGAGGGTTTGATTCCTGGGTCAGGGAGATCCCCTGGAGAAGGAAATGGCAACCCAACTCCAGTATCCTTGCTTGGAAAATCCCATGGACAGATGAGCCTGGTGGGCTACAGTTCAAGGGGTTGCAAAGAGTTCGACATGACTAAGCAACTAATCATAAGCATGAGAATACGTCATAAAAGGACAATATTTATTTAAAATTTATTATTCATAACCACGTGGCCCTAATGGTAAAGAACCCACATGCCAATGCAGGAAACATAAGAGACAGGGGTTAGATCCCTGGATCTGGAAGGTCACTTGGAGAAGGAAATGGCAACCCACTCCAGTATTTTTGCCTAGAGAATCCGATCGACAGAGGAGCCTAGCAGGCTACAGTCCAAGGGTTTGCAAAAGAGTCAGACACAACTGAATGACTAACGCTTTCACTTTCATAGCTGATTCACTACACTGTACAGCAGAAGCTAACAGAATATTATAAAGCAATTATACTCCAATTAAAAAATTATAAAAATAATAAAAAAAAGAAATCACTGACAACAAGCGTTTGTGGGTTTAGCTGAATTTAGTGAGGCTTTCCTGGGGAAAGTAGAGAGCAAAAACAAAAGACTTCAGGGCAAACATTAGTATTCCTCATTCTGCAAATGCTGCATTCTCCCCACACTGTGGATTTCCTGCTTCCAGAGGCTCTCCACCTCGCTGGCTACCTCCCTCTTCCTCTTCCCTTTCCTCTCTTCTTCTGTCTGCCACTTTCTCTCTCTTGAAGGGAGCTTCAAGAACAAATAAAATATTCCTCCCCTTGCCTCACCAAGCGTAATTTCCCTTCCATCAAAGCCATGGCTCCTGCCCACGTCCAGGACATGGGGCGAGAGTGGGAACACCTTTCCAAAGATGGCCCTCTTCCTGAGAATTAGGGTCACTTGTTAGTATTCTTCTCCACCTCATTACCTCTACTTTTCTGCATTTTCTGTTAGAGAGAGAAATTAAGGTCAAAGAAATTATTCCATCAGATACCCAGGTACAAAAGAGATAAAAATCAGGCAGGCTTCAGCATCTTCTTCTATAAAAATTAATACTTTCATGAAAACATCCTTTTCTGTTGTTCTGCACCAGATTGAATATTTTCCATTTTCTTAATGTTTGCTAATTTAGTAGAGGGGAAAATAGTATCTTCATTTAAAAATCTTTTTTTTTAAAAATGATCCTTTATCTGAACTTACTTACAGAACAGAAACAGACTCCCAGACTTAAGAGAACAAGCTTATGGCTGAAGTGGAGGAAGGGATAGTTAGGGAGTTTGGATGGATGTGTACACACTGCTATATTTAAAACAAATAACCAACATGGATGTATGTAGAGTGCATGGAACTCTGCTCAATGTTATGTGGCAGCCTGGATGGGAGGGGAGTTTGGGGGAGAATGTGAAGTTGCTCAGTCGTGTCCGACTCTTTGTGACCCTATGGACTGTAGCCTACCAGGCTCGTCTGTCCATAGGATTTTCCAGGCTAGAGTGCTGGAATGGGTTGCCATTTCCTTCTCCAGGGCATCTTCCTGACCCAGGGATCGAACCTGGGTCACCTGCATTGTAGGCAGATGCTTTACCATCTGAGCCATGAGGGAAATCCTACTGGCAGAGAATGGATACAAGTATATGTGTGACTGAGTGCCCTGGCTGTTCACCTGAGACTATCACAACATTGTTTGTTAATTGGTTATATCTCAATACAAAATAAAAAATTAAAAAAATCATTTATCTATATTTGTTTCAACATCTTTATACAATTAGTTTTATTCTCCTTCAATAAAATAGACACTGAAAAAAAACACTTGAGTATCTCCCTTTTACTTGACCATTTCTTTCATTTCTTTTGTGATCATTCCTTAGATACCCTATTTCATCAATTCGAGGACACAGATCTTCACATTTGTCATTTTACTGTCGATGGTGTGCAGCTGGTACTACACATGTTGAGTTTGTCACTTTAAATGTATTTTAAAAGATAATAATATAATTTGAGATTGAAATAGAAAGTTTTATGTACAGAGAAATGAATGAAAGCAAAATAAGGCATAAATTTTATATTGATGAAGTAAATATTCATTGTTGAAGAAGAAACCACAATTCCATTTGTTCGCAAAGCAATGGTCATATGCTTTCTGGGACCTAAGGATAAATTCACAAATAGATGAAGCTGAGTTATTTGTATTTTTACATGCAAAAAGAGTGCCTATTGTATGTCAACCATGGCAACTGAAGAAGATAGTGTTAAAATCATTCAAATACATGAGAAAAAAAATCAAGGCCACAAGATATGGTTGCACATGTAAAGGCATAGTTAAATTAGTGATATTTTAGCTTTCTTAATAGTGTGCCTTATAACTGATGAAATTAGAATTAAAGAAAATTTCATAATAATTAATAATTAAAAGCTATAAATACTTTGGGTTTGTATATTCTTTCACATATGTTTTCTTATTTGATCCTCTTAACAAACCTGAGACATTTATGACACCTCTTCAATCAGATCAGTCGCTCAGTCATGTCCGACTCTTCGCAACACATGGACTGCAGCACACCAGGCTTCCCTGTTCATCACTAACTCCTGGAGCTTGCTCAAACTCATGTCCATTGAGTCGGGGATGGCATCCAACCATCTCATCCTCTGTGATTCCTTTTTCCTTCTGCCTTCAATCTTTCCCAGTATCAGGGTCTTTTCCCCTGAGCCAGTTCTTCACATCAGGTGGTCAAACTATTGGAGCTTCAGCTTCAAGTAGCAGTCCTCCCAATGAATATTTAGGACTGCTTTCCTTTAGGATTAACTGGTTTGATTTCCCTTCAGTCCAAGGAACTCTTAAGAGTCTTTTCCAACACCACAGTTCAAAAGCATAAATTCTTTGGTGCTCAGTTTTCTTTATGGTCCAAATATCACATCGATACATGACTACTGGAAAAACCATAGCCTTGACTAGATGGATGTTTGTCAGCAAAGTAATGTCTCTGCTTTTTAATATGCTATCTAGTTTGGTCATAGCTTTTCTTCCAAGGAGCAAGCATCTTTTAATTTCATGGCTGCAGTTACCATCTGAAGTGATTTTTGGAGCCTAAGAAAATAAAGTCTGCCACTCTTTCTATTGTTTCCCAATCTATTTGCCATGAAGTGATGAGACCAGATCTTTTTAAAAAATTAATTAATTTATTTTAATTGGAGGCTAATTACTTTACAATGTTGTAGTGTTTTTTGCCATACATTGACCTGAATCAGTCATGGGTATACCCTGTGTCCCCCATTCTGAAACCTCCTTCCACTTCCCTCCCCATCCCATCTCTCAGGGTCATCCTAGTGCACCAGCCCTGAGTGCCCTGTCTCATGCTTCAAACCTGGACTGGCGATCTATTTCACATATGGTAATATACATGTTTCAATGTTATTCTCTCAAATTATCCCACCCTCACTTTCTCCCACAGAGTCCAAAAATCTGTTCTTTATCTGTGTCTCTTTTGCTGTCTCGCATATAGGGTCATCATTACCATCTTTCTAAATTCCATATATATGCATTAATATACTGTATTGGTGTTTTCCTTTCTGACTTACTTCACTCTGTATAATAAGCTCCAGTTTCATCCACTTGATTAGAACTGATTCAAATCCATTCTTTTTAATAGCTGAGTAATATTCCATTGTGTATATGTACCACAACTTTTTTATCCATTCGTATGCTGATGGACATCTAGGTTGCTTCCATGTTCTAGCTATTGTAAACAGTGCTGCAATGAACATTGGGGTACACGTCTCTTTCAGTTCTGGTTTCCTTGGTGTGTATGCCCAGCAGTGGGAATTCTGCATGATCTTTGTTTTTTGGATGTTGAGTTTTAAGCAAGATTTTTCACTCTCCTCTTTCACTTTCACCAAGAGGCTCTTTAGTTCTTCTTCACTTTCTGCCATAAGAGTGGTGTCATCTACATATCTGAGGTTATTGATATTTCTCCCAGCAATCTTGATTCCAATCTTGATTAAACTCTTACCTTATTATTATTATTATCTTATCAGTTCAGTTCAGTTCAGTGTCTCAGTCATGTCTGACTCTTTGTGACCCCATGAACTGCAGCATGTCAGGCCTCCCTGTCCATCACCAACTCCCGGAGTCCACACAAACCCATGGCCATCAAGTCGATGATGCCATTCAACCATCTCATTTTCTGTCATCCCCTTCTCCTCCTGCCCCTAATCCTTCCCAGCATCAGGGTCTTTTCAAATGAGTCATCTCTTTGCATCAGGTGGCCAAAGTATTGGAGTTTCAGCTTCAACTTCCAATGAACACCCAGGACTGATCTCCTGTAGGATGGACTTGTTGGATCTCCTTGCAGTCCAAGGGACTCTCAAGAGTCGTCTCCAACACCACAGTTCAAAAACATCAATTTTTCGGCACTCAGCTTTCTTTATAGTCCAACTCTCTCATCCATACATGACCACTGGAAAAATCATAGCCTTGACTAGACAGACCTTTGTTGGCAAAGTAATGTCTTTGCTTTTTAATATGCTGTCTAGGTGGGTCATAACTTTCCTTCCAAGGAGTAAGTGTCTTAATTTCATGGCTGCAACCACCATCTTCAGTGAGTTTGGAGCCCAGAAAAATGAAGTCAGCCACTGTTTCCACTGTTTCCACTGTTTCCTCATCTATCTACCATGAAGTGATGGGACCAGATGCCATGATCTTAGTTTTCTGAATGTTGAGCTTTAAGCCAACTTTTTCACTCTCCTCTTTCACTTTCATCAAGAGGCTCTTTAGTTCCTCTTCACTTTCTGCCATAAGGGTGGTGTCATCTGCATATCTGAGGTTATTGTTATTTCTCCCAGCAATCTTGATTCCAGCTTGTGCTTCCTCCAGCCCAGTGTTTCTCATGATGTACTCTGCATATAAGTTAAATAAGCAGGGTGACAATATATAGCCTTGACATACTCTTTTTCCTATTTGGAACCAGTTTGTTGTTCCATGTCCAGTGCTAACTGTTGCTTCCTGACCTGCATACAAGTCAAGAGGCAGGTCAGGTTATATTAATACTTAATAATAATATTTATCATGATTTTATTATGCCCATATTACAATTGAGAAATAATCATAGCATACATATATAATGTGTTATATATGATCATAAAATAATCATAGCATCATATATAATGTGTTATATATGATCATAAAATAAACAACAGGATATGAATAATGATGGGCTTCCCTGCTGTCTCACATGGTAAAGAATCTGCCTGCAATCCAGGAGACCCAGGTTCAATTTCCGAGTCAGAATAATGATATTTAATTTGATTGTCATGTCTATTTGCAATAGAAAAAATTCAAGTTCAGAGTGATTTGCTCAAGGTAACACAGCATTTAAGTAGCAGAGTGTGAATTTTGTGGTCTTATCTTGGAAAATTCTGAGGACTCTATCTTATGCAACCCTTGTGATATGTCAGTTTCCTTACATGGTCTCTCTGGACCTCAAAAGAGAAATGGTGCCTAGATATTTCCCCAGACATCCCTCTGTTGGGATGTCGAAAATATGGAAAGGAACAGATTTAGTTAGGTGCTTTGGGTAGTAAGAAACAGAAATCACAAATCAAACTGGCTCTAGCAAGAAGAAAATGCATTCTCTCGAAAAAAAATCCAGAGATAAGGTGACTTCCAAGGGCAGTTGACTCAGTGATTCACTGGTGTCATCAGAGACTCAAGTGCATATGCCCCCTCACTGCTATTCTATGTATCAGCTTCATGTCAAATTGGTAGCAAGCCAAGTATAGCCATACCATATACAGTAAACTATCCAGGATGACAACACACAGAGAAGAGAGAAAGTACCTTTCTGTGGCTGTCTCTCAGGGAAAGGAAGCTTTTTATTTTCCCCTCAGAAGCCCCTCAGCATGACTTTATGTTTTGTCTTATTAATCAGAGTTGGGAAACAAGCTTAACCAATAACAGGCAAGGAAACTGGAGTTATTCTTACACCTGGAATTGGAAGTGGGGTATTTTCCTTTGAGTCACAACCAACCATTTCAGACCAGGAAAAGGAATTATATTAATAGTTTCTGTTTATCAAAGAAAGATTTACCTAGAATGTGTGCTAAAGTGAAAGTGTGAGTCATTCAGTGTGTCTGACACTTTGCGACCCAGTGGACTGTAGCCCATCAGGCTCCTCTGTCCATGGAATTTCCAAGGCAAGCATACTGAAGTGAGCTGCCATTCCCTTTTTCAGGGGATCTTTCCAACCCACGGGTCTAATCCAGTCCTCCTGCATTGCAGGCAGATTCTTTACCATCTGAGCCACCAGGGACGAGAACACGTGCTAATTTAATTTCTAAAATGACACCTACACAATCCTTCTCTCCAGTTAGTTTTCTTCTAACCCATAGTTCAAAAATCAGGTTCATCCTTCCTAAAATTACACACACACACAGTTTAAAAAATTATATGGTAGATCCTCCTGTTTTTATCTTTTATAATATTACTGCAGTGTGTGCTTTACTTGAAACTCCATGCACTTAATGCTTTACTAGGGCAATGATAATAGCAAAAGAGAGCACAAAATCGGATCTGTAGAACATGGGATCAAACCAAGAAGACCTCGCTTGGTTGGTTGATAACTGAAAGACAAGATCATATGTGGCAGTTACATTATTAGATTTGAAGTGAAATCATGAGCATGTTATAGAAAAGTCTTTTTATTCTTTCAGAAGCCATTTAACAAGTAGCAAATAAGAGTGGAGTTGGGCTATGACAGGATAATAGATTTCTCTGCCAGAAAAAAAAGGATGTGAAGTCGTTATCCCAAGGAACAAAGAATGTAAAGAGGAGCTTAAAATTGTGGTTTTGTTCTGGAACACATTTGTAAGTAGAATGAATTTGTTCTTAAATAAAGACTATATCTGCTATTATGTATGAAATATGATGTGTTCTTATTCTAATACTGAAAAAATACAGTAGTCATTTTGCTAATACAAAAATGTGTATGTGATTAAGTACTGTCATTTGTTTACACTAGATGTTAAGAACTGGTCAATGGGAATCAGTACATTAGTGTTTTAGGTTATAAAGGAGTGTACTTACAAAGCTCCATGAAAATGAATTACATAAAGCAGTCTTCTTGGTTTTAAAAAATGAGACCCTAAAGAACAACACAATTGAAAAGAAGGGGAAAAAAATAGACAATGCAGAGAAGATAGAATGCAAAGTATACGTATGCAAAGATATTCAACCTCAGTTACATGGAAATCCATTAGAAAAGAAAATACTACTAACATTTACCTGTCATACTGGCAAAAATTATTAACCAGCCACTATTGTTAATGAGAAGGACATTTTGGCATGGTTGGGTAGAGTATAAATTGGTACCTATTCCTGTGATATGTTGATAGTGTACTTGAAATCTTTCGTGTTCCATTTCCAGTCTTCTTCACCTCACCTGTATCTTATTTCAGTCACAGTTGCGGTGACTCAGTGTGGGCTCAGATGAAAGTTGTACTATCTCTTGCCCCAATCCAGATTTTCTTGGATGACTTATAACTCAGGACTCCATAAGATTAAACACAATGGTCAACACATGTGTGAACCAAAAGTACTGGGCTGTGAATATCCTTTGAGGCAGATCTCTGACCAATAGGGGCCAGAAGTGATATTTAAATATTCTTCTCTTCCCCCTTTCCCCACTCCCTGCCCAAATGGATGGGTTTGGAATACATTTCATATGGCTCCTCAGAAATTTCTGCAAATTTAAGCATCCAGCCATTGGTAGTGGTAAACCGCTCAATAAAGCATTTTAGCATAGGCCAAATAGGAAAAGGGGTATGTCAAGGCTGTATATTGTCATCCTGCTTATTTAACTTATATGCAGAAATGCTTCATATGAGAAACGCTGCATATAACACCATGAGAAATGCTGGGCTGGATGAAGCACAACCTGGAATCAAGATTGCTGGGAGAAATATCAAGAACTTCAGATATGCAGATGACACCACCCATATGTCAGAAAGCGAAGAACTAAAGAGCCTCTTGATGAAAGTGAAAGAGGAAAGTGAAAAAGTTGGCTTAAAACTCAGCATTCAGAAAACTAAGATCATGGCATCTGGTCCCATCACTTCATGGCAAATAGATGGGGAAACAGTGGAAACAGTGACAGACTTTATTTGGTGGGGGAGGGGGGCTCCAAAATCACTGCAGATGGTAACTGCAGTCATGAAATTAAAAGACTCTTACTCCTTGGAAGGAAAGTTATGACCAACCTAGATAGCATATTAAAAAGCAGAGACATTACTTTGCCAACAAAGGTCTGTCTAGTCAAAGCTATAGTTTTTCCAGTAGTCATGTATGGATGTGAGAGTTGGAGTATGAAGAAAGCTGAGCACTGAAGAATTGATGCTTTTGAACTGTGGTGTTGGAGAAGACTCTTGAGAACCCCTTAAACTCCAAGGGGAGCCAACCAGTCCATTCAAAAGGAAATCAGTCCTGAGTGTTTATTGGAAGGACTGATGTTGAAGCTGAAACTCCAATACTTTGGCCACCTGATGCAAAGAGGTGACTCATTTGAAAAGACCCTGATGCTGGGAAAGATCGAGGGCAGGAGGAGAAGAGGACGACAGAGGATGAGATGGTTTGAAGGCATCACCGACTCAATGGACTTGAGTTTGAGTAAACTCCTGGAGTTGGTGACTGACAGGGAGGCCTGGTGTGCTGCAATCCATGGGGTCGCAAAGACTGAGCGACTGAACTGAAGTGAAATGATACGCTTTCCTTCCTTATCCACATCAATCCCTTCTCTCATTCCTGTTTTCTGAGATCACACTCCTCAGAAAGTACCAACGTGGAAATCTTTGTCTCAAGCTCTGTGGTAACCGGGTTAAGGCTGGTACTAGCTAGCCTGGCATTACCACTTTCTGGAGCCATTCCTGCAGATGAGTTTACTAAAATGCTACAGGGATGTATGTACAGGAATGTGTATCTGCAATATTCCTTATGGCAAGCAGAAAGAATCATATTGTAATAGTATTAAACGAAAAGGACCAAGTTATGGGAGGGGAAGTGTAGAAATATATATCAATCTTCTTACATATTATATACATATGAAAAAAATCCACCAGAAGAAAATCCAACCTGTTAACAATAAGTATTTTGTAGGATATACAATATTCAAGATGGAAAGACATTTTTAAAAAATAATAATACTAATAAAGCCAACCCAAAAACGATTTTTAAAAAGGAAAACCAATCAGATTCTAATGTTATTAATATTATCAAAAAGGAGAAATATTCAAAATACTTCAAAAATATATGACAACTTAAGGTGTAGAAGCAAGGAAAGTTTGTTTTCTTCCCTAATTTAAATTTTTTCAAGGTTCTTGTCTCTTCCCTAACAAATTGTTTTCCTTGCTTTTGACCTGAGAATGATTGAGCATCTGTTTTCCCTCTCTCATGCCAAAATTCATCAAAACTGAACTCTTCTTATTCCCATTCTTTCAGGGTACTAAATTCCAAGGATGATAATTCAGTCACAAGGTCAGAATTTCCAGACCATAAGAGATCGTTATGGTCATCTTATCCTTTTAACAAAAAGGATAAGAAAAAACTGAGACTCAAAGATTAGCAGTTTACTCAGAGGTGCATGGCCACAGCTCTTGGCCTAGAACTTAGATCTCCTGATTCCCAGCTTGGAGCTCTGTTCATTAAATGGTTATCAGAAATCATTAGGTAATAGCATAGGCTGCTATTGTATGAATGGTTGATTTTGTTCCTCCAGGGAATAGAATTCCTTAATCTATTTCAGAAGTACACATCTTCAAAGAGAATTGAAGGAACAAATTGAACGAAAGAACGCCATTAAGAAATATTTGGGAGTGAGAGGTCATGCTATTGCCCAAGTCACACTGCATGTGAAATCAGTGATTGTGAACAGCACTGTCAGGAAACAGACCCTTACCAGCACTCAATAAATGTTAAACAAGGACAGAATGATGGCAGATGCTTTGATACGCCTGCACAATTTCCTTTCTGCGATTAGACTTTAAATAACTGCTATAATCACCAAAACAGACCAAGATCCATGTGGGCCTATGCACAAATGCATACAATTCAAGACAATTGCCATTAGGTTCTCTCTGATAATCTTGCTTTGATTTAGTAACCATTCTTGATGGCATTTGCTTATTATTTTTTCCCTTTTGGGTAATGTCTCCCTAAATATCCATGTTCTAATCGGTGTTGGAACTCAGCAATTGTACAAGACAGAGGAACTTAAAAAAGAAAAAAATGCATTGCTCTGATCTAGCCTAAGGCATACAAATCAAAGCCTCCACTGCAGACAAGACACAGCAAAATTGAAAGTAGCTACACTTTATATGGAAATTAGCTGCTCCTAGAATGCAATACCGTTAAGCATATATCAAAACCAAAGACAATGAACATATGAAATGTATTTCTGCACTTGGAATGTTCCCTTCCTTTTTTCTTCACATACATAACAATTCTCAGTGTGTTATATTACATCAAAAATTAAAAAGTCAATTTTCATAACATGAGAATACGCATTGTTGTTATGTTTGAGAAATTTGAAAATTTTCCTTCTTTACTTTTTCTTTAACTACCTTTTCATGGAGTCTTCAAAAATAATCAGGACCTGAAGCAGTAATTTGAAAACGCTGTATTCTGAATGTCTTTTGCTGGTGTAATCAAGAAAAAACTTTTTTTAAAGAGTAGAATTTTCCTCCAGAGCAGACAGAAAAATGCAAATGAAGATCTTACCTTGTTTTTCTCTTGATTGCTTTTTTTTAAATTACAAAAAGATAAAAATTTAAAAATGAGATAATATATATATATTTTTTAAATTTAAAGCTAAAGGATAGAGATTGTTTTGTTCCAAATAATCGTCCTGGTCATAGATCACTCTCCAGCTAGGGTCTGGGAGTCAACACCTGCTACATGCCAACTCTTTATGTGGAACAGACAGAAAGGTAGTAATCTCAGGGACTTAGCCACTTCCTTGCAGATAGCCAGAAATCACAAGGTTTGCTGGTCTTCAGAACTCTTGGTCCAAATGAGATGAGAATCTGGTTTTAAATTCTCTTAATATACCTCTGCCTTTGCTTGCAAAAAGCCAAACTGTTCTGGCTAATTTACATAGAAAGGGAATTTATTAAAGCATGTCATGTATGACAGGAAAATCTTAGAGAAACAAAGAGTAAGCTGGATGGCTGTGCAGCCAGGACCATGTCTAGACTACACAGAGGATGGTTCCAGTGGAGAGATCACCATGGCCAGACAGAGTTCTCACCACCACGCTACCTGTTCCAGTCTCTGCTGCTACATGTGAAAGAAAATATGGCACACCAGGCAGCATAGCCACTTACCACAGGCATATATTACAGTTAGTAGGTGCCCTGTCACACTGATTTTACATAATATTTTTAATATCACTCATACCTATACATATTTTTAATGGAGTGATTGATTCTATTCCATAAAATATTATATACATATATGTTTGGGTTTTTAAATTTGTCATTGGAGTATAGTTGCTTTACAATGTTATGTTAGTTTCTATTGTACAGCAAAGTATACATATAGCCCCTCTATTTTTGGATTTCCTTCCCATTCAAGTCACCACAGAGCATGAGCAGAGTTCCCTGCGTTATACATTAGGTACACATTAGTTATCTATTTTACATGTAGTGTCAATAATGACTATATATCAACCCCAATCTCCCTGTAGGGAAAAATAGGGGTCTAAAATGGCGATCAGGGGAAGTGATCTGGCTAGAAGACCTAAGTGAAGACTTAGGGCAGGAAAAGGCTCCCAACACGCCCCCTTCCCTGATTGGTCTTAGGCATACACCTTATTTGCATAGGGCAGAACCAATCAAGCTCCAGGGAACACCCAGGGGAAGGAACAAAGGATTAAAAAAAGGAAGCCAAAAATGAGGCCGGATCACTCCTGCAGGGTTGGTGCACTCTCTGGATGTGAGAATGGACAACTTGAGAGTATACTGCTCACTGTTTGCTCAGTAAACCTTGCCTGCCTGCGTTATCCTTGTCCGTCATTTCACTTTTTTGCTGCAATAAGATGAGAACTGTGGGAGAGAAAACTGATCTAACATACCAATCATATGCAATGGAATATTACTCAGCCATAAAAAGAAATAAAATTGGGTAATTGTAGATACATGGATGGACCTAGAGACTGTTTTGGCGAGTGAAGGAAGTCAGAAAGAGGAAAACAAATATCGTATATTAACATATATATGTGGAGTCTTAAAAAAAAGGTATAGACAATCTTATTTACAAAGCAGAAATAGAGACACAGATGTAGCGAACAAACATATGGATATCAAGGGGAAAAGGGAGAGTGGAATATATATCTGTATGTGCCTAGAAAATGTGGCTTTTCTGGGGAATGAGATGTGAGTGGGTTAAAAGTGAAAGTGAGAGCTTAATTTTGATACAATATATTTGTATTGCTTAAATTTGCCACGAGCAAAAAGAAGAAATTTTCCATGAACATGTATTCCTTCCATAATAAGCATCCTGAGATAAAAAAATAAATGATTGTTTTAGTTTTTAACATATTTAAATTCATTTCATGTTTATGAACTATAATCATTCACTATCAGAATTGGAAGAGAGTTCAAGTGAAACTTTCTAGACATATCTTTTAATGGACAGTCTGCAATTATTGTCTCCAATACTTTACAATTACTTAAGTGTGATTCCTGGTTACACTGAAGGTAATTCTGGTTTCATTTTTATTAGAAGTACCTTTATTTAATTTAATCTCATTAAGTTTTATTTTTGCAAGCATGCTCAGTCACTTCAGCCATGTCCGACTCTCTGCAATTCCATGGACTATAGCTGGCCAGGCTCCTCTGTCCATGGGGATTCTCCAAGCAAGAATACTGGAGTGGGTTGCCATGCCCTCCTCCAAGGGGTCTTCCCAATCCAGGTCTTTGACGTCTCCTGCATTGACAAAAGTGTTCTTTACCACTAGTGCCACCTGGGAAGCCAAAGTTTTATTTACTGTCAGCTATTTTCTTCCTTATGTCAGAGTAGAAAAGCTGTAGAACTGGATTTTGCTCTTTGGTGTTGGGTAAGCCAACATTAGCCTGGGCACTGGCCAGAATGGCACCCCATTAATTCTTGACTGTGGGTAGTGAATGCTTGCCACTACCACAGCACAAAAGCTACTCTGGAGAAAATCATCGTGTCCTTGCAATTGGAAGATCAATGGAAACTTTTGACTTGTCAATAGACTTCCTGGCTTAGCAGTGAATAAAACCGGCCACCAGTTTTCTCTTTTTGGTTTCCATAACAGTGTTTCCTCCTAGCTCTTCTCTCTTTCCAGCTATTTCTTTCTTTCTTTCTTTTTTTGTCTGTCTCTTTTGCTCATTTCTCTCTCTTTACACAGTCCTTAAAAGACTACTTTCTTCTCTACATTTATAACCGTGGTCTTACTCATTCTTATAGGATTTCAATAATCCTCTGCAATCTATTGATTCCCAAACCTGCATTTCCAGGACTGACCTCTCTGCTGAGTTATTCACCATTTCTTCCTTAGATTGTCAGTGAAGTCCTGACAGGTATTCCTTACTATGGGCACTTCTGTGCATATTTTTATTTTATTTTGGTTCTTTTCAGAGCAGAAACAGAAAACTGCTCAAGATTGTTCAGAGAACATGCTACAACAGGGGAAGACCTCAAGGAGCTGGGAGCTGGATGGTCGTTCTGGCTTTAAGAGTGCTCAGGATGCTAGAAGCAAGCATCTACAAACTTGCAGCTCTTCATTCTGATGCCCCATCATAAAAGTGACATAACCACATCCCTTTTAAACTTTTTAGAAACGTAAATTCATGCCTCATTTCTCTGTTTCTTAAGAGAGATCATGGTTATTTAAATTCATATTTTACTTTTTTCCCCCTGACATATAGAATTGAGTTCATCATATTGAGGCACACTACAATTTGTCTCAGTTCAGATTAGTTCAGTCGCTTAGTCATGTCCGACTCTTTGTGACTCCATGGACTGCAGCACGTTAGGCCTTCCTGTCCATCACCAACTCACGAAGCTTGCTCAAACTCATGTCCATTAAGTCAATGATGCTATCCAACCATCTCATCCTCTGTCATCTCTTTTTTCTCCAGTCTTCAATCTTTCCCAGCCTCAGGGTCTTTTCAAATGAGTCAGTTCTTCACATGAGGTGGCCAAAGTATTGCCTTCAACATCAGTCCTTCCAATGAATATTCAGGACTAATTTCCTTTGGGATGGACTGGTTGGATCCCATTGAAGTTCAAGGGACTCCCAAGAGTCTTCTCGACACCACAGTTCAAAAGCATCAATTCTTCGGCGCTCAGCTTTCTTTACAATCCACCCACACAACCATACATGACTACAGGAAAAATCATAGCTTTGACTAGACAGACCTTTGTTGGCAAAGTAATGTCTCTGCTTTGTAATATGGTATCTAGATTGGTCATAACTTTTCTTCCAAGGAGCAAGCATCTTTTAATTTCATGGCTGCAGTCACCATCCGCAGTGATTTTGGAGCCCCTCCCAAAATAAAGTCTGTCACTGTTTCCACTGTTTCCCCATCTATTTCCCATGAAGTGATGGGACCAGATGCTATGATCTTAGTTTTCTGAATGTTGAGCTTTAAGCCAACTTTTTCATTCTCCTCTTTCACTTTCATCAAGAGGCTCTTTAGTTCTTAGTTTCTTTCTGCCATATGGGTGGTGTCATCTGCATATCTGAGGTTCTTGATATTTCTCCCAGCAATCTGATTCCAGTTTGTGCTTCATCTAGTCTAGCGTTTCTCATGATATACTCTGCATATAAATTAAATAAGCAGGGTGACCATATATAGCCTTAACGTATTCCTTTCCTGATTTGAAACCAGGCTGTTGCTCCATGTCCAATTTTAACTGTTTCTTCCTGACTTGCATACAGATTTCTCAAGAGACAGATCAGGTTGTCAGGTATTCCAATCTTTTTCAGAATTTTCCAGTTTGTGGTGATCTACACAGTCAAAGGCTTTGGCATAGTCAATAAAGCAGAAATAGATGTTTTTCTGGAACTCTCTTGCTTTTTTGATAATCCAGTGGATGTTGGCAATTTGATCTCTGATTCCTCTGCCTTTTGTAAAACCAGCTTGAACATCTGGAAGTTCACAGTTCATGTACTATTGAAGCCTGGCTTGGAGAATTTTGAGCATTACTTTACTAGTGTGTGAGATGAGTGCAATTGTGCAGTAGTTTGAACATTCTTTGGCGTTGCCTTTCTTTGGGATTGGAATGAAAACTGACATTTCCCAGTCCTGTGGCCATTGCTGAGTTTTTCAAATTTGCTAGCATATTGAGTGCAGCACTTTCACAGCATCATCTTTTAAGATTTGAAATAGCTCAACTGGAATTCCATCACCTCCACTAGCTTTGTTCATGGTGATGCTTCCTAAGGCCCACTTGACTTCACATTCCAAGATGTCTGGCTCTAGGCGAGTGACTATCTGGGTCTTGAAGTGATTATCTGGGTCTTGAAGATCTTTTTTGTATAGTTCTTCTGTGTATTCTTGCCACCTCTTCTTGATATCTTCTGCTTCTGTTAGGCCATACCATTTCTGTCCTTTATCGAGCCCATCTTTGCATGAAATGTTCCCTTGATATCTTGAATTTCCTTGAAGAGATCTCTAGTCTTTCCCAGTCTATTGTTTTCCTCTATTTCTTTGCACTGATCACTGAGGAAAGCTTTCTTATCTCTCCTTGATATCCTTTGCAACTCTGCATTCTAATGGATATATCTTTCCTTCTCTCTTTTGCCTTTCACTTCTCTTCTTTTCACAGCTATTTTGTAAGGCCTCTTCAGATAGCCATTTTGCTTTTTGGCATTTCTTTTTCTTGGGAGTGGTCTTGATCCCTGTCTCCTGCACAATGTCATGAACCTCAGTCCATAGTTCATCTGGCACTCTATCAGATCTAATCCCTTGAATCTATCTCTCACTTCCACTGCATAATCATAAGGGATTCGATTTAGGTCATACCTGAGTGGTCTAATGGTTTTCCCTACTTTCTTCAATTGAAGTCTGAATTTGGCAATAAGGAGTTCATAGTCTGAGCCATAGTCAGCTCCTGGTCTTGTTTTTTGCTGACTGTACAGAGCTTCTCCCTCTTTGGCTGCAAAGAATATAATCAGTCTGATTTCGGTTTTTACCATTGTGTGATGTTCATGTGCAGAGTTTTCTCTTGTGTTATTGGAAGAGGGTGTTTGCTATGACCAGTGAGTTCTCTTGGCAAAACTCTGTTAATCTTTGCCCTGCTTCATTCTGTACTCCAAGGCCAAATTTGCCTATTACTCAAGGTGTTTTTTGACTTCCTACTTTTGCATTCCAGTCCCCTATAATGAAAAGAACATCCTTTTTGGATATCAGTTCCAGAAGGTCTTGTAGGTCTTCATAGAAGTGTTCAACTTTAGCTTCTTTAGGATTACTGGTCGGGGCATAGATTTGGATTACTGTGATATTGAATGGTTCACCTTGGACATGAACAGAGATCATTCTGTCATTTTTGAGATTGCATCCAAGTACTGGACTTAGGACTCTTTTGATGACTGATGGCGACTCCATTTCTTCCAAGAGATTCTTGCCTACAGTAGTAAATATAAGGGTCATCTGAGTTAAATTCACCCATTCCAGTCCATTTTAGTTCACTGATTCCTAAAATGTCGACATTCACTCTTGCCATCTCCTGTTTGATCATTTCCACATTGCCTTGATTCATGGACCTAACATTCCAGATTCCCATGCAATATTGCTCTTTACAGCATCAGACTTTGCTTCTATCATCAGTCACATCCACAACTGGGTGCTGTTTTTGCTTCAGCTCCATCTCTTCATTCTTTCTGATGTTATTTCTCCACTGATCTCCCATAATAGGGAACCTACTGACCTGGGGAGTTCATCTTCCAATGTCCTATCTTTTTGCCTTTTAATATGGTTCATGGGGTTCTCAAGGCAAGAATACTGAAGTGGTTTGCCATTCCCTTCTCTAGTAGACCACATTTCGTCAGAACTCTCCACCATGACCCATCCATCTTGGGTGGCCGTACATGGCATGGCTCATAGTTTCATTGAGTTAGAAGCCTGTGGTCCATGTGAGAGAATGGTTAATTTTCTGTGATTGTGGTTTTCAATCTGTATGCCCTCTGATGGAGAAGGATAAGAGGCTCTTGCAAGCTTCCTGATGGGAGAGACTGAGGGGGAAACTGGGGGCAGTTTGTTCTGATGGGCGGTGCCATACTCAGTAAATCTTTAATACAATTTTCGGTTGATGGGTGGAGCTATGTTCCCTCCCTGCTATTTACCTGGGGCCAAACTGTGGTGGAGCTAATGAAGGTAATGACGACCTCCTTCAAAAGGTGGCATGCATGCACTGCTGCACTCACTGCCCCCAACCCCGCAGCAGGCCACCACTGACCCGCGCCTGCACTGGAGACATGGACACTCCCGGATAAGTCTGGGTCAGTCTCTTGTGGGGTCACTGCTCCTTTCTCCTGGATCCTGGTGCACATAAGGTTCTGTTTGTGCCCTCCAAGAGTCTGTTTCCCAGTCCTGTGTAAGTTCTGGCATTTCTATGGTGGGGTTAATGGCGATCTCCTCCAAGAAGGCTTATGCCATACCCAAGTCTGCTGCACCCAGAATCCCTGTCCCTGTAGAAGTCCACTGTTGACCCGTACCTCCACAGGAGATGCTCAAACATAGTTCCGTCTTAGTCTCTGGGTCCTTGGGTCCTGGTGCACACAAGGTTTGTTTGAGCCCTCTAAGCATCTGTGGCAGGAATGGGATTTGAGTCTAAGTGCAAATTCACCCCTCCTACCATCTTGCTGGGGTTTCTCTGACCTTGGATGTGGGGCATCTCATCATGGCCACTCCAGCCCATCACTCCACAATTTGTCTGTGCAAGGCCAAATTATTTGTTTTAATTTTTTCTTTCATTTCTTATCCTCACTGTTTCCATCTTTTGATGGAACTTCATCAAAAGCATCGACTCCAATATGTGTAATATATGTCCTTGGATGGTATGTGTTTTTGAAAGATACATAAATAATGCTATTATATTTTTGCTCTCCTTCTATTTCTGTTTTCAGTCAACACTGCTTTTAAAATTCATGCTTCTGTATATATTTCTAGTTCTGACTGCTAAGGCTTTTTCACTGTGTACATCTATCACGTTTTACTTATCCATGCCCAATAGTGATAGACATCACTTCCTGTTCACAAAATAATGCTGCAATAAACAATTTTGTATGTGTTAATCCTCTGCTTTACCGATAAGGGAGTGAAATTGCTAGACACGTGCATAATTAATTTTACTAAATATTGCCAACATTCTCTTTAGAATGACTCACAAATTTGCATTCCTACCCACCGTGCTTCAGGGTTTCCATTTTCCTGCATGCTCGTGAATACTTGGGGTGTCCCCACTGGCAAAGAATCTGGCTGCCAGGCAGGAGACATGGAAGACATGGTTTCAGTCCCTGAGCAGGGAAAATCCCCTGGAGTCAGAAATGGCAACCCACTCCGGTATTCTTGCCTGGAGAATCCCATGGACAGAAGAGCATGGTGGGCTGCAGTCCATGGGGTCTAAAAGAGTAAGTTCAGTGTGCTCACTGCACTGAGCACACACAAACATACACAGAAATAATTATGATAGTGTTTTCTGTGTTTTGCCAAAGTGGACTTGCAACACAGCTCTTTACAAGCCAGTACATCCAGATCCAAAATAAGCCATTCTTGGATCAGGTGCCTGGACCTCATCCAACCACATGTAGTTAATGAAAAGTGGAGTCTCATGATAGATAATATTGCTGATTTGCTTTCATCAAGGCCAGTGGGTGGGGCAGCTCCTCCTAGAATGGGTGGAAGGTGAGGAAAGGCCATGCCCCTTTAATTCTCCCTTCAACTTTCCATTTTGTTGCTGCTGTTGTTTTTCCAAATGCAGGTCTGTTCTGCTTGGTCATGTTGAAAGTTTATGTTCTTAGACTAAAACCTAGATTCCTTAGTTAATTCTACTGTCTGACTCCCCATTTCCCCTCTGAACCCCTGTGGATTTCCTATGAGGCCACAGGCTTTCACACCTCCATGCTTTTTTTCTTGCTATTTCTTGGACTTGCAAAGTCCTTTGGCAGCACATAAATCACATCTTTACTGAAGTCCACAAACCTATTTATTTTAAAGCCTTAATTCGAGACTCACTAATCTTAAAAATGACTCCAAGTCCACTCTAACTCACGTGTCTCCTGGGTTGCCCTGATTCCCCATTAATGTTTCCATGAGCGTATATATCCCTGTCTTGTACCTGGTTATGTTGCTGTCACCTCCTGCTTGACTGCATGCTCTTTGAAGTCAAGGAAATTATCTTACTTGGCTTTTTTTTTTTTTTTTAACTTTTTATTTTATACTGGAGTATAGCTGATTAAAAATGTTGTAATAGTTTTAGGTGGACAGCAAAGCCTAGAGATTGTCATACTGGGTGAAATAAGTCAGAAAGAGAAAGAGAAGTATCATATGGTGTCCCTTACTTATGGAATCTAAAAAGAAATCATACAAATGAGTTTATTTACAAAACAGAAAGAAGCTCACAGACTTAGAGAACAAACTTACGGTTATGAGGGGGGAAGTTTGGGTGGACAGGATAGTTAGGGAGTTTGGGATTGACTTGTACACACTGCTGGCCATTATCCTCCAATTAGAAATAAATCGAAAAAATGATAAAATCTATAATGAAGAAGGACATACTGTATAGCACAGAGAATTCTGCTCAATATATGGCTGAGTCCTTTTATTTGACTTTTTAATCTCAGAGCCCAGCACAATGTCTCAGTCTAGTGAGTGCCTAGGAAATGTTTTCCCATAGATGAATTAATGAGTCACTTATTTTACAGAGGATTAAGCTAGAGTTTGGAGAGTTTTACGGCTTTCCCAATGGCATACAGTTGAGGATGTGGGAAGCAAAAATCCAGATCTCTTGATTTCCACTAAAATACAAGAATTCCCTACATTTATCCCCATTACTTCCATTCTACAGGATAAGAAATTGAGGAAATTATTTTTTTCAATGCCAGGAAACATTGTACCATATAGTGAATTTTATGTAGATTTTAAAACTTTCCTTTGGATTTCCCCTCCTCTACTGAAATCTACTCAGCTGTAGGGAAGCACAACTTCTAATAGCATTTTAGATTGTAAATTATACAAAGAAATTCACCATGGAGAGTCAAACTAAGGGTAAAAACTCCTTAAGTCAAAGATTCTATATACTAATTTTTAAAAAGCTGACACGAATGGCTGAGTAATAGTTTTCTCTTTTATCTTAGCTTTTTCCCTACCATTTCTAGACTATATATCAGAGATGTACCAAAGATGTCATTTCTGTCAAAAAACTTTGCAGAAGAGTTTACAATACTGAATGTACTAGTACAAAAGTATGTTCCTTTCAGTTTTCAATGGGCCTTGAAGAGTTTTTCAGGACTTCACCCACTTCAGTACTCTCCTTGACCTTGAGTGCCACAGAGTTACCGCCAGAGCTGAGGTGGAGTCAAAGCTGTCCTTCTTTTATGTTTCCATTGACTCCAAGAGTTATTCAGCCGGAGCTGGTGATGTACCAAGTGAAGTCACTCAGTCGTGTCCGACTCTTTGCTATCCCATGGACTGTAGCCTACCAGGCTCCTCCGTCCGTGGGATTTTCCAGGCAAGAGTACGGGAGCGGGTTGCCAGATGAGTGTGGCAATTAGCTCCGGACATGTTTCCTTCACTTTAGAAATAGACTAGACAGATGTGGAGGGAGTGTGAGGGGGCGTAAGACTTCAGCAGCTAGACTCAGGGACTGCTGTGGAGCTGACGCTAACCCTGTCTTAGTTTCCACAGCTCTGTGGAAGGACCAGGGCTTCCCACAGCTCTGAGAATGCGTGCTATGAATTAGAGACTCTTTATAGTCTGAACCACCAGGGAAGCCTGGGAATAACAATGCTCTATGTAAATTGAGGAAACTCAGAGTCACAGAAAGGCTCTGGACCTGATCCTGCAAATCCTGCCTTAGAACAGGGGACTTCTGATTCTCGATTTGTTGTTTTCAGTTATTACCAAACAATCTATCAAGTGTACCACGCAGGCTGATAGCATTAATGTTCACAATTATCAGAGGATGGTGATGTTTCTTCACATCTGTCAAATTAGAAAGTTATTCATGATATAGCTCATGTATATCATTCAAACACCCCACAATGTTTTTTCTAGTAATGCTTATGGAGGGGTTTCAGTGAAGAGTGCTAATGGCAAGGAATTAGGATGTGGTCATAATCAAGTACTTGTGACCTACTGCTTTGTTTTTAACTCTTGATAAAATGATTCACAAATCAGTGTTTGAAAACTATTGCGTTAAAAGCATGGTATTTCCAGGGACAAACTAATATATTACCTCATCATGAATTAACAAATACAATTATCAAAAGCCTGAAAGATACACTGTAGACCACAATCTTTAGACATATATTTGTATATGATTAATTATATTGCTTACATTAATGCATAGTATGTATTGTATATATTTATATTAGTTAATTGGAGAAGGAAATGGCAACTCCAGTATTCTTGTCTGGGAAATCCCATTAACAGAAGAGCCTGATGGGTTACAGTCCATGGGTTCACAAAGAGTTTAACACGACTTAGTGACTAAACAACAATAGGTTATCAGTTAATACATATTAATTAGCTAGATATTCAATATTATATACATCATGTATAATGGAAAATCTGGCCCCTTGTCCAAAGGGTGGTATATTTTAGGAAACAAGGTAAAGTTCATTTGTGGAAAACAACTGTGAACTCAATCAGTCCAATTTAAGTGGGCTGATTAGTTATATCCAAACAAAACATTAAGAACTGTTCAAAATTCACAAAAATATTTCATCAGTTTTAGAAAAGTATGATTTTGATCATTGAAGTACATGATAACTATCTAATAAACACAAAAAACATAATCCTTAAATTAAATTATACTTTTGTACTTTCCAAGATTTGGTGACTTATAAAGAAAGAGAAAGATAGAAAAAGTTGTTTCTACTTGACCAGGATTCTGTTTATTCTGTTTATGTGCAAATATAACTAATAAACCTAATGTCTATCCTTCATTTTTATCTGAATATGGGCAGATGGGTAGTTTTCCTGTAAGGGTAAACCGATATATACATGTACAAACTGGTACATACATACACCAAGAAGTGTCTAGCAAAAGTTTAAGAAAGATGAATTATTCCAAATTATTTATTTAATTCTTAGATTATATAAAGGCAGAAAAGATACATGCATCAGGTCATCCAGGTATTTGTTTGGTGCCATGATAGGATCGTAAAATGCCCATTTTATATTGAAACACATTTCAGTAGATGAAGTTCATTTTTTTTTTTCCCAGTTGAGCTTAAGGTAGGCCATGATGAGATTCTCAGGGTTGATCTCTAATTTCTTAATCATAGAATAATTATGGAATGAGATAGGCTTTAATAAGGTATTTTAGGCAGTGCTCACTTGTTTTGGGCAGTACTTCACAGAAGACAGCCACAAAATCACAACTCCTTCCTTTTCAGTCCTTAAATGTTACTGAAGAAGGAAACATCTTATATTTCATTGATGATCTACCCTCCAAAAAGCTGTCTTCGTCATTGTCTTTTGCCATTACAAGATGGCAAATTTTATGCGGTGTGAAACACTCACAAACCTGCTTAGTGGCAGCCCTCATGACTGCTGGGTGCCTTTTTAAGACTCTAGGTTGCTTATCAGTCTCCCGACATCCTCAACAAGTAGAACAGAGCAGATTTGGGTTCTGGGGTCCTCTCGTTGAGAATGAAAGAGGCAGCCCTTCAGCCTCCATTTTCCCTACAAGCTGTTTGGAGTCTTTTCATCTGTAGCCTGCCAGAATGTTCTACTTTTTATTTCTCCTCCTCCTTGGATGATGACTGTGGGCCCCAGGTGCCAAACTGTGAAACATAATTGTCTACTGATGGTGACATCTGGTTTGTTGGCAAGCGTCTTCCCAAGTTTTTTTTCTCCCAGTGAACAAATGATAGCTTAGAGCTGGGTAATAATGACGCTTTGTCTCCTCACATGTTTGGGCCAGGTTTATTTCAGATTCATTAGCGTATGCTAAGAGTAAACTATGAACAAATGATAACCCTGGCTGCAAGTTAATCTTCAGAAAATCTTGCAGTCATAATTAGCCTGGAATAAATTCTACAGCTGATGTTTTAGTAATACATTTTTCTATCTCCAGGGATGCAAAAGTAAAGATTTTTGAATCATTTACAAGGAAAAAACTCTTTTACAATTAAGTGCTAATCCAGAGTAGGAAGAGGTTCCTTTTGTGAAAAATTCCGAAGAGAAAAAATTTACAAAATATTTCAGAATTTACATAATATGGATGCAATCCAGATATTCTTTGTGCTTATTCATGTACTACATTCACCATCTATACCCTTTAATATTTTAAAGCTGTTTATGGCCAATCAACATTATCCATATTTTGGCTTAAAATCTCATAAAAGACTCAAGAAAAATTGTGAGTGCTTACAAAAGACAAATTAGTTATTTAAAAGTAAAATTCAAATATTATCTTTTTATGGAACAGAAATTTCAAAGTATTAACTATTTTAATTACTGAAATTTGACCCTAACTTTTCCAGTCCTGTAATAAACAGTCTCTGGGCTTCTCAGGTAACACAGTGGTAAAGAATCTGCCTACCAAGACAGGGGACACAGGTCTGATCCTTGGGTCAGGAAAATCCCCTGGAGGAAGAAATGACAACCCACTCCAATATTCTTGCCTGAGAAATACCATAGACAGAGGAGCCTGACAAGCTGCAGACCATGGGGTCGTAAAGAGTTGGAAATGACTGAACAGACGGACAATAAATAGTCTGTGCATATACCTTCAAAGAAGGAAAACTATATACTACAAAGTTCAATACTGATAGATTGGTAAGTTTCTATTTGCTCAAATAGCAAGTCTATCAGTTAATTCTTTTGTTACAGAATAGATAAAAATCACACTAAAAACTATATAGTAGTTGATAATACTACAATGTAGCCTTATTTTTCTATATATAATTCTTAAGGAGCTAAAGACAAATGATTCAGAAAATGTGGAATGTCAGACAGTACCACTGATGCATTTGTGAGATTGTATTTGCCTAAATTTCATTCCTAGTAAATATTTATTTTGCCAGTTCTGCAAAGTCTAGAAAGCATATACAAAGATTAGAAAGGTTAATAATCAATTTTATCATTTTCTAGCACTCTTAGGCTTAACTTAAAAGGGGCAAGAATAAGATTTAATCTACAAACCTAGCCCAGGTTTAAGTAAGGGCATAGTTGGAAGTAGAATCCATTTCCAAAGAGGTGGGCAGATTTTCATAGGAAAGAGACTGGAGCAGGAAAAAATAATAAAGCGAGAGGTCACAATACTCAAAGGGAGAGATAATAAGGGCAGACAAAGGTCTTGGCTGTGAAGCCAAGAAAGAAAATAACTTTAGAATTATAAATACTATAGGAAAGAAATGCAAACATGGCAATTGCCTGGGAACAGAAAGGAAAAGGGGAACATATTAATGGATCCTAAAAGGAGACTTTAGAAAAACAAGGCATAAAAAGATGATGTAGTAAAAGTAGTGTTGGAAGTGTAGAGAAGCCAGCCTTTAGAAGAGTGGGTGTGACAGGGGTTTCTGGGATCATCCCTGAAATAGCCCTTATCTTCTTCCTTGAATCTCTGAATGACTTGAAAACAGAATCTACACACCTGTCTGGAGAAGGAAATGGCAACCTATTCCAGTATTCTTGCCTGGGAAATCCCATGGACAGAGGAACCTGGTGGGCTACAGTCCTCTTCATGGGGTCACAAAGAGTCAGACACAACTGAACGACTGAGCATGCATGCACACACCTGTCACAATCTCACTTTTCATTTCCTGTCTTCTCTTTCACCTTCTCTGTACATTTCCAATGCAAACCATTCAATATTACAGTAATCCAAGCCTATGCCCTAGCCAGTAACGCTAAAGAAGATGAATTTGAACGGTTCTATGAAGACCTACAAGATCTTTTAGAACTGACATCCAAAAAGGATGCCCTTTTTGTTATAGGGGACTGGAATGCAAAAGTAGGAAGTCAAGAAACACCTGGAGTAACAGGTAAATTTGGCCTTGGAGTACAGAATGAAGCAGGACAAAGGCAAATAAAATTTTGCCAAGAGAACACACTGGTCATAGCAAACACCCTCTTCCAACAACACAAGAGAAGACTCTACACATAAGCATCACCAGATGGTCAGCACCAAAATCAGACTGATTATATTCTTTGCAGCCAAAGATGGAGAAGCTCTATACAGTCAGCAAAAACAAGACCGGGAGCTGACTATGGCTCAGACCATGAACTCCTTATTGCCAAATTCAGACTTCATTTGAAGAAAGTAGGGAAAATCACTAGATCATTCAGCATGACCTAAATCAAATCCCTTATGATTATACAGTGGAAGTGAGAAATAGATGTAAGGAACTAGATCTGATAGACAGAATGCTTCATTAACTATGGACAGAGGTTCATGACACTGAACAGGAGACAGGGATTAAGATGAACTCCATGAAAAAGAAATGCAAAAAAGCAAAATGGCTGTCTGAAGAGGCCTTACAAACAGCTGTGAAAAGAAGAGAAGAGAAAAGCAAAGGAGAAAAAGAAAGATATTCCCATATGAATGCAGAGTTCCAAAGAATATCAAGGAGAGATAAGAAAGCCTTCCTCAGCTATCAATGCAAAGAAATAGAGGAAAACAACAGAATGGGAAAAACTAGAGATCTCTTCAAGAAAATTAGACATACCAAGGGAACATTTCATGCAAAGATGGGCTCGATAAAGGACAGAAATGGAATGGACCTAACAGAAGCAGAGGATATTAAGAAGAGGAGGCAAGAACACACAGAAGAGCTATACAAAAAAGATCTTTATGACTCAGATAATCACGATGGTGTGATCACTCCCCTAGAGTCAGATATCTTGGAATGTGAAGTCAAGTGAGCCTTAGAAAGCATCACTATGAACAAAGCTATTGGAGGTGATGGAATTCCAGTTGAGCTGTTTCAAATCCTGAACAATGATGCTGTGAAGGTGCTGCACTCAATATGTCAGCAAATTTGGAAAACTCAGCAATGGCCACAGGACTGGAAAAGGTCAGTTTTCATTCCTATCCCAAAGAAAGGCAATGCTAAAAAATGTTCAAACTACTGCACAACTGCACTCATCTCACACGCTAGTAAAGTGATGCTTAAAATTCTCCAAGCCAGGCTTCAGCAATACGTGAACTGTGAACTTCCAAATGTTCAAGCTGGTTTTAGAAGAGGCAGAGGAACCAGAGATCTAATTGTCAACATACACTGGATCATTGAAAAAGCAAGAGAGTTTCAGAAAAACATCTATTTCTGCTTTATTGACTATGCCAAAGCCTTTGACTGTGTGGATCACAATAAACTGTGGAAAATTCTGAAAGAGATGGGAATACCAGATCATCTGACCTGTCTCTTGAGAAAGCTGTATGCAGGTCAGGAAGCAACAGTTA